>CM076576.1:97875905-98478198 GCA_034641835.2 Pinus albicaulis | reverse complement strand
TTTGGGCCCATGGTAATTGCCCATGGTATTAAAACCCATTCCCCCTTTTCAAAACAACGTGACTTTTCAAAATTAACAAAAAAAATTTCCCCATAGTTATATATATATATATATATATATATATATATAATTCAAATAATATAATAATAATAAAAAAAATTATTATTATTATTATTTAAAAAAGAAAATTAAATTAATTAATTAATTTAAAAAAAAATCATACTTTCAAAGACAACATTACAAGAGAAGGTACTGGTGGTGAATGAAATATGCCAAAGAAGATAAATCTTAAGTGAGGAAAATTGTCAAAAAAAGTACAGCTTTGAAGTCAAAGCTCTTAAGGAAAAGGGCATAAGCGCTAATTACAAGGAGTATGAGGACTATGTCTTCATCAATGACGATGGACGATCAGATAGAAAAGGAAATATGGCTAAAATGTATGGAGGCCAAGGAGAATCTTAACAAGGTAATGCAGACATTTAATGCCATTATGGAAAATTTAGATCTAATGCAAAAACCAATAGTCCCAAATATTGAACATAGTCAACTGAACAATTCAGCCAATTCAGATCATCATCATGAATATAACATGTTTAAAAAAGAGAAATTAAATGAGGTTGAATTGGAAATCAGCTCACATGAAGGCTATAGTGTTGAACCACCTAGAAGTAGAGACTCTGAGATCAACCATGAAAATTATAGAGTTGAGAAACCAAGGGAAGAAAATACAACTCAATCCACTAATAAAGCCAGTAATGCAGCAACAGAAGTTATTGAGAACGTTTATATAAATGAAAATCCAATGGCAGAAAAAGAAACAATGTTGGTATTCAACGTGACTGCTATCACAGATGCAACAACAGACATAGTCATTGAAAATGAAAGAAACCATGAAAATATAGATGCTTATAAACAACCAAATGTTTCATCCCTGGAATTGAAAGAAAAATGTGAAGAGATAAACACATTCGAAGCCACTGATACAGTGCCAGAAGTTGTTGAGGCCTTCGATGTTGGCGCAGATATGGTTGTTAAGAAGGAAGCGTTTGATGATGAGGAGAAGTTGCATCGAACGATAATTGTTGGTAACTTACCTCTAAATCTAAAGAGAAATCACGAAAAATCACCAGAATAACAAGGAATAGTTAGGAAACACGAAAAATTCTTCCAAGACCTGCCAATAAAAATACCTCCTAATAAGGAACATGAACATCCAATAGAAGTCAAGAAAGGACCCGACCCTGTCAATATCAAATCTTGTCGCTATCCACATCACCAACAGATGGAGCTCGAGAAGATGCTTCACGATCTTTTTAAAATGTGGGAAGCAAGAGCCCACCGCTCAAGAAACCCAGGCATTCGTCAACATTGTCCATCGTTACGTATGCTTTGAGGACAAAGCATATTTAAGAGAGGGGAAATGTTATGTATATTTTATTAATTATTAGTTAGATATTGTTATCTTAGGTTTTATTAAGTGAAAGGGCATGATCAAAGATCATGCCTCTTCACCAAGGGACACCATGAGGCTATATTTAAAGCCTCGGTGATTCCCCATTGTAATCATCTATCATCTTTTATCAATAATAATATATACTTATAAAGTTTACCAGAGTTTTTACACTCCATGAAACTAGCTCCAAAAATAGAAGAAAAGAGATATCAACGCCTTATAAATAAGCCACTTCGAGGGGGAAACCTCCAATGCATTACATGAATGAACAATTCTTGGATGATACAAATTACAAAACCTCATTTCTATATGTAGGAGTCCATGGGGCCACAATGTAATCTTAGTGGGGCCACAATGTAATCCTAGCTGACCTAAAAATAATAATTTAAGGGCATAATAATAACAATATGGGGGTTACAAGGGTAAAATAATAACAATAAGGGGGTTACACTAACAACAATAAGGGACTATACTAGTATTATAGGGACCTAACATGAAGTTCGGGGGCAAAAATAGGTTCAGAGCTCCAAAAATGAAAATGGTAACTTTCAAATGGTAAAAATGTTTTTAATTAGTCATTTGATTATTTGCAATTAATATTTGTTGTTGTGACTATGGTTTTATTCAATTTTTATCATGAAATGGGTATTTTTAATACATTTGATGTTGTTCTGAACAGGTTTGCAACTGATGAACATATTAGTCGTGCACATTTATTTCAAGCATGATTTGATGAAAAAGAATACTTTTATCCTTATTTTTCTAGCTTTGTTAAAAATGAAAAAGGACTTGAAACACACTTTTATCTCTTTTTCGAGCTTCGATAATAGCGAAAAAGGAACCCCTGGAGTCTTCTTTCAGCTATACTCCGATAATGTGAAAAGATTGTTGAGCACTTGTGTTTTCGAGCTCGTAAAAGTAAATTAATTGATATCTACTCAGTATAAGTTTAACTGTTTTCCGGACTGAGGTAGATTATTTATGAAAAAGGAATATCTTGGTCAAAAATGACTAAAGTGGTTCTCTTAGATATTATTTTACACTTTTTTGGATCTGAGCGACAAATTTACAAAAAAAGTACATATGGAGTTTTCTTTTCGTCCTCTTTTTCAAACTCTTTAAATATGAAAAAGGATTGGGTTGTCACTGTCGTTAGGCTCGTTAAAACATAAAATAGTGATGGGCTTGTCAATCATGGCAAGAATCGAGTTTCATTCAACGTTAGACTTGTTAAATTATTAAATAGCGATACATTATTCGCCCGAAGGGTTGAATTATAGATCAATAAAATGTTATCCTCCTCAAGCTTGTTAAAAAATAAAGAGGTACTGGTCGACAAATGATCGGGGAAAATTTGGGAAAGTGAGTAGAAATTTTTACGATAGCAGGTTGCTCTTGAACATGACACTTCACTCCATCATCGTCACTGTTTGGGTTGGGTAATATTCTTTACGGTTCATTCATACCTATGGTTTATCATACCTTCACTTTAGTTTTGGGTCAATGCTGGAAACTCATCTCAGTGTCACCGATATGTTCAAGAGAAGTCATCCAGTGAATACTCATCCCTCTGCAGTACTCATAAACCTTCATTCTCATGACAGTCATCCCTGAACATTGCTATATCAATTCATACCTTTTTCTCCAAAATCAGTAACTCTTGCTTCAAAATAAAGTGATTTCCTGTCAACGAAAAATCATTATCCAGGAAGTTCGCGTAGAAACATCGTGTTACAGTACCATGAGGCTTGTTACAGCATCGGCAAGATCCTCGCTTCCGGACTTTTGACTGAAAGATTTTGTTTGGAGTTCGACATCAAATCATCTATTCACGCCTTACAAAATGTACTACATTACCTTGAGTGCCATTTAAATCAATGGTGGTTCTCTCGCGTTTGTTAACAACTCACATTATTGGCTGGTAATCAAACGATGTCTTACCATGTTCGACTACAAATCATATATTCGCATGGCTAGAATTTTACTCAAATGATTGAGTGAATGAGATAAGAATACCCTAGATCTAGTTTTAGCCATCTAGGATGCGATTTCAGGATTTTTGTACACATCATCTATACAGTGACCGTACATACAAATCATCATCTGAACATGGGCCTATATCTGTGGGCATGTATGTATTGGGAACATTCCAATGTAGAAGACTGTCTGAACTATGTACATGTTATTAGATAGTTTATGTGCTGAGCATGTGAATGCCTTCCCTCAACAATTCGTGATCAGGAGGATATATTATGATGTAATTTATTGTAAGATTGATGCAGGTCACCACTCCGCTTCATCTCTAGTCCATCACAGTGTAAAACATCTCATTCAAAATATTGTTATTGTTATTCTGACTTCATACTTTAGGGGGAAATTGTTATAGGTCAATTTGGGCACCATTCTCAATGATCTAGTTAACTGGACATCATCCCCAGAACTAATGAATAGGGTCTAAGTGCATTGCATATGCAGTTACCTCCATTCAAAGGTGCTCTGCAAAGCACTTCTCGACACTCAAGGGTGTGTTGGTCAAATTGGGAGAGAAATTCTCATTGTTCTGAAATCTCCACTTGGCCAATGCCTTCTAGAAGAGTGCATATGTGTCAAAATTCGAATCCATGTGTCCATTTGACATCTCTAAGATTGGGAACATGTCTTTAATATTATTAGAAATTCATTGATTGTGAAACTACCTTAAGCTCATCTATAAATTGAGCATAGATCCTAGTGCTTAGAAGGAAGAAATTGAGTAGAGAAATGTTGGTGGAATTTCAATTGAGGATTTGATTTGAGTGACATGCTGCTGAAGAGATGTTCATTGTGATGAGGCTAGGATGCTGCTGGAGATGGTGACATCAAATCAATCACTGGGTTGTAACCTCCCCTTCTATCCATTAATAAATATTGTTGCTTACTTTCCCACATATGTATCTGTATAAGTTTATGTCTTTCAAATTATGAATTATTATCTGATGTATATGGTTCAAGTTTCATTGATTTATCTGAATAACTTGAATAGGCATCTATATATTGCTATCTCTTTGTTGTTTAGTTTTTATTCTTGCAGGAAATATTTTTGCGATCTAGCTTGGATTTGAAGCTACAGCAAGAGCGACGAAAGGAGACTTGGAAGCGCTTGGACTCCAAGTAAGTTTCTTGATACATTCCGTGTCTCTATTTACTGTTAGGGAAATTAGTTTCAAAGCCTTTAACCTGTTGTTCTAAATGAGCACCACATTTAGGGAAGAATGTTTTATCCGTAATCCATAATTCCACATAACATCAGGTTTCTTACCAGTGAAAGGCTCTTTAGGTGTACTCATGTCAATTACTTTATGAGGACAACGAAAATACACATGTACTGATGTGTTGCATGCTTCTTCCCACAGATGCATCAGTAGACCTTGATCATAAAACATCGCTCGTGTTTCACCCACGATTGTTCTGTTCTTTCTCTCTGCGACCCCATTCTACTGTGGGTTATGAGGCGCTATGAGTTCTCTTCGAATTCCTTCTTTGCTACAAAAGTTATTGAATTCGTTAGAGATGTATTCTCCACCATTATCACTCCTAAAAACCTTCACTTGCTTCCCCGACTCTTTCTCCACCAGTGCCTTAAACTCACAAAACTTAGAGAACGTCTGATGTTTCTTCTGCATGAAGAAGATACAGCACTTACGAGAAAAGTCATCAATAAATATTACATAGTACTTCTGTTTTGCTGAGGAAGCAACAAAGAATGGTCCACACATGTCTGTGTGAACTTTCTCAAGGATCCCCGAAGCTTGGTTTTCCTTCTCATGAAAGGTGGCCTTTACATATTTTCCCATAGTACATCCCTTGCATGTATCTGAATACGTAAGTGTGCCCCTAGGAAGACCAGTAGAAATTTGTTGCATGACTTTCAAGGCTCCATGGTGAAGATGGCCCAATATCATGTGCCATAGTTCACCCACTTCTCGTCTCACCACTTGATCTTCCTTGCCCATCATTGCTGCACAACCATCTATTCTAGCTTGTAGATATTCTCAACTCGAATCCCTATCCTCTTGGCTTGTCCTATTGTCTTATGTCGTAGGAAAGCTTTTCTTTCACTAAAAACAACATCATAGCCTCTATCCTCCAACATTGCGACTAAGACTAAATTTTTCTTCAAACCTGGTACATGCATTACATATTTTAATTGAAAGGGTTTACCTGATTGCCTCTGGAAAGTAATGGTACCAATCTTGGTAGCACTGTACTGCCCGTCGTCACCCATTTCAATATGCATCTGGAGATCCTTCTCCTCCAAGTCACTGAAAAGTTCCTTGTATCCTGTCATGTGAAAGGAAGCGCCACTATCAAAATACCATACAGATCCTAATGCACTTGACACCATGCATGTGATCAATGATAAGTCAAGATAAAATTTCAAGGCAAGGGCCTCACCAATTGCAGATCCAATAGCCTTCTTGTTCTTCTTCTTTTGTGGACAGTTAGTATCAAAATGCCCATGTTCGTGACAATGAAAACACTTCACCTTGGACATGTCATGCTTCTTGCCATTCTTGGACTCAGATTTAGAATGGAATTTATTCCCCTTCCCCTTCCTTGCCTTGGCAGCCAAAGCACAATCCTCTTCATCTTCATTCTTAGATGAAGATCCATCTCTGGTGTTCCATCTGTACTCCTCCTGCACCAAATCCGACCACAGTCGTTCCCAATCTGGAAATTTTTCCTTTCCATTGACAAAGTCTTGATAACTGTGCCAACTCTTGGGAAGTCCTAGGAGAGCCAAGCTCACCAAATCATCATCAGTGAAATTTATACCAACGCTCCCGAGTTCATCCCAACATTGGACAAACTTTGTTAGGTATTTTGGCATGGAGTTGCCCTTCTCCATCTTGATCTTCCTGAGTTTATCTTTGAGCGCCAATTTCCTATGGCCGTTTTTGCTTTGGAATAGATCCATCAAAGCCTTCCACATTGCATATGGTGTGGCTTTCCCATGGAGGCTTGATACAATGTGGTCTCATACTCCCTCCAACAGGATCCTCCTCGCCTTTTCCACTTTCTTTTGACATGCATCAAGATTTGCAGCATCTGTCATAGTGTGCTTAGGAACATCATTGTCAATGAATTTCTTCAGGCCATTGTCTTCAAGTAATGCCTCCATCCTATCCTTCCAAGAAATATTTGAGCTGCCCTTGAGTGCATACTCGAACCTCAAGACATTGAAAGCCATTTCGATCCTCAATCGGCTGTAGCACCAAGAAATTATTTATGCAAATTCGAATTCTATCCAATCACAAAATCAGCTCTTGATTCACTTCTGCAATTTCCTGTGCTCTGATACCATGTAGAAATTATACAACAATCATGTATATCTTAGATTCACCCGATCTAACAATGTACTAAAGTTAAATACTGAATCGCTTCTACAAATCTTTTACGGAATTAAAAACACAATCGCCGATTTCTATAGGGTAATATGCTTGGGTGGTGGTTATTAAATATCCCTCTCAGGGCTTTTCGGTGCCCAAGGCAGACAGTTAGATTAGCTGTAAAGTTCACAAAGATGCTGCATACATGTTCATGCTAATATATATAATTGACAAAGTACGATGGAGAGATTACCTCTTTATGGATATCAGATCCTATGGAGAATGCCAAGCAGCGAAGTAGAGATCCTTCTTCACCAGCTCCAAATCCAGATTCTGTAATCAATCAAAGCACTCGTGTAATCCCTACAACATTATAACTTCTTATCAATTAAACTAGTATATAAGAAACATAAAAAAATACAGATCTAAGTCATTCATATCATGCTACATAGACGATTGAACAAAAATTGTGACACTGATGCATCGAATGGACAAAACAGATACAGTTATATTGATTTATAAAAAGGAGGATTACAACCATCGGTTGCACCAAGCCCTCCTCAATCTTCCAATTTCTCTCTCTCTTTATGTATCTTTGAGTGTGATGATGCTCAAGGTAGAAAGCTCTCAATGAACTTCGCCGATCTTCAAGCCTCACACTAAAACAATGAAATTCTGCTCCACATATAATAAAACCTTCGACCTTAGACCAAGAGCCATAGCTCCAATTTATAGGAGATGGAGAGGAAAAACCTTGCCAATTCTTTAAACCTTTTCAAATCGGGAAAGATCTATATGTGTCCTTGATTTTCCTCACTTTTGCCTTCCATAGGAGTTTAGTTATGTTTGGCAATGCCTAATAAAAGGCTTGTGCCATTTAGTTTCTATTTTGAATTGATTCCATTTTGAGAGAAAGCTGGAAATGCCAGTCAATTTTCCGCAAGATATTTCCCTTTTCACACTTAAACATGGTTAACTCTACCCCTTGGGCAAGACAAAGCGTTAACCTAGGCATTAACACTCCCTCTACATGGCTCAGATGTGTTATAACTTTGCCTAGCTATTTTTGGGGTGCGTTACCTTGGAAAAAATGGTTCTTGTCTAGGTCATTTTCTTCCTTCCATGTTACCTTCTCCTCTGAGCTGATGAGGAGGTCATTTTTTCTGTAACAGATACCCCCTAAAGTGTGAGGCTAGAGATGAAGACGATGGTCGAAATACTTTATAACAAGTATAGTAGAATGAGAGGAATTGGAGGTGTTGGGTTTCCTATGTTTTGGCCAGATTGACAAGACAAAAAGATAAGACAACAAAAAACCACTTTGGGATCTCAGGATCTAGCCCTCCTGGATCCAGAGAGGGATCTCTCTATAAATGTAAATAAATATACGTCTTTGAAGTTCAATTTAAGGTATTAGACTAGTTATAGGGCACAAGTGTTGTTGTTTTGTTTATTTGTTTGGTTGTTGGGAAAACATGAAAGAAGGGTTCAATGTAAGAAAAAGGAATGAGCAAAGAAGGATTTTTGGCAATGGGGAGACAATTCAAAGAAAACTTAAGTCCATTGGGCAATGGGGTCATAAAAGGGTTTACTTGCAATTCAATATCCAAGGCTTTCAAATGGGCTAGTCATCTAAAACAGAGGATCTCTAAAGATGATAGTATGGGAATGAGAAGATAAGGAATGAAGGTGAATGACAAGGAAACCTTCCAAGGTGATCACTTAGGAGAAAATATAGGGACAGGGCATGCCTTAATCGTCTATGACCAAACTCCTAATGAGGCTAACTCTTCAGAAAATAGAAAAAATTTAAGATTTAACACAAAGTGAAGCCTAAGATCAGAGAAAGGCTTTTAAATTTCAATGCTATGAAATTCAACTTAAGAGATCTTAGAAAGATTTAACTGTTGGAAAAGGACCCTAGTGAGACAAAATCAACTCTAAATCTCCCATTATCCCAATTCTTTCAGCTTAAACCAGACAAGAACATCTAAGAACAGACTCTTAAATTCACACATCAGTAAGTAGTGAATAACCAACTACTATACTGGTTAAATTATATAAAAATTTTTCTTAGATCACACAATTAGTAGAAAAAATCCAAGATAAGAAGAGCAGGAAGCATTAGGGTACCATGCAAGGGTATATCCTAAACCAGATTACTGATTCTTATCAGAGAAATGAAATATGATGAAAAACAGAGAGATAAAATTTACAAGATAGAACACATCACCGCTGCTTTAAATCAGGATCAAATGAACTTGCTTGTCATATTAAAGAGCAACACCAATCACATACATCATTGTCCAACAACTTGATATTCAGTCTCAAATCATCTCCTCAGCCTATTTTACAACTAAAATACACAGAACTCTATCTCAAAGAAACAACTTACAATTCACAGTTATCCAAACAACAACCTTTACAATGTATTTTCTTTAGTTCTTATAGCTGAGAGAGAGGCAGAAGAGGTAGATAGAATCTTAAATGAAACATTAAAACATAGGAAGAAGAGTGCTTGAGGCCCATTCTGTTTTAATATCCCCGCATTGACTTTCGGTACTCTTTGGATGAAAGAGTGGTCTTCGACAGGCTGATTATAACTTCAGAGGTATGTTCTTGGATGTACTTTTTGGCTGTTTGTACTCTGTAGTACTCTGGGGAAAGGCAGGTAATGACTTTCAGACCTACCATACTATGTAACTAATGCTCTGGCAATCTTAGGACTACTGTCAAGGTGGTGATCTTCTCAGGAACATTGATGGAGAATAAAAACATTATGGGAACTCGTCCTTTCTTGGGAAAGAACCTTCTGCTGATGTGAAACACTGATATGGCTTGTTTCATGCGCTTTAGGCCTTATTAGGCCTTCTGGGTCATTCACAAAATCTTCAATCTATATATTCGCCCTCTAACACTGGATTATGATATTAATCTTCAATAGCAGGCTTTTAATCTTTTTAATCCTTCATTGATACTCTTTGTCGCTTATGTTTTGTCCTGTCTGTGCATATCCAGGTTTTTATGGTGCTGGAGGGTTTGAACAGAGTTAATAACTCTGACTTAGATAAAAAAATATGTTTAAATCCCCCTTAGGAGTCTTCCCTGCAATCCCTGGCTCTGAAAAAGCTTCTTTGCACTCTATGTCACCATGACAGTGACTGTGAGAAAGAACGGTTTTCATCGTCTGTAACCCTGCAAAACACAATAAACTTGTTAAGAAAAATCCATGGGAGTGGAGGTTGGATGCTGTGGAGGACTGAGGTAATGGCAGCGCAACAGTGAAAATAGTGGCCGTAGTGAAGAAAACAGTGGAAACTGTGAAAGAATGGCGAAAGAATGATCTGACAGAGGTCTAGTGCAAGGAGGACTCTGGACCGTTGGATTAGACTGGGAGATGCTGATCGGTGGTCAAGATTCATCGGTGGAGCTGCTTTAGATGGTTATGCGGAGAAAATAACTTTTAATGTAAAACATAAAAGTTTGAGCTTTGGGCAAATACAAAGGGGAAAATATTAAAATGGATGAAAAAGGAGGCTATTTAATGGTGGGACTGGAAAGGCGGAGGGTGATTGATTGTGGACCATTGATTCTCAGGAGGAGATCAACGGTGGAGATCCTCCGACGAAATCATTGGAAGCTCCGATGAAAGAAACATGGGTGAAGACACGATGTAGTATGGGCCGTTGATCTAGATCCGATCGACGGTTGAGATCTTCAGGAAGAGCTTTCGGAAGCAAGGAGGGGAAATGGTTTAAGAGGAAAAACCACTGTTTTCGCGTGGCTTAGGAGTGGTTTTGAAAATCTCCCAAAAAAAACTCGATATGCCCTGCTGCCTGACACTTGTCCCTTTAAAACTGCTTACATCGCTTAAATTTGAACTGTTAACCGTCGGACACTAAAATCACGCAATATGCACCTCAGCCGTTGGATGTAGGACGGGGAGATCTGACGGTGCAGGATGGAGCATGATATGGAAAGATGTACGGTCGGTAAGGTGGGGAATAGTCAAAGGTGGGTTCACTGTGGACCATTAGATCTGCAGAATGGACGGTGGAGATTTAAAATAAAAAGTAGATGTAAAGGGGAAAGTGAATGGGTGGGGAAGAAGGAGAGCAGTTGGATCTATCGGAATTAACGATCGAGATCCAATCGCATTGGAGAAAGGTAGGGGCCGAAACTCCGAGGTTTGAACTTGCGATTACGCATGGACCGTTGGATCGGTGGGAATATCAATGATGGAAATCTGATCGGAGGGAGGGCGATGGAGGGCATAGGGGCAGTGTGTGATCAAATCCTGGCCGTTGGTTCTTGTGGATTCAACGGCCAGGATTGAATCAGAGAATCTCCAATCGGGGAAAAAGAAAGTGGGGACAATTGGGTTTGCACGATGCGATTTTGGCCCAACTGTTGGATCGTGAAAGGGATCAACGGTCAATATTCAATCAGGGGGTAATGGAACGATGTATGGGCGTGGTGAGATTTCAGCGCTGGCCGTTAGATCTGTAAAGATCAATGGCTCAAATCGAGCCCGCGGTCGATAGAACAAAGCTTCATCACATCGAGAAATTTCAATTAACAAAGGAAAAGTGCTCACAACAAACTTCTGATTGTGATTAGCGCCATGGGGCTTAGCGCCTGGTCCTGGGGTCGGGTTACATGCGGAAAGGGGCTAAGGGCTAGGCCGACAGGGGCTTAAACCTGATATATGGTAAAAAGTGGGTTTTTGGGCCAAAAAACAGAGTTTTTAAGGCTAAACAGTAGGTTCCGATAAAGGGAAGAAGGGGGTTTTAAACCAAATGAAGGGATTCACAAGGTTTAAAAGGGGAATTTGATGTTTTAGAGGAATTAGGGAGGTATTTTGAGGGTTTTTAGGGAAATTTGGAGAAGGGAAAAAAGGGGTGAAAATGGGAAATTTGCAGGGATACAAGGGGGCAGATGGAGGCTTTTCTGAGCAAAATTATTTCACAGACAGTGAGGCTTTTTAAATGGAAAAAGCAGTGAGGATACTTACAAGGGCAAAGACACATAGAGGTTTCAAGAATGAGAGATTTTCAGAGGAAATGTATCTCTTGAAGGCTCAGAAACATATTTAGCCACATGTTTTCTCTGTCAAAATTTTATGGGTGGCTAACAGATCCCACATTGTATAGACAGCTGATTGGTTCCTTGATGTATTTGGTCAACACTAGACCAGATATATGTTTTTCAGTTAACATGGTGAGCCAGTTCATGTGTGAGCCCAGGAGGGTTCACTGGGTTGCTGCAAAACACATTTTGCGGTACTTGCAGGGGACAATGGATTATGGTCTACATTATAGGCAAGGAGATGGAGTGAGATTGGCAGGTTACATTGATTCTGAATGGGCAAGGTGTTGTAGTTTTATAGGCAGAGAATTTCTGTGGTGCTTGAAGAAGCCTAGCAGGCTGGTTCAGCCGAAAGCAACAGTCAGTAGCATTGAGTTCAGTGGAAGCAGAGTACATGGCAGCTAGTTTAGCTAGTTGTGAGGCCATATGGCTTCGCAAGATGTTGTTTGGCTTATTTGGTCAGCCGTTGAGACCTTTCGTGATATACTGTGATAATCAGAGTTGCATGAAACTCACAGAGAATCCAGTATTTTCATGACAGGTCAAAGCATATCGGGATCAAATATCATTTCATCAGAGACTATGTTCAGAAGGGAGCTGTGAAGCTTGAGTATATTCCCACTGATGAGCAGGTTGTAGATATTCTTACCAAAGCCTTACCACGGGGCAAGCATGTCTACTTCAAAGACAAGATGGGTGTGGTGAGGAACACCTTCCTAGGTAAGAGGGAGTGTTGAAATTTGGTTATCGGAGGACAAGTGGTTCCCTAAGGCTTTGATCTTTGGCCTAGGGAAAAGTGTCCAAAAGAATTTATTTTTTCTCCTAAAGTGACTTTATAAAGTTATAAAGTCAAATCTAATTTAAAAGTGACTTTAAGTGATAAAGTTACTAGGTCTAATTTTAAAGTGACTTTAATAAAGTCAATGTGAAATTAGAAAGGGAAAAGTGACTTTGGAAATAAAGGACTAAGTGGGTCCTTATTAAAGTGGGGTGAATTAAAAAATAGAAAGTGAGATTTAAATGAGCGTTTAATCTCAGCCTTAGATCTAAAGCTATTTCAGCCATTAGATTTAGGGATTCCCCAAAAGTATCTTAGCGTTAGGTTAAAGGAGGAAAATGAGGGAAGGTCATTTATTCTTTCATGAGCAGATTGAGAGAGGAGAAGAGAAAGCAAAGGATATTTCCGAGCAGTGAGAGGAAGAGGACAACAACAAGGAGATTCAACAAATTCGTACAACAAAGACAGAGCACGATTTTCAAGGCAAGAGGGCACGAAAATCGAGGAGAGAAGAAAAACATTTATTACTGCTATATTGGCATGATTCCCAAGGAGGCCGTACAACAGTTTGAGGGACCTTTTTTTTTATGATTTTCGTACAACAGAAAATCAACACAAAAATCGAGGCCATACAACAGGTTCAAGGCAATTGTATAGCACGGAAATTGAGGTAGTCGTACAACATTTCCGGACAACATTGTTTTCGAGGAGGCCGTATAGCCGTACAACACATTTTTCTATGCTGTTTATACAACATTTAATGCTACACAGTTTTTTGTAATTTCTATTTTGTGTGGGTGCGAAAATCGAGGTGGAGTTTTGCACAATTTTCGAGATAAGTATATTTAAGAGGTTGCTGTAATTTTTTTACTGTGTATTTTTGTCACACTGTAAAAGATATTTATCAGAAATAAAAGAGAGCTTTCGAACTGGTTTTCCCCAAGAGTTGTAGGGGGTTTTTCCAGGGTCATCTTGACAAAAAATCAACGTGTCTATTTTCTGTGTGTGGCTGATTTATTTTTCTGAGTTTTATTTTTGCATTTCAGCATTGTGAAATTTCTAGAATTTTTGTTTTTAGAAAATATTTATTTTTCCATCTTGTTGAATGTAAGACTATGGGAATGAGCATTTAGCTTTATGGGAGAAATAAGGAGAAACTGAAAACCGGGGTTGGGTTATCAAATTTCTACATAACCTAGGACGAGTTTAAGGATAAATCTTATACAAGGACCTTAATGCAAGTTTTGAATAAGTATCAGTCATTATTTGTTGAAATTTGATATTAAATGTTTCCTGCAATCCCAACTCGATTTTAATTTCACCTTATCACTCCCATTCAGTTAAATTCCCTTTCACATAAACATACATTCAACATATAGAATTCTGGAAATGATGTTTTTAGATTAAAACACATGGGACTGTCAACACATGCTGAAAATAAATATGGACATAAACATACCAACAACACGTAAAAATACACACATATTTTGGTCAACTTAGACCTAGACAAAACCCCTTCAATCTTCTCTGGGGAAAACCTGTTAGAGAGCTCTTCAAATTTATTTATCTTTCAAGTTCAGGAAAAATACATTTGCAGAAAAAACAAAACAACAAAATACAACTTATCTCTTCAGCCCAAAACTCCTTGAAAAATGTGCCCACTTTGCCTCGATTTCCATGCCCAATTGAAGCTGAAAATATGTACTATGCGGATATGGATTGTACAGACTATATTGTATAGATTCCATACGAACTGTACGGGTTTCTGTACCGCTGTACGGACTGTACGATTTTTATTTTTATTTTTCAAAAACTTGTCCCGAACTGCATGTAGCTCACAACACTAAATGATGTTCATATTGTACCTTCTGTTATCTTCTATGCCTTGATTTCCATGCCCTTCTTTGCCCAGAAATCACTCCTTAAGCTTGTTGCGAAAAATTTCTCCTTCAGAAGTTTTCTCCAACCCTCAACCTCCTTTCTCCAATCTGCTCATGAAGAATGAATGCATTCTCTCTTTTCTTTTCCCCCTTTTGTTTCCCTAAATGACTTTTGGGAAATCCTAAGATCAAATGGCTCAGATTCATTTAGATCAAGGGATGAAAATAAATGTGCCTTTAATTCTCACTTTTTATTTTATAAATCACCCATTAAATAAAGTACCCACATTGTACTTTATGTCTAAAATCACTTTTCACTTTATAATTTAACATTGAATTTATCACTTATAAAGTCACTTTCACTTTATAAAGTCACACTTTATTTTGGACACTTTTCCCTAGTGAGAGACTAACCCATGGGAAACCAATTGTCTAAGGTACATTAAAAATCAACACTCCCTCTTACTAAGGAAAGTGTTTCTCACCACACCCATCTTGTCCCTGAAATGGACATGCTTGCCTCTTGGCAAGGACTTTGGAGAACATCGACCACTTTCTCATCTCTCGATATATACTCTAGCTTCACTGCCCCCTTCTGAACATAATCTGTTAGGTCCCTATATTACTAGTTTATCCCCTTATTGTTATTAGTGTAGCCCCCTTATTGTTATTATTGTACCCCTGTAACCCCAATATTTTTATTATTGTGCCCTTACATTGTTATTGTTAGGTCGGCTAGGATTACATTTTGGCCCACTAGGATTACATTGTGGCCCCATGGACTCCTATATATAAAAAGGAGGTTTTGTCATTTGTATCATCCAAGAATTGTTCATTCATGTAATGTATTGGAGGTTTCCCCCTAAAAGTGGCTTATTTCTAAGGCATTGATATCTCTTTTCTTCCATTTTTGGAGCTAGTTTCACAACATTTGGTATCAGAGCTTTGGATTCTAGGGTTTCGCTGCTCCAGACAGGTCATCGTGGAATTTTCGCTATAAATTTTTTTCTACGAAGGTTCAGAAGCTGAAATTTTTAGAGTACGAAGAAGAAATCCTGAAGAACATCATCGCAAAATTTCAGAGCTTGTTTCGCAATATTTTCGGAGATATGATTTGTGGAAGTTAGGTCTTTTTGCAAGCTCCTCAATTTAACCTAAACATGTCATCGCGGCATTTTTCGCTATAAATTTTTCTACGAAGGCTCAGAATTTGAAAATTTTAAAGTGCGAAGCCGAACTCTTGAGGAACATCGTTTCAAAATTTCAGATCTTGGTTCACAATATTTTTGGAGATATGGTCTGTGGAAGTTAGGACATTTTCAGGCTCCCGAATTTCATCTCAAAGAGGTGATCGTGGGAAAATCTTCACAAATTTCTTTCTCAGAGAATCAGATTGGAATTTTGTAACAAGTGGACGCAAGCACACGGAATTTAGTTTCCTATCTATCAATTTCAGAGCCGAAGGAGGAAGCAGTGACAGATGGCAAGGCATACAAGTTCGCTCTACGGAACCAGTCCATAATTAGGTCATCGTAGGAGATTGGGCACAACTTTGTCTTCAAGAATCCAAATCAGGTAAGACTTGTGGCATTCGAAAAAGGATTCAGAGGGCTACCTCAGTGCCAAATTTTAGATATTGAAGATCTGAAATCATAGATATAATTCAGTTTCAATATCGCGCTCCTCAAAAGCAAGAAAAATGTGTTTATTTTTTTTCGAATTACATAAGTCTCGTTTGAAAAAAAAAATAGTTGGAATTTATTCCAAGCGCATATTGAAGAATAGATATCAATATTGGGTTCTAAAATGCCCCCCTAAAAAGAATTCAACACCCATTAAGCCTTTAGAAGGCTCTACTATGACGCATGAAGACGAAGAAACAAAACACGAGATATCAAAATTACAAGAGCAAGTGCACCAAATTTCGTTATCGCAAAGAGCAACAAAAAATGAAATGGAAGTTTTGAAGAAAGGTGTTGAAACTAAGATGGATGGTTTGAAGAAAGGCGTGGAAGCTAAGATGAATGGTTTGGAAGCTAATATGGAAGGCATGGAAGTGGGCACAGAAGCTAGGATGGATGGCATGGAAGCTAAGATGGATGGCAAGGAAGCTAAGATCGATGAAAAAATGGACAACATAAAAGTAGACATTGAAGGTTTGGAAAAGTTGATACAAGAAATATTTCCTAATGGCGAAAAGATAGTAGAGGAAACTCATGATGAGAACAAAATAAATGTTAATCATAATTTCATAAAATCTAATGTTGGACAGAAGAACCACCATATTCCAAAGATGGATATGAGGAAGTTTGATGGAAAGGATCCTGTAACATGGATACTACATATGGAGCAATATTTTGATCTCAATAATGTGCAAAACACATAAAAGGTACACATTGCAACTTTACATTTAGAACAAAATACATTTGTATGGTATCGATGGCTTTGCTCCCGTAAAATTTTTTTCACTTGGTCAATTTTTACGGAGGAAATGATAGCAAATTATGAGGATACAAAGAGAAGCACCTTCTTTAGCCAATTCATAAATCTAAAACAAAAGGGTTTAGTGGGGGAGCACATCGAGGACTTCCCAAAATTGAATATAAGGGTAACTAATATTCCAGAGGAACACATGATTGATCTCTTGATAGGTACTTTATAGGATAACATCCAACATGAAGTTCACATTTTGGAACTTGATTCATTGGAGAAGACATTCAGGTCGGCAAGAAAAATTGAATGTAAAATTATGGCGACAAGGAAGCCTACCATTCACTTCTATAAAGAGGGAAGTGTTGCTACTCCTAGATTTCCACAACCTACAAGGTTGACACCACAACAATTGGAAGAAAAAAGAGCAAAAAGGCTTTGGTATAGTTGTGATAGAAAATAAACTAAAGGTCATTAGTGTGCTGAGAAGAAATTATTTTACATAGATTGTGAAGAGGAAGAGGAAAATGAACAAGAAGAGGATATACACCAGGAACCAACCCTAAAAGAGGAAGAAATGAGTCTGACCATATCGTGTAATGCATTGGTAGGAATTACCACTCCTCAAACTCTCAAGATAGAAGGACATATCAAGAAGAAAAAGGTAATAGTGTTGATTGATTCAGGTAGTAACCATAATTTTATTCATTGTAAGGTAGCCAAGGAATTCAATTGTTTCCTATACCCAACACCAGAATGTCAAGTGATGGTTGCAAATGGAGGAACTATAAATTGCTCTGGAAAATGCCATAATATCAAGCTAACCATGGGGGAATATGTATTGAATATACCAATGCTTTCCATTCCTATGGGAGGTGCTGATGTTGTACTAGGATTACAATGGTTACAATCTCTGGGGACGGTAGCTTTTAATTTTCAAGAAATTTTCTTGAAATTTTTTTCAGAAGGAAAGGATATCGAATTACGGGGTATCGCATGGAAGCCAGGAAAGATAATAAGCTCTAATGTTATGAAAAAACTTCTGAAGAAAGAACAACGAGGCGTAATTGCACAATTATTCTTAGTAGAAGTTCCAACATCAAAATAATCTATTTCTGTAGATCTCCAAAAAGTCTTGGACAATCATTCCAAGGTGTTTGAAACTCCAAAAGGACTCCCAGCTATTCGTAATCATGATCATGTTATTCATTTGATTCCAGGAAGTGTTCCTCCAAACATCAGGCCTTATAGATATCCTTATGTCCAAAAGAGCAAAATTTAACGTACGTTTGCAGAAATGTTAGAGTTGGTATAATTCAACCTAGTCAAAGTTCTTTCTCTACTCTAGTAGTATTGGTGCACAAGAAGGATGGATCATGGCGCATGTGTCCGAATTATAGGGAGCTCAATAAGCTCACCATTAAAGATAAATTTCCCATTCCCGTGATTGATGAATTATTGGATGAATTACATGGAGCAATTTATTTTACCAAGTTGGATCTTCATTCAGGATATCATCAAATTAGAAGGAAGACTGAAGATATTTCGAAAATAGCATTTCGAACTCATGAGGGTCATTATGAATTTTTGGTGATGCCTTTTGGACTTACCAATGCACCTTCTACATTTCAAGGATTTATGAATTCCATTTTCAACCCTTCCTTAGAAAATTTGTGCTAGTATTTTTTGATGATATACTAATCTACAACAGGTCTTGGAAGGATCATGTTCAACATGTTGACAAGGTGCTCAAACTATTGCAGGAGAAACAATTATATGAAAAATCATCCAAATGTTTCTTTGGAGTACAAGAGGTGGAATATCTGGGTCATATTGTATCTCACGAGGGTGTTAAGGTAGACCCTAACAAAATTAAAGCCATTAAGGAATGGAAAGTCCCCACAACTATAAAGTAGTTGCGAGGATTTCTCAGTTTAACAGGGTATTATCGAAAGTTTGTTAAGAATTATGGGAGAATAGAAGCACCTCTAACAACATTATTGAATAAAGATGCATTTTCATGGACTCCTGAAGCAAATAAGGCCTTTGAACATCTTAAAGAGGCAATGTGCCTAGCACCGGTCTTAGCTACGCCAGACTTCAAAAAAACCTTTATTGTGGAATGTGATGCCTTAGGAAATGGAATTGGTGTTGCTTTAATGTAAGAAGGAAGACCCATTTCTTTTGAAAGTCATCCAATCAAAGGAAAGTATTTACAAAAAGCTATTTATGAGAAGGAAATGTTAGCAATACTACATGCACTAAAGAAATGGCGACCTTACCTAATGGGAAGACACTTCAAGGTAAAAACTGATCATGATAGTCTTAAATTTTTTTTGGAACAAATACTATCTTCAGAAGAGCAACAAAAATGGGTCACAAAGATGTTGGGTTATGACTTTGAAATAATCTACAAAAAAGGGAAGCTAAATGTTGTTGGAGATGCACTCTCAATAAAAAATGAAGAGGCGAAAGCATTGCTTTGTGCCATTTCTATTAACCAACCAGATTGGATAACCGAAGCAAGGGATGAATGGAAGAGAGACGAAGAAGTGTGGACACTCATTCAAAAGTTGCAGCAAGATCCTAGTACATCTGATACTTTTATTTGGAAAAATGATTCCTTATGGTACAAAGATTGCTTATATCTTTGTAAGAATTCCCAACTAAAACAAAAGATTCTTTTGGTATTGCACACTTCTCCTTTAGGAGGACACTCAAGATTTTTAAAAACTTACCACAGGGTGAAGAAAGATTTTTTTTGGGATGGCCTTAAATCTGATATTCAAAAGTTTTTGGCAGAATGTTTGGTTTGTCAGCAAAATAAAGTTGAGACAATTAAGACCCCGGGTCTTCTACAACCTTTATCTATTCCAAGTCAACGTTGGGAGGAGATTTTAATGGATTTTATCACAGGTTTACCTAAGCCCGAAGGAAAGAGTGTCATCATGGTGGTAGTTGATAGAATTACCAAGTATGCACACTTTTGTGCATTATCTCATCCATTTAAAGCAAGTACAGTTGGTAATACATTTATGGAAACAATTCAAAAGCTACATGGAAACCCAAAGTTTATTGTGAGCAACAGAGATCCCATTTTTACTGGAAATTTTTGGACGACGTTATTTTCTTGTTTGGGTACTCAATTAGCTCATAGCTCATCTTGTCATCCTCAATCTGATGGTCAAACTGAGATAGTGAATAAATGTTTGGAAGGATATCTTCGTTTTTTTGTATCCGATAAACAAACACAATGGGTCAAGTGGTTACCTCTCGCTGAATGGTGGTATAACACTTCCTTCCATACTGTAGCTCAAATGACCCCATTTATGGCACTTTATGGATATCATCCACCGTCCATCACATCATCTTTAAGAGAAAATTCTAAGGTTCAAGCAATGGGAGATCACATCAAGCATCAACAAGAAGTTCTCCAACTCTTAAAGGATAACCTAAATTTGGCACAAAATCGAATGAAACAACAAGCAGATTAACATCACAGCGAGAGAATTTTTGATGTAGGAGAGGGTATTTTTAAGGCTATAACCATACAAACAAATGTCCCTTAAGCAAGCTAAGAAGGATAATAAATTATCACCAAAGTACTATGGTCCTTACAAGGTGTTGCAAAAGATTGGTACTATGTCATAAAAATTGGAGCTTCCTGCTTCTTCGCGAGTGCATCCAATTTTCCATATTTCATGCTTAAAGAAGGTTATAGGTGAAAATCTTCCAGTTCAAACAATATTTCCAAAACTTGATGAGGAAGGAAAAATCATATTGGAACCTGAAGCGGTCATGGAAACAAGAATTCGACAGCTACGAAATCGATCAATTTCAGAGTATCTCATCAAGTGGAAGAACTTACCCACTGAAGAGTCTACATGGGAGGATGAGAATTCTATATAGAAGCACCCAGAGCTACTCAAGCGTTGAAGACAACTCTTTTTTGAAGGAGAGGGGCGTGTTAGGTCCCTATATTACTATTTTATCCCCTTGTTGTTATTAGTGTAGCCCCCTTATTGTCATTATTGTACCCCTGTAACCCCAATATTGTTATTATTGTGCCCTTACATTGTTATTGTTAGGTCGGCTAGGATTACGTTGTGGCCCACTAGGATTACATTGTGGCCCCATGGACTCCTATATATAGAAAGGAGGTTTTGTCATTTGTATCATCCAAGAATTGTTCATTCATGTAATGTATTGGAGGTTTCCCCCTCGAAGTGGCTTATTTCTAAGGCGTTGATATCTCTTTTCTTCTATTTTTGGAGCTGGTTTCACAACATAGTCCCTGATGAAATGCTATTTGATGTCAATGTGTTTTGACCTCTCATGAAACACTGGATTCTCCATGAGTTTAATGAAACCCTCATTATCATAGTGAATAACCGTCAGTCTCAACTCTTGATCAAATAGGCCATAAAAAAACTTGTGAAACCAAATGGCCTCACAACTAGCCTGGCTAGCGACCATGTACGTAGCCTCAGAAGATCTCAAAGCAACTGAATTTTTCTTTCGGATGAACCATGACACAATTGTCGAACCCAATCTGAAGCAACACCCTAAAGTGATTTTCCTGTCAAAATCACACCCTGCCCAATCTGAATCTGTGTAACCTACTATCATCACACTCAAAATTTTGCAAGGTGGCTTAATTAAGGTCTTCCTAGTTTTGGTGTTATGTCAATTTTGATCATGAATTTGATAAAGGGGGGTGGAAACCATTTCTATCCTAAGGCCAAAAAATCATCTTAAACAATGTCTTGTTAGTTAGTTATCATTCCATATCATCTCAAGGTTCATTTTAATTTTTACTGGAAACATGTATGTTTTTACCAGATTTCGTAGCGCACATAGATATAAAATGTCAGTTTGCAATATGGAAACACCTAAACTTTCTGTAGCGAATCTGTCAGATTTTAAACTGATGGCGCTGTAGAATCATGAATTTTTGCTGAAGGCAGAGGTCTGAATGACATGTCATTTTTTCATTGGTTTGGGTTAAAGTGGGGTCTTTTCCAGTTAGTTATGGGAGTCATCATCATTTTAAATCATGAATTGTTGCGCTTTTATTCCCGCTTTCCACCTTATTTTTCATCTTTCCCGCCGAGAGGTTTGTTCACTTTGTTTTAATAACTTTCCACTCACTCATGCCCTGTCATTAGCTCATTCATCTCCATCCCAAAGCAACTTTCTGTTAATTTTTCAATTTGCAGGTGTCACAACAGTGAAGAAGCTGAGCAGTATAAAGAGGATGACAACCAAGAGGAAGGCACACAAGGGAGGTTCTTGTTTGAGGTTCGAACCAATGGACCTGAAGTTGTTGAACGAGAAGCCCGATTTCACTAAAGCCTTCAGGAACGCAGGTTGTATGAGATTTTGATAGAAATTGCAGGGTTTCCATGTTCAGATATCAAAGGAGTTTGCAAAAAAATTCACTAGCACAACATCTAAAGTGGGAATGTTGAAATTTTTTGTCTCCCCTGGGACAATAGCCCAAGCTATAGAGATCCCAAGACAAGGTGAAGAGTGGTTTAAGTACACTAAATTCAAGCTACAAAATTGTGATGAATTCATGAAGGATGAATATGTTGGAACTGACATAGCTACTGGGATTCCAAGAACATATCTGAAAGAATACTACTCTAATCTACTAATGATCATTCCAAACCATTTCACTCGTGGAGGGAGGTTCCAGATTGTGTACCAATATCACTTCAAGCTTCTGCTACATTTCACCGGTAAGCAAGCCGTTGATCTTCCTTTTTACCTGTTTAGAAGTTTGAGCAAGATGGCAGATAAGGTGCAAGCTAGGCCACAAAACAATGATACATTTGTGTTTCATCATGGGCTTATTAATTTGTTAGTGCTGGATGTTAGTCATCAATAATTTTTTTCCTTCATAGATGACTAAATGATTTCCCTAGATTTCTAGAAACAAATTTCATGAACATTGTGAGTTATAGAAATATCACTACCTTCATTATCCTTAAGATAAATTTTCATTATTTCATCATTCCATCATGTCAAGCTCTGCTTACCAGTCCCAGAAAACCCATTAGGGGCTCATGTCACTCATTTTTTCTGTGTTTTGTCAACTGTGGCCCAAATCCTCTATTTTTCTTTGCCTAAACCTCCCCCACTTCTACCTGAGGCCACCAATCAAACAACTCTATTGTGTCTTCCAAAAATATCCCAAACATTGATGGTCTCAAAACTATCTCTGTAGGCCCTTTAGATAAATCAAGTACATTGGATTTTGGATCTTCAATACAACAATTTATCATAAAATTGATTTTTACACTTGATGACCCCAAATTCTAAGTTTCAGTCCAAAAGCCAAGTCCTAGGAACGTCCCACTAGGTCACCGAGGGTTTCACAGGTCATAGGGTGGATTTGGTGTCCTAAAAAGTTCTGTTTTTCTTGTGTAAAGATACTGCTATCAAAGAAGAATAAGATAAAGCAACTTGATCCAAGACTGTTTAAAAGCCATTCAAGAAAGGCCTCCTTGGCCTAGAGCACAAATTCTGCAAGGGACAGCTACCCTTGTTTACATTTATGCAAAAATGATCTCAAAATTGTCTCTGTAGGCCCTTTAGATAAATCAAGTACACAGAATTTTGGATCTTCAATACATCAGTCTATCATAAACTTTGTTTTACACTTGATGACCCCAAATTCTAAGTTTCAATCCAAAAGCCAAGTCCTAGGAACCTCCAACTAGGTCACCTAGGGTTTCACAGGTCATAGGGTGGATTTGGTGTCCTAAAAAGTTTTGTTTTTCCTGTGTAAAGATACTGCTAGCAAAGAAGAATAAGGTCAAGCAACTTTATCCAAGTCTGATTAAAAGCCATTCAAGAAAGGCCTCCTTGGCCTGGAGCACAAATTCTGCAAGGGACAACTATCCTTGTTCAAATTTTTGCAAAAAATGATCAGGATGGCCATCAGCCTAGCAAGAGGTAAGGTAATGGGGAAAACATCACAAGAAGACCATCTACAGCAAAGAGAAATGCAACATGCATATGTTTTCGAGAATCAGGGTTTTTGTGACTAATTGGAAAAACAATGTGCCAAAGCAGGAAATCAATACAAGGGCTACAAAGACAAAGGTCACCTCAACTCCATCCAGTGCACATTGAAGATTTTTAGAAATAATAATGAGTTTTGAAAGGTTTGATAGAACTTAGAAGACAACACTATTAACTTTTTTCTAACAACCCTAAAACCTAGGAGTTTAGGAAGAATGACAAACAAGTCAAATAATGATGATAAGGCCTCCTTCATAACAACAGATGGTATTTCAAGGGGTATTCAAGCTGTCCTCTAAAGTTTGACAAAGAAGCACTGATTCCACCTCACCAAAAGAAAAAAATGGCAAAGAGTATCAGTACAAAGGGCTGAGTTTTCAAAAGTACAATCAGAGGTCTTAAAAAGGATCAAAAGGAGGCACACATAAGGTAAAGTGCCAAAGGAAGGAATAGAGATATATCATTGTCAAAATGGTCAAAGGAACAAACATGCAATTGGTATAAAAAAAAGCAGAGAAGCCTCCAAAAGTGGTTTCCTTATCAAAAGTATATTCTGCAAGAGATAGATTAGCCATGAGTGACACTTCCGCAGGACTGTCAAAGATGGCTACCTACAGGAAGATTGATAAGGTCAAACAAACCTAATGTATCTCACGATGGTGGCACCTATGAAGAATAAAGGAGTTGTTGACACCTACTGCTAGGGTTTTCACCCCAAGAGGTTTTTCACTACTTCATAGTAAAAACATGACATAATGTCAGTTAAAGGAAGGTCAAAATTATTCTCTTCAGTCTCATCCACCAAGAAATCAAAGGCATCAGAAATACATGATTGAAGATTCCAATGTAAAGGTGCCAAAATGATCACAAGCTTAATTTTTACAGGTGTTGAAATTCATGAAAGGGATATAGTGAAGAAAACCTTAAAAAAAGAGCACTAATGTCACTGTTTGCCTTTTTTCCTTAAAAATTTGTCAATGACCTTTTGCTTGTTCAAGAATTGGTTCAAGTTTCCAAAATCTGGGTAAGAGGCAAAGATTAAGCTTGTTAAAGAGTTTGTGAATAAAAGGGAAACATCAAAATGCTCCAGTCCAAGGCAAAAAACCATTTTTTCTCAGATTTTTGTCACCTACTGAACAAAAAAGACCAAAAAGTTGATGAAAAAGTAAGAAGGGGAAACAAACATTAGAAAGTGGGTTTGATCATGAAATTATATTTCAAAAAGAAGTATAAAGGTCTTCTTTCCCTCTCCCCAACTCATTTTTGTCTTTGAGGGAGAGATAGAGAGCCGTTGAAATGTTTTTAAGGGTTTTTTTGCAAATTGGTTGAAGTTTCTTTGGCACTGCGCACAGGCGGAGGCGCTACTCACAGAGCCATCGGTGTTGCGCACAGAGGAGAAGAGGCAATGCTAAAAAGAACTGTGCTATGCACAGAAAGGCCGGTGCTACGCATAGGCGGTGGCGCTGCACACATGCCCAGTTCTAAGCCCGACTCGCCCACACCCTCCCAGTGCTACGCACAGGCCTGCCAACAGCCCGACCCGACCCGATGTTGCGTACAGAGGGCCCGACAGGAATGACTAGTCGGATGGCGCTCCGCACAGAGGAGATTTGGCCAAAATTTCCAAAAAAATTCTCAAAATCACTCTTTATCCTCCTCAAATTTTCCCCAGGCTCCTACACTAGTTAGACAAGATGATGACTGTGATAATGAGGAACAAGTAGATGACAGTAGAGATGAAGAAATCAATAGGGCAGAGACAGATTTAAATGAGGAACAAAGGGGTGACAGTAGCAATGATGAACAAGAATATGATGGTGGAAATGACGAAAACTGTGGGGCAGACACAAAGTTTAATGGGGAAGAGCAGGAGGTTGATGATGACAAGGAAGAGGGAGATAAGCATGGTAGTCATGAAGATAAAGATAGTGACAGATCAGAAGAAGGCAGTGATGGAAATGATACCAATGAATCACTCCCAAGTATAGAAAGAGGTGGTGCTCATGAACATGATGAAGACTTAGAAGATAGTGAAGATAATGATGAGGATGACAGTCAACAAGAAAGTGAACATGATAGTCAAGAGGAAAATGTGCATGAGCATGACAATAAGCCTAGTCATAGTGCAAAAAATGACAATATGGATGAAGATAATGAACATGAAGAAACATAAGGTAATGAAGAAGAAATACAAGATCAAGAAGAGGAAAACAGTGAGGCACAAGAAGAATTTGATAAAGGAGACAGTGATAAAGAGAATGTCACTGATAGGACAGTAAGTGAGGAAAAGGACAACAAAAGAGATAGTCATGACAGTCATGAAAACTGTCATGACTGTCATGACACTAATTAGTCTCTTAATGACAATGAGAATGAAAGTGAAAGTGCAGGGAATGATAAAGAAAAGGACACTAATGAGGAACAAGGTCAAAGTAAGACAAGTGAAGAAGCTGTTGACCAAATTAAAGGCCAATGTGACAGTATAGAAGGTAGTGAGGAAAATGAAGATGATGATGATGCTGAAGCTCAGGACAATAGTGATCAAACAGAGCATGAGGTGATTGATAGAGACCACAGTAAAGATAAAGGAGGTGATGAAAACACCAAGGGTCACAGCCAAGATAAGGACACTACCAAAACCATCATCAATCCTCTCACATGCACATACCACAGAGGGAAGAGAGATGTGTTTGCTGCCTCAAAAAGGCAAAGGGCCATCTCTTCTCCAGCTATCAAACCATTGGACAAGGGAAAGGAAAATATGGAAAAGGGTGAGTAGCAGGTAAAGGCAAGGAGAAGTAAGAGACTCAAGAAGGCTACTCAAGAGCCTCAATTCATTGATCTAGACAGTGACAATGAGGACAAGGAGATGACCGCCAGATTGCTACTCCTAACCAAAGATGCACAACTTAAGGAGTGGGAAAGAGATTTTGAGATGGCACAACGTGTCATTCAGTATTACAAGAATGAGCACAAGCACTTCAAGAAGGTGAAAAGGGGCCTTGCTCTCCAGAAGAAAATGACCAAGCACTATGCAAAGAAAAACAAGGTTGCTTGTGCCAAACTGAAGGAGGCCCTCATGGAAATAAAAAACCTAAAAGAGGAAAAAAATCATTATATCCTTGGAGTTTTGGCTGAGGCTTCTCAACAAGTGTCCAAGACCTCTTGAGGGAACACTCCATCAATTTTGGGCAAAATTGAACAGGATTTTGTCTTTTTGAAATTTTGAGGCCTCTATGCGCAACACCCTTGGCGTTGCGCACAAATATCATGCATCCTTAGCTTGCAGAATTGAAATTTTTGGATTCCTCTCATCATCATCAGTCTGTTCACAAAATTTCAGACCATTTGGGGTAGTTTTGATCCCCCAAAAGGTCAAAAAACACCTAAATTTTGACCATTCTGCCTGATTTTCAGGTAAGGTGCTACACACAGAGCAGTGTTGGGAGAATTGATTTTTGGATAGAAAAATGGCACTCATTTAGGAAAAATCAAGCATTCTTAGAAATTAGACTCATCAGGATTTTCAAAGAGCCATCACGGAGCCAAATCCGACATCGAGAAGGGGGCCAAAACTTAGTCACAAAAGACCCTATTTTCTGCTGAAGTGGCACTGTGCACATAGACTGTGTAAGTGTGTTTTGGACCAAAAGTAAAAAAAACACACTCATTTATTGCAAAATCATATTTTTGAGTTTTTTGAAGCAAAACACTGTAGAATTAGGTGCAAATAGTTACTATGGCATTTATTTCTTAGGATATTGTGTGCCTTGCGCCTTGCATGGTCTCTTGGCCATAAATGACATTTATGGTTGAATTTGACATTTTCCTACCATATTTAGGGTTTTAGTCCTCCTTTTCTCCATAAATTGAGCATGAGGCCCTCATGTATTTCGTTGGCATTTGATGAGCTTTGAGAGCAATACATGGTTTTTCTAAGCTTGGAGAAGAAATTAGTGTTGTGGAGTTGATGAATGGCTTGTTGGCTTGATGGTGGAGAAGCTTTTTTGTAGGATTCCTTAGCTTGGTGAATGGTGAGGTCTTCTTAACTTGTTTATGTTTTTCATGTTATCATTATGTTTCATCCTTCTTGGTTGCTATAAATAAAAAAAGTATAGGTTGAGACATGCTCTTTGAGGCACCTCAGTCCTCCTGTTTGTTATAGCCTTGATGTTTTCCTCTGTTTGGTCAGCTTAAGGAATTATTGATTGCTCCTTAGGTCCACCTAAGCTTGTTTTTGTTTCATGTATGGTTAGCATGCTAGTTTACAAGTATGATTCACGGTATGTCCTGCTTATTTGAAGCTTTCAAAACTCTATCTTGAAACCTTTCTTTGGAATATTTTTTGCTAGGTTAAGTCAAAGAGGTTTCGTTCAATCTTGCCCTTTGCTCATGCCTACCAACTTGTTTAGAGTTATATATAGCTTGATTTATGATGTTTAGGAGTTCCCTCTTCATATATTAAGTTATTTGTGATCTTGTATGTTTTCCCAAAGTCTGGAGGTGAATTTACTAAAGTTAGAAGCTCTTATGCTCTCTATGTTTCACTGACATGTTTATCTTGGATATTTATTGGTTTAAAATATTATCATAGAGTAAATGGTTTGCCCTAGATCATGCTTAATATCTTGTGCTAATCATATTTAAGGCCTCCTTGTTCATAGGTATTTGAAAAAAGATTCTTGATTGCCCTTTGCCCTACCTTATTCACAAACTTGATGTCCATCCCACTTCACTCATAAACTTAAAGGATCCATTGACCTTGCTAGATTGCCTTTGCACTGCACTCTAATTCATTATTGAGACACCCATGACTTTCATTGACTCCATAACCCAATGATTTAAAGACCTCTCTCTCCACCTATTCTACCATTTCATCTCACCCAACCAAAACAATCAACAAAACCCTCAACTTAACAACTAGCCTAAAATAAAAACCCTAAAGAAAAAAGAACACATCCTTTGCACCCAATAGAGAGATCCATCTCTGAGTCTAGGAAGGCTAGGTCCTAGGGCTCCAAAGACTGGTTCCATGTTACCTTGTCATTTGAACACTGTTACCGATGAAATAGGTAACCTGACCTCAAAACGGGAACTCTAGCCCAAAAAGTCTCAAAAAACATGAAAAAACACCCCAAAAACTAAAAGTGTGTCTTCAAGAACGCACTTGGTTTTTTTTGAAGGTCAAATTTCAACATTTTATAAAATTATGCTAAAAACAAAATTGTTTGTTGAAAAAAGGATTGAAAAAACACCCTCAAAACAAAACCAGTTGATGCTGGAATAACAAAAAAATAAAATTGTGTCATAATTTTGACACTTGTAACAATGGAATTAAAGACAACATATTAGGACATTTTTAAAATCGTAAATTTCTAACATTTTTGATAGATGATGTTAAAGATAAACAAATACATGTCTGAAGGGATTATCATTTCGAACAATTTTCAACCATGTTGTTCAACATAAAATATCTTGACTTTAAACAACCCCAAAATTGTAATTATTGTCAACCATAACCTTAAAGATAAAATTTGGTAGCGCATAAAAACCTTAATGACAAGTTGTAAATCTAAAGTTTTTCAATCTTAAGTGTTCAACATACTTGAACAATGAAATTATGGAGAAATTATAAGACTTAACAATTGAAAAAAATGAACAAGTAAATGAAAAAATTATTATTGAACAGAAACAAGTAAGAGCAATTTTAATTTTAAAGGATAAAAACTTATCTTTTTTCAAATCTTAGCATAAGACAAATTTAAATATAATTTCAACCAAAACCTAAAAATCAAGCATCAAAACAAAGTGTTCTGTTTCAATGACGCATATACTTATTAAAACTTTTAAAAGTATCTTATACCAAATGGTAACAATACATAATATCATGGTAATATCACTGCATAATCTAAAAAATCAACATTAGTTTCTATTTTCTATTTTACTTAGAATTAAAATATCAACATTGGTACATTGAATATAACATAAATTATTTTTGTAATTCATTGTTACATTGTCGATATTCTAAATAAATGAATTCTTCATAATTAAAACATATAATCCAACAAACATAGAAATGTCTCATAACTTCATGAAAAATGAGATGGAAGTCAAAATTTTTATTTCAAGTTACCATGCAAACATCAACTACATAAAAGTGTCTTAGATAGTTATTCAAAATCAGCCATAGGTTCTGGCACACCATCATAATCTACATCTTCAGATGAATGGCTCGATGCAGATGAAGATGATCCATATTCTTCTTTTTCATCAACTAGTGCTCCATCTGAGTCAACATGCATGCCCACCATTTCAGAGTTCAAAAGTCTTGTAGATCTACGTCTACATTCTGCAGAGTCCCATTTCAACAGTAATTGTTCTGGTAGCAATTTCTTCAAAATATTTATGGTCTGCAACCAAAGAGTTCCTCTCTTTGTCAAATTGAAGTCATACACAAGTATGCCAACATCCTACAATTTTAAGACATCTGTGCGGCGACGATTTATATTTATGCCCTTTCTTTTTCTCTTTCTACCAATTCTTTTTTCCACTACCATCTCTGGCTTGTACACACCATTGCAAGGGTGGGTACTTGTGGCATACCAATGTACATCAACAGCTGTAATCTCTTCATTTTCATTAATGACCTTTATAACCTTGGCAATCCAGAATGGATAGCCAAGTGGATCTTCATCTACTAACACTGTTATCATGCAACCCTCCTTAAGATCCTGCACAGAAACCTTGTAAAGGTCTTCCATGGCTTCACGTTGTGCACGTGATCTTCTAGAACCAATATAGATTTCTATTTCCTCTACCTGTGGGGAATTAATAATAGCTTGAGGCTGTTGTTGTTCAACATTGTGTGTTTCCTGATGTTCATTTTCATTTGGCATATTTTGTGGCAAAAAAAAAGGAGTCTTCAAAAGCGTATCCCCATTTATTGATCTTGAAATCATATCACTTTGATTACTAAAAAAAGACTCCCACCAAACTGAATCAGCAACATCGAAGTATTCATATGTATCTCTAATACATCTTTTAATTTCCTCTAGACATTCAAAATAATTTATCTCTCTCTTCTGCCTTCGTGCATTATGGAGTTCGGAAACTGACTGTAATAACAATATCTTTGATGAAAACATTGGACGCTCTCGAATGAACTTCAAAAATGCTAAACCTGATGATGGTCCCCATTCTTCAATAGTTGAATACTTCTTGCCCCATATAAGTGTTATCCCATCAATTTTTTTGATACAAAATTGATGTTGGAAGCTAATGTCGTTAAGTTGTTCAATGCATTTCTCCTCACCATGCGATCCAAAAATAAACCTTCGCATGTCAATAGTTTCTTCCAACACATGAAAAACAGGCTCTGGAATGTACGATTTATTAATACATTCAATTAATGATGGTAGGCTCCCAACACCTTTCCTCCTCAATGTTACTAAAAAATGACTGAACATTTGATCAATATGATCATGAGTATGCCCAACAAGAAGGAAACCAACCTTTATCTTTTTAAAAATCCCCAATTCAACGAGCATGTTTAGATACCCAAAAAGAACTTGATTTTGTTCTCACGACTTGTGTTGTCTAATTGTAAATACAAAACTTCAGGAAGAATATCAGACCAATGAGTAACCACATCATGGATTATAGTTATGGTCAGATTTGCATCATTGTGAATATTTGGAGTTGTGAAGAAAACTCTTGGAAACATCTTCTCATTAAATACCATACAGCCAACCAAGTGAAACTGAATGAAATTTTCCTCCCGTAATTTTTTTGGCGTGCGGACAAAATGTGGAAGAAGTGTTTTCTTTTGGTCCATACCATCAATTATCAATCCCAGATATTTATTTGGATGATCATAACACTTCTTTCGATGTTTATACAAAATTTTCCTTTCACTTGTTTGCTAATTGCGATGGTCTTGAAGTTCTTTCACAACAGAATCTGTACATAAAATAAAAGAAACATATGAATAAATATATTTTCATAGTTGATAAGTATCAAATTTTAAAAAACAATGTTTTGAACACATACCTCTTTTCGCCCCTTGACATTTATTTCTTTTTGCTTTAAGAGAAGCACATGTGCCGCAAATCCCCATCCTTGTCTTCTTAGGAATACGAACATTGTTGAATTCAGTTTTCCATATCCTTGTAAAATAAGAATATGTAATAAAATTACCAATTCCTTCAACAACTTCTGCATAATCTTTGTATAACATGAATATTTCTCGTCTCGAGAAATTATCTGAAATATGTATTGTGTCTTTATTTAGCATACACTCTCCATGATTTGAAAAGAAGTCTTTCATCCATGTCTTAGCAGTATTTGCAAACGGCCCCACCTCCCGTTTATAACGTGCTTCTGAATAATATGTGGGATCCCTTTCCAATCTATCCTAGATTCTTGACAAACGACAATTACCAATTGAATACAACATTTTGAATGCCTTTCTGCAAAGCAATACATTCCCAATATGATAATCATAACCTGCTAGTGTAGATTGCATGCAACCCACTAAATATGAATTTTGCATGCTTTTATTCATTGACATATATGTTTTCCTTTTCTCCAAAGAAAAGTTGAAATCCATATTTTTCAAGCAATCCCTTCGACAACATTCACTTGAAATCAAATGAACAACAGAACTTCTTGTCGTGAGATATTTTGTCCTCGCCCTTGTATAATTGGAATTCTTTGGATTGATATGAAAAGGTCTACTCCTACTCCTAGTTGCAATATTTGCTTGCAATGGCTTCATCATTCCATCATCCTTTGTAAAAGTAGTTTCATCACCATTAGGAGGAATATTATCCCCACTATCATCATCCTCAACATAGTTAAGAAATTCATCAACATCATTGCGTGGAAAATTTTCTTTACCATCATCAGTTGAAGAAAACATTTCACAAGAACCATCGGCACTTTTTTAATCCTGACTCAAAAGAAATTCTTCACCATCTTAACCCATGCTTTCAAATTCTTCCCTGGGAGGATTCAATTCTTCATCACCATGAGTGTCTTTGAAATGGTCACTTGGAGAAAATGCAATATTCAGATCTGTGCCTCTAAAATTATCATTTGCAAGAAACTCTTCATCCTACCCTTCCTCAGTGGTGCTTTCATAATCCTTTGGATTAGGCATAAGTGGAAGCTTTGAATTTGTATTCACTAGAATTTCTTCATCCCGCCCCTCCCCTTCCTCACTGAAGCTCTCATAATCCTTAGGATTAGGAATAAGTGAATGCCTTGAATCTATATTTATTGGAAATTCTTCATCCCCCCCTTCATCAGTGGTTAAATTATAATTGTTATGATTAGGATGAAGTGAAAATTTTAGCTTTGGAAATTCATCCCCGTCTTCATCAGTGGTGCTAGCATAATCCTTAGGATTAGGACAAAGTGGATATTTTGACGCTGCAAATTCTTCATTCCCCTCTTCCTCAGTGGTGCTGACATAATCCTTAGGATTAGGATGAAGTGCATATTTTGACTTTGCAAATTCTTCATTCCCCTCTTCATCTGTGGTGCTGACATAATCCTTAGGATTAAGACGAAGTGGAAATTCTGACTCTGGAATTTTTTCGTCCCCCTCTTCATCAGTGGTGCTTGCATAATCCTTAGGATTAGGACGGAGTGGAAATTTTGACGCTATAAATTTTTCATTTCCCTCATCATCAGTGGTGCTGGCATAATCCTTAGGATTGGGAAGAAGTGGATGTTTTGACTCTGAAACATTATCATTCCCCTCTTCATCAGTGGTGCTCGCATAATCCTTACGATTAGGACGAATTTGATATTTTGACTCTGGAAATTTTACATCCCCTTTTTCATCAGTGGTGCTGGCATACTCCTCAGGATTAGGACAGAGTGGATATTTTGACTCTACAGATTCTTCATTCCCCTCTTCATTTGTTGTTCTCGCATAATCCTTAGGATTAAGCTGAAGTGGATATTCTTCATCTCCCTCTTCATCAATGGTGTCCTCATAATCCTTGGGATTAGGACGAAGTGAAACTTTTGACTCTCGAAATTCTTCATCATGCCCTTCATCACTGTTGCTTTCATAATCCTTAGGATTAAGAGTAAGTGGTATAACTGGCGCTCGATTTACAGAAATTTCATTTTGATGCACCTCATCAATTTTGTTCTCATCATCTTTAGGATAACGACCAAGTCGATTTTTTGACTCTCTATTCATGGTGAACGAACTCCCGTTATATTCATCACTCTGAATAGAGTTGTTGTGTGACGAAGATTTTGATGTTCTAGAAAGAAAAACTTCGCTATCAGAAGAAACCATGGCTTTCAACAAGAATAGGTTGAATGATACAAATTCCTCTCCCACTTACAATATATAGCTTAAAGACTGAAAATTTCCCTCCAAATTTTCCTCTCAAAAAAATTCGCGAAAAAATTTCCCTCCAAAATTTCCCCCCAAAAAATTTCGCGAAAAACTTTCCCTCCAAAATTTTCATTTCATATATTTGGTACAAATATTAATCAAAAAATGTATTTAACATTTTTTTTAATAAATTGTTTATGTTGAAATATTTTACCGATATTTATATTCAAAATATCCACAAAATATTTCTATCATGGATGCCTTCCAAACTAAAATAATGTTTTTATTTGAATGATTTAACATTGACTAAATGTAAGTATTAACTATAATATTACTATAATACCTACATGCAAATATTAACTATTTTAACTATAATGACTACATGTAAATATTTTAAATTTTAAATTTTAAACTTACGTTATATTCATCTAAAATATATTTCAAAATTTATTAATAAACTGTTGGTCTTTAAATATTTCACCATACTTTCTATTCAAAATATCCACAAAATATTCCTTTCATGCATGTCTTCGAAACTAAAATAATTTTCTTATTTGAATAGTTTAAGATTGACTACATGTAAATATTTACAAAAATAACAACATGTAAATATTAACTATTTAAACTATAATTAACTACATGTACATATTTTAGATTTAAAAATTTAATCCCATGATTTTAAACATTGATTACATGTAAATATTAACTATGATAACTAAATGCAAATATTAACTATTTTATCTATAATATTAAATATAATTAACTACATGTAAGTATTTCATATTTTAATTTTTAATCTGAGATTATATTTGAATTATTCAACATTCAGTACATGTAAATATTAAATAAAATATTAATTATGATAATTACATGCAAATAATAAGTATTTTAACTATAGTATGAACTATAATACACTAAATGTAAATATTTTAAATTTGAAATTTTAATCCCACATTCGTTAAACAGTAAACCAATCAGACAATATTCACTATTTAAAAGGAATGATTGTTTCTATTCATCACATCACATCAAGTTTTTTGGTATTTGTTAGAGCAAATTTCTGGAGGTGTTGTGTTGGCATTGGTAACTTCGTGGAGGCATTGCATTGGCATTGGAGGTGTTGTGTCGCTATTGGTAATTTTGTGGAGGTGTTGCATTGGCATTGGTAACTTCGTGAAGGCATTGCATTGGCATTGGAGGCATTGTGTTGCTATTCGTAATTTTGTGGAGGCGTTGTGTTGGCATTGGTGACAACAGCTTTTTGCATTTCAAAGGTTAGTTTTCCTTCTATTCTGTCAATTTAAAGACGATTTTGGGGAAAATATGTTTTTCTATAGTTTTTTTGTGTCAAAAAACTATTTTTTTTAGGTTTTTAGGTTCAAAAACCTTAATTTTTTTATATTTTTTTAGTGAAGAAAATGCAAAAAAGACTAAATTTTTTAGGGTTTTAAGAACAAAAATTTAGATTTTTTTTTTTTTTTTAAGACTTATAGGTTCATCTAGACAGAAAAATCCATAAAACGACCATACACATTAAAAAAAAAGTAATATTATAACACTTTTTATTTGTTTTTTTTAATCATAAATATATCAGTGATTTCATTATTTAATTTTTTTTTTTTTTTTTTTTTTTTTTAATTTGAGAATTTTTTTATTTTATATTCTATTTTTTTATTTTTAATTTTAAATCTTCGTTTTATTCTTTTTAATTTTAAATCTTTAATTTTTTTTTCTTTATTGTTTTGTTATATATATATATATAAATTGTATTGTGATATAATTTTTTTTTTTAATTTATTATAATGTTATATTAAAACAAATGTTTTTATTTATTTATTATATTGTTGTTTTTATTTTTTTTATTTTATTTTTTAAATTATATAATGTTTAGAAACCAAACATAACTGTGATTTAATAAATTGTTTTTTTTTTTTTTTTTAATTTGTTATATTTTGATATTTTTAACATTTTTTATTATTATTAAATAATGTTTTAATAATTATATTATATATAAAAAAATATTAAAAATCAAAATAAAAAATAAAAAAAAAATTAAAAAATTAAAAAATTAAACCAAAAAAAAATTTAAAAAAATTTAAATTTTTTTTTTTTTAATACGGCAGGCCCGCCCGCTGGGCGCCGGGGGCCGGCCGAGCGGCGCCACAAGGGCGGCCCAGCCGGCCTCACGGCCCCGCCTGGGCCGAGGGCCGATTCCGGAATCAGCTCTCGGCCTAGGTGGGGCCGCCCCCTTGGCGCCGCCCGACCGGCACCCGGTGACCAGCGGGCATTTTTAAAATTTTTTAAAATTTTTAAATTTTTTTTTTAAATTTTGTTTTTAAATTTTTTTTGTTTTTAAATTTATTTTAATAAAACTTTTTTTAATTTTGGTTTTTTTTTTAAATTTTGTTTTTTAAAATTTTTAATTTTTTTTTTTAAATAATTTGTTTTAATAAAAGATTTTTTAATTTTATTTTGTTCTTTATTTATTTATTTATTTATTTTTTTTTAATTTTGTTTTTTAAATTTGTTTTAATAAAACTTTTTTTAATTTTGGTTTTTTTTTTTTTTAATAATTTGTTTTAATAAAACATTTTTTAATTTTATTTTGTTCTTTAAATTTTTTTTTATTTATTTTTTTAAAATAATTTGTTTTAATAAAACAATTAAAAGTTCATAGAAATATTGTTATATATAAAAATAAAAATAAAAATTGTTGTATAATATAATAAAAACATTGTTAAAAATTTCAAAATATAACAAATTAAAAAAAAAAAAAAAACATTTGTTTTAATATAACAATATAATAAATTAATTAAAAAAAAACTATATAACAATACAATTAAAAAAAAATATAATATTGTAACATTTGTTGTAAATAGTTAGTAACTTTTTTGTTTTTTTTTAAATATTAAATAAAAACTGAAGTTTGAAAATACTAGTTTACTTTTTTAAAATTATTTTATACAATTTAAACACATTTTAATTTTTTTTTATAAAATGTATTCAAAACATATTATATAGATATATATATATATATATATATATATGATTTATAATATATTGTTTTTAAATGAAAAATTTTATAGTTAATTTTACTACTTTAATTTCAAACTATTTAGTTTTAGAAATAAATTTTGTTTATTAAATTTATTTTATCTGCAATATTTTTCCATTAACTAATATATATATATATATATATATATATATATATATATATATATAATCAGGAAAATGACATCAAAAAAGATTTTTGAGAATGTTTCTGCACCTAGGGTAGCAGCTCCCAAATCTACAGCTGCAGCTCGACGCACTATGGATACAACTCCCAAATCTAAAGTTGCAGCTGGACGCTCTATGGACACTGTTGGACGCAATAAGGATATTGTTGCATACACTAATAAAAGTCAAGCAAGTGGGGCACGAGGTTCATTAAAGCTTATTTCTGATTGGAAGAACGCCGAGGAAATAGATAAAACTGATTTCTCATGGTATCTTGAAGACAGTGAAACAGAGGCTGATATACACATCTATCTGATTTGTGGTATGATTGACTTAAATGAGCCATATGATGTGATGGGTAGAGTACGAGACATATGTATGGTCCCGAATACAAACACTATTTATGTTCTTGCAAGGAAGGCTCAGAAACGTGAGAAGGTTAGATATTGTCTATCAATCGTCAAGTATGACACAGATGAAATATCTTCAAAATTTTCTGAAGAAATATCAAGCAACATTGCAAATAACATTGTAAGTATGCTTATTTTTATTTCCTCTATTCATTATTGTAAGGATGATTCAATTTTTTATAAATTATTGATCATTGACATGTTTTATTTTGTTTCATAGGATTTTTTTCCGAGTCTTTCAAACATGTTTGATGGTATTTATATGTTGGTGCCAAATGTTATGGATGTGATCAAAACTTTCCACAAAGACAAAGCAAAGGAAAGGAGATTGAAGCAAAGAGCAATAGCTCGTGACACTGCAACAGTACAAAGAGGGGATCAACCAAGAGTCACTAATGAGGGTCAATCTAGTAAACTTAAACATGTTTCTTTTGAAGGTGTCGAACATGAAACAGAAAATTATGATAGAATTAGTGAGGAGGAGATGAGAACTACTGTGCAAAAAGAGAAAACAGATCAGACACCAAAAAGAAAAATTGCCAAAGATGTCTCTCTTTTACCTCATGAAGGAGAGCTTGTTTATAAAAAAATTGATATGTTATCCAATAAGCCTAGGAAATCAAATATTGGTGAACCTGTAAAGGTCGTGAGCAGCAGTGAAGAACAAATTGAAAGCTTTCACGGAAGAAATCATAACACCAGGTGCTGAGTTAGAGGATGGCATTATTAAAACAAAACAAAATGATATTCGACAAGAGTTGAGGAAGAATAAATTAATTCTTGGTGGCCAAACATTTGAGCTTAATGTTGACCAATTTTATGGCCCAGATGAAGGACAATCTCAATATCAAATTAGAAAGGCCCATCACCTACATGTACATAATCTGAAAACATTGTTTAGGTTCAATCCATATGCGCATGTGGTGGATTATGTGGTTCTTGTCGATCCATGTCAGGTTCCCAACAAACAAGCATTTGACAAGGCAAAATGTTTTGATTATAAATGTTATGTAATTGGAGGAAACCATTCAATAGAGGCTAAATGACAATTGATTGCAGAATATCCCAATAACTATCTTTTTCAAACAGTGAAATGCATCATTTACGCTGGCTTAACAGAAATGGAATCAAAGTTATTGGCATGGGATCATAATGCAGATAATGAATACAGAATGAAAATGACTTTCATCCAAAGGGTCAGATTTATTCATAATGAATTCGTAGAAAAATGTGGTCGGGATAAGACAAGTTAGTGTAGCATTTCGAAAGGAATGTTTAATGGAAACAGGTTATCAAATTGATGAAAAAAAATCAAAAGATGGAAAATTGAATTCAAATCTCTTCAGAGGCACAGATAACATTTTTCAGTTGGCATTTAGAACTGGGGAGGTATGGCATTTTATTGATGAGATTTTTTATCGGTGGGAGAATATTTCCATAAAAAATCAAAAGGTTAGAAAGAGTAAACCCATAATATGTACCAACAGTAAGGGGGGTCCTGAAATCAAGCAGATTCCAAAGGATATGACTATTACACCTTGGAGAAAAATGCAAGGTGTGAAGGATGATAAATTAGTCAAATCAGTATTAGCTCGTGTGAAGTTGGGTGAATTATCAATGGAAGAAATGTGTGCAGAATTTCAAAAGTAAGTTTCTTGAATTATTTCTTATTTTTCTTTCATTATAATTTTCTTTTAAATAAAACATAATGATGTTGATAGAATTTGTTATACATGTCAATATATTAACGCTTTTAACTTGATTTATTCAGTCAGAAATTTTTTATGAAAATACAAGAACACATAGTTAAAATGTTGAATGAAGACAGTTGGGATGATGTTGTACGCAACCACCCAGAAGCAAGTTCTACATCAGCACTAAAAGAGTTTTATATTGCATTCAATAAGGTATGTTGATTTATAAATTCATTTTATTCATATTTAAACTATTTTTATTTTATTACTTACACACACACACACACACACACACACACATATATATATGTCATTAAAGATGTCGAAGAAGGATGGAAATGGAGTACCGGATACTTTCAAAAGCTTTATTGAAAAAATTAAGATGGAGAACATGAGAAGGAAGCGTCTTATGAATGTTGAACTAGATCCTACTCTTAATCATTACATTTGGAATGGGCTCGACAGTGTCCAATATCAAATAATACAAGGTGGCTGTGAAGACATTGCATCATTAATACCTAAAAGGGAATATGGCCTAGTTATTGCAGATATTCCTCATGGTTTCAATTTCCCAGACATTGAATATGATAGAGAACCATATACTTATCAAGATTTTAATAAAGTGGTTACGGGTTTGCAAGAAGTGACAACATCACCACTTTGGCGATTTGTGACATTTCATTCAGACACACAGTTTCCAATGTTATTAACAAGCTTCAAGGGTAAAGCAAACTCAAGGATGCAACTTACATGGTAAGATTTTGAAATTGTGTGTTTGATTCCTCCTAAATTTTTTTATTCATGTAAAATTTAATTGAACTTTTACTATGTTATGTTACAGGCAAAAGTCAAATATTGTTTCTTCCGAAGATCAACCTATTATAAATGATTGTGAGTTCATCCATGTTGAATGTTGGACAAAAGACGATAGCTATAAGCATATTATTATGAATTGAGTAGATGGGAAGAGTCATAGTCAAGTATTGGTTTATGATGCAGTTGTAAGAAAACTAACATATGAGGATAAAGATGCAAAAGGAGATATCGTTAACATTTATCAAAAACCACAAGTATTGATTAACTATCTTATAGATCTATGTTCAAATGAAGGAGAATGGGTTTTGGATTCATTCTCAGGTTCAGGTAAGTTTTATTATACAAATTTAAATTTAAATATTGTCTTTTTTACTTTTTATGTCTCCATATTAATTTTCTTACTTATTTTTTTTGTGCTTGATGATTAGGTACAACACTAGCATGTTGCCTACTAAAAGGAAAAAATTGCATTGCCATTGAGAAAGACCTAGTTCAATGCAAATTTATTCAACAAAGAATTAACGCTCTTAAATTCCTTCTAGATGCGAAGCAAGAAGTTGGTTTGAGGAAAGGAGATTTTAATGAATCACGTGTGGCAAAAAAAGCAAAGGAACCTCAACCACCATTATATGGAATGATTGGAAAGGGACACTTTGGAAGATTTGCTGACATGAAAGATCCATTAGAAGACGACAATGATCAAAATGAAGAAGAAAATGCTGCGGAAGAAGCCATCAATGCTATTCTAGATGATGTTGAAGATGTATTAGTTGATATTGTTGATGATGTTTAAGTTATGCTTGCAAACAAAGCTTATTTTTTAGAACTATTAATCAGCTTTACTTGTAATGTTTAGACTTTGATATTTTATGAGAACAACCCTTTTTTTTTTTGCAAAAAACATGTGATTGCTATTATTTTTTGACATAAAATTCAATAAAAATGTTGTTTTCTTAAGTTTTTTTGTTAAGATTCTCCCAAAAAATTATTTTATTTAACATGTTTTTTCCAACAAAAACTCTGTAAAAGTGTATTTTTTGCATTGTATTTATATTGAAAAATTGTATTTTTTTGTCATATGGTTCAAAATATTGGTTTTTTAGCGACAATTTTTTGATGTGCATTGAAAACTTATTTAACAATACATAAACATGTAGAAAATATAAACTTTAGAATATTGACCCTTTTTCCATCTTTTATGTATGTGAAAAAGTGAAGATATCATTACAAGTTTTTATTTAAAATTTTTTTATTTTTATTTTTATTTTTAAAACACAAGTACATAAATGCACTTAAAAATAAACATCTCACTGAAGAAGAAGACATTAGAAAATCTATAGTGTCAAAATCAATCCTATAAAAAAACGTTGGTGATGATACACCATCACTATTAAAAATCGACATAAAAAAACATCACTTAAAAAAAAAATTTTAATTTAAAAAAAAAAAAACAAAATGAAAAAAACTTAAAGTGCCAAAAACATGCTCAATTTTTTTTTTCTTGATTCTGCATCGCCACTTTTTCAAAATCAGGTGTTTTTCTTGATACTTCAAAAAGTAGGTAACAATGAGGTTACCTATTTCATCGGTAACATTGTTTTTGGTCTACCAATCTGCCAAATCACGGGACACTAACATTCTGACGATCACAGTGGGACCTTATGAGTCAGTGAAAATCTAAGTATCCCTTAGGACTTTAGAAACCTTTGTTGAATCATAGAGAACTCAACTGATAGCCAAGAGTAGATTTTGTTTGTTTGAACATCTTAGCAAAATGATGATTCAGCCATAGGACACTCTTACAAACCTTGAAACTATAAAAAGAAAACTCAGAAAACCCCAAAACATCCCTAGATTGGTTTTTTGTCAATTATTGGTGGTGGACCATAAACATACATCCTTAAAAACAACAAAAATATCCACCTGGCGACTCCACTAGCTTCCAGTAGGCCTATTACTCCACTAGTCCTCATAAACTCCCCTGGGAATGCATTAAGCAATCCCAATCATGCTGATGGTGGACAGTAAAGTTGAAATCTTCCACCTGGCAACTCCACAACCCTCAATAGACCTAAAGACTCCACTGGTATATAACTCTAGACTAGTTGAAAAGATACATTGACCCTTTTTTATTTACAAACATGGATACAAGGAGAGATATGCTCCGATGAACAGAGATCATATCCCTGGATTCCCACACAAAATGCCTCAGATAAATTGGATGAAAAACCTACCTATATTTCAAGATGAAAAATGTGATGACCCCTTGCTACATCTCATCAAATTTCATATACATGTATGGAGGTTAAAGGTTGAATGGCATGAAGACTGCCTCACGAAAATGTTTATGGAAACATTAGAAGGTAAGGCAAGAGAATGGTATGAATGGCCAAAGCCTGGTAGTTTTTTTTCCTTAAAAGATCTCCGCAAGATATTTTGTGAGCATTATAAAGAAAATTATCCATCTCTATCACTAGATGAAAATTGTTGTGATCAATCCGAAGGCCTCATTCAATACCTTGTAAACATTGATGAAGATTTATGAAATTGGCATCCTAAGGATCTATCAGAAGCCATTCATCAATTTCATTCTCATGATAGCTATCATGATAGCCTATAAGAGTTGGTTGAGGAAGAAATCAAGCAAGGAATAGAAGGAAACCCACAAGATCTCTCTAAAAGCATGCGTGATGATTTACCATCTCTTCTAGGTGAGGCTCAAGAAAACATTCAGGCCCAAAATCAAACTTCACAAGAGAAAGAGAACTACTGTACTTCTATCCAAAAAAAGAGAAAAATGCCTCCTCTTTTGACTGAAGAGGAAATCAATCAGATCATAAACATGCAACCAGCCTCTAAACCTTCATGTGAACAAAATATTTATGTTCTTTCTCCTACTAATCCCATCTACCATAAATCAGAAAGTGAACTTGTAGATCAACTCAAAGAAAAACAAATTGACAATCCAATATGTTTGATTGGTGATGTTACTTATGTTGATAATTCTCCAAAGCTTGATCAGTCTGATGATGATGTCCTCCAAACAGAAACTAACCTTGCAGAGCAATCAACAGTTGATTTGTGGGATGAATTTCATTGTCATCAGCTTGAAAAAAGTAAGAAACCAATACAGGTCACCTATGACACTGATGAGGAAAGCCTTGATAGTTTACAAGTAAGTGAGGAGTCTCTGACTCTTTGTTCTGTTTCACTTCAATCCATCAGAAATAACTTTCATGTAATTGGAATCAACAGTCTTTCAGTTTTGATGTTGAGGTTGAGGAGGATAATGAACTTCTTGAGCAGGTTGTCAATGAGAAGCCTTTTCCTGAAATGGTTGAGGAAATAATTTGGGACATGGAATCCTCTTTAAATCCAGATTTCCAGCCACCAAGTTCCTTTGAATTAGAAATTGCAGATGAAGGCATGGAAATTAATTATCACAAGAAAGTTGCTGCACTTCTTTCTCAAGAAGATTTGTTGCCAAGGAGTGCTCCTACTCATCAACATGGTGGTTTTCACACAGATCTCAGCTCACTCTATCAAAGAACATCAGGTTTTTTAGAGGATAACATTGCCAGATATGATGAATCTATCAGTTCAGATGATCATGAGGAAGAGGCGGAGTTTCTTTCCAAAAAGAGTCCCAAGCATAGCCAAGTGGAAGGAGTATTCCTGAATGAAGCTTATGTCTCAAATCCTCTAGATCAGGTATTATTTCAAGATCCATTTGTTGTTTTACTTGAGAAATATAAAGGAGGAGTGTGTTTTGCCAAGAAAAATCTGTTGCAAAGTGTGAGAAATTTTTTAAGCATTACTGTCTAAAAACAAGTGAGGTGGAAGTGGCCTTTTAATTTTTTCATCACCCTCAAAGAGTTGAACCAAGATCCCTCATGCAATCATCTTCTTGATTGGTTGTATTGGAAAAGAGATTTCACCAAATGAATGTATATCATGTATAGGTTAGATTAGGATAGGTAGGTATGCAAAATAAACTCAACCTTGTGAGCATCTTTTTAGTTCTAGATTGTTTAGAAAAAATGAAAAAACACAAAAACAAAGAAAGGTAGAAAAAGAGGGAAAATTTAAAGAAGAGGTACAACCCCATACCCAAAATATAGTACCACTGAAAGTGAGGAACCTTAAATGCCACTGATGGTTCAAAAATAAGGTCTTGTTTCAGTCATCTAGCCTAATCATGGCTGAGACATGTTTTCAATTTATTGTTGATAAGTTAGTGAAAGATAGTTAGTCAAATTATGAAAACTTGAATTATCAAAAGATAGATTAGGGAAGAAAGATATTGGTTCCACATGCTTAAAACATAACCAAGGAGAAAAATGGGGATGAATAGCAAACAATTTATCATAGCCTTGATTTTTCTAAGATTTATTTTGTATAAAAAGAACATTTGTGTGCAGCTTGTTCTTATGCCACAAACCCATGGTAAGTCAGATTGTTTAATCCTGATTTAAACCATGCTTTCAATTTCATGTTTATAGCTTAGTGAATGAATCCTGTCAAACAGTTCAACCTTGATAGTTGAATATTCTAGGTAGAGAATAAAAGTTCATTAGCATAATCTGGACATTGGAGAAAATAAGATAGAAGTAGATAGTTTGTTTTGCTTTCAAAAGAAAAAATGTCAAGGGTTGGCTAGTCCAAATGCACCCAAAAAATAAATAAATTGTGAGGCAAATAGATTGGGTAGGTAGAGATAAAGATGATTTAATCATGTTTTTCAAATCTATTAAGATCATAAGGGTAGGTAGAGATAAATATGATTTGATCATGTTTTTCAAATCTATTAAGATCATAACTTCACAGCAAGCATCAACAAGAGAAAAGAGGTAAAAATATGCCCAATGGATGAGGCACTGGTTTCCATTAAGCCAGAGATCTGAAAGTTCTGGACACCTCCTGAAAAGGAGCTACCCTCCCCAAGTGGAGCCATTGTTAATCACCAGTAATTTTTTTCCTTCATATATGACTAAATGATTTCCCTAGATTTCTATAAACAAAGTTCATGAACATTGTGAATTCTAGAAATCTCACTGTCTTCATTAAGATAAATTTTCACTATTTCATCATTCCATCATGTCAAGCTCTTCTTACCAGTCCCAGAAAACCCATTAGGGCCTCATGTCACTCATTTTTTCTGTGTTTTGTCACCTGTGGCCGAAATTCCTTGTTTTTCTTTGCCTAAACCTCCCCCACTGCTACCTGAGGCCACCAATCAAATAATTCTATTGTGTCTTCCAAAAATACCCCAAACATTGATGGTCTCAAAACTGTCTTTGTAGGCTCTTTAGATAAATCAAGTACATTTGATTTTGGATCTTCAATACATTAGTTTATCATAAACTCCGTTTTAAATTTGATGACCCCAAATTCTAAGTTTCAGTCCAAAAGCCAAGTCCTAGGAACCTCCCACTAGGCCACCTAGGGTTTCACAGGTCACAGGGTGGATTTGGTGTCCTAAAAATTTATGTTTTTCCTGTGTAAAGATACTGCTATCAAAGAAGAATAAGGTCAAGCAACTTGATCCAAGACTGATCAAAATCCATTCAAGAAAGGCCTCCTTGGCCTAGAGCACAAATTCTGCAAGGGACATCTTCCCTTGTTCACATTTCTGCAAAAATGATCAGGATGGCCATCAGCCTAGCAACAGGTAAGGTAATGGGGAAAACATCACAAGATGACCATCTACAACAAAGAGAAAGGAAACAGGCATATGTTTTAGAGAATCAGGGTTTTTGTGACTAATTGGAAAAACAATGTGCCAAAGCAGGAAATCAGTACAAGGGCTACAAAGACAAAGGTCACCTCAACTCCATCCAGTGCACATTTAAGATTTTTAGAAATAATTAATGAGTTTTGAAAGGTTTTAGAGAACTTAGAAGACAACACTATTTACTATTTTCTAACAGCCCTAAAACCTAGGAGTTTGGGAAGAATGACAAACAAGTCAAATAATGATGATAGGGCCTCCTTCATAACAACAGATGGAATTTCAAGGGGTATTAAAGTTGCCCTCTAAAGTTTGAAAAATAAGCACTGATTCCACCTCACCAAAAGGAAAAAATGGCAAAGAGTATCAGTACAAAGGCCTGAGTTTTCAAAAGTACAGTCAAAGGTCTTAAAAAGGATCAAAAGGAGGTAGACGTAAGGTAAAATGCCAAAGGAAGGAATAGAGATATATCATTGTCAAAATGGTCAAAGGAACAAACATGAAATTGGTCTAAAACAAAGCAGAGAAGCCTCCAAAAGTGGTTTCCTTATCAAAAATATATTCTGCAAGAGATAGATTAGCCATGAGTGACACTTCTGCAGGACTGCCAAAGATGGCTACCTTCAGAAAGATTAATAACGTAAAAAAAACCTAATGTATCTCACGATGGTGGCACATATGAAGACTAAAGGGGTTTTTGATGCCTAATGCTAGGGTTTTCACACCAAGAGGTTTTTCACTACATCACAGTAAAAACATGACAGAATGTCAGTTAAAGGAAGGTCATAATTCTTCTCTTCAGTCTCATCCACCAAGAAATCAAAGGCATCAGAAATACATGACTTAAGTTTCCAAGGTAAAGGTGCACAAATGATCACAAGCTTACTATTTACAGGTTTTGAAAATCATGAAAGGGATATAGTGAAGAAAACCTTCAAAAAAGAGCACTAATGTCACTGTCTGCCTTTTTTCCTCAAAAATTTGTCAAATGACATTTTGCATGTTCAAGAATTGGTTCAGGTTTCCAAAATCTGGGCAAGAGGAAAATATTAAGCTTGTTAAAGAGTTTGTGAATACAAAGGAAACATCAAAATGCTCCAGCCAAGGCAAAAAACCATTTTTTCTCAGATTTCTATCACCTACAAGACAAAAAAGACCAAAAAGTCAGTGAAAAAGAAAGAAGGGGAAACAAACATTAGAAAGTGGTTTTGATCATGAAATTATTTTTCAAAAAGAAGTATAAAGGTCTTCTTTCCCTCTCCCCAACTCATTTTTTTCTTTGAAGGAGAGATAGAGATCCGTTGAAACGTTTTTAAGGGTTTTTCTGCAAATTGGTTGAAGTTTCTCCGGCGCTGCACACAGGTGGAGGCGCCACGCACAAAGCCTTCGGCGCTGCGCACAGATGAGAAGAGGAAGTGATAAAAGAACTGCACTACGCATAGGCGATGGCACTGCACACACGCCCAGTTCGAAGCTCGAATCGCCCACAACCTCCGAGCGTTATGCACGGGCCTCCCAACAGTCCGACCCGACTTGACGCTATGCACAGAGGGCCCAATAGGAATGTCCAGTCGAGTGGCGCTGCGCACAGAGGAGATTTGGCAAAAATTGCCAAAAAATTGCTCAAAATCACTCTTTCTCCTCCTCAAATTCCCCCCAAGCTCCTGCACGAGTTAGACAAGATGATGACACTGATAATGAGGAACAAGCAGATGACAGTAGAGATGAAGAAATCAGCAGGGTAGAGATAGAGTTCAATGAGGAACAAAGGGGTGATAGTAGCAATGATGAACAAGAAGATGATGGTGGAAATGATGAAAACAGTGGAGCAGACACAAAGTTTAATGGGGAAGAGTAGGAAGTTGATGATGACAAGGAAGAGGGAGATAAGCATGGCAGTCATGAAGACAAAGATAGTGACAGATTAGAAGAAGGCAGTGATGAAAATGATATCAATGAATCACTCTCAAATACAGAAAGAGGTGGTGCTGATGAACAAGATGAAGACCTAGAAGATAGTGAAGACAATGATGAGGATGACAGTCAACAAGAAAGTGAACATGACAATCAAGAGGAAAATGTGCATGAGCATGACAATGAGCCTAGTCATAGTGCAAACAGTGACAATATGGATGAAGATAATGAACATGAAGAAACAGAAGGTAATGAAGAAGAAATAGAAGATCAAGAAGAGGAAAATAGTGAGGCACAAGCATAATTTGATGAAGGAGATAGTGATAAAGAGAATGTCACTGATAGGACAGTCAATGAGGAAAATGACAACAAAAGAGATAGTCATGAAAGTCATGATAGCTACACTAATCAGTCTCTTAATGACAATGAGAATGAAAGTGACAGTGTAGGGAATGATGAAGAAAAGGACACTAATGAGGAACAAGGTCAAAGTAAGACAAGTGAAGAAGCTGTTGACCAAATTAAAGGCCAATGTGGCAGTATAGAAGGTAGTGAGGAAAATGAATATGATGATGATGCTAAAGGTTAGGACAAAAATGATCAAACAGAGCATGAGGTGATTGATAGAGACCATAGTAAAGATAAAGGAGGTGATGACAACACCAAGGGTCACAGCCAAGATAAGGACACTACCAAAACCATCATCACTCCTCTCACATGCACATACCACAGAGGGAAGAGAGATGTGTTTGCTACCTCAAAAAGGAAAAGGGCCATCTCTTCTCTAGCTATCAAACCACTGGAAAAGGGCAAGGAAAAGATGGAAAAGGGTAAGCAGCAGGTAAAGGCGAGGAGAAGTAAGAGAATCAAGAAGGCTACTCAAGAGCCTCAATTCATTGATCTAGACAGTGACAATGATGACAAGGAGATGACCACCAGATTGCTACTCCTAACCAAAGATGCACAACTTAAGGAGTGGGAAAGATATTTCAAGATGGAAAAATGTGTCATTCAGTATTACAAGAATGATCACAAGCACTTCAAGAAGGTTAAAAGGGGCCTTGCTCTCCAGAAGAAAATGACCAAGCACTATGCAAAGAAAAACAAGGTTGCTTGTGCCAAACTGAAGGAGGCCCTCGTGGAGATAAAAAGCCTAAAAGAGGTAAAAAAGCATGATAGCCTTGGATTTTTGGCTGAGGCTTCTCAACAGGTGTCCAAGACCTCTTGAGGGAACAATCCACCAATTTTGGGCAAAATTGAACAAGATTTTGTATTTTTGAAATTTTGAGGCCTCTGTGCGCAACACCCTTGGCACTGTGCACAAATATCATGCATCCTCAACTTGCAAAATTGACATTTTTGGATTCCTCTCATCATGAATAGTCTTCTCACAAAATTTCAGACCATTTGGAGTAGTTTTGACCCCCCAAAAGGTCAGAAAACACCTAAATTTTGACCATTCTGCCTCATTTTTAGGCAAGGTGCTGTACACAGAGAAATGTTGGGAGAATGGATTTTTGGATAGGAAAATGGAACTCATTCAAGAAAACTAAAACATTCCTGGAAAGTAGACTCATCAGGCTTTCCAACGAGCCATCACTTTCCAACGAGCCATCACTGAGCCAAATCCGACATCGGGAATGGGGGAAAAAATTAGTCACAAAAGACCCTATTTTCTGCTGAAGTGGTGCTACGCACATAGACTGTCTAAGTGTGTTTTGGACCAAAAGTCAACAAAACACACTCATTTATTGCAAAATAATATTTTTGATTTTTTTAGGCAAAACACTCTAGAATTAGGTGCAAATAGTTATTATGGCATTTATTTCTTAGGATATTATGTGCCTTGGGCCTTGCATGGTCTCTTGGCCATAAATGACATTTATTGTTGAATTTGAAATTTTCCTACCATATTTATGGTTTTAGTCCTCCTTTTCTCCATAAATAGAGCATGAGGCCCTCATGTATTTCGTTGGCATTTGTGAGCTTTGAGAGAAATACATGGTTTTTATGAGCTTGGAGAAGAAATTGGTGTTGTGGAGTTGATGAATGGCTCAATGATGATGGAGAAGCTTGTTTGCAGGATTCCTTAGCTTGGTGAATGGTGATGTCTTCTTAACTTGTTTATGTTTTTCTTGTTATTATTATGTTTCATCCTTCTTGGTTGCTATAAATTAGAAAAGTATAGGTTGAGACATGCTCTTTGAGGCACCTCAGTCCTCCTATTTGTTATAGACTTGATGTTTTCCTCTGTTTGGTCAGCTTAAGGAATTCTTGATTGCTCCTTAGGTCCACCTAAACTTGTTTCTTTTCATGTATGGTTAGTATGCTAGTTTACAAGTATGATTCATGGTATGCCCTGCTTATTTGAAGCTTTCAAAACTCTATCTTGAAACCTTTCTTTGGAATATTGTTTGCTAGGTTAAGTCAAAGAGGTATCGTTCAATCTTGCCCTTTGTTCATGCCTACCAACTTGTTTCAGAGTTCTCTATATCTTGATTTATGATTTTTAAGATTTCCCTCTTCATAGATTAAGTTATTTGTGATCTTGTATGTTTTCCCAAAGTCTGGAGGTGAATTTACTAAAGTTAGAAGCTCTTATGCTCTCTATGTTTCACTGACATGTTTATCTTGGATATTTATTGGTTTAAAATATTATCATAGAGTAAATGGTTTGCCCTAGTTCATGTTTAGTATCTTGTGCTAATCATATTTAAGACCTCCTTGTTCATAGGCATTTGACAAATGATTCTTTATTTCCCTTTTCCCTACCTTATTCACAAACTTGATGTCCATCACACCTCACTCATAAAATTAAAGGATCCATTAACCTTGCTAGATTGGCCTTGCACAACACTCTAATTCATTATTGAGACACCCATGACTTTCATTGACTCCATAGCCGAATGATTTAAAGAACTCTCACTGCACCTAGTCTACCAGTTCATCTCACCCAACCAAAACAATCAACAAAACCCTAAACTTAATAACTAGCCTAAAATCAAAACCTAAAGCAAAAAGAACTCATCCTTTGCACCCAATAGAGATATCCCTCTCTGAGTCCAGGAAGGATAGGTCCTAGGACTCCAAAGACTGGTTCCATGTTACCTTGTCATTTGGTCTACCAATCTGCCAAATCGCCGGACACTGACACTGGAAGAATTAGGAAAGATAAACATAGATTGTTCTTCTTTCCTCTTTCTTAATGGATATGAAGTTGATGTAGTGACTCCTAAACCTAGGGACACTCACCTAATTCAGAATGAGAAGTCTGAAACAGAGGTAGAAAATAAAGAAATAGAGCCAATGAATGTTGAACAAGAGCCAATGGAGATTGATACATAACCTGCACAAGAGACACTAGTTCCACTGTCACCACCTGCAAGCAAAAAACCAAAATTTAGTAGCAAGAATAAACAAGAAAGGATGATAAGAAGTAAAAATAAGGGCCAAGCAAGTGAGAAAGGTAATTTTGAAGCCACCCTTCAAGCTATAGACATAGAGGAATCTCCAGTAGTCCAGGTTGTTGATGTTGGAGGGAGCAGAAAGCAAAAGAAGGTTATCACTACCAAAAAAATTGACTTCACTGGAGAAGATGCAGAGTTTGTCTTTCAGTCAACAAAACCATTGACTAGATCACAACTGGCCAAAGATGTTATGCCTCAAGCTACTGATAAAGGAAAGCAACCTTTGATACAAGAAGTCATTGATCTATCTCCGGTCAAAGAAGTTATCACTGTACAAAGAAAAGGGAAGGAGAAGATGGTTGAAAAATCAGAAATGGAGCTCCTCACAGAAAAAATAAGAGAAGCAAGGGAAGAAATAATTGAGTTAAAGTTGGAGGCAGAGAAACACATGTCTGAAAAGATTGAGTTTGATTAGATGATGGAGAAATGGGACATTGAACTTTCAATTTTTAAAGGCTCTATGAGTGATGCTAAAAGACTATTGAAAAGAACCCAACCCTAAGACTTTTGGCCAAACATACTAGAAAGAGGAATCTGCACTTGCAAGTTGAAAGAAGATCATTACAGAATCAAGTAAAGGACATTCAAGAACAGATGGAAATGATACAGGATGAATTCAAAAAGAGGGGCCTGAAAATTACAGTCATTAATGAGCCTAAAGACACTCAAGCTTCAAATGACAAAGAAGGTTAGAGCTACCAAGGTTTGAGGAGTGGGGTAAGTTTTTGTCAATTTTGAAGATGCCATCCAGAAGTTTTTGCTCATCAAAAGGTGAAATTTTTGAATAAAGGAATTTTTCCTGCGTTTCTGACAGATTAGGTGTTTTCATAGCGCCTGCCAGGCTTGAAGCCTAAAAAGCGCTACAAAAATTCTGAAGATGACTTTTTGATAAAAAAGTTGTTTTAATTGGAAATTAAACTCTGGAAAAATTTTGTATTAGCTCTTTTAACCTATCAAATAGATCCATGACAGAAAAGAGAGCTAATAGGTGGTGGAAGTTGGTAAATTAAATTTGCTACCAAAAGTTGCTATGAAATTGCCTTGTTTTCCCCTATTTCGGCAGCAAGTTAAATTTTGAAGGAATTTTGGTTTGAAATGATGCATTAAAGATCAGTTGGTTACATGTGGAGGTCAAAGATGATCAGGAGGATATTTTCATACAGGTTTATTCTACGAATTTTTCCATCTCATCTTCAGCTTATCAGTTCATTATGAACATATTTTATCATGCGTGATGGAAACAACTCCTTAAAAGTAGGAAGATCTATTTCATGAAGACAATGGGGACATTTATGTTTTGGTTATGGTTAGTGTTATTAAAACACATGACCCCTTTCGATGTAATTAGGTTATATTTTAGATAAAAATGTAATAAATAGGTAGTTGAGTTCTATTAGGACTCTAACTCCTAAAGTTAGTAGGTGTCAGTTTTTAATTCCAAGTATCTAGCTTATGGTTAGACTAGGTGGCAACAAAAGAACTTAATGATCTAGCCTTGTTGGCAGATTCGATGTAAAGGTTTGATGCCTATTAATAGGCAGTATTTCGATGAATGAAGGGTTGAAGAATATTGTATCACACTGCTACTTTGTAAAAAAAATTTCATATTCAGTAATACACAATGGATATTTTGCCTTCTTCACCTGAGATTCGAATGAGGTTTCAATGAGTTTTTGTCTTATATTTTTCATGTTTCATATCTGTAGTATGTTTATGTCTAATTACTCAAAATTCATGGAAACCATGCTCTGACTTCCTTTAGATATTGAACTGCTAAGTTTTTCCTATGTTGTGTATGTGTGCTATCTTTTCATTGAAACTTTCACTTGCCTCAGTTTCCACAAGAAAGGTTATTTTCATTGAGTTTCCTGATGTTGACTCCATTAGCCCAATGGTAGCAAGTCCTTTATATTTTCAACCTGAAATTAATCACAATCAAGTCACTGTCATAGAGTTAGCCATCTAATAGAGTTTTCATTGAACAATCACAAGTTACCTTGAGAGAGCCCTCTCAGACTGAAGAGGTTAATATTTAGTTAAAAGTTGGTTGAAATAGTTACTCTAAGTTGTCTGGTGGAGCATCCCATTAGTACCAATTTAGAGATAACACCTTCCAACCTCACTCCATCTCCCAACTTATAGTCCTGACCATAATCAACAGTGCCCTACATGTAGCGAATAATGTGCTTTGCATCTACCCAGTGCACCCTCCTAGGCTCAACCATGAACTGGCTAAGTGTGTTCAATGAAAATAATATATCTGGCCTAGCATTGACCAAATACATCAAGGACCCAATAAGCTGCCTATACAATGTAGGATCCACCAAACTAGAATATGAAGCATGAAGATTCTTCTAGTTGGTGATCATAGGTGTAGACATGGGTTTACAGTTTTCCATGTGAAATATGCTCAACACATCCACAACATACTTCATCTCCCTTAGAAACATATGCCCCTCCTCATGCCACACCTCAAGCCCCAAAAAGTAATGCATCGGCCCAATGCCCTTCATCTCGAACTCCATAGAAATATCCTCCTTGAAACCACTAATCAATCTCTCTGTCCCAGTAATGAACAAGTCATCAATATATAGCACAAGAATGAGTGGATCATCCCCTACAATAATGTAGTATAGGTTTGGATCTGCATCACTCTTCGTGAAACCCATCTGCAGCAAGTAAGTATAAATCCTTGAATACCAAGCTATCAGAGCTTGCTTAAGTCCGTAGAGTGCTCGCCTCAACCAACATACATGGGTCTCCCACCCAAGTACCTCAAGGCCTTGTGGCTACTCAACATACACCTCCTCCTCTATAACTCTATTCCAAAATGCGATCTTCATATCCATCTGATGCATCTGCCAACCCATTTCCGCTGCAATAGAAATAAGGGACCGAATAGATGTGTATCGAGCTAAAGGAGTGAAGCTCTCATCATATTCAACTCCCTCTATTTGTGAGAACCCTCTAGCCACAAACCTTTCCTTGAACTTCTCAATGCTGCCATCCGCAACATGCTTGATCTTGTAGAGCCACCTAGAAGTCACAACTGACTTGCCCTCAGGCCTAGGAACCACCTCCCAGACATTTTTCTTTATGACAGAGGCATACTCCTCCACCATAGCCTCTCTCCATACCTCCTGGCTGGCAGCCTCCTCATAGCTAGTAGGCTCAGAGTTAACAATGCTGGTAGCCTTGGCTACATAACTGTAAAATCGCTCAGGTGGCACACTCTCTCTGTTCACCCTCTTTAGAGGACCAACATACTCTGCTTCCTTTAGGGTGTTTTGAAGCCACTTGGGCCTCCTCTTCCCTGAAGAAGCTTCCCCATAAGGAACCTCATCCTTTGCCCCCCAGTCTGGTGAACCTGAAGGTCTGCCAACTAACCCTGGTGTGCCTATACCAACACCAGTCCTTGAAGAACCTATACCGACACTTGTGCATGTGTCAGCTGAAGTGTCATGTGAAATTTGTACCAGTGGAATCCCTAAATAAGTGCTCGGTGAACTCGCCACTGGTGCCCCAAATGTCACTGACACTGAAGTAACTCCTGTACCAGTCGATATAGAACCCTAAGGTCCTACTCCTTGTACCTGACCTCCTTAATGAGGAGAAGTCAGTGACTCTCTCATCCTACTCCCATTATCTCTAATAGGCCCTCTCCTCCTCGAACTTCAAATCCCTCCTAATCACCAGTTTCTATTTAGAAGCAATGAAGATATGATAGGCCTTTGAAGTCTCATTGTAACCCATAAAGATACCCTTCTTTGCCATGGGTTCTAGCTTTGTCCTCTTCTCCTTAGGGATATAAGAATATGTGATACATCCAAAGATACGAAGATGTCCCACATGAGGCTTCTCTCCAATGAAAGCCTCCTCTGGAGTCATATTTCCCAATCCTCTATGAGGACTCCTGTTTTGAAGATAAACAACAGTATTGCAAGCCTCATCCCACAAAAATGAAGATAACCCCTGATCATGAATCATCACTCTATCAGCCCCAATAATAGCTCTGTTCTTCCTTTCAGACACCCCATTTTGCTGGGGGCTGTAAGGAACCGTGAACTCTCTCCTAATGCCCTTTTGTGCACAGAATTCAGAAAACCCACCATCAGTGTACTCACCACCATTGTCTGATCTCAAGACCCGAATCTTCCTACCTATATGCTTTTCCATAAGAGCTTTTAACTCTTTAAAGAGACTGAATACTTCACCCTTGGTCTTCAGGAAATATATCCAAGTCCTCCTATAGTAGTCATCAATGAATATAACATAATACTCATAACCACCCAAAGACACATGAGACATATGACCATTAACATCAGTATGAATCAAGTCTAGTATACCTGTATATCTGTTGTCGCTCACTGGGAATGGTAACTTGGTGTACTTTCCCAAAGAACACCCTCTGAAAACCTCATAATGCTCGGCACCAAAATAAGGAACTCTAGTAGTGATCTCCCTCAAAACTCGAAAAGCTCCATGATGCATTGGCCCCATCCTCCGGTGCCATAACTCGCACAAGTCTCTACTGCGGGTGGTACTAGTGTGAGTGATACCAGATGTGCTACTCACTAATGCTCATGCCAACTGAAAGCTGAACCTGCATAGTTTCCCAGAGCATACTCCAATCACTTTGGTCGAAGTGATGGAAGCTCCTCTAGTATGCATCAATACCTGCCCTCCCGAGAAAGTGACGTCAAACCCCTTCTCCTCCATAGGAGACACTGAAATCAAGTTCTTCTTCATCCCCATAACATACAAAACATCCATGACCTTCAAAGGAGGTAAAGACTCCCTCTCAAAGGTCACAATCCCCACACCAATAGCTCTCATAGTGCGGTCATCTCCTAGTACAATCTTAATATCAAGTGCCCTCTCTACAAGCTTTGAAAAGAACTCCCGTGCACCTGTCATATGGTGGGAAGCCCTTTTGTCTATGTACCACACATTGGATGATGTAATCCTACTAGATGTAGAAGTAATAAATGAAAAGTCCCTGTCAAATTGTGAAGCAAACTGCTCCACCTCCACTGAAGCTGCATTACCCTTCTTCCCCTTGTTTTTCCTCTCAGGACACTTAGCAGCATAATGTCTTATCTTCTGACATGCCCAACATTTGACTTCAGACATATCCGTATCTTTATTCTTCTTCTTCTCCTTTCCCTTAGCCCCATCTGATGAGGCCCCTTTCTTGGCCTTCCCTTTGTTCTTCCCCCTGGATGTTAAGGCTACATCCTCCTCATATGTTATCTTCACTCCACCACTTCCAGTCTTTCGTATCTCAAGTTGCACACAATTATCCCAGAATCTATCCCAATGGGAAGATTCTCCCTAGAGGTAACAACATATCCAAAGACCTCCCAATACTTAGGAAGTCCCACTAAAAATATCATAACTAACTCTGTGGGTGCAACTACCTCACCAATAACAGTCAAATAATCATGTACTCATTTGACCATGCCAAGATAACTAACTACACTTTCAACCTTTGTCATCCTGATGTTCTTCAATTGTTCTTTGAGTACTATTTTCCTGTTGTCATTGTTACTCTCATAATGAATCATTAAAGTTGTCCACATCTGATATGCATATGCGTTTCCTCTCACCCGAGGAACCACATGATCCTTCAGACTGTCCATCAAAATCCTTTTTTCCTTTGCATTATTTTTTGCGAGTTCAACAAGTTCATCTGCAACAATAGGAGGTACAACCTCTTGCCACACTATGTCCCAAAATGTTGCCTCCTCAAACAATGTATGAATTCTTTCCTTCCAAACGACATAGTTGGATATCCCATCGAGTTTCTCCTCTATCCTTAAGAACATGTCCATGGTTGTTGTCCAAACTTTACAAAACCAAAAAAATGGAGAAATGAACTTTCCAGCACCCCTTGTTGTCCCAAAAGTTCAGTCTGTGTGAAATTTCACCTTGCTGTCCTAAAATATCATTTTGCTGTCCAAAAATTTAGTTTGTTGTCCAAACCACTATTTTTTGTCCCAAACTACTATCTGCTGTTCAAATTGAAATTTTCAACCCGTAGCTCTGATGAAATGTTGAAATTTGATGACTAAAACATTTCCTGCAATCCCAACCCGGTTTTAATTTCACCTTATCACTCCCATTCAGTTAAATTCCTTTTCACATAAACATACATTCAATATATAGAATTCTGGAAATAAAAGTTTCAGATTAAAGCACATGGGATTGTCAACACATGCTGAAAATAAATATGAACATAAACAAACCAACAACACATAAAAATACACACAGATTTTGGTCAACTTGGACTCATGAAAAAACCCCTTCAATCTTCTCCATGGAAAACCTGTTAGAGAGCTCTTCAAATTTATTTATCTTTCAAGTTCAAGAAAAATACATTTGCAGACAAAAAAAACAAAAAAATACAACTTATCTCTTTAGCTCTAAACTCCTTGAAAACCGTGCCCACTTTGCGTCGATTTCCATGCCCACTTGAAGCTGAAACTATGTACTCTACAAATATGGACTGTATGGATTCCATACGAACTATACAGATTTCCATACCACTATACAAATTTTACGAATTTGTTAAATATTTTGTTTTCAAAAACTTCTCTCGAACCGCGTGTAGATCACATCATTAAATGATGTTCGTACTGTACCTTCTGTTGTCTTCTATGCTTTGATTTCCATGCCTTGCTTTGCCCAAAAATCACTCCTTCAGCGTGCTGCAACAAATTTCTCCTTCAAAACTTATCTCCAGCCCTCAGCCTCCTTTCTCCAATATGTTCATGAAGAATGAATGCAGTCTCTCTTTTCTTTTCCCCTTTTGTTTTCCCAAATGACTTTTGAGAAACCCTAGGATCTAATGTCTCAGATTCATTTAGATCAAGGGATGAGAATAAATGTGCATGTAATTCTCACTTTCTATTTTTTAACTCACCCATTAAATAAAGTACCCACATTGTACTTTATGTCTAAAGTCACTTTTGACTTTATAATTTAACATTGACTTTACCACTTATAAAGTCACTTTCACTTTATAAAATCACACTTAGGAAAACAATTATTTTGGACACTTTTCCCTAGGTAGAGACTAACCCATGGGAAATCACTTTTCCAAGGTACATTAAAAATCAACATTCTTTTGGTACCTGTCAACATATTCTAGAGAAAGTAGACCTTTGATATTTTGGAGGAGAAAATATATTTTTCTTTATAGTAGACCGTTGTTGCTTGTCTACATATTTTGGAGCAGACCTTGATATTGGTTTTGAATAAATATCGAAGTAGAAAGTAGTCTTTATTAAAATTTTGGATAGAGTAAGGGCATCTATAGTATTTATTATATGAGGTTTGAATGACTTACTTAATCGTTGGTACGTGATCCCAAGAATTTTAGCTTTATCTTTTATTTTATAGGGTGTTGGGGTGGTGTTAGGGAAGGAAGTTGTAGCTTCATTTATGATGTTTTTGTTTCCTTCTAGTGGGAGTTGGTAAATTTGGGGTTGTTTCCCTTCCAGCTGTAGCTAGTAAACCAAAAGTTGTAGCTTCCCTTGTAATATAAATACATTTTACATATATATCTTGTGATCCTTTGATTTGATGTTATTTGTTAATGGTTTTTATACCAAATTATAAGAAAAAGGAGAAATATTGATCCATCCCCCCTCTTATTATTTCCAACAAAAGAAATGATGGAAATGATCATTTTTGGTTTTCTAACAAAGAGATCAATAAGACCAGTGCCTCATATGGGCTATGGGATTCCAAAATCTATCTAAAATGTTGTCCTTATGATGATGAGTCAATGTTGATGGCACCAAGAGGGATTACCTCTAAAGTGTTAACTAGGGTAGATAAAGTCCTCAAGTATGGACAGGGGGATGATCCTCTATGAATCCTCTAAAAAGTACTAACATAATGAACTCAAGGCTTATCCAAGGTAACAGGGAAAAACCATATGATGTCCTCACTCAACGCAAATGAAACAATACAAACATGAGCATAGAGAGAAATGAAATAATTATTTACCTTAATTTCCCTCTCAAGTGGAACATGGCGTCATTCTTAACCTTGTAGTAGCTCTTTTCTTTAGCACACCTAAAAGAATATCAAGCCTTGCAATATCTTAGAACAAGAACTAGAAAAAATAATGGAAAAATAATGGAAGCACAACATAACTTAATAGGAACATTTCTCAGTATCTCAAGCAAAATGAAAATGAGGAAGCTCTCTCCTTGTATAGATAAATATCCTCCTTAATACAATGAGTCAATACCATGTGTTAACTCAAACTATCAACTAAAACCATGATCTCAAGTGAAAGTGATAAACGCACTTAAAATATAATAATAATCATGATGCATAATGAGTGAGTGATATTAGACAATATTAAGTCTAACAAATAACATACATCTAAAATAATACCCTAAATCAAACCATCAATTCTCTAAAAGTCAAACATCAATTCCCAATTGGAAAAAACTTAAGTGTGTCATCATGCTATTTAACCCAAAAATATTTATCCAAATCCAAATAGCACATTAATAATTTCTACTCTCATTTAAATTCAACTCCATTTAATTTAAAAGTTAAAACATATATATTAAATTATCTTTTTACTAATACCTTTGCATTTGAATAATAAAAATTTCCTTCTCTTAGCAAATATAGGTTAAAACATATATATTAAATTGTTTTTCTTACTAATACCTTTGCCTTTGAATAATATAATTTTCCTTAGTCTTCACATTCAAATTGAATTTTAAGTGATATTAACAATAAAATACCTTTTTCCAAATTATTTTAAAATAAATATTAAATATTGAAAAATGTGTTTTTATAAATTATAATATTGACAGAAATTAAATATTAAAATAACACGTAACCTATATATCAGTAAGCAATCAATGGAAAGGGAAGAAATGGAGCAAACATATTAAATGTGTGTGGGAGGCTTATTTTGCTACATAAACATGTATATTGATACAACATCAAGGAATCTTATATTTACACTTGGATACCTTTGAATACGATTTGCATGCCATACTGAGGCTGTAGAGTGAACATAGAGATGGGAGCATGCTTGTATGCATATGAAAGTCTGAATGAAAATCTCTGTAAAATCATAGCTAATACAGTCTTGGACCCACTGAAAATGGCAAATATACACTCGATGCCCTTGAAGGACCATCTGCACATCTTTCTGGCTTAAACATGTTTGCATCTGGGCTAGAGCTTCTCATTGTGATGCACTTCCAGAATTGGTAAAGTCAAGGTTGCACCTTTTGGAATTGAGAAAGCGCCGAGCTTCAGGTATTTGTATGATTTTCTTATCAACTCTGACGCAGGTTGATATAGCCTCAGAGTTCCATTTAACACCATAGTCATCTGCCAACCAGAGAAAAAAGAGAATAGTCACTAGTTTAAATGAGAAATAAGGAACAGACAGAAATATATGATAGCTGCAGAGTTGATCAGTTTATCGTGTTAATTAATTAGGCATACTTTTGTGGACTCAGCTACTTAATTCCTTTGTGTGATGTAATCATGTTCAGGGATGGAATTTGACTCGAAAATTGTCTGTCGTTGGTGAGTGTTAAAATGATTAAAACAGATCTTAAAGTTGCAGAAAATTGATACGTGTTTCAGATTTAAAATTGCCAAAGGATGCTAGAGTTGACTTATGAAGTCATCACAAAAGATTGTAGTAATGGAAGTTTGAATTCTGCACTAAAAATAATTAAAAAGACCTTAAATACATATATATTTTTCGAGAGAACAAATCAAGAAAGAAGGTATTTGGGTATTTGGGTCCCCGTTTTGAGAGAACAAATCAAGAAAGAAGACATTTGTGTCCTCATAGAAAATGGGGATATGAGGTTGAATTTTTTATATATAGGTTATTTTAAATTGTTTTTGTTTTTAAAAGAAAAATTAAAATTAGTATTTTGAAATTGAAAATTAAGGTTATTGGTTTTTTTTAATTATTATTAAGAGTGGTACTTGCTTTGTCATAAATGTTCTACTTACTCTTGATTTTGCTATCAGATATTTCTAATTAATTTTTGGGTATATTTCTGACACTAATGCTAATTCTACTATTACTGTTGTTCAATCTACTAGAATATGATCTATTTGATAATTGTGAATTTTTTAATTTTTCAATTTAACATATTAAATATTTTCTTATTAGGATGAACAATTTGTCTAGAGTATGTTTAATTTGACGTTGAAATTTAATGGGAAAAATAATTTTGAAGTGTGGAAACTAAATATGTGGGATCTCCTATTACAACAAGGGTTGCATAAGACATTTGGTGGTAGGAGCAAGAAGCCTACAATGAAGAGTCTAAGGGGATGGCTAAATCCACTAATTTATGACATCAACAATTGGGTCATATGAGTGAGAAAGGACTAAAGGTACTGATAAAGCACAAGTTACTTCCAAATTTGAAATCTCTACATTTGGTTTTCTGAAAACATTGTATATTTAGAAAATAATGTAGGCAAATATCTAAAGCAAACAATCATGTTAGTAAATGAATTCTTTATTATATTTATTTTGATATTTCAAGGGACATCTCCTAGAGTTTATTTTGGAGGATCAACATATATTGTAACATTTATAGATGATTTCTCTAGAAAATTTTGAGTCTGTGTTTTGGAAAGAAAAGGTGATGTGTTTGATACATTTATACAATTTAGAGCAATAGTAGAAAATAAAAATAGGAAAGCAATTAAATATTTGAGAAAATATAATAGGGGCATGTTGACTTCTTTAGAATTCAAAAATTATTGCAAAGATGCTTAAATTATAAGAGGTAAAACCACTATATATACTTTTTAGCAAAATGGCTTAGTAGAGCACATGGACAAGACTCTTCTACAAAGAACAAAGGACATACTCAAAAATGCCAATTTGTAACAAGAATTGTGGGCAGAAGCAGTCAATACTACTTGTTATCTTGTAAACTACTCAGCACGAGTTACAATAAACTATAAAATCTATTAAGAGATATGGAAAAGCCATTCCTTCGATTTTTCAAACTTAAAAATATTTAATTGTGAAACTTAGACACTTACTCTTAAGAATCAACATTCTAAATTAGTCCCTAGAACAAAAAATATATGTTTGTTGATTATGATAATGTCGCTAAGGGATATATATTGTGGGACCTTACTTACCACAAAATCATCATCAGTAAAGATGTGATATTTGATGAATCCTCTCTTATTAAATCATATTATGTAGAACATGTTTTCAAATAGGTATAGTAACAAGCACCAAATTAAGAAATTCAAATTAAGTTTGAAACCTCTATTGACACATGGAAGCGAGAAGAAAATTTTGATAATAAATATGTCATATATGTCAAATACATTAAGGTAGATCTAACATTCAAAAGATCTAAACGAAAGAGAAAACCTCCTAAAAAGTATATCAATTTCACATTATTTATTACTGTGGTTATTGATGATGGGGAACCTTATTGTTGTTATGAAACAGTAGATGATATCAATAATGCCAAATGGAAGATAACCATGAAATAATAAATAGATGTCTCAAATAGAAATAGGACTTGGGATCTGTTAGAACTTTTGAAATATAGAACTGTTGTTGGATGTAAATGGATTTACAAATTGAAAAAAAATAGTGATAATGATATTGAAAGGTATAAAGCCAGATTAGTAGCAAAAGGATACTCTCAGATGGAAGGTAGGTATATATTTACATGAATTTTTTTTTTTCTAGTTAAATTTGTATTTGTTTGTATAGTGTTAGCACTAGTTGTTTTGCTTGATTTGGAGTTAGAGAATTTAGATATTAAAACAACATTCTCACATGGAGATTTGGATGAAGATATTTATATGGAACAACTAGAAGGTTTTCTAGTTTACAAAATCAATAAATCATTCTATGGCCTTAAGAAATTTCCCATTCAATGGCACAAGAAGTTTGTTTGCTTCATGATAATCTAGAATTATACTAGTAGCAAGTATCACCATTGCATGCATCTCAAAAGTATAAATGGCATATTCATTCTCTTAGTGCTATATGGTAATGATGTGCTTATTGCAAGCAAAAGCATGGATGCAAGCAACAAGTTGAAGGCTCAAATGGCAAGGACTCTTTGATATAAAGGATCTAGGAGCAATAAAATAAATATTAGGAATTTAAATACATAGAGAGAGAGAAAATTGTAAGCTTAGGTTTTCACAACAGAAGTATGTTCAGAAAATATTTCTAGAATTCGAAATGAATAATGTGAAACTCGATAATATCCCTTTCACTTCCCATTTTAAGTTTTCTTTGGGTTTATGTCCTAATAGTGAAGAAGAAAAGGGTTATATGCTTCATGTACATTATGGTAATGTTGTAGGAAGTCTAATGTATGTGGTGGCTTGTACAAGACCAATCATTTCTCATGCATTGAGTGTTGTTAGTAGGTACATGGAAAATATGGCAAAAGAACATTGGAATGTTGTTGAATGGGTGATTCAATATTTTAAATGTGCCAATGATTATTGTATCACCTTTAATGATTGTAACAATTATGTATGAAGACATCTTGATTTTGCATTTGTAGGTGATTTGGACAAGAGAAGGTCTACTTCAAGATATGTATTTACTCTTGCAAGGGGATCCATTAGTTGGACGTCAAAGCTTCAAGAAAAAATTGCATTATCCACCACAAAGGAAAAATACATTGATGTCTTAGATGCTTGGAAAGAGAAAATTTGGTTGAAGGGTCTTTTAGGAGAACTTGGAAAAATGCATAACAACATAATTGTTAGATATCATTTTTTGGGATTCAACTAGTTCATGAGGCACAATAGTTGCTAAGATTAAAGGGATCTCTTCTTGAATGGTTCATGAGGCACAATAGTTGCTATGGTTTTGCAAATGGGGTAGCAAGCTAAGTGTGCTTGATTGTGGGGAAAACTCCACAGTTAAGCACGCTTGAGCCAGAGGAGTTCTGGGATGGGTGACCTCCCGGGAAGTCCTAGTTACCGGGTGCAAGCCCCAGAAGTGATGACTGATACTATGTGATTCATTTCACTAGTTTCAATCCCACTTCTTCACTCCTGTGAGCATCACCTGATGCAATGAGTGCTAAGTGGACTATTCAAAACTCATGAGAAATTAGTCAGTTACGACTAACTCTCATGGAAATGGTCATAGATGAATGACTAAATTAACGCAGTTGAATCCCAAAAAATGATATCTAATATAATGCACTGCGGAAACCGCTCATAATTCAAAATACTAAGAGTAAAGGGATCTCTTCTTGAATGGTTCATGAGGCACAATAGTTGCTAAGGTTTTGCAAATGGGGTAGCAAGCTAAGTGTGCTTGATTGTGGGGAAAACTCCACAGTTAAGTGCGCTTGAGCCAAAGGAGTTCTGGGATAGGTGACCTCCCGGGAAGTCCTGGTTACCGGGTGCAAGCCCCGGAAGTGATGACTGACGCTATGTGATTCATTTCACTAGTTTCAATCTCACTTCTTCACCCCTGTGAGCATCACCCGATGCAAAGAGTGCTAAGTGGACTATTCAAAACTCATGAGAAATTAGTCAATTACGACTACCTCTCATGGAAATGGTCATAGATGAATGACTAAATTAACGCAGTTGAATCCCAAAAAATGATATCTAATATAATGCACCGTGGAAACCCCTCATACTTAAAAAAACATAATTGTTATATGCAATAGTAAAATAACTATACCTTTGGCTACAAATCGAGTTCATCATAGTAAGACTAAACATATTGATATAAAATACCATTTTGTAAGACAAGTTATTGATGGAGGTGGAGTAGATCTTAAAAAGATCCACAGTCAAAAAAATTGTTAGCCAAGTAAGCCTTTTTTTACCGTTACCTAAACTGTGATGATTTTTGAAACCAAATGATATTTACGAAAACTATTGTAGTAGTTCCTACTTCATTTAGGAAAATCAATATATTGAAGAGGCATGGAAGCGTAATTGTAATCTTCTTTTGATAATAAAAAACTATGCATTTCTAGTGGATGTTTCCTTGACAAATTGTTAGTATGTAAAATCTTGTGCACTCATGAATTTTGTATCATTATTTTTGTGATCAAATTCTTGCAAAGACTTTGAAATACCAATAGGAATTGGGAAAATATAGGAAGTGTAACTAGTTAATGAAATGCTTTTTTAGTAGAGATGTAATTTTGGATGAGATAGTGAATTTTTGTTATTTAAAATATGTTTTTGAATGTATAAATAGATATAACTAATGATAAACACTAATAAAAAATATATAGATTAAACAACTTAAACTTATACTTGTTAAAAATATCTACCAAAAATCAAAATTTGTTTTGGGTCAATCATGTAAAAACCATAGCCCTTTTTGATCATGTCTATCATAAATAAAAATTAATGTATTTTAAAATTTATTCAGGATACTACAAAGCAGTATGGATTTATACAATTGACCGGTCTTCTAATTCTCTACTGTGAAAATGGATCAAATGGATCAGAAAACAAATACAAGCAAAATGAATGCTCATTTTGTTGTCTCCTGTCGTTTATAAAGGGGCCGTTGAGTCTCACGAGCCAGACTCACAAGACATAGTATGATTCAAGGTCATGTTAATCTCAAAGCTCACTCGTCTCAAATTCCTTATAGAGCCAAGTCAGATCTATGTCTGGTAACACTGACCAAACTAGTGGATGTGTGTGGTTTTATGACACATAAATTTTTACTTTTTGATTGATAGGGTGACTCACTTAGGTTTCATTTTGTCTCATAAGGTTGGTTCATGAAATTGATGAGAAATTCATGAAATAGTCTTTATCCTAAGTCTAAAACACTCCATTAGTCATGTCATCTTAGTCATATCTATCAAGTTCCACCTTAGGTTCACATGCATGGTTTCAAATCGAGGTAATGGTCACCTGTCTGTTTTTTCACGGTTCTACAGTGAATATAACTGCAAACTGGAAAAATTTTCTACGGAATCACCTGACTAGTCCGTAGCGAATCTGTTAGGTTTATAACTGAATACGCTGCGGAATCATGTTTTTTTTGCACCAAAATAGAGGACGATGAGTTGTCAATTTTCTAATGGCTTAGGATAAAGGTGAGGTCATCAAATCTGTTATCATGGTCATCCAAGCATGCAAACGCGTAGATACCACCCATCATTACCTTTCACACCCACATTTGTCATCATGCTCTCTACATTCAAATTTAATTTTTAAAAATTATCCCCAAAGCACCTCTCTGTCATCTTTTGTTCAAGCTTTGCATGCAGCCACCGATTATCATCTCTGAAGAGTCTAGTCCTACAATAAGTAGATTTTTGTTCAGTCTTTTTTCTTGCAGGTGTCATAGTTGAAGGAGGCAGCATGGTTATAAAATAATATGGCCATGAAGAAGAAAACGAACAGAGGAGGCTCCTGTGTGAGATATGAACCCATGGACCTCAAGCTACTCAACGAAGACCCCAGTTTTGTGGAAGCATTCATCAATGTTGGATGCCTGAAATTATGTCAGAAACTCCAAGGTTTTCATGCTCAAATATCAAAGGATTTTGCAGTAAATTTCACAGGCATAACTTCGAAGGTGGGGGTTCTAAATTTTATAATGTCACCTGAGACCATTTCTGATCTGAAAGGATTGTATTAGTTTGCTGTGCTAAGTGTCCTTTTAGTTATAAAAAATGTACATATTTGTCTCCATTTGTTTTCTTAAGGATTGAGAATTTTAACCATGAAACATAGATGAAATTATGAGTTTGAAGCATGTAAATAAGCCTAAATAACACTAAACAATAGTGTATAATAGAGAAATAGCATCACACATAAGATTTACACAACAGGAATGATGAAGCAGTTCACCCCTCCTGGGCTACATCTATTGGTCCAGCTCCCAATGGCATGTCCATCTTTCATTATGCTCAAAATTTTGCAAATACATGTGTTTACAAGCCTCCAATGGTTGTTTTCTTTGCACCAATGACTCCATAATGCTCCAATTAGTCTAGGTAGACTCTTGTTTCACCCAAATTGGTTGAAAATTGACCTGAATAAGCTTTTTTCCGATATCAACTAGAACTCCTCTACTAAATGTGGAGACTGCACTTATCCGCAGTTAAAAGTAACATTTTTCCCGAAATTTAGTGGCGCTCCAAATTCCCACCAGCGCAAACCGTTTACATTTAAAGTTTACGGTTAAGAGGCGGGATGGCCACATGCGGACCCCCTTTAAACCTCGTGGTATTGACCTCTGCATTAAACTTAACGTGCATAATTTGGAGTGATAGCGGAGTTTACTAACACTTCTGTCGGAACTGCACATGTGACCAGTTTCACGTTTTAAATACTGCCGCAGGTTAAGGTTATAAACCGTTGCAACAAATGTCACAAAATGCGTGCATGTGATGAGCTTTAAACACTGCCGGAGTTATGGTTATCGTAGCTGCTGGTTACAAAATATGTTACAGTTTTGTATGTCATGTGATCACACAAACGGGGCCGCCGACGGGTTGGGACCACCGACAGTCCCCCTCCTCCCCCCCCAACATGCAAAGCTTAACACTTTATATATGTGTGGAGCACTAATAGGGTAAGCAACATGTGATAGCGGAGATGGTGGAAGTTCTTGCGGCGCGCCGGAGGTCACAGGGTCGAACCCCCCGGACCCCAACCATACTTTTACTGAACCGTACACGGGACACGTGGCAGCCTTAGGGATGGCCACGTGTCACCCATCCATAGGTCAAATAAAATCATTCGTACAACCATTAACGATCTAGAAGGCACCACGTGGAAAAACATCATTGGTTTAGAGAATGGAATATTATGAGAATATTCCCCTTTTTGTTGATTGTACCTGCATGTTGACTAGGCATCCCAGTCAACCCTGTCACAATTTTTTTAGTTGCTTGGGAAATCGATCAGAACGTGATATCTCTCTCATACGACATTGGTTTTTCGAACCGTTCGCGACACAAAAATCAGAACGACGATATCTACCCGGTTGCTTAGGTTCGGTACAGTTTCAAGCATTTTCAATTTCGAGAAAAATTCATGAAGTCCTGATCAATTTCTCAAGCCATAGAGATACCAAGAGAGGGTGAAGAGTGGTTCAAAGCAAAGAGTGGTTCAAAGCCACTAAATGCAAGATGCAGAGTTGTGATGAATTTGTAAAACGAGAACACATTAGAGCTAACATGGCATCTAGGATTCCAAGGATTTACATGAAGGAGAGTTATTCCAAACTACTGTTTGTGATTCAAAATTACTTTACTTGTGAGGGGAGATTTCATATGGTTTACCTATACCATTTTAGGCTTCTATTGCACTTCACTGGTAAACAGTCTCTTGATCTTCCCTTCTTGTTTAGGAGCTTAGGGAAAATTTCTGACAAGGTTCAAGCCAGGGCTGAAGGCACTGAGACATTAGTCTTCCACCATGGTTTGATTAAGCTCTTGGTGCTGGAGGAATTGAAGAAATTAAAAAAAGATTGGGCTAATTTCCTTTTCCTCAGTGGTTATGAAGTTGATTCAATGACACCCAAGAAAACCCCAAATTCAAAAGCTACTCCATCAAATAAAAATGATAAATCTGTAGCTGAAACAGAGGGTGGCCATGAAGAAGAGTTAGAGCCCATTGTAGAGCCAATGGAGATTGTACAAGAGGCAGAAATTCCACAACCTTCACCTACAAGAAACAAGCAAAAGATCAATAAGCAAGGTCACAGAAGGATAACAAGAATTCAAACAAGTGGAAAGGGAAAACTTGAAGACATCCTTCATGCTATAGATATTGAGGAGACTCCAGTGGTCAGAGCTGAGGATATTGAAGGTGACAAGAAGAAAAATAAAGGTAAGATTGCTAAAAAGCTTGATTTTGCAGGAGAAGATGCAGGTTTCATCTTTCAGCTAAGGAAACCACTTACTAGGCTTCAACTGGCAAAGGGTGTCATGGAAAATAAGAAGACAAGAGATTATGACAAAAGCAAGCAACCTATCACAGAAAATATTATTTATTTATCCCCAACAACGGAGGAGGTATTTGTGCAAAGGAAAGGTAAAGAGAAGATGGTGGGAATAACTGAAATGAAAGTTCTAAAGGAGTAGTTAAGAGAGGCCAGAGAAGGGGTCATTGAGATCAAGTTAGAGTTACAAGAGGCCAAGGTAGACAAAAATCTGATGGAATATTTCAAAGAAGAAGTAAATGACCAGCTAAACCAATATGATGAATCACTAACCAATGCCAATAAGTTTCTGAAAAGGACACTTCCTTTGAGAAGGGTAATGAAACATGCCAGAAAAAGAAACGTATGGTTACAATTTGAAAAGAAGAAGCTTAAAAGTCAGGTCAAAGAGTTAGAGGATCAAATGGAGATGATACAGTCAGAACTGAAGAAAAGAGGACTTAAAATCACAGTGATAAATGAGCTTGAAGAGATGTAGCCTCCTACTGCTAAAGATGAAGTTCCCAAAGCTTGAAGAATAGACCTAACACCTTTTTGATATTTTTCCAACACTCATAAATCAACATTTCCTATTTCAAAAGTAAAAATTTTGAAGAAAAGGGAAAATTTTGAGTTTTCTTCCAATTAGGAAATTTCATAGCGAATCCAAAGCTTGAAGCCCAGATTTCACTACGAAATCCCTGTAGATGAGTTTTTGTTGAAAATAACAGTTTTGGTTGAAATCAAAGAAAGAGAAAGTTTGTATTTAGCCTATTTTGTCCAACAAACATCTCCAAATCAGAGAAGAAGTCTAAAAATTGGCATAGATAGGTGAAGTGGAGTTGTTACAAAATCACGCTACGGAATTGCCTATTTTACCTTGTTTCTATAGCGAGCAACATTTGGTAGCATTTCGGTGTTTTGAAGGTTTAGTGAAGGTTAGCCAGCCATGTGGAGGGTTTAAAGAGTATCAGTGGAACACTCCAGCAGAAGTTTTCTCTTCGACAAAGTTGTATTTTTCACTAGCTCAGCATAAAGACAATCATCAATATCATGACATCATTTCCTTAAAAGTAGGGTGATAGTTTCTAATCTAGTGGGGGTATTTATGCCTTGATTATGGTTAGTGCCACTCGAGAACTTTTCTATTTTTGATGTAATTATCCAAACCTACAATTAGTGAATGTAATAAATAAGAGGAAGAGTCTTAATAGGCCTCTAAGTCTAAAGTCATTAGGTGTATTTTCATTCCCAAGTATCTAGTTTCTTATTAAGATAGGTGTCAAAACAAGTGGTTCGATGATCTAGCCATGTGGGCAGATCCAATGTAAGATGACAAAGGCCTATTAATAGGCAGAACTTCGAAGAAAATGGGGTTGGAGGACGTTATTCTACATTACTGCTATTGTAAATTTTTTATGATCAGTAATATACAATGACTGTGTTTTTCTTCTTCACCTGAGATTCATTTGGTGTTTCATGAGAATTTATCCTATGTTTCTTATGATTTTACTTTCAGTATCTTGATGTTTAATTACTCAGAATTCATGAAAATAATGCTTTGACTTCCTTTGAACATTAATATTTGTATATTTTTGTGTGTGTTGTTCTATCATTTAAACATTTACATGCCTCAGTTTCCACAAGAAGAACCATGTCATTGAATTTCGAAATTACGACTCCATAAACCCAATGGTAGTAAACCTTATTACATTTTTCACTTACATACAATCTCATTCAAGATACTATTATAAAGTGATGCAGGGGCATTAGACACTAGCCAGCAATGTAGGAGTTTTTGTCCACATGTTGTGGCTAGGAGGGTTCAAAATCATCGAATTGTAATAGCTAGGTGTCAATACCTCAGCTACCTGTTTCATTTAGATTAGTTAGAATTTGTAGAAGTCGAATAGTAAGGTTCAGTCCATCTGTCATGTTCCAGTTAGTTGAATAATTGTAATTAGGCTTTTGATTTTCTAAACGGTCCTCACCGAGGAACCGAAAAGACACACTGTGATGTATATAAATTGTATCCCTTGGATGTATTGGGGGAGATTTTTCTGCAATAAAACCTGTGTGTTAACAATTTTTTCCAGTTAAATAATTTCAGTGCTCATTGGCCATTGAATTGTCTTGAATTAATATTGTGAGGAAATTTGTTTAACTGTGAGGCGATTGAACTCTGTCTATTGTTCCTCTCAAAATTGTTCGAAAAATCTCTGTTGTGTAAATATCCACTCATAGAATAAGTTTGCGTATAATTGTGGTCGACTAACTCTATCCTAATGGTAGTGAAAATCCTGTCGGAAGAGAATTACATTTGGTTGTTGTTAATTGGAAACCCTGCCGAGATATGACCTGAGTTAGTGAATACTAGGGATAGCGTAACCCGACTTAACCTTTGGTTCAACACTATTTCAAAACCGTGAGTGGATTAGAAAACCCGGATTGCCCATATCACACTTCTTTTGTGGAGCAAGTGGTATTCTTCAATTGCGAGCGATTCCATAGAACAATCGACACGTGGCGTTGGGCGAAGTTCCAAAACCGCTATCATTGCGTGCCATCGCGCATTAACGTTCGACCAAGGAGGCCGCGAGATATTGTTGAGCGCCGTCGATCTGGAGGGGAGCCATCGGACGGTGGTCGTATGAGGAAGATGCGCGAAGGATTACCAAGGTACGGTGCGTGTATTGGATTGGCTATTGATTATATATGTGGGCCCGGAGTCAAGGTTCATTATAAGGTTGGTTGTTTGAAAAGCGTCGGGTATTAATATAAAGTGTTCCATTGGTGATGAAATCGGGTGATTTACATAAACCCCAGAATATTCAACTTTTACCAAATAGTTAAATCCGAGTTGGTGCCTATTTTATATTGGAGATATTACGGAGTCATAAGGGTTGATATATTTAAATCCTTCCAAAGTTGCTGAATGTGTTTATTTATCAATTTATCTGAAATTGATAAATAAAGTTACAAGAAGTTGTGGAAGACCACGTGGTGAGGAACCAAGTTAATTGAGAAAAAATGCTGACAGAGCGACAATAAAAAGACCAGCTCTCCTTAGGGGCCAACTTTCAGTTTTGTTGCCGTCATTTGTGGTATCAGAGCGTTTTTTAGTTGTTTTTGTAGAGAGTTGACATGGCAATCCGAGTTGGTAGAGGTGCTGGCAGAAGGAGACCTGTTGCCAACATAGAGGTGTTGGGGATGTTGTAGAGGGTCGAGGCCATAATGGATGTCATAGAGCGAAGATAGCCCAGAGATCCTGAAGACATCAGTGAACCTGAAACAGAAGAAGAGGAAGAAAATGTTGAAATTCCTCCTGACATGAGGCTCCTCAGAATTGTTCTGGGGTCTGCAGTTAAGCCCAGGATTGAAGTATCAAATTTGGTAGGAGGATTGAATCCAGAGGAGCTGGTGGACTGGATAAATGAAATGAACAAGTGCTTTGACTATGAAGAAATAAGCGAAGATAAAAAGGTCAAGTTTGCATTGACAAAGCTGAAAGGACATGCTGCACTTTGGTGGGATGGAGTGCAGGCAGAAAGGATGAGAGTTGGCAAGCAACCTATCAAAATCTGGACCAGAATGATGGCTAAATTAAAAGGTAAATTATTGCCTATTGATTATCAGCTGACATTGTTTAGGCAAATGCAGAACTTGAGACAGAGGTTGCTGACAGTAAAGGAATACATAGAGGAATTCTACAGAGTGAGCATAAGAGCTAGGAAATTCCAAGACACACCAGAGAAGACTGCCAGATATGGGAATGGTCTCAAGCTGGAGATCCAAGATGAGATTGGTCTCCTGTCTCCTAAGATAGTGGAAGAGGCCTACCAGATGGCCTTGAAAGCAGAGGAGAAACTCCTGAGGAAACAGTCTGCCAAGAAGAGAGGTACTTTTCGTGGAAAGGGAAGTCAGAGTGGTAGAGGAAAGCCTAATACACCTAGGGATGGAGCTAATAGTAGCTCACCTCAGAATGCATCTACAAAGGATGATGCAAGGGGCAGAAGGGGTTCTTACAGAGGAAAAGGAAGAGGAGGCAGAGACAGAGGCAGAGGTAGAGAATTGAGGTGCTATAGATGTCAGCATGTGGGACATAAGCACTATGAGTGTCTAGAGAATGTGGGTGCTGGTCCAAGGAATGCTATTGTTGCCCAGGTTGGATAAGAGGTAGAAATTGAAGAAGAAATTCTACTAGAGAGGGGAGAGTCCTTAGTGGTTAATAAGGTTCTGCTGAAGCAAACCAAAGAGGTCACTGAGCCTGCACAAAGAAAGACTTTGTTTAGGAGCATATGCAAAGTCCAAGGGAAATTCTGCCAGCTAGTCATTGATAGTGGCAGCACAGACAATCTGGTTTCCACTGAGGTAATAGAGAAGTTGAATTTGAAGGCAAGGGAACATCCAACTCCCTACAGGGTGTCCTGGCTGCACAAAGGGCACCAGCTGGTTGTAAAAGAACATTGTGAGATAGAGCTGCAAATGGGCAAGTACAAAGATAAGGTCTTGTGTGATGTAATGCCCATGGATGTGTGTCATATACTGCTGGGTAGACCTTGGCAGTTTGACAGAGCAGTAGTGCATGATGGCAAGAAGAACACTTACAAATTATTCAAAGATGGGGTACACCATGTTGTCGATCCTAGAGACAACCTTGAGTTGTGAAAGACCAGTGCCTAGGACATCTTAAACAGCAGAGAGAAAAAGTAATGTAATATAACTGGAACAAATAACAGGACGGGGCTCTCATGCTTTTCATTCATCAACAGGAAGTTCAAATTTGAATGGGCCCAAAACTTTCAGAAGTTTGACGCGCAAAAGATATATTGCAGAGGCAATATGTAAAACTCTTACGCAAAGGCATCAGACAGTTTAAGATAGTTCACGGTAAATAGGGTCAGTTCAACAATACTTAACAGAAATAAGTAATCTACAGATGTTCACAATGTAGGAAAGAATGATAAAATATTAGCTGTCACATAGATAATATCCGGACACACATATCGTCATGTAATGGGCTTAACTATTTAAGAATACGTTCATAATAATAGCGTATTCCAAAATAACATCACATTGAAGCCAATATAGCAGAAGCATGGGTGTAGTGAGAATGGAACATTATATCATGCATGAGCCATATTTAAAGCACTAAATTTATTTCAACATAAGTATCAACTTGGATAAGTTCACATTAAAATCAATGAGCTGCTCGCATTCCAAAACATGATACAGGAGAAACAGATGAGATAAGACGAGCAATTGATGGACACATAAAGATGAAGTAACGTTCTATTAAATATCAAAGACTGGAATATTCCTTATAGATAAAACTTCTCTTCATTGAAACCCAACGGGCTCTCAACCTTCATTCAAGAGTTAAACAAAAATGCATACAAAATTCTCTTACAGCATAGTTTTTCTGATAGAATCTGGAACCTTGTGTTCTCTTCTGTTCTTGTTTATATAGGAACTTCTCTACATGGGCGAGAAGATATTTTGGGAAAATATCTTCCTCGCATGCTAGGAATTTTTTAGAAGTCCTTGTCAAAGTAACCAAAAATCATGATGAGGAGTAAAAACCTCTCATCCTTTGATGTTAGGCACTAGGCCATTTTAAAACCAAAATTGTATAATAGTCTAAGTAAAAGTAAATTGTTGTGGTGAAATGTAAATTCCACCTGAAAATTGAAAAATACTAACTAAGATAAAAATTAAAAAAGGCCACGAGGGCCAAATCATGAAATAACAATGCATCACTTGTGAGAAAGGGTCGAAGCTATTGCTGATACTGGTGGTGGCACGTTTGCGGATGAACTGGCAAGTTGGCTGACAAACTGGGTGCACCTCTGCTGACTGTCCGTGGTAGGCTCAGGCATCACTGCGAATCCTTCTACCTTGATGAAGGCCTCAGCGAGATCACTTGGATTTTCCTCGGTGGGAACTTTATGTTTTAACAAGTGAAGGAGGGCAAACTCTAGGCAGAGTGATGCAACCATGGTTTCAGCTTTGAGCCGGGTGGCTTTATCTGACATGATATCTGTCCAGTCCCTTTCTTGCTTTAGGCATGCTTCATATTCTGGTAATGGTCGCAGCATGGAAGGGGTGGTGGAGTCCCAGCACGTCGGAAGCCCTGCCATCGTAATCTCGGTCCAAACCGCATCAAACCGGTCCACGCTGTATACCAATTGCTGCAAGGCCTTCGAAGCCACGACGCGAGCGGATTCCTTATCTATGATTTTCTGGCATTCCAAGGCTTCCTTATGCCGGCTGGCTATGCCATGCTTCTCTACTTCATTAGCCCTCAGCCCTTTCAAGAATGACACATATTCCCTGGCGCGCTGAGCTCTGTTGGCCAAATCGAGATCCCCTTCCTGATATCGCCTCCTGAGATAGAGTACCGAGGATTTCATCTCCTCGATGACTTTCAGAAACTCCCATTGTTTTGTTACGGCTGAAATGATCTCGGACCAAATAATCTTTCTACCCTCCCTGAGAGTGAGGTTACCTTTTAGGCGCGCGTTGAGATCATTTATGGTCTTCTTCTGGTCGGCCGTGGTTTTCTTTTCTTGTTCTATCTCTTTCGGCAATGCTTCTATTCTTCTAGTATTCTCTGATAGGGATTTTTCCAAATCCGTGATCCTTTGCCTTGCAGTGGAAGCCTGCTTCTCCAGTATATCATTTGCAGCTTTCGCCACGTCCAGCTTCTCTGAAAGTGAACTCGTCTCAGGCGGTGTTGTAGCAGGCGCGCATCTGTGCGTGTCCCAAGTGTTCTGTAGTTCTGACAACCTACTCTGGAGGGTAGCGATTGTTCCTGCCAATTTCTCCTTCTCTTCTCTTTCTCTTGACAATGTGCCGGCCAATTCCGTTTTTTCTTTCTCTACTTGCGCCAACTCGGCTGTCTGCACATGGTGGGAGGCCAGAATGCACGCTCTGCTTTTCAATGAGGCAACTTCCTTCTATAATTGGTCTATTAAAAAGCCCTGCGGGTTTGCTTCCCCAGTCTCTTTCCCTTTGATTTGATCCTGGAGGCCACGTATTTGATTTGCCTGGGCGCGGGTGCTTGCCTGCTCATTCTTCAGGGTAGTCCTCACCTGTTCATGCTTTTTCTCGAGTTTTCTCAGTGCGATCATAACCCACATTACCTCGTCCTTCAGCATATCACCTATGACCTGTATCAGGGTCCAAAAGGGCTTCAGCCATAGACAATACCAGGTGTTCAGTATCCACATTCATGGTGGCAGAAATCCTGGTATGATACTTTTCTACATACCCCTCCAGCTCAGCTTTGTACTTATCTCTGATTATCCTGTTCTTCTTGATCCTTTCGGCTGCCACTGGTGAAGTATAGTCTCCCATGGCCTGTGAAACCTCAGTGAAGTCGGAGGAGGTGGTGTTGTCTCTCAACACTTTGATTCCGGCCTTGCTGCTGTCAAGTGGTGCATATGGTGTGAAAGGTTCAAGCAGCTATTCTTCCCCTATAACTTCGGCTTCACTTGAGACTATTTTCTGCTTTTTACGAGTGGGAGAACCTGCTCCTGAAGGACCCACTTCTTCTTCTTGGCCTTTATTGATGCCTTCCTCTTCCCCTGTGGCAGATAAATCTGTCTCCATCTGCGAAACCAAAGGCCAAATTTCCATGTTAGCCTTCCACTCTATAAACGGTCTTGGTTCATGTACATAAGGGGCGGACCGGTTCCTCTTTCTTCTGTTTGAAATAATCTCCCGAGGATCATAGGCCCAAGTATTCCCCTGTCTCAGGTCCATACCCTGCAACAGCTTTTCGACAATGGGAAGGGCGAGTCTTGAATTTACAACGAATGGGCCGATATGGGTAGGAAGCCTCAGTATGTAACCCTTCTTAGCGGGGACAAAGTGGAGCTGGTCAGCCTTGAGGGCTTGGCGAATATACTCCAGAGCATAAACTCGTTGAGCGGGAATCACGGGTAGCAGGTAAGGGGTGACCTTGGCTCCATAGACCCGAATTTCAGTACAGTTATCAGAGAGATACCAATCCCCGGTGCTTTGGCTTTTACCAGCTTGCAGAGAGTTCTTCATTTCAGGAAAAACCCTAGGTGATGGCGAATCATGAATGATGGTGTAAGCGATGGACATGAAATCGTTTAGGAAACTTGAATAACCCACCCCTTTTGGAAATTGACGCACTGCAAAGTTCCAGTCAAAAACAGGTTGGGGTTGAGAATTGACCTCGTATACCCTATCCAAGCCCAAACGCTCGAACCTATCAGCATGCTGATACAAAAAAGGATAGAACACCAGTGAACAGAAACGAAAATCACTGGTTTCTAAAAGCTCTTGGAACTGGGTGTGAATATTGGCAGATAAGTAACCCGGGATATCTAGGACGACCCCCTTCTGAGACATTAACCACAGAAAGAAAACACATACTTTGGAAGTTTCCCCCAACCCGCCTACACCTAAAAGACCTGCAATGAGAGCGAGGATGGGTTGCACTTCTTCCTTAAACAGGTTTAATGGGAGGATTTCCGTATCGGGAAGGGAAGTAACCGGATGCTGGTAATAGAAGCAATGAAGCTTTTTTGATGCTCCCATGGTGATTTAGTAAACTGGGAAGCTAAAGCTTCTTCGCTGAAAGCAGTGTAGGTGGCGCTGGTGGGAAAACGGAGGGCTTGCTTGATGATGTCGGGTGAAAGGGAGAAAATCTCGTTCCCTTGAGGGGAGGTGAACATGCCTCGGCTTTCATCATAGGCGTCTCTAAGCGAGTAGATAAACTCGACCACCGGGAATGCTGGGGGGGTAATCTGATGGTAGAAACCTGATACGACCACCTGGTATCGATCCCTATTATGGACATGACGCGAAAAAAGCTCAGGTCTTAAGCTGCTAATGGGGAAAGGGTATTGGTGGTCGCACACTCCAGCTTGCTGGTCAATGAAAGGCTCGAACCTGGGAGGGTTTCTGGTTTCTCGGACCTGGGGAGTCTCTGGTTCGTTTTTCTTGGGTGTGCCCCTTCCCATGACTGACATATGAAACCTGAAAAGAAAAACGAAAGGAAAACAGAGGAAATGTAAGGGACGGAGTACCTTCATAGTAGGTAAAGTTGCTTGGGAAAGCGACGCAGAGGGTAGACTGGTGATGATTGGGTAGACCTGGTACTTGTTCCCGCTTGGTATATACTGTAACTGGAAGACCTGAGATTTTTACTGCAGTAGAATACGGGAAACTGCTGTCTAAGACTGGTAATTCTGAGGTGAAAAGGCGTAAAGGCGAAATAGGCAGGGTAAGTGTCGTAAGGACACTGACAGTGGGGCATGCGGCATGTAGGGATTGGGCGTGAGCTGGGGACAGGTGAACACCGTGTGTCGGGTTTAATACTAGTACAGGCCTCAGTACCAACTCATCTAAAAAGTTACCTTACCTCTTTGCCGCATGCGCCGTATGATTCCTGAAATATATCATTCGCAAAAGCGAATTAAATACGTAACCTACCAGTTGTAACGGCCCACATTGCGTTCCGCCATGTCACCACATCTCCGCGCCTTGCACTTGCCACTTCATTCTGACCTTGGGTCCCCACCACGTCACATTATTGCAACTCCGCAGGGGTATGGGTCTCTTCCCACTCTCGCTGCTCGACCCCCGCGGAAATTCCCAACTGTAGCATTCCCTTGTATGGATATTCGTAAAGTGGCAATTCTTTTAATATATTTGTTGTGTGCTCTTCGTACCGCATAATTTCACTTTTGGTATTTCTGCTACCCTTTTTACTTTATACATCAGCCCTTTCGTATTACTTCCTCCTCTAGCTTTTAGGCACGTGACTTCTCTTACCTTGTTTCATTTCGACCCACTCTTCAAACATTTCACCATTTGATATAATGTTTGGTGCATGACTTATCAACATTTAATAAACCAATGTCTTATGTTAAATATTGAACAACATTGGCTCCAGCTAGGGACGGCACGTTCATCCTTGAATGTGTCGAGAACTACGCAGACCACCTATTTGTCTTCTGTTGACGCCATTTCTCATCCCTTTCGACTTTTTACCTCTTCTTCATGATTCATCAACAAACACAAATTATTCAAACAACGCTTAAAACAGGAAATAATATACAATATGATACATCAGGCTTTCTCGGCCCAGATCAGTACTGGAAGTAAGACTTGAGGAATTGGCCATTAATAGGGGCATCCAGCAAATCCCCCTACAAATTCTCTAACCTGAAAGTATTTTTGCCACCTTGTTCTGCAATTTTGAAAGGGCCAAACCAGAGGGGATCGAATTTTCCGTGTTTCCCTTTATCTGCCCTTCGAATGTCCCATCTGAGCACCAGGTCTCCCACCTGTAACTTTCTGTCTTTAGCATGTTGGTAAAAAAGATCCTTCATTTTCTCCTGATACTCAATTAGCTTCTGACTCACCTGATTTCGTGTTTCTTCTAGCTCCACCAACTGATTAATCCTCCTAGTTACGTCGTCAGGCTCTTCTTGATTTTCTTGCATGAACCGAGCTACCGGTAAAGCCAACTGCACAGGAAAAACTGCTGCTCTCCCATAAACTAATTCGTATGGGGACTTCCCAGTTGAACTTTTGCTAGTAATTTGGTTTGCCCACAGAGCGAATTTCAGCTGAGAATCCCAATTCTTCTGATTCTTGTTGATAGTCTTTTTCAGTGCTCGGACCAGAGTTTTATTTGAGGACTCTGTGAGGCCGTTCCCTTGGGGGTAGTAAGCTATAGAGTGACCCAGTGCAATATTATACTGCTGGCAAAAGTTGAAAAATTTTGTGGATTTAAAAGCTTGTGCATTGTCAGTTACTATCTTAGCAGGACAACCGAATCTGGATATGATGTTTTCTTCTAAGAATTTCATTACCACGGTGTCTGTTGCGTTCCTAGCAGGTATAGCTTCCACCCAATTTGTGAAATAGTCTGTGGTGGTTAATATCCACTTTTACTGGCCACTGGATGGGGGATGTATTTCTCCGATGAAGTCGATTCCCCATTGCTGGAATGACTCATCTACATGGACAGGTATCATGGGGAGAGGCGCGAGCTTCTGTCTCTCTGCAAACCTTTGGCACTTCTCGCAGGCTCTAACTCGAGTGAACACGTCTCCAAATAGTTTAGGCCAGAAAAAACCAGCCTTCAGAATCTTGTGAGCAGTGGCCCTCCAACTGTAATGGCCCCCACAGATTCCCTCATGAAACTCAACCATTATACTTTCCACCTCTTCTTCTGTAAGGCACAGGAGTAGGATACCGGAGGGGTCTCGCCAATACAACCGCCCGTTCGCAATGACTTACTTTTGCGACCTTAACCTCAGTGATCTGTACTTACTTTTGTCACAATTGGGCGGGCAACTGAGGGTTAGAAGGTACTATACCATCTCTTTGTACCATGGGTTGATAAGGTACTTCATATGTATCTGCTGGGAGGCCATTTCTATTCTATGTGATTCCTCCTTTGTCCCAGAATCTTCGTTTGCTGTCATAGAAAAATTGATACCCAAGGCCTGACAATTTGATTCAGACAAGATCTTGGCTAAACCTTGCCCCTTGATTAATTTGGTAGGACGGATATCTAACTCATATTCCCTGTATTTTGGCTATCCATTTTCCTCTCTTTCCTTCACTGTCCCCCTAGATAAGAATGTCTTTAACAGCTGCTGTAGGAACAAATGCAGTGACATGGGACTGCAAAACATACATATGGAAAGCTTTGAGGGATTTCACCAGAGTGTACGCCTGCTTCTCCAATATGTTATATTTCAGTTCAGCATCCCGAAGCACATGACTGAAAAAGGCAATAGGCTGTTCATATCCCTCTTCATTCTTCTGCAACAAAACTCCCGCTACTGTATGAGGGGATGCAAAGGAGAAGACCATAAACAGTTTGGCATAATCTGGCCCGGCCAACATAGGGGCTTCAGCAAATGCATTATTAATTCTGGCAAAGGCTTCTCTTGACTCTGGTGACCATTTCACTTCATTATTCTTCTTTAGCATATCAGTTATGTGCCTAACTATCTCAGCATAGTTAGGGATGAACCTCCTTAGGAAGTTTATACGCCCTAGAAACACCTGAACTTCTTTTTTGTTTCTGGGCAAGGCAATACCATTTATGACTTCCACTCTTTTGGGATCTATCTTTACTCCATCTTTGGTTACAATGTGTCCCAAGAGCTTGCCCTCCTCCAGTGCAAACAAAGACTTCTATGGGTTAAGGGAGAGGCCATACTTTCTACACTTCTCAAAGGTTCTGCGCAGGTGTTCTATGTGCTCTGCATCATCCTTTGAAAACACAGTAATGTCATCCAGGTATACCACCACGAACCGGTCCTGTTCTCCAATAAAAGCAATATCCATGGCCCTCTGAAAAGTGGCCCTTGCGTTAATCAGCCCGAAAGGAATCCTAGCATACATAAACGTCCCCCATGGAGTGGTGAAGGCTGTCTTCTTTTGATCCTCTAGCAATACAGCCACCTGATTATACCCAGAGAACCTGCCCATCATCGACATCCGGGAAGCCCCTACCACTTTCTGCAATATGTGATCCATCTTGGGCAGTGGGTAATTATCTTTCAATGATGCCCTGTTCAGGTTCCTAAAATCAACACATAGTATTATTTCTCCATTCTTCTTCCGTACAGGGACTAGATTAGCTACCCACTCAGAGTACCTCAAAGGTACAATGATTTTAGCCTTCAGCAGTTTCTTAATTTCTTTTTCAATAGAAGGTAGCAGTAGGGGATTTATCTGCCTAAGCTTTTGCTTGTGAGGTTTTGCATCTCCCTTCAGTGGGATCTTATGCTGCATAATTTTGACGTCAAAGGTTTTCAAGTCTTGATAAGACCAGGCAAACACATCTTTATAGGACTAGAATAACTTCTGATACAGCTGTTTATATTCTTCCGGGACCTTCTTGGACAGCTTCGGGACCTTCTTGGACAGCTTCACGATTTTAAGGTCAGCTTCTGTGCCTAGATTCAGGTCCTCCACCTGGTTTTCTTCTACAATTTTGTTTGGCTGTAATGGAACATCATTCTTGTTAAACATCCTTTCTAAAGGTACTAACCCTCAGGGAATGACATTCCCTTTCAGCTGTAGAAATTTATGACCAGCTACCTTTTCTTCCCACTTTTCTCCAGAAGTGTCTTCAGTATCCACTTCTTCACAAATGTCAATCTCCATGTTGGAGAACTCCCCAACTATTTCCAAGAATCTCTTGAATTGCTCATCGTCGTCAAACACTTGCCAGTGTTTGATATTGTCTGGGATTGATGGCCTATATCGTACCTCAATCTCATATCTCAAGAGAGGATTCTGAGGTGGCCGAAAAGTACTAGCAGCCACTGCTAAGGAGTATGCCATTCTATTTTTCTCCCGGGGCATGAATTGGATATTAAATGCCAAGAAGAAGTTCTCAACCAGATCCCAAACTTCGTTCCTATAGGCCCTCAGCCTAGGGTGTTTAGCTTGGCACTGATTTCTCACCTGCCTGACTACTAATTCTGAATCTCCCAGAACTTTTAAACTTTGTATGTTCATATTCCTGGCTGTCTGCAACCCTAGTAGGAGTGCTTCATATTCAGCGATGTTATTTGTGGCTTCATACTCTAGCTTGAAAGATAGAGGCACCCATCTTCCTGTAGGCGAAATCAATAACACCCCGGCTCCATTTCTTTCCCTAGAGTTGGCTCCATCAAAGTGAAGTGTCTAGATTTCTGATTCAGGGCTTTCTATGAACTGTTCTGTCTTAATATGGAAAAATGATGGTTCATGTGCGTACTCCTGATCTTCCTCTAGCATTAAACATGAGAAATCCCCCTCTCTGCTATAAACCGGAGAATTTACTGAATCATCTACCTTAGTAACTGTCTTGACAAATTTGGTTTCCCGGTACAGCCTCTTCTCTTGGCCACTAAATACAGGGATAGTGGCATAGGTAAGGTCCAGCTTGATCGATCCGCCAATTTTGGTCCCCCAAGATCTTGACAGTAACATGCCAAAACGAGCTGGGATGTCGGCCACCACTATATCCATCACTACACTTTTTGCTGGGATCTGAGCCAGGTTGACCACCAAATCTTTTATCATGCCTAGGCAATTAACTCTTTTGGAGTCAAATGAGTAAAGGTCTTTGTATGGGCGAGTGATCTGTAGTCCTAGTTTCTCCATGACCGAGAGGGGTAAAATATTATGAGAGGCTCCTGAGTCTAACATGCAGTTATGCAGCAGCAAGTCATGTATTACCAAAGACACATAGAAAGGTGGGGTGGCAGCATCTAACTCTTCGACATGTGGGCCAAAAACCACCATAGGTCTTTCCTCCTGAGGGTTAAGACTGTCTGGAACGTTTATTACTTGTGGAGGGAGCATAAATGAAGTGACCTGGGACTGATATGCAGGCTGTTTTAACAACTCGGTCAAGGGGACTGGGATTTTTACTTTCTCAAGCTCCTTATGTAGACTGAAAGCAGAGGATGACTTATCTACTGCCACTTCTTTTGGTTCTTTATCTTTGGAGTCTTTATTCTGAGGGGAAGGTTTGAATTCTTTTAAGATCGGATTGACACTAAGAGGTGTAGACACTTGTGAAGATGAAGGTAATTGATAAGCAGATTGTAAAGATAGGTTAAGGGGCCTCTTACCTTTGTCCAGGGTCTTTTGAGGAGTTGCCTCCTTCTGTGCAGGTGCCTCTTCCTGTGGTGTGTCCTCCTCCTGATCCTGAGTACGGGTTCTCTTTCTGGAAGACCTGAGATCATATCTTTTATTGAACTGCGCTTGCATGAAATCAACGAACTGCTTGCAATAGTCATCAATCTCGGGATCTTCGTTGTCTTCATTAGCTTTCACTTTTGTGTGTGCCACCTCCACTTCTTCACTTCCATGTACCGGACATTCAACATCATCATTGTTTGAGAAAGCAAGGTATGCCTCCTCTTGCTCGTAAGCATTATCTTCATTAGAACCCTCTACTTGCCCTTCCAAGTATAGAGGATGTGGTACTTGATCTTGCTGCTCCTTCTGTCCCCTTTGCATTATCTGCAAGGGTGGTTTTCTGTATTGAGGGTTAAAGCCTCTGTTTGAAGTATTTTGGAAATTCTTGGAGGATGAATTCTTGGCCTCCATTTCAAGTTTCACCAGTTTTCTTGAGATATTCTTGATCATCTTGTTCATCTCCTCAATCCTGTCATTAGCTAAATCTCTATCTTGGCTCGAGGTGGATACCTCTTCCTTTCCCCTCCTTCTCGTATCCTGCTCAGATCTACCCTTGGATTTACCAGTGGAGGAAAAGTTTGCCTCAAGCTATAGTGCATCGGTCTGAGCATCATCCAGAGTGGTTGGCTTCCTTTCTCTCAGGGAGAAACCGAATTCAGAGTCAAAGGCTGCCACAAACACTACCTTGGCAGCAGTCTGATGTGGTTTCATTTCTGTGGGAAGGCTTAGGTACAACTTGTTAAATCTCTTAATAAACTCGGCCACTCCTTCATTGTGTCTTTTCTTGAGTGTATTAAACTCAGTGAGACAGTGTCCATGGTCTTTCTTCTCTCCCCATTTTTGAGGAAAGTGTCTTCCATAACTTCCCACGTATTTACAGAACGGTCTCCTAACGTCTTGAACCATTTTCTAGCTTCACCATCAAGGGATTGCACAAATAGTCTTAGGACTATGTCCAGATGTTCCACATTAAAGTTTTTTGCAAAAGCACAAAAGACTTCAAGATGTTTTTGAGCATCCATCTTGCTTTCTCCATTGAAACGGGGCAGGATCTTTAGATAGTCCTGCGACATATCATGTAGAACTGGAGGTAATGCCAGGGGAGCATATTTATTTAGCAAGAAACCCGGAACGTTGGCCATTGGAGGAGGAGGTGGAGGTAACAAGAGGGCTTGGTGAGTAAGTGGGGGAGTAGATGGAAGTGTGGTATGGATGATGATAGGAATATAGTGAACAACGGCTTGAGAGGACGGAGACAAGGGTGGAGTATTAACATCAGATATTTCCGTGACCTCTTTAACTTCTTCAACCTCTGGAGTAGGATGAAATGTATAACGGGTGGTGTCTATTGACTCAGCCTCGTCCTTGAATCGGATGTTTCCCGGGGGTAAACAGTCTGAGTACTGACCGGTTTCACCCAGAGCGGATTCATAATCTTGCAATTGGGCAACCTGAGAAGAGGAAGAAGGAAAATCTTCTAGGGAGAATTGTGGGATCTCAGTATGAACAAATTGTCTCTCCCTCCAACCTCTTCTGTGTAAAATTCTCTCTGGGTCAGACACAGAAGGTGTCTTTGGCTGAGACGTATCTGACCTAAGGTGTGGCTTCCGGGGAGCCATGACTGCAATTAGATTTTTCTGGAAAATGAATGTGGAGTCGCCAAGGTGAGGGATATACAACTCTCAACTCTCCATGCTCACCTAGTTGAAGAGTGAAATAGGGTTTTGTCGAGGCCCAGGGATTTCAATTTTTTCATCAGCTTCGGTCCCCGGCAACGGCGCCAGAAAGATGTTGTCGATGCTAGAGACAACCTTGAGTTGTGAAAGACCAGTGCCTAGGACATCTTAAACAGCAGAGAGAAAAAGTAATGTAATATAAATGGAACAACTAACAGGATGGGGCTCTCATGCTTTTCATTCATCAACAGGAAGTTCAAATTTGAATGGGCCCAAAACTTTCAGAAGTTTGACGCGCAAAAGATATATTGCAGAGGCAATATGTAAAACTCTTACGCAAAGGCATCAGACAATTTAAGACAGTTCACGGTAAAGAGGGCTAGTTCAACAATACTTAACAGAAATAAGTAATCTGCAGATGTTCACAATGTAGGAAAGAATGAGAAAATATTAGCTGTTACATAGATAATATCTGGACACACATATTATCATGTAATGGGCTTAACTATTTAAGAATCCGTTCATAATAATAGCTTATTCCAAAATAACATCACATTGAAGCCAATATAGCAGAAGCATGGGTGCAGTGAGAATGGAACAGTATATCATGCATGAGCCATATTTAAAGCGCTAAATTGATTTCAACATAAGTATCAACTTGGATAAGTTCACATTAAGATCAATGAGCTGCTTGCATTCCAAAACATGATACAGGAGAAATGGATGAGATAAGATGAAGAATTGATGGACACATAAATATGAAGTAACATTCTATTAAATATCAAAGACTGGAATCTTCCTTACAGATAAAACTTCTCTTCATTGAAACCCAACGGGCTCTGAACCTTCATTCAAGAGTTAAACAAAAATGCATACAAAATTCTCTTACACATAGTTTTTCTGATAGAATCTGGAACCTTGTGTTCTCTTTTGTTCTTGTTTATATAGGAACTTCTCTACATGGGCGAGAAGATATTTTGGGAAAATATCTTCCTCGCATGCTAGGAATTTGTTAGAAGTCCTTGTCAAAGTAACCAAAAATCATGATGAGGAGTAAAAGCCTCTCATCCTTTGATGTTAGGCGCTAGGCCATTTTAAAACCAAAATTGTATAACAATCTAAGTAAAAGTAAATTGCTGTGGTGAAATGTAAATTCCACCTAAAACTTGAAAAAGACTAACTAAGATAAAAAGTAAAAAAGGCGACGAGGGCCGAATCATGAAATAACAATGCATCACTTGTGAGAAGGGGTCGAAGCTGTTGCTGATACTGGTGGTGGCACGTTTGCGGATGAACTGGAAATTTGGCTGACAAACTGGGTGCACCTCTACTGACTGTCCGCGGCAGGCTTAGGCATCACTGTGAATCCTTCTACCCTGATGAAGGCCTCGGCGAGATCACTTGGATTTGCCTCGGTGGGAACTTTATGTTTTAACAAGTGAAGGAAGGAAAACTCTGGGCGGAGTGATGCAACCATGGTTTCAGCTTTGAGCCGGGTGGCTTTATCTGACAGGACATCTGTCTGGTCCCTTTCTTGCTTTAGGCATGCTTCATATTCCGGTAATGGTCGCAGCATGGAAGGGGTGGTGGAGTCCCAGCACGTCGAAAGCCCTGCCGTCGTAATCTCGGTCCAAACCGCATCAAACCGGTCCACGCTGTATACCAACTACTGCAAGGCCTTCGAAGCCACGATGCGAGCCGATTGCTTATCTATGATTTTCTGGCATTCCAATGCTTCCTTATGCCGGCTGGCTATGCCATGCTTCTCTGCTTCGTTAGCCTTCATCCCTTTCAAGAATGACACATATTCCCTGGCGCGCTGAGCTCTGTTGGCCAAATCGAGATCCCCTTCCTGATATCGCCTCCTGAGATAGAGTACTGAGGATTTCATCTCCTCGATGACTTTCAGAAACTCCCATTGTTCTGTTACGACTGAAATGATCTCGGACCAAATAATCTTTCTACCCTCCCTGAGAGTGAGGTTACCTTTTAGGCGCGCGTTGAGATCATTTATGGTCTTCTGCTGGTCGGCCGTGGTTTTCTTTTCTTGTTCTATCTCTTTCTGCAATGCTTCTATTCTTCTAGTATTCTCTGACAGGGATTTTTCCAAATCCGTGATCCTTTGCCTTGCAGTGGAAGCCTGTTTCTCCAGTATATCATTTGCAACTTTCGCCGCGTCCAGCTTCTCTGAAAGTGAACTCGTCTCAGGCGGTGTTGTAGCAGGCGCGCAGCTGTGCGTGTCCCAAGTGTTCTGTAGTTCTGACAACCTACTCTGGAGGGTAGCGATTGTTCCTGCCAATTTCTCCTTCTCTTCTCTTTCTCTTGACAATGTGCCGGCCAATTCCGTTTTTTCTTTTTCTACTTGTGCCAACTCGACTGTCTGCACATGCTGGGATGTCGGCATGCACGCTCTGCTTTTCAATGAGGCAACTTCCTTCTGTAATTGGTCTATTAAAAAGCCCTGTGGGTTTGCTTCCCCAGTCTCTTTCCCTTTGATTTGATCCTGGAGGCCACATATTTGATTTTCCTGGGCGCGGGTGCTTGCCTGCTCATTCTTCAGGGTAGTCCTCACCTGTTCATGCTTTTTCTCGAGTTTTTTCAGTGCGATCGTAACCCGCATTACCTCGTCCTTCAGCATATCACCTACGACCTGTATCAGGGTCAAAAAGGGCTTCAGCCATAGACAATACCAGGTGTTCAGTATCCACATTCATGGTGGCGGAAATCCTGGTATGATACTTTTCTACATACCCCTCCAGCTCAGCTTTGTACTTATCTCTGATTATCATGTTCTTCTTGATCCTTTCGGCTGCCACTGGTGAAGTATAGTCTCCCATGGCCTGTGAAACCTCAGTGAAGTCGGAGGAGGTGGTGTTGTCTCTCAACACTTTGATTCCGGCCTTGCTGCTGTCAAGTGGTGCATATGGTATGAAAGGTTCAAGCAGTTGTTCTTCCCCTATAACTTCAGCTTCACTCGAGACTGTTTTCTGCTTTTTACGAGTGGGAGAACCTGCTCCTGAAGGACCCACTTCTTCTTCTTGGCCTTTATTGATGCCTTCCTCTTCCCCTGTGGCAGATGAATCTGTCTCCATCTGCGAAACCAAAGGCCAAATTTCCATGTTAGCCTTCCACTCTATAAACGGTCTTGGTTCATGTACATAAGGGGCGGACTGGTTCCTCTTTCTTCTGTTTGAAATAATCTCCCAAGGATCATAGGCCTAAGTATTCTCCTGTCTCAGGTCCATACCTTGCAACAACTTTTCGACAATGGGAAGGGCGAGTCTTGAATTTATGAAGAACGGGCTGATATGGGTAGGAAGCCTCAGTATGTAACCCTTCTTAGCGGGGACAAAGTGGAGCTGGTCAGCCTTGAGGGCTTGGCGAATATACTCCAGAGCATAAACTCGTCGAGCGGGAAACACGGGTAGCAGGTAAGGGGCGACCTCGGCTCCATAGACCCGAATTTCAGTATAGTTATCAGAGAGATACCAATCCTCGGTGCTTTGGCTTTTACCAGCTTGCAGCCAGTTCTTCATTTCAGGAAAAACCCTAGGTGATGGCGAATCATGAATGATGGTGTAAGCGATGGACATGAAATCGTTTAGGAAACTTGAATAACCCACCCCTTTTGGCAATTGACGCACTGCAAAGTTCCAGTCAAAAACAGGCCGGGGTTGAGAATTGACCTCGTATACCCTATCCAAGCCCAAATGCTCGAACCTATCAGCATGCTGATACAAGAAAAGATAGAACACCAATGAACAGAAACGAAAATGACTGGTTTCTGAAAGCTCTTGGAACTGGGTGTGAATATTGGCAGATAAGTAACCCGGGATATCTTGGACGACCCCCTTCTGAGACATTAACCACAGAAAGAAAACACATACTTTGGAAGTTTCCCCCAACCCGCCTACACCTAAAAGACCCGCAATGAGAGCGAGGATGGGTTGCACTTCTTCCTTAAATAGGTTTAATGGGAGGATTTTCGTACCGGGAAGGGAATTAACCTGGCTGCTAGTAATAGAAGCAATGAAGCTTTTTTGATGCTCCCATGGCATTTTAGTAAACCGGGAAGTTAAAGCTTCTTCGCTGAAAGCAGTGTAGGTGGCGCTGGTGGGAAAACGGAGGGCTTGCTTGATGATGTCAGGCGAAAGGGAGAAAATCTCGTTCCCCTGAGGGGAGGTGAACATGCCTCGGCTTTCATCGTAGGCGTCTCTAAGCCAGTAGATAAACTCGACCACCAGGAATACTGGGGGGGGTAATCTGATGGTAGAAACCTGATACGACCACCCGGTATCGATCCCTATTATGGAAATGACGCGAAAAATGCTCAGGTCTTAAGCTACTAATGGGGAAAGGGTATTGGTGGTGGCACACTCCAGCTTGCTGGTTGATGAAAGGTTCGAACCCGAGAGGTTTTCTGGTTTCTCGGACCTGGGGAGTCTCTGGTTCGTTTTTCTTGGGTGTGCCCCTTCCCATGACTGACATATGAAACCTGAAAAGAAAAACGAAAGGAAAACAGAGGGAATGTAAGGGACGGAGTACCTGCACAGTAGGTAAATTTTCTTGGGAAAGCGACACAGAGGGTAGTCTGGTGATGATTGGGTAGACCTGGTACTTGTTCCCGCTTGGTATATACCGTAACTGGAAGACCTGAGATTTTTACTGCGTAAAATATGGGAAATTTCTGTCTAAGACTGGTAATTCTGAGGTGATTAGGCGTAGAGGCGAAATAGGCAGGGTAAGTGTCGTAAGGACACTGACAGTGGGGCACGCTACATGTAAGGATTGGGCGTGAGTTGGGGACAGGTGAACACCGCTTGCCGGGTTTAATACTGGTATGGGCCTCAGTACCAGCTCATCTAAAAACTTACCTTACCTCTTTTCCGCATGCGCCGTATGATTCCTGAAATATATCATTCACAAAAGCGAATTAAATACGTAACCTACCAGTTGTAAGGGCCCACATTGCGTTCCACCACGTCACCACATCTCCGCCCCTTGCACTTGCCACTTCATTCTGACCTTGGGTCCCCACCACGTCACGTTATTGCAACTCCGCGAGGGTATGGGTCTCTTCCCACTCTCGCTGCTCGACCCCCACGGAAATTCCCAACTGTGGCATTCCCTTGTATGGATATTCGTAAAGTGGCAATTCTTTTAATATATTTGTTGTGTGCTCTTCGTACCACATAATTTCACTTTTGGTATTTCCGCTACCCTTTTTACTTTATACATCAGCCCTTTCGTATTACTTCTGCCACTAGCTTTTAGGCACGTGACTTCTCTTACCTTGTTTCATTTCGACCCACTCTTCAAACATTTCACCATTTGATATAATGTTCGGTGCATGACTTATCAACATTTAATAAACCAATGTCTTATGTTAAATATTGAACAACACACCATACATTGATACCCATGGAAGAAGGAGAGCCATCCAGCAGAGTGATTGTTCCAAAGACCTTGTTGGTGAGCGGGAAAGAATATTTTCACTAGATAGAAGAAGAAGAGGTAAGTTTTGCTTTAGGTTGCAAACCTAAGGTAGTTCTTACTTCTACAAAGATTTCTAATTTGCCAATAGAAATCCAAGAGATGTTAGACAATTATTGTGACATTATTGTGGATGATTTACCTGATGAGCTGCTACCTGTAAGAAAGATCAGCCATCAGATAGATTTTATCCCTGGATCAAATCTGCCAAATAAGGCAGCCTACAGAATGAGTCCCACAGAAAATGAGGAAATCAAGAGACAAGTACAGGAATTGGTGGACAAGGGGTTGATCAGAGAAACTTTGAGTCCATGTGCAGTACCAACAATATTGAGCCCAAAGAAAGATGGAGGCTGGAGGATGTGTACTGATTCCAGAGCAATCAATAAGATCACAATCAGGTACAGATTCCCTTTGCCCAGAGTTGAGGATTTAATGGACTATTTGAGTGGTGCTAAATGTTTTTCAAAGATAGATTTAAAAAGTGGATATCATCAGATCAGAATAAGAGAGGGTGATGAGTGGAAAACTGCCTTTAAAACAAATGAAGGATTATATGAATGGATGGTCATGCCTTTTGGGTTGTCAAATGCACCTAGCACTTTCATGAGACTTATGAATGAAGTATTGAAGGAATTCATTGGTAAATTTGTGATAGTATATTTGGATGATATATTAGTTTTCAGCAGAACTAAAGAAGACCATTTAAGGCATCTTAATCATGTCTTGAAAAAGCTGCACCAAGAGAAACTGTTGATAAATTTAAAGAAATGCTCATTCATGAAAGAAGAGTTGGTGTATTTGGGCTTTGTTGTTTCTGCAGAAGGATTGAAGATGGACCCAGAAAAGGTTGAGGCAATTGTGGAGTGGCCTTCACCCAGAAATGTTTTTGAGGTAAGAAGTTTCCATGGACTTGCCAGTTTTTACAGGAAATTTATAAGAAAATTCAGTAAGATTAATGCACCCATAATTGAGACAATAAAGAAGAGGAAACAACCATTTAAGTGGACTGCTGAAGCAGAAATAAGATTTAAACTTTTGAAGCAAAAGATAACTGAGAAGCCTGTTTTGATCCTGCTTGATTTTGCTAAACCATTTCAAGTAAGGTGTGATGCCAGTGGAGAGGCCATTGGAGTTGTGTTGAGTCAGGATGATAGGCCTGTAGCCTATTTCAGTGAAAAGCTGAATGACACCAAAAGGAAGTATTCCTCTTACGAGAAGGAATTGTATGCAATTGTTCAGGCACTGAAAAAGTGGAGGCATTATTTGATGTCGAAGGAATTTGTATTATATTCTGACAATCATGCTTTGCAGTATATTGTACAGCAGCCCAAGTTGAATCATAAGCATGCCAAATGGGTTGAGTATCTCCAAGGTTTTAACTTTGTTTTGAAACACATAAGTGGCCAAGCAAATAAAGTAGCTGATGCTTTGAGTAGGAGGCACATGCTTGTTCAAGAAACTAATTTTGAAGTTGTAGGGTTTGATTTTCTCAAAGAATTGTATAAAACAGATTCAAATTTTAAGGAAGCATTTGAGGCATGTTGTAATCCTGTTCTAACAGATAGAAGCCAGTGGCTGGATTATTTCTTGCAGGAAGACTTGTTATTCAGAAGAAACCAACTGTGTGTACCAAAATGTTCCATGAGAGAAAACTTGATAAAGGAGAAGCATAGTGGTGGACTTGCTGGACACTTTAGTACTGATAAAACTTATGAGCAGTTGAGTCACTTCTATTACTAGCCCAAGATGAGAGCAGAAGTGGATAAGTTTGTGAAGAATTGCAAAATCTGTCAATATGCCAAGGGAAGGAGCCAGAATGCAGGATTGTACACTCCCTTGCCTATTCCAGACATGCCTTGGGACATGGTGAGTATGGATTTTGTTTTAGGATTGCCCAAGACTCAGAGAGGGAATGATGCAGTCTTTGTTGTAGTGGACAGATTCTCCAAAATGGCACATTTTATTCCATGCTATAAAACTAGTGATGCCACCCATGTTGCTAACTTGTTTTTCAAAGAAGTTGTTAGATTGCATGGGTTGCCCAAGAGTATCATTTCAGATAGAGACACCAGATTTGCGGGTCATTTTTGGAGGACACTGTGGAAGAAAATTGGTACCAAACTGAGTTTCAGCTCAGCTTATCATCCTCAAATTGATGGACAAACTGAGGTAGTGAATAGGAGTCTGGGAAATTTGTTGAGAAGTCTTGCAGGAGAGCATCCCAAGCAGTGGGACCATATTTTTCCCCAGGCAAAATATGCATATAATGACCCACCAAGCAGAAGCACAGGGCAGAGCCCATTCCATATTTTTTATGGAATGCACCCCAGAGGAATATCAGAGTTAAGAAATCTGGGAAAGGCAGAGCTAAGGAGCGCAGATGGTGAGGAATTTGCTTCAGAGATCCATGCCATACATGAACAAGTGAAACAACAGCTACAAGGCAGCAACATCAATTTATACAAAGGCAGAGCAGACTTGAGCAGAAAAGAATTCCATTTTGAAGTAGGAGATCTGGTTTTGGCACACTTGAGAAAGGAGAGATTCCCAAAGAATCAGTATAACAAATTGAAGTTCAAAAAGATTGGGCCATGCAAGATACTTAGAAAGTTTTCTGCAAATGCTTATGAGATTGAATTACCTCCTGATGTTGGAATATCTCCCATTTTTAATGTTGCGGATTTGTACAAGTATGAAGATGATGGTGCAGAAGAAGGATCAACAGACAAGGGACAGATTGAGTGGAAAGAGCAGCTACCTCTAGCACAACCATTGCAACCAGAGAAAATATTGGACAAAAGAGTGTTTAGGAAGACCAGAGGACAAGAGTACTTTCAGTACTTAATCAAATGGAAGGACAAGCCAGAGCAAGATGCCACTTGGATGACTGAAGGAATGTTGCAGAAGATAGGCAGATCAGTGGAAGAGCTTATGGACAGGAGCCCATGAAGAAAATTTCCCTCGGGAGTCTGATGCAGGGGCATTAGACACTAGCTAGCAATGTAGGAGGTTTTTTCCACATGTTGTGGCTAGGAGGGTTCAAAATCATCGAATTGTAACAGCTAGGTGTCAATACCTCAGCTGCCTATTTCATTTAGATTAGTTAGAATTTGTAGAAGTCGAATAGTTAGGTTCAGTCCATCTGTCATGTTCCAGTTAGTTGAATAATTGTAATTAGGCTTTTGATTTTCTAAACGGTCCTCACTGAGGAACCGAAAAGACACACTGTGATGTATATAAATTGTATCCCTCGGATGTATTGGGGGAGAGTTTTCTGCAATAAAACTTGTGTGTTAACAATTGCTTCTAGTTAAATAATTTCAGTGCTCATTGGCCATCAAATTGTCTTGAATTGATATTGTGAGGAAATTTGTTTAACTGTGAGGTGATTGAACTCTGTGCGTATATAATTATTGAGTTGAACTATTGTATAGATTCCGCATCCCTCTGTCTATTGTTCCTCTCAAAATTTTTCGAACAAGCTCTGTTGAATAAATCTCCACTCATAGAAGAAGTCTGCGTATAATTGTGGTCGACTAACTCTATCCTAATGGTAGTGAAAATCCCGTCGGAAGAGAATTACATTTGCTTGTTGTTAATTGGAAACCCTGCCGAGATCTGCCTGAGTTAGTGAATACCGGGGATAGCGTAACCCAACTTAACCTTTGGTTCAACACTATTTCAAAACCGAGAGTGGATTAGAAAACCCGGATTGCCCATATCGCACCGCTTTTGTGGAGCAAAAGGTATTCTCCAATTGCGAGCGATTCCATAGAACAGTCGACACGTGGCGTTGGGCGAAGTTCCAAAACCGCTATCATTGCGCGCCATCGCACATTAACGTTCGACCAAGGAGGCTGCACGATATTGTTGAGCGCCGTCGATCTGGAGGGGAGCCATCGGACGGTGGTCGTATGAAGAAGATGCACGAAGGATTACCAAGGTACGGTGCGTGTATTGGATTGGCTATTGATTATATATGTGGGCCCGGAGTCAAGGTTCATTATAAGGTTGGTTTTTTGAAAAGCGTCGGGTATTAATATAAAGTGTTCCATCGGTGATGAAATCGGGTGATTTACATAAACCCCGGAATATTCAACTTTTACCATATAGTTAAATCCAAGTTGGTGCCTATTTTATATTGGAGATATTACGGAGTCATAAGGGTTGATATATTTAAATCTTTCCAAAGTTCCTGAATGTGTTTATTTATCAATTTCTCTGAAATTGATAAATAAAGTTACAAGAAGTTGTGGAAGACCACGTGGCGAGGAACCAAGTTAATTGAGAGAAAATGTTGATAGAGCGACAATAAAAAGACCAGCTCTCCTTAGGGGCCGACTTTCAGTTTTGTTGCCGTCACAGAGTTAGCCATCTGATTGAATCATAATTGAACAAATCATAATTACTTTTTGAGATAGCCCTCTCAAGCTGAAAAGACAGTCAGAAACTGGTTTGAAAGAGTTACTCTAAGTTGTCTAGTGGAGCAGCCCATCTTTACCAACTTAGTAATAACATGTGGGACATGTAAAACTTACATTTACTTCTTATGTGAATGTGAATGACGACGGTGTCCATCAATATTTTCCCAGGTAAGTTCTCCATTGAATTTGGGAGAAGTTTTAGATTTTAAATCAGAACTGAATATATATATAGTATACAGATCTAAACCAGAAGGACCATTTTAGGAAATATGTAAACATTTTTGAGCTTCAAAACAAAACAGAGATGCTTGGTCTGCTTTGCTATGTAGGGAGCTAACACTAGTGTGGCTACGCTTTGGTTCCATGATATATCATTGTTATTCACATTTATATCCAGTATTAAATGTTTAATCTTCCAAACAAAAATGATTTCTGAAGTTTTGCTGACTAGGGAAAACCCCAAAAATATAGAATATGTAAAATGAAATGCAAAAATTGTCGTTACTGTGTTGATTTATTTGAACAGACAAACAGTAACACTATCAATGGTTAATATGTTTTATAGCCAAGAAAGGAAAATAAAATTCATTCAAAACTGAAAAAGGTGATGGAATCCATACCGATTTCATCTTGCTAAGCATGTTTGCATCTGGTATATCTGTGCCACAAATACTGTTAACTTCTTTCCTTAATATTTCCTGCCAATTCAGGTTTATCGCAAGCAAAAATGCTGTCCAGTTTAACAGATTCGAAGTTGTCTCATGGCCTGCTAAGAAAAATGTTTTGCATTCATCCATGATTTCGTCAATAGTTAACATTAGATTTCTTTGATTGCCACTCAATTCCTCCTTGTTGGCAGCCATCATGATTCCAAGCAGGTCATTTTCATAGTCAACTTGAGTTCTTACTGTTGTTATTGGTTCCAGCGGCCAGCCTACTTTGAATTATGGAATTTAGGATTTTTTTAATCCTTCTATCAATCTTCCATGCATGCCTGTTCTTGCTTGTAGGAATATATCTGGAAAAAATCCATGGAATATAAGTCAACAATTCTTAATTATAAGTACTATGAGGCATCATACTTATTGCAAAAGCTCAATAAACTAGTAGACCCTTATGCAAAAGTAAAAGATATAAGGATTATGGCACTGGCCCATAGAAGAGCAGCACCCAAAAGAATACATAAACAGAAATACACATGAACCTGCAGTGACATGCAAAACTATATAATTTGAAGATAAATATACTGTAATTACTAGCTTCCTGGGATGACGATAGATTGCTTAGCTTTAACAGCCATTTCTAGTAAATCTCTCTGCAATTGAAATACTTCTTTTCCTTCTTTGTAACCACTACCGAATGCAGTGTGGGATATGATGTCTACTGTTAATGCCCTAAACTCTTTATGAACATCAATTTCTTTGCCCTGAGATCCTGCCCGAGCCACCATTTCTTGCCAATTCGCGAGCATGTTTGAAGTGCAAGCAGCCATTCTCTTCACCATTGTCTGTTATTGGGTTATTTGAAGGTAACTGAAGTTAGTAGCATACTCTACAACGCTCCAACTGTCAGTAAGTCTCTAACAAATAGTCTTCATAATACAAATCCTTGTTCAGCAGAGATAGGCAAATTCATAGCATATAAAATGTAATTGGACATGCTATAGAAAGCACTAAAAAATAAGAAATCAAATGGCCATGTATAAAATTTTCTCCAATTCATAAGTCTTTTCAATTTTAATGAATTTTAGATTGCTTAACTGCATCCTTGTTAGGCACCACGTTCCCACGGGGGATTGCAATGTCTGCACTAGCTTGATATTTTCAAATTATAAGCATAGATTAATTGTTTCTTGGTGTGTACATCTAAGGAAGTGCTTTTGTTAGTCTGTAGCATACCTATGTTCAATAATGCTAGTCATATAAGGGGACTCTATACTGCCAAAATATCCAATTCATTACTCCAGAAACTATTGTATTTGTTCATCCGTTACCAAATCTTATTATACTCCTACAGGGATTGTAGGCCATTCCAAGAGTCCAAACCTTAAGTTTATCAATATTGAAGGCAGGATTAAGAATCCTCCAGTGATTAACCCACTTCAATCCCTTTAACGAGCCCAGTCCCTAACCGACCAGGGCCTGCATAAGAGGCCTGAAGGTCGGCTTGTCATAGTGCCCGAGCTTGTTTAATAAAACTTCTTTCATTAGTTCTGGGTCAGCAATGTACAACATTGAACAGGTTCCATACCAGTAGAAAAAGGTCTCTCCTGAACAGAAACAAATTGCCAAATACTAATCAGAAATCGATTTCAAATTGTTTAGCAATCCTTTTTTCAACGTTGACACTATTGCAAAACTCCAAACTACTAGCAGAAAGCATATGTTGTAGATTGTAACAGGCCTATGACTACCAGAGCAACATATGAATGTAAAACAAGTATTTTAAGGGAAAGAAACCATATGTCTGACACCACTTATGGTACTGTGGTGTGACTCTATGAACAATGTCATGAGAAATGTTCTCCATGGGCTGTGCACGAGCCGCCCTGAGAAGCTTTGTGGACTCTGACACACTCCCAGCAAGTATCCGGTAAGGTAAACCTCTTATCCCTTGGGATGTATAGGCTTTCTGGAACGCATAAGGCTCCCATATGAGGTCTCTAAAGAGATTGATAACTATGATCCAAAACAAAACAACTAAAATAGCAACCAATGATTCAACACTGCTTCTAATCTCAATATCCATCCTCAAAACTTCATACTATACTGTACTATTACAGGGCTATTTCACTATGATTTCCCTCTAGCTCTATAATTCTCTGTGTCGATGAAAGGGTCAGAAAAATAAGCTAGATTAGCAATCAACTCTAAAGTGCCACAGTGACAATCCACTTTTGTTCTTTGGGTAGATCAAATAGTAACCTCAACTGGCTGCCTACTAATAGTGTACACAAAACTGAGAATCTGGAAATCAAAGATCCTTTTAAGTGGAACAATTTACCCATAACTGTCATTCCATGCGTCAATATCAACAAGGCCAGTCATTGAAAATTGTCATGTCATATATATGTATAGAGCTTATCGAATTTAAATTGGCACATCAAACCATCATATCATATCAGGGCTTGCTTGGTCTATATAAACTATCATATCAGAGCTTTCAGCCAACTCAGCATCTGAAAGTATCCTGTGATCCAATTTAAGGTACAGATATGGATGGTTTTTTGGATGTTTTATCCATACCATTACCCATCCGATAAGAAATATGAAATAAGAATTTACTAATGTGAACACGTTTAAATGATGGGATACGATTTTTTAGTTTATCTAATTTACTAATGTGAACAAGTTTAAATGATGTGATAAGCTTTTTTAAGTTCATTTATGTGGGGTTTAGTTTTTTATTAAATTATTATTTAAAAAAAATTGACAAACAAATCACTTTAATAATAATAATAATTTTTCTTAAAAATTATGAAAATTTTAGTAAGATTTTAAGAAAATCAGGCAGGGATTTTTGTAAATTTAGGTTATAGCTATCAAACTTCAATGTTTTGGGTGCCCTAAAAGTTTTTGTTGGTGCTGAATTCATTTTCACCATAAAAAACATGATTCAAACACTGCTACTAGAAAATTTCTTAAATTTCTTTTGCCCAGATTCCAGCTACTTTTGACCATCCAAACAATTCCTCCACCTCTGTAAATAACTCTAAAAAACAACTTCCACATCCTCCCTGAAGTGCCAATTATGCCAATTATCTAAGTCATCGCTGAATTGGATTGTCGTTAGGATTCGACCTGGATCCACGTAGAAATTTACATAAAATATGTTACAACTTCAGGGTTGTCACCACTTATCATCAATTTCGGTGGGAGAGGTCAGCTGAAGCGTGATCACCCTCGGAATTTAATTAATGTGGTGTTTTTTTTTTTTTTAATTAAAAACATAAATTGTATTATATTTGTGGGTTTTAGGGTTAAGAATTGTTTGAATGGTTAAAAGTAGTTGGAATTTTTTAAATTTTTTTTTTTAAAATTTAATAGTAGTAGTATTTGAATCTCGTGTTTAATGGTGGAAATAGATTCAGTGCCATCAAAAACATATAAGGCACCCAAAATCTTGAAGTTTTAAATTTACAAAAATCTCTACGGAATTTTATTAAAATCTTGCTGAAATTTTCATGATTTTCAGAACCAATTTGCAAGTTGATTATACTACTTCTTATATTTATGAGTCAACGAATAAGTATATTTATAAGCCACACATTTAAGATAGAATGATTTAGTGATATTAGACTAGCTGGTATATTTATAAGCCACACATTTAAGATAGAATGATTTAGTGATATTAGACTAGCTGGTATATTTATAAGCCACACATTTAAGATAGAATGATTTAGTGATATTAGACTAGTTGATCTGACTATCCATATATATATTATGTAGAGAAAAGCAATGGTCAAGACCTATGGAAAAATAGATGTTAAAAAATGGTCAAAAATGAAAATAACCAATAAATAATGAATGAAAACGAAATAAATCCCATCCTAAAGTAATAAAATAATAAAAATAAAGACCAAGTCAAAAAACAAATAAATAAAATAAAAATAAAAATAAAATAATAAAAAATTAAACCTAACAAAATAGTCAAAATCATAAAAATAATAATAAAGACTAAGTCAATAAAAATAAACATTTAAAAATAATAAAATAGATAAATAAATAAACTACACACACGCACACACACACACACACACACATATATATATATATATATATATATATATATATATAAAATAAAATCAAAATTAAAAATAAAAAATTAAATAAAAGGATTTATAAAAATAATACTACTTAAAATGAAAATAACCAATAAATAAATAAATGAAAACCAAATAAATCCCATCCTAAAGTAATAAAATAATAAAAATAAAGACCAAGTCAAAAAACAAATAAATAAAATAAAAATAAAAATAAAATAATACAAAATTATAGTCAAAATCATAAAAATAATAACAAAGACTAAGTCAATAAAAATAAACATTTAAAAATAATAAAATAGATAAATAAATAAACTATACACACACACATATATATAAAATAAAATCAAAATTAAAAATAAAAAATTAAATAAAAAGATTTATAAAAATAATACTACCTAAAATGAAAATAACCAATAAATAAATAAATGAAAACCAAATAAATCTCATCCTAAAGTAATAAAATAATAAAAATAAAGACCAAGTCAAAAAACAAATAAATAAAATAAATAAAAACAAAATAATTCAAATTAAAACTAACAAAATAGTCAAAATCATAAAAATAATAATAAAGACTAAGTCAATAAAAATAAAATAAAAATAATAAATTAGATAAATAAATAAACTATATGATGATGATGATGATGATGATGGTTAACGTCCACTGAGACCAAACATTGGTCTATCAGACCTATAATTTTCTTAATTCTTAATTTGTCTGGCTTCTCGTCTTTCTTGGCGAGATTGGTGTTGTAGCTTTCTTTTTCTTCTCTACGGTCTTCCAACTTCCCTTGTCTTGTAGCTCTTTCATCTCTTTTGTTCCTTGGGATACTGGTGTCTTATCTTCGGGTTTTGGGAGATCTTCTTTGTTGCTAAATGAAGATTTCTTTTGCGCGGTATTCGAATCCTCATAATTGTTGAAGCTTGAGGAGCTGTTGAGTTCATTTTTTGGTTGTTGGGCGAGGCTTTCTCCCTGCTTGTCTTGAGGGTTGTTTACTTCTTGCCTAATTTCTTGTGATTCAGAGTTTTTTGGAGAGTACTCTTCCTTGACAGTGTAATGTTCCTTTTGTGCTCCTTCCCACCATGTAGATCTATGGTGATTCTTTCTAGCATAATTTTTCTAAGAGACTTTTGGGAAATTTTTCACTAGATGGCCTGTCTCAAAGCAGGATCGACATCTGAAGAGGACACTTTCATAGTCGAGTTTCTGGTTCCATACATAGTCTTTGCTTGTTAGGATTATTTCAGCTCGGAATCCGACGCTGAAGTCCATTTCTACACAGATGCGTGCATAGGTGGTTCTAACATATTCTTCTGTTTCTCGGCACCTATAGTAAAATTTCCCAATTGAATTTCCAATGGCTTTTAGCGAGGAGAGATTCCAGAGATGCAAAGGTAGGTTTGGCAATCTGACCCAAATTGGTGCTGAGGTTATAACTGTTGTTGAGGGATCGAATGATGGGTTCCATGGTTTCATGAATAGACCCGATTTTTCCCAAAACCAAGGTCCAGAATCTAAAATGCATTGTTTGCTTTCAGAGTTTTCAAAATCTGCTATAAAGAAACCCTTAGCACAGGGGTAGATATTATTTTCATCAGAGATGAGAGGCTTCCATATCTCTGAGATCCAACTGTGAAGGGCTGTCAGTCGTGGCCAAAAGCCATTAAACTGGCAAATTAAGGCACTTTTAGAAAACTTCAAGGCCTCACCTAGTGAGGCCTTGACCACCTGCATAGTGGGAGCTGGGGCTTCATTGACAATATGGGTAGGAGCTGGACTCTCAGAGACGGATGGAACTGCGCCGGTAAGTATCTTTGCAAAGTTGGGAGCCATACTGAAGAGGTTCTCTCAACCTCAGAAAACACAAATTCTAGCACTGAATATCAGCAAACCAGACAACTGACCGTTAATGCAGAATTTTCACCGCAGAATTTCACCACAAAATTTTCACCTCAAACCCAAGTATTAATCATTAGGAGAATTTTGATGTCTAAAATGGGTCTCCTAAGAAAAATGTACAACAAAAATAAACTTTATAACAACCAATAGGATTAAATATGATGATGTCAACCATGGGGGATGATTTGCCATTTTTTAAATAAAATGGTAAAAATATTAAAATATAATAAAATAATAAAACTATTTTTTCAACTCGTATTTTCAACTTATCTCCCAAAATTTTTACTCAAATTTCGAGTGGTAGTACTCGTTGGATGCAAAATTTAATTCCTCATCCAAGGAGTGCCCATGTTGCATACTTTCGATGAACCCTGCTACATGAAAAATGAGAAATACATAAAAAAAAATGTGATTACAATCACATTTTTTATGTATTTCTCATTTTTCGTGTAGTAGGACCCATCAAAAGTATGCAACATGGGTACTCCTTGGATGAGGAATTAAATTTCGCATCCAACGAGTACTCCCGCTCAAAATTTGAGTAAAAACATTGGGAGATAAGTTGAAAATATGAGTTGAAAAAGTAGTTTTTCCATTTTTCCCTCTAAAATTTGATGATGTCACAAAATCTTATTTGATTTTTTCTACTATTATTTTATAATTTCCTTAGGAGGCCCATTTTAGACCTCAAAATTCCCCTAATGCGAGAAAATTCACAGCAGACCTAAGTATTAATGGAGAAAATTCACTACAGACCCAAGTATTAATGGAGGAAATTTTAGAATTTTCACCACATAATTCACTACAGAATTTTCACCATAGAATTCACCGCAAACTCAAGTATTAATCGAGAAAATTCACGGCAGACCCAAGTATTAATGGAGAAAATTCACTACAGACCCAAGTATTAATGGAGAAAATTTTAGAATTTTCACCACATAATTCACCACATAATTTTCACCGTAGAATTCATCGCAGACCCAAGTATTAATCGAGAAAATTCACCGCAGACCCAAGTATTAATGGAGAAAATCACCACAGAATTCACCGCAGACCCAAGTATTAATGGAGAAAATTCACCACATAATTCACCGCAGACCCAAGTATTAATGGAGAAAATTCACCACAAAATTCATCGCAGACCCAAGTATTAATGGAGAAAATTCACTGCAGACCCAAGTATTAATGGAGAAAATTCACCACAGAATTATATATATATATATATATATATATATATATATATATATATATATATATATATATATATATATATAGATAATGCTACCTAAAAAGAACAATATACTAAAACTATGTCAAGAATAGAAATAATATTAAAAGTATATAATAAATAAGTGAACCTTAAACATCTATTAAGCAAAAACATAGGGAAACAAAAAGAGAGGAAAACACAAGAGGAAGGACCACTAATGAGAGCAAAGAGATGGAATTCAACAACTGCTAACTTTCCACCCATCATCCTATTCAATAGGAATTATTTTCTCAATCTCCATGCTTCCCTAAATTTACGATGGAAATGCTCAACCCTAGCAATGACTACGGATTCTTCCATACAAATGTGATGCTTCGTCTTCTCTTTGCATGCTGTTTGACTAAGGACCTCGTTCTACCGCCGATATCCATGATATGCTCTTGAATCCTCTTATTTATATAGCGGTCTGTTTCTCCAATGTAGGGAATCCCACGGGAGCATGGGATCAAATAAACACCTTTCACGCTTTTGGGGTCAATGGGTCTTTAACGAGATCTAAAGGGAACCCCAAATGGTGTTCAAAGGTTTAAAAGAGGAAGAGATATTATGCTTCCTTAAAATCAAAGCGATCTTGTCGGTAGTACCTCCTGTATAAAAGAATAAATGAACTCTAATAAATCATGTTTACTTTTTCGATTCGGACCTCGCTGGCTGCATTAATGAAAGCCTTCAAACCATGACTTTTGCTATAGCCATTCTGTTCAAAGGCCCTAAGAAGATGGGCCTTCTCTTCATCCAAATGATCCTTATCTGAAATTCTAAGAGCTCTCGTGGCTAAAGTGTTAAGAACTCCAACTTTTTGAGCTGGAAGATGATGAGAGCAAGAATGCAAATATTGCTTAGTGTGAGTTTTCTTCCAAAAAACACGGTGTGAGAAAGAGCCATTATTATTTCTAGAGATGAGAACATCAAGGAAATGAAGGCTTCCATCAGAGTCTGTTTCCATCATGAACTTGATGGAGTCAGATTGATTATTCAGGTACTGATGAAAAGAATCTAACTCTTGACGGCCATGAGACCAGTTTATGAAGGTGTCATCCACAAACCGCTTCCAAACCTTGAGTTTAAAAGGAGCAGAAGCCAAAGATTTAGATTCAAAATCTTCCATAAAAAGTTTAGCAACCATAGGGGAGAGCGGCAAACCCATGGCAACACCACAGGTTTTCTCATAAAATTCTCCTTCAAAACTAAAAAAGGTTGAGGTAAGGCAAATTTCTACCAACTTTGCAGTGTCTGGATTAGTGATGCGTTTGATTACTTCCACTGCCTCATTGATAGGGATATTCGTATAAAGGGAAACCACATCAAAACTAATAAGAGAGTCATCCGGTTCACATTCCCAACTTTTTAACTCTTGGACAAAAGAAGAAGAGTCTTTCACGAAAGAATCTGAATGACCAACAAGAGGCTTCAACTTATGCTCCAAATACTTCGCTAGGAGATAAGCAGGCCCACCAATAGTATTAACAATGGGTCTAAGAGGAACACACTCTTTATGAATCTTAGGGAGCCCATAAATCCTAGGGATGATAAGATTGCTTTCAATGAGCTTCTGGCTCATGGAACCCACAGTGCTACTAGATTTAATAGCATTCGCCACAATCTTAGAGACACTGATCCAGACACTACAAAGTTGGTAGAAATTTTCCTGACCTCAACATTTTTTAGTTTTGAAGGATAATTTTATGAGCAGACTTGTGGTGTTGCCATGGGTTCGCCGCTCTACCCTGTGGTTGCTAACCTTTTTATGGAAGATTTTGAATCTAAAGCTTTGGCTTCTGCTCCTTTTAAACCCAAGGTTTGGAAGTGATTTGTGGATGACACCTTCATAAACTGGTCTCATGACCGTCAAGAGTTAGATTATTTTCATTAGCACATGAATAATCAATTTGACTCCATCAAGTTCACGATGGAAACCGAGTCTGATGGAAACCTTCATTTCCTTGATGTTCTCATCTCTAGAATTAATAATGGCTCTTTCTCACACCATGCTTTTCGGAAGAAAACTCACACCGAGCAATATTTGCATTCTTGCTCTCATCATCTTCCAGCTCAAAAGGTTGGAGTTCTTAACACTTTAGCCACGAGAGCTCTTAGAATTTCAGATAATGATCATTTGGATGAAGAGAAGGCCCATCTCATTAGGGTCTTTGAAGAGAATGGCTATAGTAAAAGTCATGGTTTGAAGGCTTTCATGAATGCTAGCAGAAATTCGAATAAGAAAAAAGTAAAATATGATTTTGTTGATAGAGTTCATTTTCCTTTTATGCAAGGTACTATTGACAAGATCGCTCGGATTTTAAGGAAGCATAAGATCTCTTCCTCTTTTAAACCTTTGAACAACATTCATGGTTCCCTTAAATATTTTAAAGACCCGTTGGACCCCAAAAGCGTGAAAGGTGTTTATTTGATCCCGTGCTCCTGTGGGATTCCCTACATTGGAGAAACAACTCGATCGATTAATAAAAGAATTCAAGAGCATACTGCGGATATCAGGTATGGTAGAACGAGGTCCTCAGCTCTAGCTGAGCATGCAGAGAAGAGGAAACATCACATTTGTATGGAAGAATCCAGAGTCATTGCTAGGGTTGAGCATTTCCATCACCGTAAATTTAGGGAAGCTATTGAGATTGAAAAGAGACCCCATACGTTGAATAGGGATGACGGGTGGAAAGTTAGCAATTGTTGGATTCCATCTCTTTGCTCTCAGTAGTGGTCCTTCCTCTTGTGTTTTCATCTCTTTTTGTTTCCCTATGTTTTTGCTTAATAGGTGTTTGAAGTTCACTTATTTATTATATACTTTAAATATTATTTCTATTGCTGACATAGTTTTAGTATATTTTTCTTTTTAGGTAGTATATATATATTTTATTATTTTTATTTTATTTTTTAATGTTTATTTTTATTGACTTAGTCTTTATTATTATTTTTATGATTTTGACTATTTTGCTAGTTTTAATTTTGATTATTTTGTTTTTTGACTTGCTCTTTATTTGTATTATTTTATTACTTTAGGATGGGATTTATTTCGTTTTCATTCATTTATTTATTGGTTATTTTCATTTTAGGTAGTATTATTTTTAAAAATCCTTTTATTTAATTTTTTATTTTGATTTTATTTTATTATATATATATAGTTTATTTATTTATTTTAATTTTAATTTTAATTTTAATGTTTATTTTTAATTTTATTTTATTGACCTAGTCTTTATTATTATTTGTATGATTTTGACTATTTTGTTAGCTTTAATTTTTGATTATTTTATTTTTATTTATTTGTTTTTTGACTTGGTCTTTATTTTTATTATTTTATTACTTTAGGATGGGATTTATTTAGTTTTCATTCATTTATTTATTGGTTATTTTCATTTTTGACTGTTTTTTAACATCTATTTTTCCATAGGTTTTGACCGTTGCTTTTCTCTGCATAATATATATATATATAGTCAGATGAGCCAGTTTTCATTATCCTAATGATGAACTACATTCTGTAGTTTGAAACGTGTCGGTTCAAAAATTTCTCATGTGATTTCCCGGAAGATCTATTTTAATATGATATTAAGTTTTTTAAATTAAAAGTTTTGTATTATATAATTTTTTAAAATAAAAATATTGTCATATAAATAATATATTTAGAATGGATTAAGTCAATCTCAGAAAAATTAAGTCTTTAACAGTATGGGCCTATCAATCCTGGACGTATCTTAGGGTTGAGCTAGATCAGGTAGGTAACCAAGGCTGATATTAAATTCTGCCACAAGGAGAGAAGTCAGGTGATCAACTCAAGAGCAGTGTCAAATTAAATCAACCTACCTTAACACTGGGCAGGGTTAAGTGTGGCCATAATTCACTCTTTGTCGATTAATGAGGGCTGACTTGGGGCAACAGAAAAAGGGTTGTGATTTTTTTTCAAGTGTGTGGCCAAATTGTTGTGTAACCAAGGCCAAATTTGACATCATCTACGAGAACGAGTCACTAGGCATTAAAGGATAGACCTAGGAAAGCTTCAGCCAAGTAACCTATGCAATAAGGGACAAATCCAACAGGTGTCGGGCCAAGAAGTCAACTCAGTGATCATGGGGAAGATACCCATGAGTGGGCCATATTGCGAGTTAGAAATTCCAGGCATCGTTGATCAACCAAATGGAAGTAGAACCCCAATTTCCCCTTATGACAGGAGAATGGGTCAATCATGGACGAGTTAGTTGGCATATTTTCTAGGGCCACGAGTGGGGTGATCTATGTAGTAAGAAGTCATAGAGAGTGAAGCGAAGAACATTTGTGGAAACAAGGAAGCAAATTAATTCAATCAATTCGATAAGAAAATTTCTAGGAATATATTGTGAGAACCCATATCAAAATATGCATGTAAATTTCTTCCTTGAATTTCTCTAGTAAATTGTACTACGAATTTCCATTTCCACTCTTGGTTCACAAATCATATTTAATTACTTTACTACTATGAAAATTGTGTGGAAATTCAATGATAAAATTCTCATTCTTCCTAAAATACCTTGAGTTCTTGTAAATTGAGTTAAGGGTTATTATAGTGGTATTACTTGAGATTTCAGCAAATTGAATTTAGTTATTACAAAATAGTACAACAACAACCATGAATATTTCTAAATGCTTTCACCATCGTGAAGAAAAAAATACTAGCAATGCAATCAACACAACAACAAGACTTGTTATCATCAAACTTCCCCACCTGTAAAGCATACTTGCAGGAGGACAAGGAATCAATAGTCTTTGTCATCAACGAATTCCCCCCTTGAAAAAAAATTGAGGGAGCAACGACAACCGATAGCTAACACGAGAAAAAATAATGAGAAACAATAATATGAAGTCCACAAACATATGTTCAGAATATTCCATGACCATCCATCAATCTGTTGGGTGTGGAGCTTGATTATCTTCTTTATTTTGTATCACAATGTTGGACCCCTGTTCTTAACGGGGCGGCAACACCGCCCGTAATTAAACACTATTTGGGGGGTCCAAGCTAAAAACAGAATTAAAATTTCCTTGTAAAAGTATTGTAATTTCTAGTCAATCTAGGCCGTTCATTAGGTGAATGATCTGATGGTAGAAGTTATGTTTAATTTAGGGTTTTTTTCCCTAGAAGGCGACCCCTTGTTTTTTATGAGGGTATTGTATTGTGGCTGTTTATTTTATGTGTATTCTCAGAGTGAGAAACATATAGGGAGACTGTGAGAGAGAGCAAAGGTTATTACAACATATCTGCTGTAGGTTGTGTCTCTTCATTTTGATGGATAATAGAAAGGAAGGAATGGCTGTTCGGGGGTGGACGTAGCCCAAACTAGGTGAACCACGTATATCCGTGTCTCTCTGGTTTTATATGTTTTATGTGTTTTTGTTTCCGCATATTTTATGTGTTGAATTGCTCTATAATATATAATTTTTCTAACACAATCCAACCATAATTGAACTTCATGGTTGGCACTAGTGCAAGATTCATAATTTTTCATTTGTTTTGCAATGATATGGATGCAGGGCTACTATGTGACCAAGAATGTTGATGCCTCGGTGATTTCCTCTGATCCTTATGAGGATGTTGACATGGATCTTTTTATTATGCAAACTTAAAGTTCGATGCAACAATACTATCATCTAGAATGATATTATCACCCATATAATCTTCCTGTTTATTACAAGCAACAAGATCATGTTATTTTAGCACCTCGGTTTGAATTCCTCTCACAATAAATGAAACCTCTCTAGTTTCAATGGAGATGGATATAGGTAATGAGGCAGTTGTAGGATCATATCTAAAACTTTCTCTTAATGTTTGCACTATAGGGTTAATAGGAACAATGATTCCTTTTCTAGTCTTCCCAATTCCTCCTTCATTATATTTCATTTTTCTTAGCAATTGGAACCCAATAACGGTGGTATATTTTTCAAAGCTAGGTGAAAAAAAAGCACCATTATCAACATTATTACGTGAGCTTGATAACTCAACAATAACAATCGATTTCCGAGCATTCTAAAGGCGGTTGACTTCAAATTCAAGGTGTTTCTTTCAATTTTGTAAGTCTTGTGTTAGGGTACTATAATTTGTAGGATCTCAAGGTGATTGGATATTTTATCTCAATTATATGATATTGTAAATAATATTTAAATTTGCAAATGATTTCCAAAAAACACATAAAATAAATGAAAAGAGGGTATTTAAAAAAATAGAATAAATGAAAAAGAAAAAGAAAAAAACAGAGAAAGAATAAAAAGTAAAGATGAAAACCCCATAAAACAAAAACGAAAAAGATAGAACTGAAAGTGTTGCAAATCTAAATGCCACGACTTGATAGATAGTTTGATTATGTTAAATAAAATGAAGGTTGTGTGCAACTTGTTCAAAATGCCACATTCCTTACTCATTATTTGGATCATATAGTTCACTCATGGCCAAATAAGTTTAAATTTTTGTTAATTAGATTAGAGAATACGATTATCCAAATTGTTTAATCTTGGCTAATGTTATTTAGGTAGAAACATAATGCTGATTCAAATGTTTAACCTGAATCAATGAAGTAATAATTGGATAGGATAGAGTAGGTTTTTGTTTTTTCAAAAGAAATAAATAAGGGTATGCAAGTCCAAATGCACCCTTAGGAATGAATAAAAAGGTTAGTCTTAGGATTAGGTGAAAATTTGAAGTTAAAAGGATAAAAGGTGGTTAATTATATTTTAAAGGCTCATTAGTGCATTTTTATCCTAAGTTTCAAAAATATTATGAAATATGCGCTATAGCCAAATGTTTGAATTCATTAAGGTTTTAACCAAAGTTACGCCATGTAATAAAGGTCACTAAATGACAAAAGTGTTTGTTGCTTTTGGTTAAGTCAAGCGCTCAAATCAACGACTTGATTATCCCTATGACAGATCTACGACCCATGATGATTTTCGGCCCCCCCTCGCCATCCTAGATTTACTGCCCGGGGGGGGGTCCGAAAAGACAATTTTACTCATGCCGGTCCCATGCTACGTGTCACATCCTCTTCATTTCACCCCCCCCACCCCTCATAATACCACTAACCGCTCCGAACCCCCTCCTAAATCCGCCTACCACCCTGCTTCCCACTCTCCCTTCCCACACACTCCCTTCAACTGTAAGCCTTCCGTGTGGCTATAGTCATTAGCTAGTTAAAACATTTCCCAAGATAACCGTTAGTACATTAAATCTTTCCCGAGTAACCATTTAAAACTCCAATGAACCCACGCCTCCAACGAAAAAATTCGCATTTCCATAAAACTCTGTCACACCATCATTTTCACCTTTTCTACTGTAGATTGTCTCAATTCGTCCCAATTTCCATATTTCATGCACAACTATGGTTCTTATATCGATCAAGCACCCAATTGAGCGCGAGAAACCCCAATTCCACTTCTATTCTGCTACAAACTTGCAACATTCCTGGTACATATTTGCCGCTACCTCCTGTTTCTGTAATTTCATAATTGACAATATGCATCCAAAGAAGAAAAACCCTGAAGAGTTTTTCAACCCTATGGTGAATCCCTCTGTAGACCTGGATCACACCCCCCTGTAGACCAAGACTATAAAATCTCCAAGACTCAGTGCGAGTTTAACATTTTGAACTCTGCTGCTGGCTCGAGGAAAAATTTATTGATAAGTCTAATGAAATTGGACTCTAGGAGTCCAATATCCCTCATTATATCTTTCCCCACACCTTTCACTCCCCTGAATTTGTTAGAAAATGCTAATTTTGCTATGTGCCAAACCAAAGAGCCATCATAGCCCAAAGTGGTGAAATTTTACTCAACATTACCTCTAAGACCATTGACTAGATGATGTAGGCCCCTCATGTAGAGACCAACACTCCTTTCTCCATATAAACTATTGTTTCTCCTAGATATAGCCTTGAGTTTCAAAAGACCAATGCCTAGGACATCTTGAAATCAGAGGTTAGATGTAGTCAATTTTAAGGGTGCCTCTGACAGAATATGGATTAAGAGGATAATGATTGTGGTGGTTCAGGAATGATGAAGACTTTGGAGTTTAATTCATGTGAATTACCCTATACTGCAAGAGGGTTCAATAGGTTGTATGGCTCGGTGGCTTTTCAAAGGGGCCAAGTATGAAATAATGAGCAGAGGCTTTTAAAATATGTAGAGGTGATGAGAAGGAACGAAGGAGGAACCTGCGAGAGACAGGCTTAAAAGTCTTAAGAATCTGTCTCCCCTGAACTCATAGGAAGCGGATGTAATTGGAATGTGGCCAACAATAGAGATTCTTTAAGCACGAATTAAGGGGGCACAACAAGTTTAACACATGGGCGTTATTCATAAACGAATTCATGAATAAAAATTCATACCAACAAAAACTACATTGCATGAATCATCAAAGCAGCATAACATTGAAAGATGATTATACATAAACAAGAGAGTACTGATAAACAAGATAATACAGATACATACTACTCATTGCTCCATCTGGAATCCAAATAAAAAACATTGTATATCATATTATGTTCAAAACAACTCTCCCAAATATGTGTCTCAAAGCATAAAGAGCACACTCATACAAAACTATTACAAAAATTCTCCAAAATTCAGAACCCCTTCTTTCATCTCTGAACTCTCTACATATAGAGTTCTCCTTGAGGGTTTACGATCGAATAAAATTTCATGATCGACCCACACATGTGAAAATCAAAATATCATAACAAAATCGCAGAGTGTGCATCGAGCAATCACTCCCATAATCAGAAAATCAAAACAGAATCAGGTGAAATCGAGATTTCAACAACGGAACATCATAATCAAACAATAAAAGAAACAACATAGCTGGATGCGGAGGCCAAATCCTGGAATCTTCAAATGGGGCGGCGAGGAGTAGATGTGAATAGGTGGGCAGTCTGGCTTCCATCACATGATTCCACCTATCATCGAAAGCCTCCACTCCCTTATTCTCATGACTTCCATTAACCGCTACGAAATGACCAATCATGTTGTGCATGCCTAGCTTTTTAGCAGTGATTTCTTGGAAAAACTGAATATACCATAGTTGCGTTTGTCCCGCCAAAAACCCATGTTGTGTTTGACTTGCAAAATCGGAGACTGGGTTTTGGAGGGGGGCCTATCCGGTCTGTGGTATTGGATGGAAATGGTGGAATTAATGGTGGAGTTAGCGGGAGTAATGGCGGTAACAACCCCTTTTCCTTTATAATGGCGGAGCTAAAAGTGGGGCCTGCGACATTAACACACATCGGGATGGCTAACACTGGAAAGAGCGGGACAAAGGTCGTGGTAGGGCTTTGATGATGTGAAAATGAGGTGGGGTCACCCGCAAATCCTAATTGAGGATTCAGGAGTTTGTTATTATGAGAAATAGGGGGTAAAGATTGCGATTTTGCGATTCGCGATATCGCAAATCGCAAAGTCAAAGATTATCGTAGGTCAAAATCATATCGCAAATCGCAATCGGGAGTCGGGGATCAGGACATGCAACAAGAATGAAGAAATGCGAAGTGCAATGTGCGATGAGTGGAAGGTGACGTGGCATGATGGAGGTGGGGCTGCCCGAAAATCACAATCGGGGATTCAGGAGTTTGTTATTATGAGAAACATGGGGTAAAGGTTGCGATTTGTGAAGTGTAATGAGTGGAAGGTGACGTGGCATGACAGAGGTGGGGCAGCCCGCAAATCACAATAAGGAGCTTTTTGTTATGAGAAACGGGGGGTAAAGGTTTCGATTTGTGATGAGTGGAAGGTGACGTGGCATGACAGAGGTGGGGCCACCAGCAAATTGCAATCGAGAGTTTTTTGTTATGAGAAATGAGGGGTAAAGGTTGCGTTTTGCGATGTGCAATGAGTGGAAGGTGACGTGGCATGGCGAAGGTGGGGCCGCCTGCAAATCACAATCAAGAGATTTTTGTTATGAGAAACGGGGGGTAAAGGTTACGATTTGTGAAATGCGATGTGTGATGAGTGGAAGGTGACGTGGCATGACAGAGGCGGGGTCGCTCGCAAATCGCAATTGGGAGCTTTTTTTTATGAGAAATGGGGGGTAAAGGTTGCGATTTGCGATGTGCGATGAGTAGAAGGTGACGTGGCATGACGGAGGTGGGGTTGCCCACAAATCGAAATCGGGAGTTTTGTGAAGGAGTGTAATGGTAACATGTATGGATTTTTGCGATATGCGATCGTCGATTGAAGAAGGGGCTCACACCAACATTAAAAGCGGAGGTGATATTACATATACCATATGTGAAATATGATATATATAATGGTTTGCGGGATACGACCAATGGGTTCTGGATCATAACACTTGGACATCATCTCTTTCCTCTTTTGACTGCGGGGTGTCCGCCCGACCTGTGCTTGAATTTCTTGGCCTTAACTTTAACCATTCACACATCATCCCTATGATTTGCTTGTAGGGGCCACTTCTCCACCTTGTGTGTGGTCACAGGCCAACATTGGCTCCATCTGGGGACAACATGCTGTTCTAAGTGCGTTAAGAACAGACCTGAATTACTGTGCTTTATTGGGCGCATGGAGTCAAAAATGCATGCTGTAAATCTGAACTGAAACTACAACTAAGCTATGCACTGCAAACTATCAAAATGGAAATCACTTCCGCCGCACCCTGAAAATCTTGAATGTTGAAATCTGAACCATGCTGAAACTGAAATCTGAAACACACTTGAACTGAAAACTGGAAATATCATAGCACTAAGCTTATTTTCACACCTACCTACCCTAATCTGTTGGAATTACTGCTATTCTAAATGATACAATAATGCCAGTGTAACCAGGCAAGAAACTGCTCTAATAACTTTATTCTTTCATTTTTTTCACCAAACTCAGGAACAAACCTATTAATGGTATTTGATGGAAATTCCCAGCTTGATCTTCATTGTAAGGAGCTTGGTAAACCTGAAAAACAACAGAAATGTAGAAAATTTATGGTGGCTTTGTGATGAATAATTTCTCAATATAGATAGCCACTGGATCAAGGTACACTTGACCTATTTCTGAATATGTTGACCCAATCGATCCAACCTCATAACTTGGTACTGCACATGTGTTCTCCATGTCTTCAAACAACTCAGAACATATTTTCATTTTATCTGATGAATTTTGTGTCCATACTTCTACTAAACCAGACAGACTGTCCGATCATATCCATATCATAGCAGCTTCTGAAATTATTACGTGTACATGAAAACTAACTTTGAAAACTCCAAACATCCAACGTATCAACTATTGGGTCATGAGGTGTTTTAGATGATTTTAGCATTGGTTCCACTAACATCTCATGATTTCTCCTATGATTATCAACCAAAATGTGACCAATATTCCCTTTCAAAATTTGAGATGAATTAAAGCATAAAGGTAGAGAATAAAACTGGATCAATTCTTCCTCTGTTTTAAACTTTGCCTCTTTGTTCAGTAGGCTCACTTCCACATCAACTGCAATATTTTGAATTTCTTCAAGGGTTGCAGTGTCCCTTTCTCTTACTTGGAATTCCATCTCTAGATTAAAAGCATCTGGGTAGTGCAAGAGAGATACTCCTAGGGGTGGCCTTATATCAGTAGGCATTGAATGATACACCTTATTGAACTTGGTTGAAAAATATTGTACTGTCTCCCTTGGCTGTCTTTTTAAATTTTCATACTATTTTATGATAAGAAATACATTTTCCGATGATTACCCATCGATCTAGGAAAAATTGCATGAATTGATGAAAATTTCCCATGCTAGCAGTTGGAAAATTCTCAAACCAATTTTTAACTTTACCTTGCCCTAGTAGGACAAACATCCTGATACATACATCATCTTCTTCCTTTGCTGATGACTGCAATACACTGACTAAAGGATCATGGTAAACATGCAACATAAGATATTCTAGAATATTTGTAATAGGAAAACAAACCTCATTCCAAAATGCTCCTTTGCTTGTGTGTTGAAACTGATTCTCTTCAAACAACAATGGAACCAATTGTTTTTCCTCATTATCCATGGTAGTCAAGTGATCTAAGTGTTCTTTATCATTCTCTTTGTCACACATAAGCTTGCAAGGGATCTGCAAAATCTCATTAGTTAAGGGTGAAATAACATGATTTGTAACAATCTGTTGTAATACTTCATTAACATCCAAGAAATAAATTAATGATTGAGAACTCTTATGATTTTCTTCAAGGGCTGTAAATTGAGATAACATGCAACCTGAAAGAGAATTTGAGAGATGGTCTTCATCATCAAATCTGATTGGTCTTTAATCTCTAAAGGAAACATTACTTGCTGAAGATGTTCTTGTGGATCTAGATAATTAAGCTATGCTGCCTCTGTTTCCGGATCACTAGACTGCTGTTGATTTTTAGTGCTGTCCTCTGGGAAACACTCCAGCTCTTCCCCTTCTTCATGGAGGGTAATCTCACCTCCCTCTTCTTCAAAATAGTTTAGGAACTGGTTTTCTTGAGAGTCTGTGATTTCTTCAGGCCCCTCTTCGACCTCCCATTTCTGAGTCAAGAGATTCTCCATCTCCTCCCAGGTGTGAACTGTGTTGTTAGCTAAAGATTTGAAAAATTTTCGGGTCTCCCCATCTAGTGACTGAACGAAGAGTCTTAGAAGCACATCGAGGTGTTCTACATTTACATTATTTGCCAAGGTGCAGAAATTTTTAATGTGTCTTTGAGCGAGCATACTATCTTCCCCTGTAAACCACAGAAACAACTCTAGATAGTCTTGCGGCATATCATTTAGAGGTTGAGGGAAGGACAAGGGGGCATACTTGTTCAAAAGGAAACTCGACACAATCATATGATTTAGAGGTGGGGGTAGATGGTGGATCTGAATCTGGTGTGAGGCCTGGTGAAAGCTAGGATCACTTTTGATTGGGACTATTTTACAGTGGAGTCGCCAAGATGAGGAATACGCAACTCCGAACCCTTCCTCCTCACCTGTATGAAGGGTGGAATTTATGTCGTCTCCCAGGGAAAATATTTCTTCATTCGTATCCCCAAAAATGACGCAAAAAAGATGTTGTTGCTCCTAGAGACAGCCTTGAGTTTCAAAAGATGAGTGCCTAGGACATCTTGAAATCAGAGGTTAGATGTAGACAATTTTAAGGGTGCCTCTGACGGAATATGGATTAAGAGGGTAATGATTGTGGTGGTTAGAAATGATGAAGACTTTGGAGTTTGATTCATGTGAATTACCCTATACTGCAAGAGGGCTCAGGAGGCTGTATGGCTCGGTGGCTTTTCAAATGGCCCAAGTATGAAACAATGAGCAGAGGATTTCAAAATATATAGATGTGCTTAGAAGGAACGAAGGAGGAACCCACAAGAGACATGCTTAAAAGACTTAAGAATCTCTCCCGTGAACTCAGAGGAAGCGGATGTAAGTGGAATGTGACCAACAATAGAGATTCGTGGAGCACAAATTAAGGGGGCACAACAAGTTTAACACATGAGAATTATTCATACACGAATTCATGAATAAAAATGCATACGAGAAAAAACTACATTACACAAATCATCAAAGAAGTAGAACATTGAAATATTATTATACATAAACAAGAGATTACTGATAAACAAGAGAATACAGATACATACTACTCATTGCTCCATCTAGAATCCAAATAAACAGTGTTGTATATAATATTATGTTCAAAACATCTCTCCCAAATATGTGTCTTAGAGCATAAAGAGCACAGTCATACAGAACTACAACAAAAATTCTCCAAAATTCAGAAACCCTTCTTTCATCTCTGAAATCTCTATGTATAGAGTTCTCCTTGAGGGTTTATGATTGAATAAACTTTCATGATCGACCCACACATGTGAAAATCAAAATATCATAACCAAATCGTAGAGTGTGCATCGAGAAATCACTCCCATAATCGGAAAATCAAAACAGAATCGGGTGAAATCGAAATTTCAATAGCGAAACATAATAATCAAATAGTAAAAGAAATAACATAGTTGGCCACAGAGGCCAAATCCTAGAATCTTCAAATGGGGCGGTGAGGAGTAGCCATGAACATGTGGGCAGTCTTGCTTCCATCACATGATTCCACCTACCTTCGAAAGCCTTCACTCCCTTATTCTCATGATTTCCATTAACCATTACGAAACGGCTAGTCGTGTTGCGCGTGCCTAGCTCTTTAGTGGGGATTTATTGGACAAACTGAATATACCATAGATGTTTTTGTCACGCCAAAAACCCATGCTTTGTTTGACTTGCAAAACCGGAGACTGGCTAGATCATGAGCCGTCGGATGTGTGATAGGGAGCAGAGATGAGGAGAAGATGGCAAAGTTGGAAGTGAGGCCTGCGACATTAACACACAATGGGATGGTAAACATTGAAAAGAGTGGGACAAAGGCTGTGTGAGGGCTTCGATGATGTGGAAAGGAGGTGGGGATGCCCGCAAATCACAATCGTGGATTCAAGAGTTTGTTATTATGAGAAACGAGGTGTAAAGGTTGCGATTTGCGATATCACAAATTGCAAAGTCAAAGATTATCGCAGGTCAAACTCATATCACAAATCGCAATCGGGAGTCGGGGATCAAGATGGGTAACAAGAATGAATCAATGCGAAGTGTGGTGTGCAATGAGTGGAAGGTGATGTGGCATGACGAAGGTGGGGCTGCCCACAAATCACAATCGTGGATTAGGGAGTTTGTTATTATGAGAAACGGGGGGTAAAGGTTGCGATTTGCGAAGTGCGATGTGCGATGAGTGGAAGGTGATGTGGCATGATGAAGGTGGGGCCGCCCACAAATCACAATCAAGAGCCTTTTTTTATGAGAAACGGGGGGTAAAGGTTGTGATTTGTGATGTGCAATGTGCAATGAGTGGAAGGTGATGTGGCATGACAGAGATGGGGCCACCTGCAAATCGCAATCGGGAGTTTTTTGTTATGAGAAACGGGGGGTAAAAGTTGAGATTTGCGATGTGAGATGAGTGGAAGGTGACATGGCATGAAGGAGGTGGGGCTGCCTACAAATCAAAATTAGGATATTTTGGTTATGAGAAATGGGGGGTAAAGGTTGCGATTTGCGAAGTGCGATATGCGATGAGTGGAAGGTGACGTGGAATGACGGAGGTGGCCTCCCCTGCAAATCACAATTGGGAGATTTTTATTATGAGAAATGGGGGTAAAGGTTGTGATTTGCGATGTGCGATGTGCGATGCGTTGAAGGTAATGTGGCATGACAGAGGTGGGGCTGCCAGCAAATCACAATCAGAAGTTTTGTGAAGGAGTGCAATGGTAACATGTATGGATTTTTGTGATTTGCGATCAACGATTGAAGAAGGGTCTCACACCAATGTCAAAAGCAGAGGTGATATTACATATACCATATGTGAAATATGATATATATAACGATTTACGAGATACGGCCAATGGGTTCTAGATCACAACACTTGGACAACAACTCTTTCCTCTTTTGACTGCGGGGTGTCTGCCCGACCTGTGCTTGACTTTCTTGGACTTCACTTTAACCATTCATGCCTCATCCCTGTGATTTGCATATAGGGGCCACTTCTCCAGCTTGTGTGTGGTCATAGGCCAATAGAAACCTTGACTGAACTCTATCATTAGTTGGATTTTTGCAAAAGAGCACAAATATTTGACATCTTCTTACCTTAAAATACCCAATTTGTTAAGAAAAATCCACCTTATCCCTCTTCCATGTTCCCAGATCATGCCAAGAAAATAATTTCTGTGTTATCCTGCCTTTTGGGCTATTACTTTGATCAATGGGTAGATGAACCTCTGTTGGGCTTCCTATCAATATTTTCTACAGATCATAAACCTTCAGTCATCCTCAATTTCAGTCAATTTTTAGCTGACAGTATACATGAGAAACTCCTTAAGTTACCAACTGAAGGAGTATTCAGGTATACTTCTATTTTGGTTTATATGTTTATCTATTATCAGGCAGACAGATTCAAGTTTTCAATGCAGAAATTAGATGAGGAAGGGAATCCACAGTCTGTGTAATATCCCTAAATGGGATATTTCACAAATTTTTCCTAAATATTGCTAATCCAGCATTTTACCATAAAATTACCGAATTAATAAACATAAGATTGCCGTGTAAAATAAAACACATAAGCACTGCAATCCATTAACACATCGAATAGGAAGAATCTAAACATTTTTATTATAAATAATAATTGGGGTTACAAATAAATCTGACCCAAAAGAGCTGAGATGGAGAACTAGCCATCAATATGAACTGCTGCACTACGCGAGCCTCCAAAAATGAACTGCTGCACTCTCCCTCCAGCAACAACTACCACTGAAGCACCTATTGAAGATATGAATGATCCTCACTCCAATATGTTGTGAAACCAGCTCCAAAAATAAAAGAAAAGAGATATCAATGCCTTAGAAATAAGCCACTTCGAGGGGGAAAACTCCAATACATTACATGAATGAAAAATTCTTGGATGATACAAATTACAAAACCTCCTTTCTATATATAGGAGTCCATGGGGCCACAATGTAATCCTAGCCGACCTAACAATAATAATTTAAGGGCACAATAATAACAATATGGGGGTTATAGGGGTACAATAATAACAATAAGGGGGTTACACTAACACCAATAAGGGACTATAATAGTAATATAGGGACCTAGCATGCCCCTCTCAAAAAAATGTTGTCCTCAATGCTTGAGTAGCTTTGGGTGCTTCTGTATAAAATTCTCATCCTCCCATGTAGAATCTTCAGTGGGTAAGTTCTTCCACTTGATGAGATACTCTGAAATTGATCGATTTTCGTAGCTGTCGAGTTCTTGTTTCCGTGACCGCTTCAGGTTCCAATATGATTTTTCCTTCCTCATCAATTTTTGGTAATATTGTTTGAACTGGAATATTTTCACCTATAACCTTTAAGCATGAAACATGGAAAACTGGATGCACTTGTGAAGTAGCAGGAAGCTCCAATTTGTATGCCATAGTACCAATATTTTGCAACACCTTATAAGGACCATTGTACTTTGGAGATAATTTATTATCCTTCTTAGATTGCTTGAGGGACATTTGTTTGTATGGTTGTAGCCGTAAAAATACCCAGTCTCCTACATCAAAAATTCTCTCACTGCGATGTTAATCTGCCTGTTGTTTCATTCGATTTTGTGCCAAATTCAGGTTATCCTTTAAGAGTTGGAGAACTTCTTGTTGATGCTCGATGTGATCTTACAGACTTGCTTGAACCTTTATTTTTTTCTGTTAAATATGATGTGATGGATGTGGATGACATCCATAAAGTGCCATAAATGGGGTAATTTTTGTTGCAGTATGGAAGGAAGTGTTATACCATCATTCAGCTAGCGGTAACCACTTGACCCATTGTGTTTGTTTATCATATACAAAACAATGAAGAGATCCTTCCAAACATTTATTTACTATCTCAGTTTGACCATCAGATTGAGGATGATAAGATGAGCTATGAGCTAATTGAGTACCCAAAGAAGCAAATAACTCCATCCAAAAATTTCCGGTAAAAATGGGATCTTTTTCGCTCACAATAACCCTTGGGTTTCCATGTAGCTTTTGAATTGTGTCCATAAATGTAGTAGCAACTAAACTTGCTTTAAATGGATGAGATAATGCGAAGAAAAGTATGCATACTTAATAAGTCTATCAACTACCACCATGACACTCTTTCCTTTGGACTTAGGTAAACACAACAGTAAAATACATTGAAATCTCCTCCCAACGTTGACTTGGAATGGATAAAGGTTGTAGAATACCTAGGGTCCTAATTTTCTCAACTTTATTCTGCTGGAAAACCAAACATTCAGCTACAAACTTTTGAATATCAGATTTAAGTCCATCCCAAACAATTCTTTCTTCACCCTATGGTAAGTTTTTACAAACCTTGAGTGTCCTCCTAAAGGAGAAGTGTGCAATTCTAAAAGAATATTTTTTTTTAGTTTGGAATTCTTAGAAAGATATAAGTGATATTTGTACCATATGGAATCATTTCTCCAACTAAATGTATCAGTTGTACTAGGATCTTGCTGTAACTTTTGAATGAGTGTCCACACTTCTTTGTCCTTATTCCATTCATATCTTGCTTCGGTTATCCAATCTGCTTGGATAATAAATGTTTCAATATAATGCTTCCACCTCTTCATTCTTTCTTGAGAGTGCATCTGCAACAACATTTAGCTTCCCTTTTTTGTAGATGATTTCAAATTCATAACCCAACATCTTTGTGACCCATTTTTGTTGCTCTTCCGAAGATATTCTTTGTTCCAAAAAGTGTTTAAGGCTATCATGATCAGTTTTTACCTTGAAGTGCCTTCCCATTAGGTAAGGTCTCCATTTCTTTAGTGTATGTAGTATTGCCAACATTTCCTTCTCATAAATAGCCTTTTGTAAATACTTTCCTTTGATTGAATGACTTTCAAAAGCAATGGGTCTTCCTTCTTGCATTAAAACAGAACCAATTCCATTTCTTGAGGCATCACATTCCACAATAAAGGTTTTTGTGAAGTCTGGTGTAGCTAAGACCAGTGCTAGGCACATTGCCTCTTTAATATGTTCAAAGGCTTTAGTTGCTTCGGGAGTCCATGAAAATGCATCTTTCTTCAGTAATTTTGTTAGAGGTGCTACTATTCTCCCATAATTCTTAACAAACTTGCGATAATACCCCGTTAACCCAAGAAATCCTCACAACTGCTTTATGGTTGTGGGGACTTTCCATTCCTTAATGGTTTTAATTTTGTTAGGGTCTGCCTTAACACCCTCCTGAGATACAATATGACCTAGATATTCCACCTCTTGTACTCCAAAGAAAAATTTAGAGGTTTTTCATATAATTGTTTCTCCTCCAATGGTTTCAGCACCCTGTCAACATGTTGGACATGATCCTTCCAAGACCTGTTGTAGATTAGTATATCATAAAAAAATAGTAAAACAAATTTTCTAAGGAAGTGTTTGAAAATGGAATTCATCAACCCTTGAAATGTAGAAGCTGCATTGGTAAGGCCAAAGGCATGACCAAAAATTCATAATGACCCTCATGAGTTAAATCTAATTTCGAGAATATCTTCAATCTTCATTCTAATTTGATGATATCCTAAGCGAAGATCCAACTTGGTAAAATAAATTGCTCCATGTAATTCATCAGATAATTCCATCAAATGCAGAGATAGGAAATTTATCTTTAATGGTGAGCTTATTTAGGTCCTATAATCAGGACACGAGGCACCATGATCCATCCTTCTTGTGTAGCAATACTACTAGAGCAGAGAAATAAATTTGACTAGGTTGAATTATACCAGCCTCTAACATTTCTGCAATCATACGTTCAATTTCGCTCTTTTGGAAATAAGGATATTTGTAAGGCCTGATGTTTGGAGGAACACTTCCTGGAATCAAATGGATAGCATGATCATGATCACGAATAGGTGGGAGTCCTTTGGGAGCATCAAACACCTTGGAATGATTGTCCAAGAATTTTTGGAGATCTAGAGAAATAGATGATTTTGATGTTGGAACTTCTAGTGAGCATAATTGTGCAATTACGCCTCGTTGTTCTTTATTTAGAATCTTTTTCATGACATTAGAGCTTATTATCTTTCCTAGCTTCCCTGCAATACCCCATAATTTTACCTCCTTTCCTTTTGAAAAAAATTCAAGATTAGTTCTTGAAAATTAAAGGCTACCGTCCCCAAAGATTGTAACCATTGTAATCCTAGTACACCATTAGCACCTCCCATAGGAATGGAAAGAATTGGACTATTAAATACATATTCCCCCATGGTTTTCTTGATAGTATGGCATTTTCTAGAGCAGTTTATAGTTCCTCCATTTTCAACCATCACTTGACATTCTGGTCTTGGGTATGGAAAAAATTCAATTCCTTATTACCTTAGAATGAATAAAATTATATGGGTGCTACCTGAATCAATCAACACTATTACCTTTTTCTTCTTGATATGTCCTTCTATCTTGAGATTTTGAGGAGTGGTGATTCCTGCCAGTGCATTACACGATATGGTCGGACTCATTTCTTCCTCTTCTACGATTGGTTCCTGGTGTATATCCTCTTCTTGTTCATTTTCTTCTTCCTCTTCACAATCTATGTAAAACAATTTCTTCTCAACACACTTATGACCTTCAGTGTATTTGCTATCAAAACTATAGCAAAGCCCTTTTGCTCTTTTTTCTTCAAATTTTTGTGGTGTCGACCTTGTAGGTTGTGAGAATCTAGGAGTAGCAACACTTCCATCTTTATAGAAGTGAGTGGTAGGCTTCCTTGTTGACATAATTTTACATTCATTTTTTCTTGCCAACCTGAATGCCTTCTCCAATGAATCAGGTTCCAAAACACGAACTTCATGTTGGATGCTATCCTTTAAAGTACCTATGAAGAGATCAATCCTGTGTTCCTGTGGAATATCAGTTACCCTTATATTCAATTTTTGGAAGTCCTCAATGTGCTCCCCCACTGAACACTTTTTTTTGAGATTTATCAATTGACTAAAGAAAGTGTTTCTCTTTGTATCCTCATAATGTGCTATCATTTCCTCCGTAAAAATTGACCAAGTGAAATTTTTTTTATGGGAGCAAAGCCATCGATACCATACAAATGTATTTTGTTCTAAATGTAAAGTTTCAATGCGTACCTTTTGTGTGTTTTGCACATTATTGAGATCAAAATATTGCTTCATCTGTAGTATCCATGCTATAGGATCCTTTCCATCAAACTTCCTCATATCCATTTTTGGAATATGGTGGTTCTTCCCTCCAGCATTAGAGTTTATTAAATCATGATTAACATTTATTTTGTTCTCATCATGAGTTTCCTCTACTATCTTTTCACCATTAGGAAACATTGCTTGTATCAACTTTGTCAAACCTTCCATGTCTGATTTTAGATCATTCTTCATGTTTTCCATCTTAGCTTCCATGTCATCCATCCTAGATTCCATGCCAGCTTCCATGACATCCATCTTATCTTTCATGCCATTCTTCAAACCATCCATCTTAGATTCCACGCCTTTCTTCAAACCATCCATCTTAGTTTCCACGCCTTTCTTCAAAACTTCCATGTCATTTTTTTTTGCTCTTTGCGAGAGTGAAATTTGTTGCACTTGCTCTTGTAATTTTGATATGTCATATTTCCATTCTTAGTACTGTGGTCATAATAGAGCCTTCTAAAGGCTTAATGGGTGTTGAATTATTTTTAGGGGAAATTTTAGAATCCAATATTGATATATATTTTACAATATGCCCTTGGAATCAATTCAACCTGATTCTTCAAACAAGACTTATGCAATTCGGAAAAAAAAAAATACACACCTTTTACTTGCTTTTGAGGAGCTCGATATTGAAATTGACTTATCTCTATACTTGCAGATCCTTAATATCTGAAATTCGGCCCTGTAGTAGTCCTTTGAAGCTTCTTTCAAATTCCATAGGTCTGACTTGATTTGGATTCTTCAAGGCAAAGTTATGTCCAATCTCCCACAATGACCTAATTATGGATTGGTTCAGCAGAGCGAACTTGTACGACCTACCACGTGTCACTGTTTGCTCCTTTGGCTCTGAAATTTATAGACAGGAAACTAAAGTCCGTGTACTTCCAGTCAATTTTTACAGAATTCCCATCCGATGCTCAGAGAGAGAGTTATGAATATTTTCTCACGATCACCTCTTTGAGATGAAATTCAGGAGCTTGAAAAAGACCTAACTTCCAAAGATCATATCTCTGAAAATATTATGAACCAAGCTCTGAAATTTTGCAACAATTTTCCTCAGGATTTCTGCTTCGTGCTCTAAAAATTTCAACTTTTGAACCTTCATAGAAAAAATGTTATAGAGAAAGTTCCGCAATGACCTTTGTAAGTGAAATTTAGGAGCCTGCAAAAAGCCCTAACTTCCATAGATCGTATCTCCAAAAATATTGTGAACCAATATCTGAAATTTTGCGATGATGTTTTTCAGGATTTTGGCTTCGTACTCTAAATTTTTTAGCTTCTGAACCTTCATATAACAAAAGTTATAGAAAAAATTCCACGATGACCTATTTGGAGCAGCGAAACCATAGAATCCAAAGCTCTGATACCAAATGTTGTGAAACCAGCTCCAAAAATAGAAGAAAAGAGATATCAACGCCTTAAAAATAAGCCACTTCGAGCGGGAAACCTACAATACATTACATGAATGAAAAATTCTTGGATGATACAAATTACAAAACCTCCTTTCTATATATAGGAGTCCATGGGGCCACAATGTAATCCTAGCCGACCTAACAATAATAATTTAAGGGCATAATAATAACAATATAGGGGTTACAGGGGTACAATAATAACAATAAGGGGGTTACACTAACAACAATAAGGGACTATACTAGTAATATAGGGACCTAACACAATATCACTGAAGCTCTGCGAAACTTCTGAATGAAGTCTCCTCAAAGAGAGTTGGGTTTTTTTTCAACACTCACAAATCACCTGAGGGTTTCCGTCCTGGGGCTATGGCTGAAGTAGAGAACCATGTTCTCGAACCTCTCATGCAAAAGAAAATGATATACTCCAAAGATATACCTCAATTGCCTCCTCCCTTTCTTTTATAGATCTGTTAGAGCCTTATTTTATTATTATTTTATTCATGGAGCACTTTTCCCTCTGATTAAAATATTCCTTTTTAATGAAGAAAAGAGTAAATCGGCTACCACGTCTCCTTCGGTCACTGAAACTCTTGTCCAAAAGTCCCATCATGTAGGTATCCTCGTCCCAATTCCAATGAGATATTACACTAAGGTGTTATATCATGTATTCCTCCACGAATTCCACCTTGAGCATAATTAACTGAGTTAAGCCCAAAAATAACTCAATTTTCTGAAAGTTGTCAGAATGCACCGGAACGAAAGGCAAGCTGCTTGGATGATGGAATACATCAAGAAAATGCCACCCAACCACATAGAAACTCCTAAAAACTGCTCCAAAAATCCCCTGGGCCCGATGATGACACCAACCTGTACATGTGACTCGTCTACTCCTAACTATGGAATTCCATCCTAGCCTTGTCATAGGTGACACCAAAAAAGGGAATATTATAGACCTTGCACCCCAATATTTCTTGCCCTCAAGCAATCCAAATATGTTTGGCCACCCTGTTGGACCGATGCAATGGAGACCCAATTCCTGAATCCCATACAAACCTCTAGGTGCTGCTATGCACCTGTTTTAATCCACCTAGAATAGACCCCTCAATTATGGGATCCCAAACTGATCTCTCACAGTACCTCTCAGCAAACAATCCTCCCGGATCCCAACACCACCATGGCCAAACATCGCCCAAGTCTCGCAACTTGGACTATGAACTGCCTCTGGCTATAGCTGATACCCCATGAAGTGAAGTACGCCAACAAGCATAAATGATACTTGGCTCCTTGTTGTCCAGGTAAATCCCCTCTGCGGACAGAGGCAATACCTATAACCCTAGGGTGGGTCTAGAAACTACGGGAACATACTAACATCTACCTTACTAGATTGTAAATGAAATAAAGAGCAAGGAAGATGACCTACCATGCCCTGATGCTATGTTGTCATATTTCGTCGAAGCTTCTTGATCTGTTGCTCTTCCCAAGCTCGATCCACGCTGCTACCAATGTTCGATTACCTGTACAGACAGTCAAGACACCACGACAAGTGTAAAACCACGAAAAACATAAAACAATTACAATTTATCTAACTGATCAAGGAATGATATAAATCTCATTATGAATGTAAACAAGAGTAGAAGATAAACATCAGTTGCATTTTGTTATGATAAATACAAGGGGAGTTTACAAAAAAGTGTTGATGTCGAGGCTCTCCTTTGGCAGGTCCATATCCAAGCACGTTTGTAACACCCTCATACACAAAGGTCCAAGATCTTACTATGTTCCCAACACACAAAAACAATCACACTCTACACTATTCTCCCGAAGCTATAATTTCTTCTCCTTTCTATCATCACTATGGCTCTAGAGCTGAAGGAGGTCTCCTTATATAACAATGGAGGAGGAAGTTATGGGCCCTCAAATAATGGGAAAAAAGCTTATCCTTTGGAGTAGTTCCTATTTATTGGGAACAAGAAGCTCAAAGGGGAATTCCTCGGCCATATTCTTAAAAAAAACTTCCAGCTCGCCGCCTCATGAAGCTTCTAGTCATGGAAGATTTCTTTATATTTAAAAAACATTCCAAAAGAGGATCAGCACGGGTCCAACATTAAGGTAGAGCGCCGATCGACGCGAGCCTCAGTGTAAATCTTTGCTATCAGCGCGGGTCAGACACTGAGAGGAAGCGTCAACCTTGAAAACCAGGCTTTTATAGGGATCTTCTAGAAAAGTTGTAAAGGGAGATGAATTGGTAGACAAAGTGTGGTTCAGGGGCATGTATTCCTTGCTTGGAAAGTACACAAGGGTCACTTTATGGGTCCTCCAAGATCAAGGAATGGGGAGTACAAGGACGGTGACAAATTGATGTGTAACAGATGCCCCCTAAAGTATGAAGTCTGAAGATGAGTGAGGGGTAAAATTCTTTACAAGTATGTTCAAGGAACCAGACGCTACTATCGGGAGACCTGCGAACAAGCATAAATACATATACATAACTGAAATATCTGGTGAAAATACATGAATCAAGGTATGGATGCAGCCATCCATAAGAGTGACTATGGTATGGTCGTAGCCATCCATCTAAGAAAGATCTCATATAGACTCGTGGTATGGTCATAACCATCCATATGAAATAAACATGTATCCAATCATGGACAAATCATATCGCCTCGCAACCTGGACTCTAGAGAATAAAGTCTGGGGTCTTGTGCTCCGTCACAACCCAATCAAGTACAATTTCAAGCATGTGAGTAAATGAGATGAAGTCGAACATGCAAGAAAGTCACCTGATTACCAACCAATGATGAAAGCTATTAATAGGTGCGAGAGAAACCACCAATAATGACAATGGTTCTCAAGGTACCACTAGTACAATCCATGAAATGTGAACAGTGAGATGAAGTCGAACACTCGTGAAATCACCCGATCGAAGGCCAATGATGTGAACCTATTGTCGAATGCGAAGAGCTTTCCATTAGGGCATGTAAGCTCTAAGGTACCAGAAAGGAGTCTCTAGATCAACTTCTCGGATAATGAGCTGAAGTCGACAGGAAGCGATCCATTGAAGGAGGGTCATAATGAATCCCACATCATCAACACGAAACAGAGAATGTAATATGAGTGTTAATTATGACTGGAACATAGGATATGGGAATGTACAAATTGCAGAAAGATTTTCTCTTGAACATATCGGTGACACGACTCTGGAATTTTGGTAGCATTTGACTCAAATAGGATCAGAGGTCATGTTGACAAGATTGGTAATTGAATGAGAGGCAAATGGATCTCCCAAACCCATGGAGGAAAAGTGACAGAATGAAGATATCCCAACCCGACATGGAATGTAGATAAGTTTCATGTTCAAGAGTGACATACTGCCGACACAACTAACGAATAACTTCCATTTTCCCCCACCATTTCTGGCGAGTACCTCTTTATTTTTACACAAGCTTGAAGAGGATAGCATATGCTTGTCGTATAAGTTTGTCCTTTGGAAAAATCCATCCTAGTACATTTTATGAGCCTTAGGAAGGAGGAACTTGGTAACATCATGGTGACGATTTTCGATGCCATTTAGTTTTAACAAGTCTAACAAAGGAAGAACTCGGAAAATTTTCATGTTTAGAGAGTTTTAAAAGAAGCAGAAAAGAAAACTCCAGTAGTCCCTTTTCATAGGTAGTCTCACATATTAGAAAAGGTAGAAAACTATGTCTGAGAGAACCTCTTAGTCGTGATATGCTAAGGTATTCCTTTTTCGTAAATAGTCTATCCCAGCCCGAAAAATGGGTAAATGTATACTGGGTAGATATCGTTTCGCAACCATTTAACGAGTTCAAAATGACAAGAGTCTCGAAAATATTTTCAATTTTTAAGAGTCAGAAAAGAACTGAAAGTTGACTCGTGCTGGAGGAACGAGTGGTATTAAGGGTAGCAACTAGTTCCAGTGATGGTGGAACTACTCAGAACAAGTAAAGGTCAAGAGGCTGGCTAACAAGATCACTCATTGCAGTAGTTCCTCAGGAATGGGTAAAATAATTAAGTGAGGGCATATGATCAGCCAATGTAGCAACAAAACTTGTAGGTTTGTTGGCTTTGTAGCAAAAATACGCAAGAGGTATTTAAATAATAATATTTTATTAAAAATGTATGTGAGAAGATATAATAAGATGATTGAAAGTTACAATGAGGCCTTGCTTGTATACCTATGCAGGTGGCCTTTCACGAACAGGCATGTCTTTTAGACATGCCTTTTCAGCTAACTAACAACTACTTAACATAATCACTATTTGATTAGTTAGTAATTATATTTATTCTATTTATTCTATTTTATACAAATTATATTTGTTACATTGCCTCTTCCTTCAGAAGCTTTGTCCTCAAAGCTTAATTTCTGACAATTTCCTTCATTTGGAATTTGTCATCTTGGGTTATGTAATTCATCACTGACACCTTCTCTATATATTTCCCTAGTATATTGTCTTGAATCTATATTCTTGTTATGATTTTTTTTTTTTTTAAATTTAATTAATCAATAATAAATTAATTAATTAAATTAATATATATATATATATATATATATATATATATATATATATATATATATATATATATATATATATATATATATATATATATATATAACATACATATATATTTTTATATATAACATACATATATATTTTAAATATGATTATAATTATAGGCCACCGTATAACCACAACGACCTGTCCCTCTAATCCGATTTGCCATGTGAAGGTAATCCAACCCTTCCCGTAAATGTTTAATTGTGCACCGTTAAATCGACACACCATATCACGCATTGTTTTATTCCGCAGGGCACCGTATCATTGTTGACTTATTAATGGATCGATGTTATACCCTTTGACTGAACTGTCACACGTTGGGATCAACGAAAGTCATTGGTTTCACAGATCGCAGTGGCCATCATTGGTTTTAAACACCGAGACAGACCGCAACGGAGTGCCAACGAAAGTCGACGGCTAAATCTTGATTCCTCAGTTTCTGCAACCTGCCCGAAGTACATTTCTATTTTTTGCTTGCCAAGAAAAATATTATTTTTCTTGAGTTTATTGGACTTTTGTAACAAAAAGCGTATGTCTTGTGAGGCACTCAAACTTCCTGTGCATGAATCTGTAAAATTTTTTGCACCAATGTTTATCACAACAACTGAAAAAGAGTGCCCCCTGAGGCTGCAGAATACAAGGTTCATCCCTGTTTACACTAATATCTCCTTTTGTCGGACCAGATGACATTTAGTTGATAGTAACTCTGATGGCATTTGAGTTGATGCACTTGTAAAATTCCAACTACCCTTTTGCCTCCATCTGATTGTAAATAAGTGTGGCCTTCGTTCGGTTTCAAATTTGTCTTCATCCAACCTAGCCATCAAGTCCGATGCCAATGATGATAACACAACCTCTATGATTTTCAAAGATGTACATGGAAGGAAGGAATCTTCAACATATATTGATCTTAGCGGTCCTTTGTCCCTAACAGGTGTTGGGTCAACTCCCTTGCATGCATTGAATAGGAAACTACCTATTCTCTCACCAAACATCTGCAATAGTTGTTCCAAAGTGCATACTTGAAGATCAACCACTGTCTGAACTCCAATTTCCTTTAGCATAGATTCTGTTCGATGCCCAACACCAGGAATCTTATGAATTGGAAGTGGAGAAAGAAATCCCGGCACCGCTGACTTAAGATGGCACGTATGTTTGTTAGGCTTATTAAATGAACATGCCGGCTTTGAAAGCATCTTATTGTAGGAGATTTCACAAGAACACTGAAACCCTGTCTCTCTTTCTTGTTTCTTCTCCTCCTCAAATAATCACAATCCATTCTCGAACTCCTTGAAATATCCCTCGATCAGAATTTTGTTGAGACTTTCTTCCATTGACTTCAGCCGCTTGTAGAACAGCACGTTGGCTTCACCTGGACTGCACAGATGCTGCGGCAGATTTGTCAGCTCCGTCTGTCGTTCCGAGAGCATGGAGATGATTTTCTTCACAGCCCCCAGCAGAAATTTGTTGATGCTTCTCCCTTGAATTTGCATCAATTTCTGGGCCAAAACAAGGATCCCCAATATGGACTTGTCGATCCTTTTGAGCTTTGGGTGGCTCTCGAACAATACCTTCTCATTCTTCCGCGCTTGCTCGTTAGTTTCGTCGCCGACACGGTTAATGACGTAGAAATACCCGAATAATATGTCCACAACATTAATAGTCACCTTCTCCAGAAGCCCTTCAGACGCGCGGTCGCATTTTGTCACCACGACCAAGTTTCGCTCGCCACGCTCCTCCACATCCTTGGAATTTTTGATTAAATCGCAGGTGGAAAAATCCACATCTGCGGTTATCACATTCACAATAATTCTTTCCTCTAGAACTATGTAACACATTATGATTTCTGAAATTTGTTCATAGATATCAGGTAGCTGGCCTGATATGGGCACCTGGGTAATACCTGGCAAGTCCACCAGTGTCAAATCCAGAGCTCTCTCACAATCTCTAGCATTATCGGAGTGTCGCTTATGCCACACCCTTTTCCCGTGATGAAATCTGTAGGAAGTGGTGGTTGGACAGTGACTGTCATTTCAGGTTGTAATGCCTCTTCATCACTCTGCTTTTCTTGTGTATGGGCATCATTTCTACTGCCGTTGGGATCTCCAATGAATTCCTCTTTTATCTTTCTCACGGTTGATTGCTTCTCATTTTTCTCAGAACCAACTTCTATTTTAACTGGTTGTTGTACATTTTTTAATCCACTGGTTTTTTGAGAAGCTTGTAGAACATCAAATTGATGAGGATTTTCTTTAGAATCTTGTACAACAGCAGCATGATCGAAATTTCCTTGCGAAAAATCCCCAACAAACAGATTTTCTCATGGTCGGGCCCCACCAAATAGAGATTTCCTGTTCTTTTCACTACTTGCTTCAAGTTGCTCAACAGGTAGTGAGCGAGGCTTCAAATTTAATTTTGGTCGCTCAGTATATCGGTTTTCCTTCTCGAAGTCAGATGCCCCCAAGATTTTTACAGTTGCCTGAGTGTTGTTTCCTACACTTTCACTGGAAACCTCAACACGCAATGAACTGGTAGCAGAGTGATATTCATATGAATTTCTCATCAACCCACCATGTGAATTCTCTGTGACATCCATTACTGCAGTCTCAGAAGTAGCATCCAACAACTTAGATCGCGGGAGAAGCTTTAACTTGGGCCGCACCCTAACATCAGATTGCGCCTGAACACAAGTATCTGTGACATTTGTTGCAAAAGCATGGTTATTTTCAACCAATGGTGGTGTGCGGCCATTAAGAAGGCTGGATACACGAGCATATTTTTTTGTTTCCTTACTGTTGCTTTCATCTTCTCTATTATGGATTACTGCATAATTTTTTTTTAAACGGGTTGTGAATTCTGCACATGAATTTTCTAATCGCTGAAGCTTTTCTTGAATTTATTTTGTCTTTTCATTTTCTTCAGGGTCTTCGCATAATGACACATTGTATGGTAAAAAATTTTCATAGGCTCGTAAACTATGTTGATAGGCTTTTAAGACGATGTTGTGCGACATGGCTTCAACTTGGCTTCGATATGTCTCTGATACCACTGTAGCAACAAAACTTGTAGGTTTGTTGGATTTGTAGCAAAAATACGCAAGAGGTATTTAAATCATAATATTTTATTAAAAATGTATATGATAAGATATAATAAGATGATTGAAAGTTACAATGAGGCCCTGCTTATATACCTATGCAGGTGGCCTTTCACGAATATGCATGTCTTTTAGACAGGCCTTTTCACCTAACTAACAACTACTTAACATAATCAATATTTGATTAGTTAGTAATTATATTTATTCTATTTTATACAAATTATATTTGTTACAGCCAAGCAGATGGTGATGATGGAATGAGAAAACCAAGGCTCATATGGAAAAATAGGCTGATAAAATGGCAATCACGAGAGGTAAAAAGGGAATGGTTTCATTTTTACACAAGATTTAAAACAAAGGTAAAATATTCTTGGGATTGGTTTCATTTTTACACAAGATTGAAACAAATATAAACTATGCTTGAAAAAATATTTGCATGTCCCCAACATGGTGACTCAATTCGAGGTACATGCCCCCCAAGCTTCAGTCCATTCGCTAGAGTAAACTGCTAGTTATTGACAGGTGGATGGAGTGAAGATTCAATCACGAGATCAAGTGAAAGACTCGACTGGGATTTTACGAGATCTAAACAAAGATTATAATTGAACGGGAACGTGTTTCATTGTTTTAACGAGGTTTACATAGAAGATGAACTATCCTCACAAGAGCTTGTTTCATGTTTTTAAGGAGCTTGACACAAGAAAACGAACCATGCTCTGACAAGATTGTTTCATTTTTTAAGGAGCTTGACACAAGAAAACAAACTATGCTCCGAAAGAGCTTGTTTCATTTTTTAAGGAGCTTGACATAAGAAAATGAACTCTACTCCAACAACCTTGTTTCATTTTTTAAGGAGCTTGACACAAGAAAACCAACTCTGCTTCGACGAAAGATCATCATGTCGAATAAGAAGTCATGGCTTCCAAGAGGTTCTCATCGGATGGGAGAATAATATCTCAGAAGTCACGATCAAATTCTCCCAGTAGATGGTGCCCGACGACACTATCACTAGACGATGGCAATGAACATGTGGCCACATAATTAACCTGCGGCAGGGAGGATACAACCGACGGATAAAGACCCGAAAAAGACATTGGTGGACTAGATGTCGTATGAGGACCAAAGAATGAAAGCTGATCAATGGTCACGATCCAACCTTTATGTGGAAAACATATTACATGAAAGAGGGAGGAGACAAGCATGCCCATGGCATAAGCACAGTCATGCCCCAAGAGTAAATTAAAATCCAAGGGACCTTGGACTACCATAACATCTATATAAACGGTTTTCCTTCCCAAAGTAATAGGCAACTTCAGAAGGATCCCTAACGGTTAACTAGTTCCTCTGTCAAAAGCCAACAGATTCTGCGTAACAGGCATAAGAAATGGAGAACCAAAATCTTTCCAAGTAGTGGAAGATAGAATACTAATAGACATGCCTTCATCTATAATGGTGCTGGTTACGACCAAATTGAAGGTTGTACCATGATCTCAAAAGGCACATAAGGATGAAGGCGGTATCCCTCAAATCGACTCCAATCGAAGGAAGCAACCAAACTACTTCGAGGGGGTAGCATAGAAATGAGATGGTCATCCCCTAGTGTTATGGGAGCAAGAGGAGCATCCTCCGGGACCTCCATCATGGAAGCAAGAGGAGAAACTTATTGAACTACAAGGACGGGAGAATATTTCTCCAAGTCCAAGGAATATGAGGAAAAAAGAAGAGCGTGAGGGGGATGAGATCCACTCTCGACGAAAAAAACCTGATGAACCACAGGCGGGATCAGATCGACTGGTTCCGCAACGAATGGTTGGTTGGAAACAGATTCATGAATTTGAATTTCTGGGGGAACGAGATCGACCAAGGATGAATATTGACCGATCGTGAAATTAACTAGCGGAGGACTCAAAGGAAGTTTCTGGTAACCAACTAGAAGGCAGGGTGCAAAAACAATAGGGTTGTCAAAAATTTTCATGGCTTCATCCATGTATGGAAAAAGGTGAATGGGATGATGCCCTTCACACAACCTATAGGGATTCGTAATCTTACCCTATTTCTTATGAGTCTTATCAATGCTACTTGAAGATGTGTCACCAACATGAATTCCAGAAGCCAAAGGCAACGATGGACGACCGTCGGACCATACTTCGAGCACCTTGGGAATGCCAGGACAGTCTCAAAGAAAGTGGTTACCTTTTCACGACATGCAAGGGAATTTGAATTTTCGTGGAAGGTTGAATGGTTTATCAATGGAAGGTGTCTGAGGCGTAATATCTGTAGAGTTAGCCTTTCTTTTATCTGACTTCTTATTTTTCGTCTTCTTATTCTTCTTCTTAACCACCTGGTTACTATAATTCAAAATTTCACCAGGCGAAGTGATCAGGAGATCATGTCCAAGTTATGGAAATTTCTCAAAAATTAAAGTGCTCAGAAGTGGTTTCAATCTAAGTGACTAGAAAGGTCTCGTCGCTGTGATTCTGGCACCATGAACGGTTCCCAAAACCGAGGTCGTATGCAGAAGTTATGAAGGTTTGAAAATCCCAGTAAACTCCAAAAAAATGTTGACCAAGTTTGAATTTATAAACTTTGGGAAAAATTAAAAAAGAATATTTTGGGAATATTCCTCAAAATATTCCCCAGAATATTCTTTGGAAGGAAAATTACATGAGGACAAGTGGCAGAGATTGATTCGGCATTAGTTTGACTTATCTAATTGTGGCCAATTAGAGGGTGCCACGTGGCAAGCTCGGAGGCTGCCACGTGGCCCCAGGTCGTGTAAAATTGGGATTGTAAAATTCTTGGGAGGCGACAGGATTCGACACCGAGTCTCTCGGCTGCCAACCCATAGGTCCAACCAGCCTGCCTCCGTGGTGAATCTTAACTTTCGTTGGGCGCAGCTTCGTTTTGTTGTTTCCAATTGTTTATGGCAAAAATAATTAAGGGGCTAGCCCCCGACTCCACGTGACCACAGCTTGTGACTGGGGGTTGCCTCCAACGAACCTCCATTACCAACGGTTACGGCTAGCTGGCATCTTGCATGTGAACACACAACTGCAACATAATATGCCACGGTGAGTTAACGGAGATGCTGGCGGTTTTTCCAGTACCGATCATATGCACTGTATATCAGATAACCTTAAAATTTAATGCCTCCGCTAGCTTTGGGGAAGAGTTTGACATTTCCGGCGGTTTTCCAATTTTGTCGACTTTAACTAGAGTTCCTCTAGTTTTGGAGGAGGTTTTTGAGGGATATTGGGAAAATTTTGGTTTTGCCATAACTCCCTCATTATTGAATGAAATTGGGTGAAAAAATAGTCAATTTTGGGTATTATCGACATTATGAGAAGTTTGGCATAGGTTTAAGGTCTAACATAGGTCATCTTCAGTAGTTTTAGCTTCGAGGAAGATCAAGGAGCCATTAGGGCCATCATGGAGAAGGCAGTGTATGGGGCTTTATTTATTTGTTTTATGTAAATGAATAGTCATCTCTGGCTAATTCATACCTTCTAAAGCTAATTAATACATGAGGGACATGCCATTGGGAGTTGGACCAGTAGATGTAGCCCAGGAGGGTGAACTGCTTCAACACATTTGATGATTAATGTGCTTTGTGATGTTTATTTCTCTATTCTTTACTGTTGTACAATGATAAAAAATTAAAATACTTAATCAATCCTCACACAAATATGTTTGACAAAGCCAGAACTATTTGTTTAACCTGCAAATTAAGGAGAACCTTATGCACACATTATTATTACTATTTGGGTATTTAGCATAGCATAACTAATACAATCCATTCAGATCAAGTTGGTATCGGAGCTAGAGTTCTACTCGCTGTATTGTTCTTGTGCAAGGTTTGTTTAACTATTTGCAAGGTTTTTTATGCTTTCTAGGCTGAAGCTTAAGAGAGGAGAAGGTCAATTGGAAAGGACTTACACTAATCCTCAACCAAGGAGGGCAAGAGTGTCATTATCTCCACCTTCAATTTCACCTCCAAGAGAAGCAGAAGAAGCCATAATTATGTCTTCACGGGAAGGAGAAATCCATGAAGAAGTTGATTCCAAAGAGGAAGAAAGGGTGTTTAGAAAAGCATTTCTTGATTTGACAGAAATGGTGAGAGTCCTTTATCAAGAAGGAATGAAAGACTAGTAGTAGAAGGATCCAAACTTCACAAGGAAGGACAAAGATCATTAGGAGGCCATAATGATGAAGGTAAATCCAAGAAGGGTAATGGAGGAAATGGAGACAGTGGAAAGTCGCCATCATCACCCTCATCTTCATCTTCATCAACCTCTACATCATCTTCAGTACATCATTCTCACAAAGTCAAGAACACGGGTAAAATTCCTTTTTCTTAAACTTGATGTTAAGTTTGAATTGCCAAAGTTTGATGGTGAATTTAATGCAGAAAATCTAGATAATTGGATTAGGCAATTAGAGGTCTACTTGAGAATTCAAAATTTTCATGATGAAAAAACCAAAATTCAGCTAGCTTCATTGAGAATGGAAGGTGCAACTCTTGTTTGGTGGGAAGCCAAGACAAGGGAGGATATCAAAAAATATGGTAAGATTATCTTATCATGGTCAAATTTCATTTCTGCAATTAAACAACAGTTTTATCCATTAGCTCACATGAAAAAAGCCATAATGGATCGGCAAAATTTCAAACAGTTGAAAGGACAAAATGTTTAAGTTTATACTCGAGAATTTAGAAGAAGAGCTCTTTTACTAGGAGTTGATTTGCATAGCTAAGACACTTTACTCAAGTGTATAGGAGGTTTGCATACTTACCTAAGACATACCATTCCCATGTTTAACCCTACAAACTTAGATGAGGTTTGTGTTCAAGCCACACATTTAGAGGCAAGGGGTAAACAAAATTTTGATGGGAACGAGGAAAGTGAGTTTAAAGGAAAATTGAAGAAAAAGGGAAATGAAAATTCTAGAAAAGAGAAGTGAAATTTTTTATGCAAACACTGTTATAAAACAAGCCATGATGAGGATCATTGTTGGAAACTTTATCTGGAGTTGAAACCAGAAAGTTTTAAAGCCAAAGATAAAGCCAAGGAGAAAGGAAAGACAGTTGCAATAACTGAACAAGACCTAGGGTCAGAATCAGGAGATGAAACAAAAATCATAGCTATGGCACTAAATAACTTGAAGGGGAAAGAGAATGAAACTAAACCCAGTTCTAGTATTTCTAACTGTCACATAGAAGCTCCAAGTGAAGAGAAGAGAATTGAATTGTTTCATATGAGGGCCATTTCGAAACATACCAATATTGACACACTATTTGACAATGGGTCACAAGTGAACCTTATTTCTGAAGACTTAGTCAAGAAACCAAATCTTGAGACCATTCCACATCCTAAACCATATCCTCTTGGTTGAATGTGTAAGGATGCAAATTTACAGGTTTCAAATAAGTGCATGTTGCGCTTTGCAATAACAACACATTTTATTGACACGGTTGAATTAGATGTTATTCCGCTTGATATTACAGGTGTGGTGTTGGGCAGTCCTTACTTGTATGACAGGAAAGCTATCTTTCATCGCCATGAGAAAAAGTACCATTTATTCAAGGATGGCAAGGAGTTTATTGTGAGAGCACATCGCAAAAAGGTAGACTCTTCTTTAGTGAATGTTGGGCAGATGAAAAGGCTTGTCAATGCAAGTGGAAATTTGACTTTGTTGATGATTAAACAAAGAGAATTTGTACATAATCCTTTTCATGTTTTTGCTGATGTAAATAATGAGATGTTTCAGTTTGAAATCAGGTCGTCTTTGGAAGAAGATGACAAGAAATTGCAGCAATTGTCTTTGGTGTCAATCGGTGCAGAAAACAAAGTGTCAGTGCAAGAAGGTACAAAGATCCAAGAGAGGGTAAATAATCTAAGCAAAGAAGGCACAAAGTTCAGAAATGATCATTGCTGTTTTCAGAATGGCAGGGTACTATGGCGAGGAAACTTGGTCCGGAATCGACACAAGTACAAGGCTAATTCAAAAAAAAATCGCCATAAGGACAGGATTTAAGGTGAATGTAATTTTCAGTTTCCTTTGAAGGTAGACCTATGTAGGAACAATATGTTTACTGCAAATTTCAGTTTCTGTTATGCAAGTTTCGATAATTTGCAGCATGACAAAGTCAAAGTTAGCAACAGTCAGTCAACAGATTCAAGATAAAATTTGTCGTTTTATGAGAAGCTCCAATTAATGGAATCAGGGAGATTTCAGTGGATCAATATTGGGAGAGTGGAGATTCAGTCTCCTCATCTTCAGTTAGTAGTCCAGAGATATTTTTGGGTCCAAAAGCTTCCGAGTGGGGAGGTGTGATTAGGAGATCATGTCCAAGTTATGGAAATTGCTCAAAAATGAAAGTGCTTAGAAGTGGTTGCAATCTGAACAACTGGAAAGGTCTCGTCACTGCGATTTTTGTGCCGTGAACGGTTCTCAAAACCAAGGTCGTATGCAGAAGTTATGAAGGTTTGAAAATCCCAGTAAAATCTAAAAAAATGTTGACCAACTTTGACTTTATAAACTTTGGGAAAAATTTAAAAAAGAATATTCTGGGAATATTCCTCAAAATATTTCCTTGGAGTATTGTTTAGAGGGAAAATTACACGAGGACAAGTGGCAGAGATTGATTCAACATTGGTTTGACTGATTTAATTATGGCCAATCATAGGGTTCCACGTGGAAAGCCCGGAGGCCGCCACGTGGCCCCAGGTCATGTAAAATTGGCATTGTAAAATTCTTGGGAGGCGACACGATTCAACACCGGGTCTCTTGGCTGCCAGCCCACAGGTCCGACTGGCCCGCCTCCGTGGTGAGTCTTAACTTTCGCTGGGCACAGCTTCGTTTTGTTGTTTCCAATTGTTTATGGCGGAAACATTTAAGGGGCTAGCCCCGACTCCACGTGACCACATATCGCAACCGGGGATTTCCTCCAACAAACCTCCACCATCGATGGTTACGGCTAGTGGGCATCCCGCATGTGAACACGCAACTGCAACATAATATGCCACAGTAAGTTAATGGAGATGCTGGCGGTTTCTTCGGTATCAGTAATATGCGTTGTATATCGGATAACCTTAAAATTTAATGCCTCCACTAAATTTTGGGCAGAGTTTGACATTTCAGGCGGTTTGCCAATTTTGTCGACTTTAACAAGTTCCTCCAGTTTTGGAGGAGGTTTTTGAGGGATATTGGGAATTTTTTTTTTCCATAACTTCGTCATTATTGATCTAAATTGGGTGTAAAAATAGTCAATTTAGGGTATTCTCGACATTTTGAGCAGTTTGGCATAGGTTTCAGGTCGAACAGAGGTCATCTTAAGTAGTTTTAGCTTCGAGGAAGATCAAGGAGCCATCAGGGCCATCATGGAGAAGGCAATGTATGGGGCTTTATTTATCTGTTTTATGTAAATGAATAGTCATCTATGGCTGATTCATACCTTATAAAGCTGATTTTATAGATATTTTTTCCTATTGAGGCTTATTTTCACTTGTACTTACATTTTGAGAAAATTAATACATGAGGGACATGCCATTAGGAGCTGGACCAACAGATGTAGCCCAGGAGGGGTGAACTACTTCAACAAATTTGCTGAGTAATGTGCTTTGTGATGTTTATTTCTTTGTTCTTTACTACTATACAATGATAAATAGTTAAAATACTTAATCAATCCTCACACAGAAATCTGTTTAACAAAGCCAAAACTATTTGTTTAACCTGCAAATTAAGGAGAACCTTATGCACACATTATTATTACTGTTTGGATACTTAGCAAAACATAACTAATAGAATCCATTCAGATCACGAAGTAGAAGAGGAGGACGAAGAAATAGGCGAAGAAGGAGAGAGGTACACCTTAGAATCAACATGGTGTTGTTCAGGTGGAGGATATGGTTGTATAGAGGGGGGAATACTTGAGACCACCGAGGTTGAGAAAAACCATACATGAAAGGCGACAGTTAACCCAGGAAGGGACAATGTTGCCATATAAAGAGCACCAACATTACCAAAAGTAGGAAAAGGACCAAGATTCCCTTCGGAGGGGATTCCTTGGTTGGAAAACTCTGGAAAAGTTTCCATTGGAAACAACCGTAAAACAAAACACTAAGGAAGATAATTTTAGCCAGGAATATTTCGTGAACAGTTAATTTTATGACATTGAAACAAAACTCTGCCGTTTCATATTTTAAGAGTCGAGAAACAGGAAAAAGGTGACATTATCACTTTCAGGTTGAAACGAGCATGAAAGGATAAGCACTCGATGATCTTTTCATTTTTAGAGAGTCACGGAAAGACCAAAATGACTACTCAGGGTATCTAAGAAAGAGGGTGTACCAAGTTCCCATGAACTGCCATATACACCTTGGTGATCAAATGAAAGAGAAATGATCAAGGACTTAACGCACGTGCAGGTAGTCTCCCTGAGTTCTGTGTTCGGTGTATCACGGTTACAGGGTGGCAGAGTCAGCTTCCTATTAGCCACCTATAAAATTTGTTATATCAAAAGGTGGCTAAGACTTGTTGAGCCTTCAAGGAACAAATTTTATTACAAAAAGTGTTGTCTCTTGAAGACTCTTGAAGACCTCATGCCTATCCTTTGTCCAAACTTCACTGCTATTCCCATTTTACACTTAGAAATCCTACTGATTTCCAAGCCAGAATACTGCTGCAAGCACCATTTCCCTCTCTCCCCTCTTCCAAAACTAACCTCAGTTTTTATCCCTCCATTTCCCCTGAAAAACCTTCATTTTCATGTTTTTCCCTTTTCCCTTCTTCAAAATCCCTTTGATAAGGTTCAAAGACTCCTTCTTTGCCTTACTGAAACCCCTCTAAACCTTTAAAAATCATTGAAAAACCATAAAAACCCACATTTTGGACGTATATGGGTCTTAGCCCCTTCCTGCATAAACCCCCCAGTTGTATGATCCTCCATGTAACCCAAGGTCCCGCAGTCGGGCGCCAAGCCGCTTCGTAAATAATATTTTAAACCTTGGTTTGTATTAAAAATCGTCGGTTTTATTATTTTATAAAATTTCCTCCGGTTCCAATTTTAAATCATTCCGCACCGTCGATCTGATCTGAAAATCGGACAGTGCGGAGTCCATTAGCCTGGTGGTCCCCGCTATCCACTCACCAACGCCAAAAACCGCGTGGTATTCATCGCACCGCCTTTGGGGCAAGGGTGGTTTTTTCCCGGTCGCCAGTGATGCCATTCACCGCATGAAACGTGTCCCGTGCACTATTTTAAAACTGCCCCCCCATCGCGCGTTAACGTTCGGGACGTGGACTCGGCGCGATATTGCAGTGCACTGTCCGATCTGAGGCTGCTCATCCGACAGCTATCGCTCTTCGAAGATGCCCGACAGTTAACTGGGCTACGGCGCGACATTCGATTGATCTCTACCGTCGATCTGATCTATAGATCGACGACCCACATTCCATCGCCCTGATTCGATTGCCCAGTCAACATTTCCTGTTTTGACTTTCCATTCTCTGCTCCCGACCATCGATCTCTGCGCGATCGACGACCCTGATTCAAAATTTTCTTCCGCCTTCACTACGCCTTCTCCCGATCAATCCTGACCGTTGGATGATGCCATCCAATGGCCACGCTTCCTCCACATGTCTTCTGCAGCAATAAACCTATAAATGCACGGATTTTATAATACTTGTTTGTTTTTGCAGGGTTTAAATGGTTTTTTTTCCATTTCTGAAGAAAATTCAGAAACGAAGGCTGACGATCCTCCCGCCTTCGATTCACTGGGGGAAATCATCACAGGGTGTTAGAAACATGTTTTCATCAATCGTTCATGAAGCATTGATGCCACATAACCCTGCGCAGCCCTGCATACCAGCAAAAACCATGAATCGGGCGCAGTTAGAGAGTATCAGTGACGAAGGCCAAAATTTATCAGAACAAAGGATTAAAGACAGATTTTGCGGGGATCACGGCTAAGAATGTTTATCAAAAGCCTAATCCCCGATTTAAAACACGGTTTAAGAAAAATCTAAAGTGTTTTATCGACAAGAAAACCTCCACCGCCACAATTGAGGAAAATTGATCCCTCTAGCTACCACGATGCCACCTGTGCCTCAAAGTATTCAATCATAGGCCAAATTTATTGATCAGGATCAGATATTTGTCTCAAAACGCAGCCAAAGAGGAAACTCTGCCAAGGAAATTAATGACAAACATCTGCGGAGTTACTTCGACGCCACACAGAGCCTCAAAGGACAAAAAAAGCTCCCACTGAGCTTAAACTTTATGTAAAAAAAAATAATACAGAGTACACCCATGTAAGTTTCTTCATTGAGCCCCTCAAAGGCCAAGAGTTCATTAAATCTGTATTAATTGTAATTGGAGATCTTTTTATCAGATCTCACCTCCTCATTCTTCTATATATACTGCTGCAGAAGATGAGTGAGGGGTTGGTTGATTAGGTTGCTGAACATTGTAATGTAATTGAGCTTGAGACTTCTATCTGTAAATAGTGTTCACTGGCCCTTGGAGCTCTACTTGTGATAGATTAGTTAGGCTAAATAGTGAAGATGATTGCTGAACTGAAACATTGGACTCGAAGACTCTAACTGGTTTGACATCAATAAACAAGCTGTTTCTTGGGATCCTGGTCTATATCACTGCTGAAGTGCCCCTCTCTTTGTTATTTTTTTCCTTCTATGTATGTCATATTTTTTAATATTCTCTAATAAAGAACAACATTTATAGAGTTAGGACCTACTGTATATCAGTAACCTTCTCTGACTGAAAAGCTTTATCTCAATGTTTTCCTCCAATTTGTTTATTTAAGAATGATTCAATACAGTGTAAGCAGTTAGGAATGCTGGTGTTCCCTCGTCCTACTGTTTGCTTTAAATGTTGTTCTTGAAGTTATTTTCATCATTTGCTTATTAAATTTAGACTAGTAAAGCCATGGTTTGCCCTGTTTCGAGTTTCTATTCTCCAAAAGAAGATTCGGAAAGTTTCCCTTGGTGTTGACTGAAAGCAGACTAGGTTTAAAAGTACTTTATCTGATCTTAAGTTTACACTTTGTCTTCTCTTATATGTTTTCATATTTTCTGAAGGTAATTATGTGGATTACTGGATTGTTTGTCAATTAAGCTGCTTTAATACAAACTTGCCCAAGAAGTCAATGGTTAGCCCTGTTCTTGGTTGGTTTTAAACAATTACTTAAGAGGCTTTTCTTGTTTGGACTGACTATAAATCCTTTGTGAAATTATTATCAGGTTCCACCCCTCCAACCATTTATTGTTTCCATTCCATCACTCTAATCTCAATAATCTTGTGATATAGATGACTTGCCCCTTGGATCACTCTTGATTTTGTTGCTCAATTAAAGCCCTGTTATGACTCCATAGCCCAATGGACTAAAAACTAGCGTTATATCTATATTTTAGCCATAGCTATTCTATTCACTTGCAAATTCTCACCTTTGAAACTCTTTGCACTTAGGAATTTCCACCTCAAACGGTATTCATGCTCAACCATCCAAAAAAAAAACAAAACTTTGGCCTTCATAACTAGCCTAATTTCATAACCCCAAACTTCAAAGACAAATCCATCTTTACACTTATTGGAGAGATCCCTCTTCAGATTCAAGAGGGCTAGATCCTAGAATCCCAAAGTTGGTTGAAATGATGTTGCTTCTGCAGTTTTAGTCTCACCAATATGCTAAAATTACAGATTCCTAACATTTCTGGTGACTCCGCTGGGGACTTCAGTTGAATTTTTCACCTTAGGTTCCCTTAAACACTTCATAAAGCTTGTGAGTTAAAAGCATCCTTTTCAAGCACTACCAAGAAATGGTAATCATGGTAAAAATTGTTTGAATCAGTGACAAACTAGGTAAAACCTAGGATTCTCTTAAGAATTTATCTAACCTTGAAAGATCAGCTGGCTTAGCCATAAGAGTAAACTGTCTTTGTCTCATAACCATAGCTAGGTTTTGAAACAGAGTTAGGATATTCTTAAAAACCATACAACTGAAAAATAACTCGGAAAAACCTAAAAATATTTTAGATTGGTATCCAATAAACACAGTGGTGGACCATAAAACCTTTTACCTCTGAAAAGAGCTAAAAACTTCCACTTGGCGACTCCACAATCCTTAAAAAACCTTAAGACTCCACTGGGAAGAACCCTTATCATCATAGTATCATTCAAACTAAGTTAGAGGATTGTAGGATTAGATTTGTGTAAAAAGATTAGTTAAAACCTCTCAAAGACTGTCATATCTGGTTGAAATTTTCCTATTTATTTGGGTCTAAAAACACACCGTAGTGGCTTCTAGAAAGATTCACACTAGAGCCCATCCTGACCCTGATCCATCTGAGATAGTTGATAACCCAGAAAGTATCCTTAGGAAGTCTCCTAAGATTAAATTATCAACTGTTTTCAGATCACCCTTGAGAGCTAATTCGGTTCCTGAAAATCTTTCAGCTCTACACCAATCCCAAGTTGACTTAGTAAATCCATTTAGAACTAGGTCTCTTGGTGATTTAGATCAGTGATATTCTGAGTCTTCACTAGCATCTCTTGAAATAAGTGAACCTTTTGGTAGCAGAGAAACAACACCTCCTGATTTGCATTTCCTTCATAACTTAGGTGTCTCTCATCCAAGATCAGATCAACAGTCTTTTCCTGGTCCATCCACTTCTGCTCACCCTACATTCACCGTTCAAACCACTCCACTACAACCCACTTTCCCTTTTGTTAATCCACCTCTTGTAAATCCACCCCCACCACATATCATGGAAACATGGTATGCTCCCTTAGTCCTTCCTGCACCATTAGTCAATCTTCCACAGGACTATCAGTCCAAAATTCCGCTATATGATGCTAGCAATGCTACAACTACATCACAACATGTGGATAAGATGAATGAATACTTTGACAGAAATGAAATTGATGATGATTCTGTCAAGCTTAGATTATTTTCTCAGAGCTTTAGGGGAGAAGTAAGAAAATGGTTCAAAGCTTTAGCCCCCCATAGTATTAATGATCTCCAAGCCTTCCATCAAAAATTCTTAAACAAATAGGAAGTAAATAAGAATCCTCTCCAAGTCCTTTCTGATTACAAGAACCTTCATAGAAACACTGGGGAAAGTGCACAAGCTTATTGCACTAGATTCAATAGTGTGTATAATGCACTTTCCCCAGAACTAAAACCTCCACAGGGTTCAACTTTAAACAATTTTCATGAAGGGTTTGACTCTGACATGACCTATCAGCTGAGAGAGAGAGATTTTGCAACTCTTGAAGATATGAAAAAAGGTGCTCTTTCTGTGGAAGTCAACGTAATGGAGAAGAGAGCAAGAATGAAAACTGAAAAGAGAGTATCTTTTAGAGAGGAAGCCACACCTTCTACTTCCAACTCAAAGATGGAGAAAATGATGGAGGAGATGATGAAAGAGATGAGCATAATTAAGAGAGCACAAGCAAGCCAAAACCAAACTACTCCTCAAAGTAGAAATCAGAACCAGAATCAGAATTTTAGAAGGAACCAACCTCCAAACAGACCTAGGGAAGATGATCAACAGATCACTCCTCCCTTTCATCAAAACTATGTAAGTGAGGTTGAGGAAACAGATGAAATAGCAGAGGAGGATGATATCAACATGCTGGGGATAGACAATGATGACTTTGAGATTCATTATGATAGAAAACGAGGTCTATACACACCTTATGATGACAAAAGAGATGATGATGAAAATTATTATCAAGACATGGAAAATGTCATCATAGAATCTCAAAAAGAATATGCCCTCAGAAGCAAAACTAGTCAACAAACCCCCAACAACAAAACCTCTGACAAATCTTCACAAAACAACACTACGACCAAGCCTAAAATTATCAAACAAAAGGATAAAACAGTGGCCGTAAATTCTGGTAATGATAAAGAGAAAGACACTCAAATCAATGAAAAACAGAGTGTAGAAATTAGTAGTACTAACACTTCAGCTAGTACTCCTGAGAAAAAAAAAATTTCAAGTATAAATAAAAAAAATCAGCAAGTTGATGTAGCTGATAGAGTGACAGCTAATAAGGCTGAAACCAGCACTTTAAAGAGCCAAACCCCTTTCAGCCTTGAGCAGGAAATTTCAAAGATCAAAATCTCTGTTCCCTTAACTTAGTTAGCTGCCCAACATGTATATAGAACCCAAATTTTGAAGGCTTTAAATATAGAAGAGAACAATGACACTTTCAATCTTAATGATGACCAACCGGCTCATTTTTGGTCCTAATATTGAAGGTATGTATCAAGAGGGACTTGTTCCTCCCTTTTATGTGAGTTTAAACATTCATGATTTTTTTTTTCAAAACTCTATGCATGATTCCTAGGCTTCTCATAATTTGATGCCTAAAGCTGTGATGGAGAGCCTTGGTCTAGAAATTACCAGACCTTATAAAGACCTTTACTCCTTTGACTCAAGTAGGGTAAAATGTTTGGGATTAATCAAAGACCTCTGTGTTAACTTAGCCCAAATTCCAGCCAAATGTTTAGTCATGGATATTGTTGTGGCTGATGTACCCCCAAAGTATGGAATGTTATTATATAGATCTTGGGGGGCTAAGTTACAAGGGACTATGCAAATAGACATGACCTATGCGACTACCCCTGTTTTCAATCAAACTAGAAGACTTTACAGGGAGTCCCATATGAAATTCACAGTTACAAGTCAAGACAGACCACAAAACTCTCCCCTGTATTTTGTAAATACAGGCCTTGATTCTTGTATTATGTTTAATGATGAAACACTTGGTGAACAAGTCACTTTAACAGGATTAATGGCCGATAGGGAGAATGAGGAACACAACGCAAAAGCGTCAAAACAATTTGCTGCATTTAAAGACAGTAGCAAAAAAAACACAGGTCTTGAGCTACAAACTACATGTCCTTTGCTTTTAAACATTGAGATTCAACCAAACAACCCTCAAATAAACGAAAATCTTGGGGCATCAAAACAAATACAACTAAGTGCTGAGATTCCACAACAACCCTTGAGCACATTAGTTAAAAAGGACACCAACTAGGATGAAACCAAGAATAGTCCTCTATGGAGTATGTATTTTGATGGATCCTGCTCTAAGAACAATGCTGGTGTAGGTGTCTGGATTACTAACACTGAAAACAACCGCATAGAAAGCATTTCCTGAAAACTAAACTTTCAGTGTTCCAATAACATAGCAGAATATGAGTCACTTCTCCTAGGCTTACGTTTGTTGAAAAAGATAGGAGCTAAAAGAATTAAAGTCCATGGGGATTCAGAGTTAGTCATTAGGTAGGTCAGTGGGGAGTATAACACAAATCATCCCAGACTTAGGGCCTACCGAAACGATGTCATGGACCTTTTGAAAACATTTGAGGAGTCCAAACTGTTTTTTGTCCCAAGAAAAATAAATATCGTGGCCCACAATTTAGCCTTTGCAGCTAGAACATGCTTAACGCCATATAACACCAAATATAGCACAAATCAGATAAAATTTAGACCATCTGTGCCTGATAATGAGAAGTATTGGCAGGTGTTTTACAATGACAAACAAATAGAAGACTTCATGCAATTCAGAAATGAATTCGAACTAAACAGTTTGGACTCAGACTATGAAAGAGACTGCAGGGAAGAAAATTTTCTTGATGAAGAAAAATCGTCTCCTGAACCTACTAATATAAACCTGTTATCTAGAAAACTTGAAAGCGAAACAGAAATGAATGCAGAGTTTGAAACAGAGGAGTTAGAAACTCTGCACTCTAAAGATGAAAGTTTGCCTAAGGGTCTGGCCCCTTTAGAAGAGTTGTTCGATTTTAATGATGTGGCAAATAAACCAAAACTAAAACCTGTAGAGACTGAAGTGGAAGAGTGTAATATTGGCAGCGAACTTAAGCCGAAAATGATTAAATTGTCCAAGACTTTACCAGCTCACATTAAACTCAAATATATAGAGCTGTTTAAAGAATTTTCTGATGTTTTTTCCTGGAGTTACGAAGATCTTAAGTCCTATGACACTGAAATAATACAGCACAAAATTCCCCTTAAAGAAAACCAAAAACCATTCAAATAGAAACTGCACAGAATAAACCCTGTTCAGTTACCTTTGGTTCAGAAGGAGATCATGAAAATGTATGATGCTGGTATTATTGTCCCTGTTACATATTCTGAATGGGTATCTAATCTGGTGTCTGTTAGGAAGAAAACTGGAGAAATCAGGCTTTGTATAGACTTTAGAGACTTAAACAAAGCTTCATTAAAAGACAACTACCCTTTACCAAAGATGGATCACATTCTATAAAGGGTGGTAGGGTCTAGAAGAATTTCTTTGCTGGATGGCTATTCGGGGTACAATCAGATCTTGGTTTACCCTGCTGATCAATTAAAGACAACCTTTACTACACCATGGGGCACTTTCATGTATGTGAAAATTCCTTTTGGTCTAATGAATGCTGGAGCAACCTTTCAGAGAGCCATGGACATAGCATTCTCGGAAGAATTGGGTTTCTTCATCATTATCTATCTTGATGATGTAACTGTGTTTTCAAAAATAGATGAAGAACACTTAGAACATTTAAGGAAAGTTTTCGAGAAATGCAAAAAGTTTGGAATATCTTTAAACCCTAAGAAAACTCTATTTGGTCTCCAAGAAGGAAAAATTCTTGGGCACATTATTTCAGAGGAGGGCATAAAGATTGATCCAAAGAGGATTGAGGCCATATTGCAAATCTCTCATCCTCGAAACATCAAGGAGTTGCAATCTTTCATTGGGAAGATTAACTTTTTGAGAAGGTTCATCCCCAACTTGGCTGAGCTCCTTAGGAATATCACAAACATGTTAAAAAAGGAGCAAGGGGTAAAATGGACCTTGGAAGAAAAGAAGTCCTTTGAACTGGTGAAACAAGCATTAACCAAAACACCGGTTCTTATAAGTCCTGATTTTTCAAAAGATTTTTATATTTTTTCATTTGCATCAGAACATACCATAGTTGTTGTCCTTTTACAGAAAAATCCACAAGGACAAGAGTAGCCTATTGCATTCTTTAGTAAGGCATTGAGGGATGCCCCTTTGAAGTATAACATTATGGAGAAGCAAGCTTTTGCTTTGGTTAAAGCTTTGAAAGACTTCAGAGTGTACATCCTTCACTCACACATCATTACCTTTGTCCCAAACTCGGTTGTTAAAGACATTCTAACACAGGACCCAGATGGTAAGAGAGGTAAGTGGATTACTGTTATTCTTGAATATGATTTAGAGATAAAACCCACTAAACTCATCAAAGGCCAAGGTCTAGCTAGATTAATGGCTGAATCCAATTTTGAAGTTCTTGATATTAATATGATTGATGCTTTGGATGACAAAGAAGAAATCTCAACTCCCATTGTGGAAGACCATTTTATGAATTCTCCTTGGTATGCTGATATTATTTATGTTTTTCTTAATTTAAATACACCTCCTGGTTTGACAAAAACAAAGGCAAGGTTCCTAAAGTTAAAAGCTGTAAACTATTGCATTATAGATAAATGTCTTTATTGGAAAAATGCAAGTGGTGTACTTCTTAAATGTTTGTCTGAGTTTGATGCAGAGAAGGTTAAATAACAGTTCCATGAAGGAGAGTGTGGAGTTCATTTATAATGGAAGACAACAACCAACAAAATTTTGAGGGCTGGTTTCTATTGGCCTCCTCTTTTTCATGATGTACACAAGATGATCCTAGCCTGTCATAAATGTCAACTTTTTGAAGGCAAAAGAAAACTGCTACCCCTGCCTCTGCATCCAATCACTGTTGAAGCCCCTTTTCAACAGTGGGGACTTGACTATATAGGAGAAATCCATCCACCTTCTTCTGCCTAGCATAGATGGATTCTCACTGCCACTGACTATTTCACTAAGTGGATAGAAGCCATTCCTTGTAGACAGGCCAACGATTTAGTTATCACAAAATTTATGGAGACTAATATTCTCTCCAGATTTGGCTGTCCTACCAAGATTATCACTGATAATGCAACAGCATTTGGATCAAAAAAGATGGTTGATTTCTATCATAGATATCAGATAACATTGGGGCATTCCACAGCCTATTACCCCCAGGGTAATGGCCTTGCAGAATCCTCAAATAAAATTTTAGTGAACATAATCAAGAAATTGTTGGAGGACAACAAAAAGTCTTGGCACACAAAGCTGGTTCATGCACTTTGGGCTGACAGATTGAATTTGAAGAAATCTATTGGTATGTCACCTTTCCAGCTTGTGTATGGTACTGATGCAATTTTTCCAAATAGCCTTGGTGTACCAGTAATGAAGTTGATTCAAGAGTTACAAACTGAAGATAATGACATGATCAGAAGAATAAACCAGACCATTAATCTTCAGCAAACCAGAGAGGAGGTGTATAACAAAGCATTGCAGAATCAGGACAGCATTAAAAAGCTTTTTGACAGAAGAACAAAGGCCAGAAATTTTAAAATTGGGGACAAAGTTTTAAAATGGGATTCAAGAAGGGAAGAAAAGGGCAAGCATGGAAAATTTGACAACTTATGGCTTGACCCTTACTCTATTCACTCAGCTGCTGGTAACAATGCATTTTTCTTGCAAGAGTTGAATGGAGCAGAATTGTTTGGGGGTCCTGTCAATGGCAGGATGCTTAAACATTACTTCTCTTGATCAATGCTATGTTTTGAAGCCTTTTTATCTTTTTTCATTATAAATATCTCATCCACCATTGCATTCAAAGTTAGAAAAATAAAAAATACAAAAACGAAGAAAGAAAGAAAAGAGGGCAGATTATGAAAATAAGAAAGGTATAGCCCCATACCAAAAAAGAGAAACAAATTCGGAAAGTGTGCAAGCTCAAATGCCAGTCCTGAAAAACACACTTCTAGTTAGTCAAACAACCTAATCTTGACTAATTAGTTTTAAATTTTCTGCTGATAGGATAGTGAATTCGATTTTCCAAACTGTTTAATCTTGGCTTATCAGTAGATAGATTAGGATAGAAATTAAAGGTTCAAACATGTTCAAAATCTGAACCTAAGTTTCCAAAAAGAGATGACTCAAATCTGCTTTATTTTTTGAGTCAAAAAATATGTAAATCTAGTTCTAATTAACTCAAAATATGAACCAGAGAACAAAGAAGAAACAACTCAAACATAAGTCAAAACAGAGCTGTAAAAAGAGAAGGCCATGATGAGAAACTTTCATATCTTAAGCCTTCCATTTTGATTTAATTTTTTGCAAAATAAATGTCTATGTGTAGCATGTTTTTGTGCCATAGACCAGCATCAAGTTAGACTGTTTAATTCTGACTTGAATGCTTTTAAATTTCTGTTGTAGAAATTAGAGAATAAAATCTGTTAGATTGTTTAATCCTAACAGATTGATAGAATAGGTAGAGAATCATATGGGCTCAACTGTTTAATCTGAGTCCATGGAGAAATAAGGAGTAGAAATGGATTAGATTTTTTGCTTTCAAAAGAATAAAATGTTGTGAAAAGAGTTTTCCAATCCAAGTGCACTCTAATGAAGAAAAAATGTTAGATCTGTAGGATTGGGTAGGTAGAAAGATTGTTGATAAAAGAACCATTGTTTTTATGGCTACTAATATGTTTTCAAAAGAATATCATCCCAGCAAAGGAAGGGCAGCCCAATGGATCAGGCACAGTTCAGCCTCCCATATAACATAATGGATGTGGCACAGGTCAACCTCCTAGAGAATGCAAGTCTGAAATTCTTGATGCCTTCAAGAAGGCACCATCCCCAAGTGGAGCCACTGTTAGCCACCTATAAACTTTGTTATATCAAAAGGTGGCTAAGACTTGTGGAGCCTTCAAGGAACAAATTTTATTACTAAAAAGTGTTGGCTCTTGAAGACTCTTGAAGACCTCATGCCTATCCTCTGTCCAAACTTCACTGCTGTTCCCATTTACACTTATAAATCCTGCTGATTTCCAAGCCATAATATTGATGCAAACATCGTTTCCCTCTCTCCCCTCTTCCAAAACTAACCTCATTTTTTATCCCTCCATTTCCCATGAAAAACCTTCATTTTCATGTTTTTCCCTTTTCCCTTCTTCAAAATCCCCTTGATAAGGTTCAAAGACTCCTTCTTTGCCTTACCAGAACCCCTCTAAACCTTTAAAAATCATTGAAAAACCACAAAAACCCACATTTTGGACGTATATGGGTCTTAGCCCCTTCCTTCATAAACCCCGTGGTCATATGATCCTCCATGTAACACAAGGTCCCGCAGTTGGGCACCAAGCCACTTTGTAAATAATATTTTAAACCTTGGTTTGTATTAAAAATCGTCGGTTTTATTATTTTATAAAATTTCCGTTGGTTCCAATTTTAAATCATTCCGCACTGTCGATTTGATCTGAAAATCAGACGACGCAGAGTCCATCAGCCTGGTGGTCCCCGCTATCCACTTACCAATGCCGAAAATTGCGTGGTATTCATCGCACTGCCTTTGGGGCAAGGGTGGTTTTTTCCTGATCGCCAACGATGCCATTCACTGCATGACATGCGTCCCGTGCACTATTTGAAAATCGCCCCCCATCGCGCGTTAACGTTCGGACGTGGACCCGACGCGATATCGATGTGCACCGTTTGATCTGAGGCCGCTCATCTGATGGCTATCGCTCTCTGAAGATGCCCGACAATTAACTGGGCTACGACGTAGCATTCAATTGATCTCCGCTGTCGATCTAATCTGCAGATCGATGGCCCACATTCCATCGCCCTGATTCGATCGCCCAGTCAACATTTCCCATTTTATCTTTCCATTCTCCGCTCCCGACCGTCGATCTCTGCGCGATCGATGGCCCTGATTCAAAATTTTCTTCCGCCTTCACTACGCCTTCTCCCGATCAATCCTAACCGTTGGATGATTCCATCCAAAAACCACGCTTCCTCCACATGCCTTCTGCAGCAATAAACCTATAAATGCATGGATTTTATAATACTTGTTTGTTTTTGCAGGGTTTAAATGGTTTTTTCGCCATTTCTGAAGAAAATTTAGAAACGAAGGCCGACGATCCTCCCGCCTTCGATTCACCAAGGGGAATCATCACAGGGTGTTAAAAACATGTTTTCATCAATCGTTCATGAAGCATTGATGCCACATAACCTTGCACAGCCCTGCATACTAGCAAAAACCATGAATCGGGCACAGCCAGAGAGTATCAGTGACGAAGGCCAAAATTTATCAGAACAGAGGATTAAAAATAGATTTTGTGGGGATCACGGCTAAGAATGTTTATCAAAAGCCTAATCCCTGATTTAAAACACGTTTTAAGAAAAATCTAAAGTGTTTTTATCGATAAGAAAACCTCCACCGCCACAATTGAGGAAAATTGATCCCTCTAGCTACCATGATGCCACCTATGCCTCAAAGTATTAAATCAGAGGCTGAATTTATTGATCAGGATCAGATATTTGTCTCAAAACGCAGCCAAACAGGAAACTCTGCCAAGGAAATTAATGACAAACATCTTCGGAGTTACTTCGACGCCACACAGAGCCTTAAAGGACAACAAAAGCTCCCACCGAGCTTAAAATTTATGTAAAAACATTTAATACAGAGTACACCCATGTAAGTTTCTTCATTGAGCCCCTCAAAGACCAAGAGGTCATTAAATCTGTATTAATTGTAATTGGAGATCTTTTTATCAGATCTCACCTCCTCATTCTTCTATATATACTGCTGCAGAAGATGAGTGAGGGGTTGGTTGATTAGGTTGCTGAACATTGTAATGTAATTGAGCTTGAGACTTCTATCTGTAAATAGTGTTCACTGGCCCTTGGAGCTCTGCTTGTGATAGATTAGTTAGGCTGAATAGTTAAGATGATTGCTGAACTGAAACATTGGACTTGAAGACTATAACTGGTTTGACATCAATAAACAAGCTGTTTCTTGGGATCCTGGTCTATATCACTGCTGAAGTGCCCCTCTCTTTGTTATTGTTTTCCTTCTATGTATGTCATATTGTTCACTATTCTCTAATAAAGAACAACATTTATAGAGTTAGGACCTACTGTATATCAGTAACCTTCTCTGACTGAAAAGCTTTATCTCAATGTTTTCCTCCAATTTGTTTATTTAAGAATGATTCAATACAGTGTAAGCAGTTAGGAATGCTGGCGTTCCCTCGTCCTACTGTTTGCTTTAAACGTTGTTCTTGAAAGTTATTTTCATCATTTTCTTATTAAAGTTAGACTAGTAAATCCATGGTTTGCCCTGTTTCTAGTTTCTATTCTCCAAAAGCAAATTCTGAAAGTTTCCCTTGGTGTTGACTGAAAGCAGACTAGGTTTAAAAGTACTTTATTTGATCTTAAGTTTACACTCTGTCTTCTCTTATATGTTTTCATATTTTCTGAAGGTAATTATGTGGATTACTGGATTGTTTGTCAATTAAGCTGCTTTAATACAAATTTTCCCAAGAAGTCTATGGTTAGCCCTATTCTTGGTTGGTTTTAAACAGTTACTTAAGAGGCTTTTCTTGTTTGGACTGACTATAAATCCTTTGTGAAATTATTATCAGTTTCCACCCCTCGAACCCTTTATTGTTTCCATTCCATCACTCTAATCTCAATAATCTTGTGATATATATGACTTTCCCCTTGGATCACTCTTGATGTTGTTGCTCAATTAAAGCCCTGTTATGACTCCATAGCCCAATGGACTAAAAACCAACGTTATATCTATCTTTTAGCCATAGCTGTTCTATTCACTTGCAACTTCTCACCTTTGAAACTCTTTACACTTAGGAATTTCCACCTCAAACAGTATTCATGCTCAACCATACAAAAACAAAGCAAACCTTTGGCCTTCATAACTAGCCTAATATCATAACACCAAACTTCAAAGACAAATCCATCTTTGCACTTATTAGAGAGATCCCTCTCCGGATTCAGGAGGGCTAGATCCTAGAATACCAAAGTTGGTTGAAACGATGTTGCTTTTGCAGTTTTAGTCTCACCAATCTGCTAAAATTACATATTCCTAACACTTCCTATAGATAAAGGATTTGAACCTATGAGGGTCTCCTGTTATGTACACGATGGTACGGGGAGCACGAGTCCATACTAGCACTGTCTAAAACCAGGTGGCAAACAACAACTACTAAGTTTAACGATGCCGAAACATGTCACTAGCCTAGACCTCTAATAATGTTTGCGTTAGGTTCCAATGCTTCCTTAGGTTAATTGAATAAATTTTTACAGTTGATCTTGAATTAATGTTTTAGTTTCAAGGCCCTACTGAATTTGATCTCAAATTTCCTAAATGCAAGCTACATGTAATAGAACACCATTTTCCATTCAATGAATGCTAGCTGAGAGAAGGATAGAGATCTTTCAGAAAGCAACAAACACTGAAAAAATACGAAGAAGTCAACTAATGCATCTAATATAATCGAAACGAGAAACGAAAAAATCTTTCCTAGATGCAAGCGCTAGTTATGCAAAAGACCTTTTCATTTGCAACGCAAATGAAAGGATGCAATTTTTTTGTTTTTTGAATTAGCGAAGCACACAATGCACTAATTACATCAAAAATCAAATCGAACACTAGTTTAGAGAACTATGAATGTAGAGATTTCAAAACGAACGATTCAAAAGAAATACAAACACAAATTCACTTAAACCAATGATGCAATCTTTCAAACAAAGTGAAAGCCTTCTAAATGACCCAAACAAGAAATGTATTCTATGCTAAAAAATGAAGAGATGGAGAGTCAAACAAACACAAAAGTAATCGTTCATCAAACCAAAAACTCAAAGGATCAAGAAAGAATCAAACAAATGATCAGGGAATCGAACTGACAAGAAACCAAAATACTCGACCTTCAATCAGAAGGGTCAGTGAGTGAAAGACACCTAGAACCCTAGGGCTATGAACTGCACCGATAATAAAATAGATAAAAAACTGAGAAGAGAAAGCCTAAAGCAGTAAAAAAAACTCCAAAAATACCAATTGAAAATGAAGGAACAAGCCAGAGTCAAGCACAACTGACCAAAAAGTCAGAAAAAGGGTCAAACCAAATCCTACAGGATTCAACGTGACTATGAGGCGATAATCCATGCCAAACAAGGGTTGGCGCTACTGCAACAAAAGCAACCTGTGCCAATTGGCGTGAATGTTCAAAAAAAAAGTGCGCTAAGCCAGATAACTATGGGAGGAGGGAAGAAACAGTGACCAGAGGTCAATCTTAACACCGTGGAGCTGAAAATGATGATTCCAGACACTCAAACAATCCAAGAAAGATAGACAAGCAAGCGAACGACCGAAGTCGACTTGACAAGACAAACTCTTGAAATGCAACGAAAAGAAAAACTCCCACTGATCCGCAACGGAGTCGCCAATCTGTTGTCCAGGTAAATCCCCTCTGTGGAAAAAGGTGATCCCTCTAGCCCTAGTGTGGGTCAACTATGAGAACATACTAACATCTACCTTCCTAGATTGTAAATGAAATTCAGAGCAAGGAAGATGACCTACCTTGTCCTGATGCTATGTTGTCGTCTTCCATCAAAGCTTCTTGATTTGTCACTCTTCCCAAGCTTGATGCACACTGCTACCAATGTTCGATTACCTATATAGATAGTCAAGACACCATGGCAAGCATAAAACCATGACAAAAAATAAAACAATTACAATCTATCTAACTGATCAAGGAATGATAGAAATCTCATTATGAATGTAAATAAGAGTGGAAGATAAACATTAGTTGCATTTTATTATGATAAATACAAGGGGATTTTACAACCAAGCCTGGATGTTGAGGCTCTCCTTCAGTAGGTCCGTATCCAAGCACGTTTGTAACACCCTCATACACAAAGGTCCAAGATCTTACTATGTTCCCAACACACAAAAACAATCACACTCTGCGCTATTCTCCTGAAGCTATACTTGTTTCTCATTTCTATCATCACTAAGGCTCTAGAGCTGAAGGAGGTCTCCTTATATAACAATGGAGGAGGAGGTTATGGGCCCTCAAATAATGGGAAAAGATCTTATCCTTTGGAGTAGTTCTTATTTCTTCGGAACAAGAAGCCCAAAGGGGAATTCCTCGGCCATATCCTCAAAACAAACTTCCAGCTTGCCGCCTTGCGAAGCTTCTAGTCGTGGAAGCTTCCTTTCTATTTAAAAAACTTTCCAAAAGAAGATCAGCAGGGGTCCAACATTAAGACAGAGCGCCGATCGGCGTGGGCCTCAGTGTAAATCTCTGCTATCGGCGCGGGTCAGACATTGAGAGGAATCGCCGACCTTGAAAACCAGGCTTTTATAGGGATCTTCCAGAAAATTTGTTAAGGGAGATGAATTGGTAGGAAAAGTGTAGTTCAGGGGTATGTATTCCATGCTTGGAAAGTACACAAGGGTCACTGTATGGGTCCTCTAAGATCAAGGAACGGGGAGTATGGGGACGGTGAAAAATTGATGTGTAACACTCCTGCTATGCTGTACCTTTAACTGTATAAGCTGCCCCACCAACTACGTACCAACTCATCACCTCTCTCCAATCCATGTCCTGAATCAATCCAAGGCTGATCTTGCTCTCCTGAAAACGGGATGGAATACTGAAGAAATGATGACTTGTGCCCCAATGCCTGCTGGAATTTGTGGCATTTTCCATGTCTAGGGGCCCCTGCTCCGCTACGCTCCCTATGAAGAATATCGTACCATAAAGAGGGTACCAACTCATGATCTCCCACCAATATATCCTGGAATAATGATCCAATGTAGCGATGATTGCATACGGAACAAGCCTAGAGTGTTCTTTCCAGCCCATAATCAACTGATGCTGCTCTGTCCTATCTACCAACGAGATTTGACTGCAGAAGAAGGCCCATCTCTCTACAATGGGACAAAGTGGGCAAGATATGTTGCAAGTCCCATCGATGTACTCTTGCAGAGTGCTACAACCTAATAGTACTGCAACCCTGCTGGTTGCATGTGCATCTATCTGCACCTCATCCATGTGTTGGCCCAAAGACAGATGCTCCACCATCTCCAACAACTCCTCCCTCTCTTGAACGGAAATGTAATGCTCCTATTGTGCACTAGCCCCCTACAGAACTATCCCATCAACCTCCAACATCTCCAGCGGATATGGATTTGCAACTGCTGTCATCGTACTCAGTGTCTGTGCATCTGACTGCTCCTCCTCAATGGCTGACCCCAAGGTTAGCTACATATCCATTATAGACTCAATGTAAGCCTCCATCTCGCTCTCCCCCAAAGGACTATCATGCATGACATGCATAGTATCCTCTTCTATTGACTCAGGATCCATCATATGCTGCTATGGCTGAATCGTCACAAATGACTCATCACCCAGAGTATCTCCTATAGAGTCCCCTGACTGCTCACCCTGCATATTGGAATGAAACTTCGACCTACTGCCATAAAATCTGCATGACTACTCTCACTCCCCAGAAGCATCCTCATTTGATCCCATGGACTCACCTGAAGAAGATTCCTCATATTGGAATACAGAAGGAATTCCCTTCTGTTCTGCCTCTGCCAAATCATCTACATCACTCAAGAATGAGTGATCGGGCCCCCAAGGTTCTTTGCAGATCAAGCCAAGTCCCTTCCTCCTCAGCTCATTCCTGCTGCATGATCATCCAAATTGGAGAATTTCCTCCCCGGTCAACTGTCTCCTGAATAGCCCAATATTTTTCTCAACCAGCCCTTGGGCTAGCTCATAAGCAGCAGGTGAGACCAACTGCTCTCTCCTACAAATTCTCAACAACCTGGTCTGCAACTCTCAGCAAATGGTCTCATGATCCCTCATACATGAAGATAGGATGGACTGCATGTGAGCTATGACGGTGTCAAGATGTTGTCTCCTAATGCTGAAGAAGCATTGGAACATCTGCAGAATCAAGTCATCACACTCAAGATCAAAGATGATGATATATGTATTGAACTTGAAGCTTCTTCTCGAAGGTATACCTTGCGCTGTTTGCCAAATCCTGAAAAAGTCTCTACTATCAATCTCATAATCCTCCTCATAAGATCATCATTGTATGGAGCTATAGGTGTGGTAAAATTCATGATGTTACTGAGACAGGTTGCAACCGGACTTGTGACCCCTCCACAAGTTTCCTTTAAGAATTTGTGTTGTACAAGAGCAAGCATAATAGGTTTTAGAGCCCAAATCAATTTCTTCCCTTCCACTTGGCTTATTTTGGACAGGATTTCATTAAGCTCATCAAGTTTGGACAGAACTCTCCATTTCATCTTCATGTGTTTCAAATATGTTCCAAGCCCAGGAATTTTGTGACTAATCCCCAATTCTCCCTGCAAATCTTGTGGTTGTTCCTTTTGAAGGATGGCATAAATTTCTCTTGAAAAGGTTCTGCTATTCAATTTTTTTTTTTGGTCTTCTGATGCATGGCGGTTCAATGAATCAACTTCTGTTGTTATTATTCTCAAGATATTTAGGAATTCTTCCATGGTTCAACCAATGATGTGGTCACTTTTTTTCTGAGTTTAATGCAATTTCTGAGTAATTTCAGGTTATGCCACTGTAAAATTTTGTTATGAAACTTCTGAGTTTTTGGTCATCTTCTCTCAGTGAGAATTCTTGTCAAACAATTTATAAACACACTGCTGTAGGTAGAACACACAATGGCATTTTCATGGCATAACTGATATTTCATTTAAACTCAATTTTTCAACAAGATTGGTGATGGGGATTCATGATTGATATTTTGGGCATTCACACACAATAATAATTAAAAAAATCCCAATAGAAATACACAACAAAAGTTGTAACTTGGCACCTGGCATATGACGCCACTTTTCTATGATATCCCAGTCTTTAAAAGCCACAACACTTGCAAGCTTCTCAGAACAGAGTCTTACCCTGATAACAAATTTTTGTATTTTTGTTGTGACTTCACCTTTATATTGCGCACAACTCCTTGCTATTATTCCAAGGAAGTCTGATGCATTCAGACTCCAAATTTGCTGTAAGGAACGCCCTCCGTCCTACTAATATATTACATGCATATGTATTGGTCCACGTGGAAAATTTCATCTCTTATTCAGGTTGCAGGGAAGTTACTGACATCCAACACGTAATCTTCAGACCTTTGCCATCGATCCACCAACTTGTCCTAGTATACCATGTTTGGATCATAATTGCGTCAAGCAATTTCACCGCACCAGACTTCAAAATTTTGGACCAGTTACTGCACACAGATACACAAAAACTTGCGTCCTCAGTGGGATACGATGGTGCATGACACAACACTGAGCATTTGTTTACACACATTTCTTATGCAATGTGAGTCCGCTCAATGTAAGGTTGCAGTCACGACCTTCAGAAAACTTGGCCCCGCCCGTGCCTGTTACGTGCAACCTTGGTTCCAATCATGCCTGTTACGTGTAGCCAATGTAAATTTGACCACTCGCTAACCACAATGTCTCCCATTGTTCAATCCTAAGAATTAAAATTTGTTCTCGGATCAGATGAATGGAATAAATGATAATTATTCTTGATCAATTTCTGATTTGCTCCAAGGATGTACACCATGCTTCAATCACACAACATTAATGGCCATCAGACCACACACTTGGCAGCGTTACTTCTTCTACATCAAACCATGAACCTAACCACTGGATCAAAGCTAGTCGAAAAAATCTTTCGGGTGTGAAATTGAGTCTTCCTTATGCACACAGTCACCATGAGACACCAATTCTCGTTCCGCCGCCAAGCATGCATGTCCGCGCAGATGATTCGACCCTTTTGACAACTCGCAACACTGTGACCTATGTGCACTTTATTAAATGGAGATCAGACCACCAATATTTTTCTAGCACTCTGGATCTCCTTTAGCGGTGGCATAGCTTGCAAATGCCCGTCCTACGTTCCACACACAGTTTTATTGCACGGTGTCTGATTACTGCAACCTGCGCAAAATTTTAATTTGGTTCTAATACGATGGCTCAAATTTACACCCCATCATATCTTATGGGCTCATAGATGAAATGTGGCCCTGGTCAAGGTGCAGCCTCACTATGATTTTCGGCCTTACCCTACATGGATTCCTCCACTGCGTTGATAATTAAAAGAATGCGCTGTCACCTTCACAAGAAAATGCACACGCTATTTCCAAAATATGGTCTCTTTGAACCAGAGCGATTTGATCTTTGGCTAGCAAGATAATTATGGTCTTTCACAAGAAGTGAATTTGAGTTGAAACATGAGTGGGATTCCCTTCGACAATTCTTGACCATATAACTCAACAATTTCAAAACAAATTTGTTGGATGCTTAGGAAATAATTTCACACCACTTCCACGAAACATATTTCAGTAATTTGATCATGGGAATTCTTTAATATTTATCTGAAATAACCCTCAAGTTGGCAATATCACCAACTCGGATGCCACTGTAATATCCCCAAATGGGATATTTCACAAATTTTTCCTAAATATTGCTACTCCAACATTTTACCATAAAATTACCGAATTAATAAACAGAAGATTACCATGTAAAATAAAACACATAAGAACTGCAATCCATTAAAGCATCAAATAGGAAGATTATTATCATTTTTATTATAAATAATAACTGGGGTTACAAATACATCTGACCCAAAAGAGCTGATATGGAGAATTGGCCATCAATATGAACTGCTGCACTGCGCTAGCCTCCAAAACTAAACTGCTGCACTCTCCTACCAGCAAAAAATACCACTAAATCCACTAAAGCACCTGTTGAAGATCTGAAGGATCCTCACTCCAATATCATTGAAGCTCTGTGAAACTTCTGAATGAAGTCTCCTCAAATAGTGTTGGGTTTTTGTCCAACACTCACAAATCACCCGAGGGTTTCCGTCCTGGGGCAGCACCACGTTCTCGAAACTCTCGTACACAAGAAAATTATCTACTCTAAATATATCCATCAATGGCCCCCTTCCTTAATTTTATAGATCTCTTAGAGCCTTATTTTATTATTATTTTATTCATGGAGCACTTTTCCCTCTTATTAAAATATTCCTTTTTAATGCAGAAAAGAGTAAATTGACTACTACGTCTCCTCCGATCACTGAACCTCTTGTCCAACCGTAACATCATGTAGGTATCCTCGTCTCGGTTCGAATGAGATATTACACTAAGGTTTCTATCATGTGTTCCTTCCGGAATGCCACCTTGAGTGTAATTAACTAAGTTAAGCCCAAAAATAACTCAATTTTCCAAAAGTTGAAGGAATGCACCAGAACGAATGACAAGCTACTCGAATGATGGAATATGTTGTATCTTAAGAAAAATCCCCTTGGTCATGGTAAGGAATTAGTGCTCAAGATATTTATATATATATTTCATAGAAATATTAAGTCAGATGGTCTTTGCTTAATCACCTTCAGAGATTTTTTATTAAACCCTCAAGAATCAAATGTAATGAATGTCTCACAATGCCATTATCTGCTGATATAAAATGGAATGATAAGAAGAACATGAAGAAAGGAAGCCCAAATTAATATGATGATAAACATAATATATCACTTCAAACTTCAAAATAATTTTAAGACAGGGAATAGTTAAAATGAAGGAGCGCCCATTAAGGATTTTAACTCTTATTCAGATATGTAAAAAGAGACCTGCAACTTCATTACTTCATTTTATTCATAGAAAGAAAGTACAGAATGGAAACTAGAAAACATATCAATATCAAATAGATGCAGAATCTTGATCTTCATTCATTAATCATTTGAGAATTAAGTACAAAATTTGCAGTCTGAAGGTCGAAAACTCGGAACCTTTTTCTCTCAAGTATATTTCCTTAAATACAAAGTAAAGCAGTTTGTAACTGCTGAAACTACCCTTAACTACTCAAACTACTTGAGACTTTGTAAACTTGTTGAGCCTCAAATTTGTGCTTTCCTTCACCTCATTTTACCTCATTCTCCCTTCTCCATTTCTATTTTAAACCCAATTGATCAATAAAAATAGTTAAAATTACTTCTAGAATGGTTTACATGACTGACTTGTTGAATTTTGTGATTGTTACCATTGTTAAGCATTTTGACCGGAACTAGCTGCAGAATGCAGACATTCCGTAGCTAACCGGCGATTCTGCAGCTACCTTTATGTTTGAGCATGTTCCAGGTGGCCTCTTGAGGAAAAATGCATATGGGCATGATCCACGTCGTGCCTACATGGTGTGTTGCTCGTCATGGCAGAGGAAATGAATTCTGGATACGGTTATGCACGTGGGAACACATTTGTGAAAGAAGACTCCTACTAGGACTGTTACAGTCCAGGTGTCTTTTCTCTTTTATGCAGCCACCTCAAAGACTCCTAAAATGATTTGGATTAGGAAGACATCATTCCTAAATTTTTTTAAATATTGTTACTTGCATTTACTTTATAAACTCTTGAGTAGGCCGAGAGCTTAGTTAGAAATTTTGTGTAGATTTGCTGTTAGATTTTGGTGTAAACTCTGTGTTACGTCTTTTAAGACACAGAGCATTATGTTCAAAATATTGCATCGTTAATGGAGCAGACAAAATTATCTTGAAGGCGTGATTTAATTGTGAAGTCGAATGCCGTCAAGTGGTAGAGGGCCCCTGCCCCTTGAACAGATTTCCTTAGCGTAAACTAGATAAGTTTTTCCTAGCTGTCTTTACGTTCTGCATATTAAATTAGTAGTTGTTGTGTTTTATATACTGTGGTCGTACTCGTTCCAGTTCTTCCACAAGAAGACACTTTGCCAATAAATCAAAACGATGAATGTTTAATGACTATGGTACTGTAGGATAGGATTTGTATTTGTTTTAACCAGCTACTGTAGCCATAATTCGTTCCAGTTCTTCCACAAGAAGACACTTTGCCAATAAATCAAAACGATGAATGTTTAATGACTATGGTACTGTAGGATAGGATTTGTATTTGTTCTTAACTAGCTACTGTAGCCATAATTCGTTCCAGTTCTTCCACAAGAAGACACTTTGCCAATAAATCAAAACGATGAATGTTTAATGACTATGGTACTGTAGGATAGGAGTTGTATTTGTTTTTAACTAGAGACTGTAGTTATATTCATTCCATTTCTTTCACAAGAAGACATTCTTCCAACAGATCATAACAATGAATGATGAATAGCTATAGTGTCATAGGAATTAGTTGTAGTTTTTAGTCTTCACTATCACAGTTGCACTTGTCCTAATCATTCTTCCACAAGAAGAAATTCTTCCAAGACATCCTTAAGAAGTTCAAGATATGACTGTGATGTGACAACTTAGTTTCATTTGCTTTCAGTTCATTTTCTTTCAATTGCATACAAGTCCACAGTCAAAATTGTTCTACCCTTCCACAAGAAGGAACTCTTCCAAAATATCCCTCATGATGAACAAATCGATTGTGTAACTTCCTAAAATAGTGCATGTTAATTAGAATGCTCCGGAGTTTCATTTTGCATTTAATTCATGTCCGGCTACTTCATTTCAAAGTTTGATGATGGCTTATGGTTTAACATTGTTCTAGTTTAGAAGCATCTTAAGCTCATGTTTAAATCAATTCATTGCACTCATATCTCATAGTCACACTGTCACCCTTTGCACAATAGATCACTTTAGTTGATAGGATTCCTAAGACAGCCTTCATTATTTACAAATATCTTTTTGTTCTGAAAACCATCAGTGATCCATAACTTTAAGAACATAAGATAACATCATTACAAGGTCTGAAATATCTCTGCAAATTCCTCACTATAAACAGAGCTCTTCCTCAACAGAACTACCCTGAAAAGAAACCAATAACTCTTGGAGAATAGACTCTGACCTTCAATTGAAAATTGCAGAATAAAACTAGGAATTAGTCATGGAATAGATGAGTTTAGAATAGAATGTTGCATCATGATTAGTGTCTAATTGTCTAGTTAGAAAACTTGCATATTTAAGTGATCATTTCTCAAAGTCTAGTTTGTGTCATTTGTTTAAGAAGTCATCATTAAGCTCTTGTTTCTATTCAGTCATAGTTTAGATGTTGCTTCAGTATTTTTGATTACATTTGCCATTCCATACATTAGTCTCAACTGTGTTCTTGACCACCAATTTCTTTTCATTAGTTTTCTAGACATTTCCATTGTAAACACAAAACTTCAAAAGACCAAAAACATCATAAATCAACATAAAAGACCAAAACATCACAAAACACTACACACAACGCACTAGGAAACAAGCACCTAGGTACATATGGTACATTCCACTTCAGCAGTTTACAAATCCTGGTTGACAATTAAATGAACTCAGTTTAGGAGACTAGATTGAGGCACAACATTTTGGCGCCGTTGCCGGGGAAGTGAAAACTAGGTAACCTTTGTTTCTTAGCATCCAAAAACAATTTTATGCGTAAGGAGAGAGATTCAAGAGGAAGATTTATAAGCAGCAGAGGCAGAAGTTTGACATCTAGAACACCACTTGTTTCATCTAGATCCAGAACTAGTACACCTTCAACTCAAACCCATCTTCCATCCTTCACTGATCCTGGACTTCTAGAAGATCTAAGGTCACCTATTCCATTAGAGAAACCTTCCACTTCATCCATTGAACCTGCCATAGAAGAGGATCCAAAAACTTTTGTTGAGGATACAAACCTTTCTACTTCCACAGGAGAGTCAACCATGGCAGAAGAAGGAGGAGGAGGAGTTGTTAATGGAGAAAACACATTATTTGGAGGAGGTGAGGTAGAGGTAGAGGAGAAGGAGGAAGAGGAGGTAGAGGTGCAGATGGAGGAAGAGGTAGAATAGGAAGCTCTTTTGGGTTCCCTATACTTGATGGAGAAACCAATACAACCATGAAAAACATTTCACCTTCTGTCCTTCCGAACTTCTATGGACTTAAAACTGAGGATCCTGAAACTTTCTTATTCGAATTTGAAGTAATGTGTAGGACTTATGACTACCTTCAAGATGCCCAAAAAGTGAAATTATTTCCTTCAACTCTGAAAGGAGCAGCATTGAAGTGGTTTATGAGCTTAAGCAGTAGTTCCATTAGGACATGGGAAGACATGAAACAAGCATTTCTAGAGAGATACTTGGATTATTGTATGCCGATTAATCATAAGGAAGAAGTGTTCAAGATGTTACAAAAAGAAGATGAAAACTTAGAAGATTTGTTGGAAAGATTTAAATACAACATAAAAAGGGCACAAATGGAAAACCTAGATCAAGACACCTTAAAATCTCTTTTGTTGAAAACCATTAGGGATGAATGGTTGGATATCCTTAATCTGATGGGAAAAGGGGATATATCACAGCTCACATTACCTGAAATATCCGAGTTATGTATCAACCTTTCCGGAGGTCCCAAAGCATCGAGGTCGAGATCACATGTTGCAAACAAGCAAATACGCAGTTGTAAGAAATTTTGTGTTATTTGTTCTGAGAAACATGAGACCAAGAATTGTCCTTCTCCTCCTGGTCTCAAGGCTGTTTTTCAAGAAGAAACTCCTACAGATTCCACAGAATCTCTTAACTTTGTATCTAGAAGACCTTGGCAGGGATCTCAGACACAGGGATTTCATGATCAAATGTATAATCAACCTCCACCTTGGAATTCTTGGCAGCAATCTTGGCCCCAATTTCAAAATCAATCTCAAGCTTGGGCACAAGGATCACAAGGTCCCTATGGAAGATACTCTCCATATTATCGGTATCCACCATCCTATCCACCATATCCACAATTTTATCCTCAAAATTCTCAACAAAATTTTCCTCAAAATCTTCAACAAAATTTTCAACAGAATTCTCAACAACATCATTTGAACCAACCTCATCAAAATCAACCACTTCCATTACCATTCCCTCAAAAATCCAATCAATTACCAGCTCAGCCCATACCAAACCCCAATAATAAGAATCCTGAGAATACATACATGATAGAAGGACAACAATTTCCAACTTATTTAATTACTCCTCTAGACCTTAGTGATGTTCAACTTAGGTCTGGAAGGATACTTGAGAAGAGGAAACCTTCTGTGATCATACAAGAACAAGATGATTCTGAAGAAGACTCCCTACGGGTTAATAAAAGTCTTGAGGAAGAAACATCCTTTCAAGGCCAAAACATTGAAAAACTGAAACAAAAAGATCCAATAAGCCCAACTCCAGTATTAGAGAAACCATCCACATCTACTTCTATACCTCCCTTTCCGGAAAGATTACAAATTGACAAAGGTGTAGAAAAACAAATAATGGTGCCTAATTATGATTTCTTGGATGAATTGAGAAATGTTTGCATTAAAATTCCATTATTGCAAGCCATCGAGGAAATCCCAATTTTAGCCAAAACAATAAAGGAGTTGAGTATGAAGACAACAAAGAAAAGAATAAGAGAAACCAAGAAAATTCAACTGGTAGGACAAATAGCAGACATTATGATGGGTAAGACTACTATTCCAAAGTACCTTGACCCAGGAAATCCAGTTGTCAAAATTCACATCAATGGAATTGAAATTCAAAACACACTCATTGACTTAGGAGCAGCAATAAATATCATGAGTGGACAAATCATGGACAAACTGAAACTTCCTAATCTTCTCTTTACACCCACACTATTACAACTAGCAGATAGATCTGTGATCAGACCAGATGGGGTAATAGAAGATATTCCAGTGTCCCTAGATTCTTGGGAGTACCCTGTGGATTTCATGATCCTGACACCCAAGAATAATCTAGGAGGCCATCCTGTCATACTAGGAAGACCTTGGTTGGCTACAGCTGACGCTTTTATTAGTTGTAGGTCCGGTGATATGTATATTTCTGATGGAAGTTCAACAAAAAAATTCACTTTATATCCTCCAGCTAGGACAATTACAGATCTAGATGACACTCAATGGATAGAGGATGAAGAATATTTGCAACCACTCTTCACAATTTCAGAAATTAGTGAAGATAATCAAATTCTAAATACTCTAGAAAATTTTGAATCTTCTCCAGAGCACAAACAAGAATCATTTCAAGAGAAATCCAATATTGAGTTCTTGTCATCTAGACAGATGTCTCTTCATTCTATGGACAAATTTGGTAGTTCTACAAGTGAAATTTTTCCAGGCAAAACCTTGAACATAAACAAAAATCTGGAAAAATCTCAACAAGAAGAACTAGTCAAAGTATTACAGAGACATTATTCTGCATATGCATGGGAATACACTGACATGAAAGGGATAAGTCCCAAGACTTGTACTCATCACATCTATATAGAGGCAAATTGCAAACCAATCAGACAACCTCAAAGACGGATGAATCCAAATCTTAGGGAAATTGTCAAGGAAGAATTACAAAAATTGTTAAATATTAACTTCATCTATCCTATTTCAGATAGTCAGTGGGTTTCCCCTTTAGTAATTGTACCTAAGAAAAATGGAAAATGGAGGGTGTGTGTTGACTACCGAGAACTGAATAAAGCTACTCTTAAAGACCATTTTCCCTTACCTTTCATAGATCAAGTATTAGATACATTAGCAAGTAAAAAGTACTTTTCATTCCTGGATGGATTTAGTGGTTACAATCAAATCCAAGTAGCACTTGAAGACCAAGATAAAACCACATTTACTTGTCCTTGGGGTACTTATGCCTACCGAGTATTGCCATTTGGATTATGCAATGCACCTGCAACATTCCAAAGGGCAGTATTAGGAATTTTTTCGGATCTAATACATGACTGTGTAGAGGTGTACATGGATGATTTCACAGTTTATGGGGACACATTTGAAGAGGCTTTAGAAAACTTGGAAAAGTCTTAAAAAGATGTCAAGAAGCAAACCTTTCACTTAGTCATGAAAAATGTTTTATGATGTTTACTGAAGGTATTGTTTTAGGGCACCACATTTCAGGGGATGGGATTAGAGTTGATGAAGCGAAAGTTGAAGTTATTTCTAACCTATCCATTCCAAGTTGTCAAAGAGATGTAAGAAGTTTTCTAGGATTTACGGGGTACTGTCGGAGATTTATAGAAAACTTCACCAAAATAGCATCTCCTCTCTTCAAATTACTCACCAAAGATTGTGAATTTAAGTGGACTTCTGATTGCCAGTTAGCTTTTGAAACCCTGAAAACCAAAATTTCTTAAGCACCTATATTAAGGGGACCTAACTGGAAGTTACCTTTTCATATCTCGACAGATGCTTCCGATACAGCTCTGGGAGCAGTATTGGGACAGAAAGATTTAATTCCCTATGCCATCTATTATATCAGTAAAAATTTGACTCCCGCAGAGTTAAACTATACTGTAACTGAAAAAGAGTTTTCAGCTGTTGTTCATGCCATTAACAAATTTAGACACTATATAACAGGCTATGAAACTTTTATTCACACTGATCATTCTGCCATTAGATATTTAATGAATAAATCAATCACTAATGGTAGAGTTATAAGATGGTTGTTATTATTGCAAGAATTCAACATTACTATTCTAGATAGGCCTGGAAATCAAAACACTGTGGCTGACTTCCTGTCTAGAATTCAAAATATCAAAGATGACACTCCGGTTGAAGATCAATTTCCTGATGAATATCTTTTTGCAGTTTCTACTCAAACTCCATGGTTTGCTGATATTGCTAATTATTTAGTTTCAGGAAAGTTTCCTTCAATTATGAATGCAAGGGATAAAAGAAAAAATCATTAATGATAGTGCAAGATATTCATGGGTCGCTAATGAGTTGTACAAGACAGGTTCAGATTTGATCATTAGAAGGTGTGTTCGTGAAGATGAGATGCCTGAAATTCTCAAGGCATGTCATGATGAACCTTGTGGCGGACACTTTGCAGATAAGAGGACAGCCTATAAGATCCTTAATTTAGGATATTATTGGCCATCTTTGTTTAAAGATACAAGGGAGTATGTCAAAAGGTGTGACAGTTGCCAAAGGGTAGGGAAACCTTCTCCTTCAGGTGAGATGCCATTACAACCTCAGGTACACATTGAACCTTTTGAAAAATGGGCCTTAGATTTTGTAGGACCTATTAGCCCTCCATCAAGACAAAAGAAATACATATTAGTTTTCACTGATTATGTTACTAAGTGGGTAGAAGCTAAACCATTACTTGTTGCTAATGAATCATCTGTAGTTACTTTTCTTTTTGAGGATATTTTTACTCGTTTTAGTGTCCCAAGGGAAATTGTTACAGATCAAGGAGCTCAATTTACATCAAGGCTAGTGGAGCAAATGATGGAGAAGTACAAAATCAGACATAGAACATCTACTCCTTATCATCCACAAGCAAATGGTCAAGTGGAATCCACTAACAAAGTCATTGAAGGAATCCTAACAAAGACTTTTCATCTACATAGAAGAGATTGGGTAGATAGGCTTCCTGAAGCCTTGTGGGCCTATAGAACTACATGGAGAAACACAACAGGCCATACTCCTTATGAGCTTTTTTATGGAAAGCAAGTTTTGTTTCCTATAGAGTTCCAAATCCAAACATTCAAGATGGCAGTTCAGCTAGGACTTGATCTAACGGAGGCACAAAAGCATAGACTGGAGCAAATTAATGAATTGGATGAGATCAGACAAGATGCAGTTCAGAAAACAAGTCTAGTCCAACAGAAAAGGGCTAGATGGCATGACAAGTATATCAAAGAGAAGAAATTTAAAGAGGGTGATTGGGCTCTCTTGTTTGATTCAAAATTCAAGGATTTTCAAGGGAAATTTCGGACACATTGGCTTGGGCCATATGAAATTGTTCGAATTTTTGATAATGGGGCAGTAAAAATCAGAACTATAGATGAAGAGGAGGTCACTTTTCTTGTGAATGGCCACAGACTGAAGCTATACCACAAGCCACTCTCAAGAGAAGAGTTTGTCAAGAAGTTCCAAGGAGACAAGGATGTGAAGTTAATGAAGAAGAGTCTCTCTTCTTCATCAACTTGATTAAATTTTCTGAAGCATTTCTCTTTTGAAAAAAAAAAAAAAAAAAAAAAATAATAATAATAATAAAAAAAAAAATATAAAAAATAAAGGTATAAACATGAAAACCAATCACTGATTGGCATGTTTATACAGAAAATATAGGGTGAAAATCAGAGTCTCTCTGACACTCTAACTTTTCCCATTTTTGTTTCTAAGCAGCTGTTATAAATCATAAGTTCAGTGCCATAGTACTTATGATTCATTTATCTCACTCCATTCACTATCCATCCATACTTCATCTCATTCATCATTCACATCTCACTCCATTCCATTTCATTCATTTCACTCCATTCCATTCCATTCATTTCACTCCATCTTCCATTCTCATGTCAAAACATAGAATTTGATATCTTGCTGCAAGTGAATAAAAATATGCCATGAATTGCAGTACAACCCTTATGTTCCTTCATTCCATGAACTGAATCCATTCTTATTCCATTATCCACTTCATAATCCATCATCCATTTCATCCATTTTCATAAACATTTCACCCATCTTCCAAAAACATTTCATTTTTCATGATTAAAGTGTTCTACAGGAACATTCTGTAGCTCAGTGGACATTCTGCAGCTGATCACCTTTTTCTGCAGCCCGACAGTCTTTTTGGCAGCTACAAACCCTGAAGGCATCAACCAACAAACATCAGAGTTACAACAAACTGATCCAGTGAATTCATGAATCAAAGACATCAAGAAAATAGTGAAAGATTCCTCCAAAAATGAGCAAAGAAGACAAAGGCTACGAAAACATCAAGGGCAGAGGTAACAAATTTCAATTACGATGGCAATTCATGAAAATTTAGCATAGTTTAGTTGTGAAATTATTCAAAGAGTTGTTTTAATTATTTTATTGATCAAACACCAAACAAAACCCTCTATAGACTTTGTATTAAATCTTCGAATTCAAATTTTCTATCCAATAGCATTTGAGCGGTGGAACGGCCAAATCATTTGAAATTCCCACGACTCTTAACCAAGTTCTTTAATGATGAAGATTTTTCCCGCCGTCGTAAATCCTCCGCCGTCTCCTCAAATCATTAATGCAATCCTCCACCTCACTCCACCACTCTATGCCGTGACCATTTGCCATAACGTCATTCCGTAGCCAGTATTCCATTCCGAAGGCAGAAGCATTATTATCATCAGGGGCAGAACAGAAGAGGTACATTGGAAGCATAACGGTGTGAAAACTCAATGAACAGAGAGCGTATCACTGAGAACGAAGTTTGGAGCATTTTCACTATCAACACAGAATTGTGGTCGTGTAGAGTTTAAAGCCTGTTGCTACCAGAAGACAGAGGTGCTAAAATTGAAGACTTTGCTACCAAAGACAGAGGTGCTAAAATTGAAGACTTTGCTACCAAAGACAGAGGTGTGGTAGTAATTGAAGTTTGAAGTCTGTTATTACCAAAGACAGAGGTGTGGTAGTGACTGGTTTTGAAGTTTGTTGTTACCCGAGACAAAGTTACTGTAAGTGTTGAACTTGAAATCATCTACCACTGTCTATCAGAGACACATTAGCTCGAAAATTGAAATTGCTTCCATATCATTCCAAAGTTCAACAGAAGTACATCAGTCCAAGGATTCGAAGGCATTTTTCAAACAGAGGCATACAAACCAGAGATTGTTAAGACTGTAGCTATTTCAAAGGTATGTTCTTCCAAAATTGAAGCCATTTTCATTTAGAGCTTGAAGCCATTTTAATCCGAAAGTAAAAGCCATTGTTTTGTGGATAGAGAAGAGTGTTAATTGATAGTGAAAAATCATGGGTTTCATCGTAAGGATTGAGCCTATGGGATCAAAATATTTAGAAGGTTATCCACAATGCAAGGAGATGCTACAACAAATAGGATGGCTCCAATTCTTGGAAAAGTTTAATGGTTGCCATAAGGAAGTTACCAAAACATTTGCTAGATCATTCCAAGGCACTGAGGTTGAAATAGGAGATGTTAAGTTTACTGTTAATGAAGTTTTTATAGCAGAGGCTACAGGATTATCCAGAGCTGGGGAAAGATGGTTTAAAAATAGGGAATTCCATAATGAATCATGGAAACAAATCTTAAAATCACCAAACATGGATGTTAGTGTGTTCAAGAAGGGAATTCCCAGTACAGCATTAAAGAGCAAATGGAGGAATATACTACTTCTTTTACAAAAATTTGTTACATGTGAGGGTAGATATGGGACATTTTATGTCTACCATATGAGACTAATGTTGCATTTTCTAAGAGAAGATTTGAATTTACCATATTTCTTGTATCAAAGTCTGAAGAAAATGGCTTCCTGTGTTCAGAGAAGAGTTCAGTTTTTGGAAACAACCCTGTATCATCATGGGTTAGTAAAATTTTTAATTGAGCATCATCTATCTAAATCAAATGATACATGGGATGATTTCTTAATAAGAAATCATTTTGAGGAAGCAAAAGAACTATCACCTGAACCACAGGCCACAAAAAGAAGTAGGAGATGGAGGACTCCAACAGGTAAAATTGACAAACCGGTTCAAGAAAGCAGTGAAGAAGTCATTTTGGAGAAGTTGACTAGAATCAAGAGTCAACTCAAGGCAGAGAAGGTAATCAAGGAATCTGTTATAGAAAAAGGGGAGGGTTCCTCTCAACTTAGGAGAAGCCACTGATTAAAAGGAAAACTGAAGAAAACATCAATCAAACAAACAGGGGTAATCAATATTGAAGATGAAGAAACATCTATGGAAGAGTATGATGATGAAGATTTTTATGACGGCACCCCTGAGATTGATCCTGCTCAACAGGAAATCTATGATTATGTGGAAACTCTAGAGAGAACAGCTTCAGAAAGAGAAGAGAGAACCCCCAGTCCTCCACTAACTGAAATTGATATATTGAGGAGGGATAGGTATGAGTTGGAAGTGTTAAATAGACACATCAAAAATGAGAATGAAATTCTCAAAGATCAAATCAAGCTCAAGACTGACATGAACTCAACCTTATCCCTGCATATAGACAAAGTGGAGAGAACCAATGAGAAGATGAAGACAAAGAACAGAAAGTTGATCAGAGCACTCACAAACCTCAGGTTCAAACTTGTGATCAGGAAACCCAGAAGGCCTTTAGCATGCAGACAAAGGAAAAGAAAGGGATTAGATGTCCTTGCAGAAGCCTCAGAATTCATAGGATAATTTGCATGAGGACATGCAAAGAGACAGCAGTGGGGGTATGTTGAGCCTCAAATTTGTACTTTCCTTCACCTCATTTTACCTCATTTTTCCCTTGTCCATTTCCATTTTAAACCCAATTGATCAATAAAAATAGTTAAAATTACTTCTAGAATGGTTTACATAACTGACTTGTTGAATTTTGTGATTGTTGCCATTGTTAAGCATTTTTGACCGGAACTAGCTGCAGAATGCATGCATTCCGTAGCTAACCGGCGATTCTGCAGCTACCTTTATGTTTGAGCATGTTCCAGGTGGCCTCTTGAGGAAAAACGCATATGGGCATGATCCACGTCGTGCCTACATGGTGTGTTGCTCGTCATGGCAGAGGAAATGAATTCTGGGTACGGTTATGCACGTGGGAACACATTTGTGAAAGAAGACTCCTACTAGGACTGTTACAGTCCAGGTGTCTTTTCTCTTTTACGCAGCCACCTCAAAGAATCCTAAAATGATTTGGATTAGGAAGACATCATTCCTAAATTTTTGTAAATATTGTTACTTGCATTTACTTTATAAACTCTTGAGTAGGCCGAGAGCTTAGTTAGAAATTTTGTGTAGATTTGCTGTTAGATTTTGGTGTAAACTCTGTGTTACGTCTTTTAAGACACGGAGCATTATGTTCAAACTATTGCATCGTTAATGGAGCAGACAAAATTATCCTGAAGGCGTGATTTAATTGTGAAGTCGAATGCCGTCAAGTGGTAGAGGGCCCCTGCCCCTTGAACGGATTTCCTTAGCGTAAACTAGATAAGTTTTTCCTAGCTGTCTTTACGTTCTGCATATTAAATTAGTAGTTGTTGTGTTTTATATACTGTGGTCGTACTCATTTCAGTTCTTCCATAAGAAGACATTCTTCCAACAGACCAAAATGATGAATGATTGATGACTATGGTATTGTAGGATATCAGTTAGATTTGTATTTGTTTTAACTAGCTACTGTAGCCATAATTCGTTCCAGTTCTTCCACAAGAAGACACTTTGCCAATAAATCAAAACGATGAATGTTTAATGACTATGGTATTGTAGGATATGATTTGTATTTGTTCTTAACTAGCTACTGTAGCCATAATTCGTTCCAGTTCTTCCACAAGAAGACACTTTGCCAATAAATCAAAACGATGAATGTTTAATGACTATGGTACTGTAGGATAGGAGTTGTATTTGTTTTTTAACTAGAAACTGTAGTTATATTCATCATAGTTCTTTCACAAGAAGACATTCTTCCAATAAATCTTAACAATGAATGATGAATAGCTATAGTGTCATAAGAATTAGTTGTAGTTTTTAGTCTTCACTATCATAGTTGCACTTGTCCTAACCACTCTTCCACAACAAGAAATTCTTCCAAGACATCCTTAAGAAGTTCAAGATATGACTGTGATGTGACAACTTAGTTTCATTTGCTTTCAGTTCATTTGCTTTCAATTGCATACAAGTCCACAGTCAAAATTGTTCTACCCTTCCACAAGAAGGAACTCTTCCAAAATATCCCTCATGATGAACAAATCGATTGTGTAACTTTCTAGAATAGTGCATGTTAATTAGAATGCTCCGGAGTTTCATTTTGCATTTAATTCATGTCCAGCTACTTCATTTCAAAGTTTGATGATGGCTTATGGTTTAACATTGTTCTAGTTTAGAAGCATCTTAAGCTCATGTTTAAATCAATTCATTGCACTCATATCTCATAGTCACACTGTCACCCTTTGCACAGTAGATTACTTTAGTTGATAGGATTCTTAAGACAGCCTTCATTATTTACAAATATCTTTTTGTTCTGAAAACCATCAGTGATCCATAACTTTAGGAACAGAAGATAACATCATTACAAGGTCTGAAATATCTCTGCAAATTCCTCACTATAAACAGAGCTCTTCCTCAACAGAACTACCCTGAAAAGAAACCAATAACTCTTGGAGAATAGACTCTGACCTTCAATTGAAATTGCAGAATAGAACTAGGAATTAATCATGGAATAGATGAGTTTAGAATAGAATATTGCATCATGATTAGTGTCTAATTTTCTAGTTAGAAAACTTGCATATTTAAGTGATCATTTCTCAAAGTCTAGTTTGTGTCATTTGTTTAAAAAGTCATCATCAAGCTCTTGTTTCTATTCAGTCATAGTTTAGATGTTGCTTCAGTATTTTTGATTACATTTTCCATTCCATACATTAGGCTCAACTGTGTTCTTGACCACCAATTTCTTTTCATTAGTTTTCTAGACATTTCCATTGTAAACACAAAACTTCAAAAGACCAAAACATCATAAATCAACATAAAAGACCAAAACATCACAAAACACTACACACAACGCACTAGGAAACAAGCACCTAGGTACATATGGTACATTTCACTTCAGCAGTTTACAAATCCTGGTTGACAATTAAATGAACTCAGTTTAGGAGACTAGATTGAGGCACAACAACTTGATAAAAATACCTCTCACATGTCATCAAAATATCTTATTACAATTACATTCTCTTAAAAGAGATAAAATAAAACTTAAATCCTAATCTATTTGTTGAATATGGACTGGTCCTACTGCTGCCTATTCTCTTGACTTGCTACCTTGTCTTTATTTGAAGTTGAGGGATCTTTAGGGAAAATAGTCATCCAGGCTCTACATTTTTTCCAAACCTCAATGTTTGTCTTAGGTGAATTAATCAGCCTGTGATATTCCAATCTAAAAGTAGTGATCCTAATGAATGTTGGCCTCTCTGTATATAGAGTTTTCACCAACCATAGTAGTTGAAAATGCCTTTGAAGAAAATTAATCAGTGTTACTCCTTTTAGAATTTTAGTCTTTTCATGAGTGTTGTCAAATTTTATTTTTTCCAATACTAGTAGTGGTTCATAGGAATCCCATGAGAAAATACTACCTCCAAGGCCCTAGCATGATGGAAAACCTGCCCTGACTCTTTTGTCATATAAATTGTCGAACTTGCTGACTGTGTCTTTGATATCTCTCAACCTTTTCTTTGTAGCCTTCCTGCAATAATTTTTAACAATCAATTTGTTAATCTATACAACATATAAAATCATATCTTTAATCTCATTCTCTTCCAGCTCTTGGTCAGTCTTGGAGTCAATGAAATCAATAAATCTCTTTGCCCAGATAGCTCTGTTAATTGTCTTCTTCTTGTCTGCCATAAAATGCTCCTCGAAATTCCTGATAATGCTTCTTTCTTCTGATACAATAGTCAGAAAAACCCAAATTGATTTCATCTCTTCAATAATATCCTTCCAGATAATATCTTTAGCCTGTATCAGAGATATATTTCCCTTCAATTTTTCCTTCAGACTTTTGATCTCAGCATCAAATGTTTGGCAGTCTATCCTATATTTATTGATTTACCCATCTTTAGCTTTCATAATCTTTGTTACTATCTCCAAATAATTTTGTGCCCTTTTGAGGTCTCTCTCTTCCATCTTCAGTTCAGTATTCAATTGAGATATCTGTGATGCTGGATCCTCATTTCCAGATGGAAAAATAAAAATGCAGGTATGAGAATCAATATGATTCCTTAATGATAGCACAGTTTCCTTCAACTTTGTAATTTCTTCTTCTTTCTGCAGAAGCTGATGAAGAAGGTTCTCTTTCTCATTTTCCACTTCTGCTACTTCTGCTACCATAGAATGCTCCCCTGTGGGCAACTTCAATTTTTTCTTCAACATAGAGATTTCTGATTCTGCACTCTGTAACAACTTCTGTAAAGCAGACCCGTCATTTGGATCTACTCCAATCTTTACAATTATCTTCTTAAGTTCTTCATTCTATGTACTCAAAGCCCTGGAGTTGGATTTTTCCAATTTCAGCTGCTTGATGACCTTCCCCAACATGTTCTCAGCTTTAAGAGCCATTGCATTAGTTTTGGTCAAATCATTTACTATCATTTGACCTGTTTGCATATGTAAATTCACTTTATCATGCAGGGGAATATTTCTTACGTCAATAGTTAGATTTACAGTATTGAAATTATTGGATGACCCTATAGTCATATTAGAGGGGTGAGAAAGAGAAATATTAAACTGATCTTTTTCAAGATCCATGGCAGTCAGCATTCTTGTTTGATATGGAGTTATTTGATACTCAGCCTATGCCTCCATGCTAGCCTTCATCTTCTGATTTCTTTCAGCAATCTCAGCAAATACTTGTTTAATCAAGGGCACCTTCTCCTGAGAATCTTCTTGTCTTCTTGGTGAGGCTAGGACATTCTGCTCATCTCCCAATTGTAGTGAGAAACCAGGTTGAGCACCTGCTAATTCTTCATTTAGCTTTTCTCTCTTTTCAACTCTTTGCTCTTCATTTTTTGAATCAATCACTGTTTCTTTACTCCTCTTGTTAGATTTCTAAAATATGACAGGAGCTTATATATTTGAGCCAAAAAAACCTAGAAAACCCTTATTTTCTAGCTTCTCTATATTAGGTCTGCTTTCATGAACAAATGCTGAATAGCCATTCTCAATTCTCCTATTTGAAATCACTTTATGGGGGTCATAAGACCACTTTTCTCATAACAACAAATGAATTCTATCTAACATCATAGTGACTTCATCAGCTGCTTGTCTCATGTTGACTATAAACGGACCTGCAGACATTGATAGCTTAAACATATGACCATTTTTCATAGGCAAAAAATGTATTTGGTTAACATTTAAAATTTTATTAATGAACTCCAAAGAAAATAATCTCATAGGCAAAAATACATGAAGCCTATATGGTTCTACACTAGCCCCATAAAGTCTAATTTCATAATAATCTTCAAAAACATACCAATCACCAAACTTACAATTTTTCCCCAGCTGCAAGAACTCTTGAGCCTTTGGGAGGAAGCATTGGGGAGAAACCCCATTTAGAATTCTATATGAAGTAGACATAAAATGATTTACAAAATCAAATAGACCCTCCTCATTATGTTCTTTTCTTACTATGTCAGTCCAAAACACTACTGACTGCCTATTTTTATTTATATCCATGATATTTAACCCCAGATGCAAGAATTCTTCTACATTTTGATATAAAAAGAGGTAAATATAAGAGAGGGGAACCTGAATGACCCAGTCAGTGATAATATCATAAGATGAATATTGACAACTTCTTGCCAATATGAGGGAATATCCAGCACTACCCCTGGCTTCATCATCAAAGAAAACATTCCAAAAACTGATTTTTCAATTGAAATATCATCTTCTTTCCCAATATCTTTGAAATGCACTTCAGCACCAGTCGAACTTTTGCATTGAAAATTTCCATGGAGAATTTCTTGATGTCAGGTACAAAATGCTTCGTATTTGGCTTCAGAAAAAATGACAGATTGATTGAATTCTTGACCTGCAAGACTATCATAATGTGCTATCAATGAATCATCAGTGAATTGGACATAGGATTTTGACTCAGGGCAACACATTGCCTGACGAATTAATAGGGCTGATACTTGCAAGACAATTTCTCCTTGGAAATTCATTACAAAACACTTGCCAGGGTACATGACAGACGCTAACCAGTACACAAACTCAGGAAAAAGGTATGTTCTTAGAATGCATGTAGATAGTACACCTGTTTTGGCCATGGCAGAAAATATTGGGCATGCTTTTTCATTTAGAAAAACTTTCTGATAGAATGGTAGGTGTTCTAAAGAACATACAGTGTCATGGATATCCCTCTCAGTGTCCATGAGAGGAATATGGCTGGATGAGCCAGATAGAGACGAGCGCTTAGTCATTTTAGCACAGGGTGGCGAACAACGACGAAGTGGTGGACAATAATGGAAGATACAAGTGTAATGTAATTGACCAGAACAGAAAAAAAACAGTAGCCTTGTGACAAGAGGAAATAATTTAAATAGGTGGCGCGGGGCTTATAAATTTAATGCTGAGTTGATGTGCCAAAAGACCGTTAAACGAAATGGTACCATTACTTGGCTACTAGCTGTCTCCAACCAATTGTTTACGTCATTGCGGGAGCCTCAAAGGTACAAAGAACTTATAGGGGTCATGCCCCCATAGTTAATCGTGGCCATAGATCTTGATCAGCTTTGCAGTCAACTGGGTCAACTGTGGAGGCACCCTCCTTGTTAACCGACGTGCTGAATGTGCCTGCGGGTTGTCACTTTTATTTCCTGTCAGATGAATCATTGGATCCCGATCATCAAATTGCTCGTTAATTAACTGAGCGTTGGGACCCGGTTTCAAGAAAAGTTTAAAGTATTAAAATTTAAACTTATACAAAAAATATTACATCTTTTATGCTAAAGTATGAGAAAATTTGTACTTTAACATACATTTTCATAGTTTTCTATTTTTGAAAAATTTAAAATAAAGGATATTGCAAATGAGCCACAACATCTGGCTCCACCTGGGGATAGTGGTTTTTGCCACAAAACACTAAGAACTTCAGATTAGTGCCTTCACTTCGGGCATGGAGTCAAATGTTGTTTGATGAAATATAAACAATGAGCAAATCATATATGTACAATGGTGAATCATAAAATATTAATGCAGGAAATAATGTTTCAAATACTTCCCATTCACAAGCAGCTCCATTGTTTCTCCATCAAGATCTTCCAGCATGAATGTGTTATTTGATCTAGCCTCAACAATATTATATGGGCCATACCAGAGTGGATCAAACTTACCATGTTTTCCGAGTTTGAAAAAGAATCTCCTTTGCTTTTCTATCAAAAATGGTCTTCATTTTTTCTTGGTAGGTGATCAAATTTTCTCTGACTTTTTTTCTGCTCTCACTTGATTCTATAACCTTGTTCAGCCTTCTCACCAATGCATTAGGTTCTTCTTGTGCTTCTCGAAGAAAAGAAATCACTAGTCTAGCCAATAGAGTAGGAAATAAAGCTTGAGTGCCATAAAACAGTTCATAAGGAGACTTACCTGTAGATCTTCTAGTAGTCACTCTTACTGCCCAAAGAGAAAATGTCAATTTTGAATCCCAATTCTTCTGATTTTCACTAATTGTCTTCTTCAAGATCTTAACCAATGTCTTGTTAGAAGAATCCGCTAGCCCATTCCCTTGAGGATGATATGCTATAGAATGAGACAAAATGAAATTATATGTTTGACAAAAATTAATGAATCTTACTGAATTGAATACTTGGGCATTTTCAGTTACAATCTTGATTGGACACCCAAACCTGTTGAAGATGTTTTCTTCCAGAAACTTCATTACTACCTGATCATTTTCCTTTTTAGTAGGTATTTCCTCCACCCACTTTGTGAAATAGTAAGTGGCAGTTAGAATCCATTAAAACTGCCCACTTGATGGTGGATTGATTTCCCCAATAAAATATAATCCCCATTGTCTAAAGGGTTCTTCAATAAACACAGGGAGAAGAGGTAGAGGAGCTAACCTTTTCTTCTATGTAAATAATTGACACTTATGGTAGCTTCTAACCAGTCTATATACATCAAAAAACAAGGAGGGCCAATAAAATCCCGATTTGAGTATCTTATGAGTAGTAACCTTCCAGCTATAATGGCCTCCACATAGATTCTCATGATATTATTTTATGACATCCATTGATTCACTTTCTGTCAAACACAACAACAAAATTCCTGCAGGATCCTTCCAATATAACTTAGCATCAATTATAACATATGGCTAAGATTTGAGATTTGTTCTATTTATTGAGGGTGGGCTAGAGAAAAAACACAAGTAATGGAAAATATCCTTATCCCAATAAGAGTAGGTAAATTTGTATTTAATTGTTGTCTTTGTGCTTCTTTGACTCCTCTCATCAATAGTTTCCTCCAAGGGTGTCAGCAAATTAATTCCTAAAGCTTTAAAATTTGACTCTGTCAGCAACTTTGCCAAGCCCTATCCCTTCACCAATTTTGTGGGCTTGATATCTAAGTCATATTCTTGGATTTTAGCTATCCACTTTTCTCTTTTTCCTTCAACATCACTTTGAACTAACACATCCTTTAAAACTGAGTTAGGAACATAGGCAACTATTTGAGACTGCAACACATAAGTTCTGAAGGCTTTTAATGCTTTTACTAAGGCATATACCTATTTTTCCAAGATGTTATATTTGAGTTCAGCATCCCTGAGAAATTTACTGAAAAATGCCACACATTTTTCTTTTCCTTCTTCATTCTTCTGCAACAACACAACAACAATGATAGAAGGTGATGCAAATGAAAATATTTGAAAAGGATTTTGACAATCTGGACTGATAAAAACAAGAGCTTCCTAAAGAGCTTGTTTAATCCTGGCAAAGGATTCTCTTGCATCCTTGTCCCATTTTACTTCAGCATATTTGTTATGTTTATGAAAATTTCATCATAATTTGGGACAAATCTTCTCAAGAAATTAAATTTTCCTAGAAATCTCCGAATATCCTTTTTACTCCTAGGCAAAGGAATTGTCTATATAGCTTCAACTCTTGTTGGATCAACCTTCACCCCTTGATTTGAAACTATATGCCCTAACAAATTTCCTTCCTACAAGGCAAACAAGGATTTTTTTGGATTCAAAGACAACCCAAACTTTCTGCATTTTAGGAAAGCCTTATGCAAATTCTCCAAGTGTTCATCATCAGCACCTAAAAAAATAGTCACATCATCCAAATATATGACTACAAAATTATCACCCACAAATGCTATGTCGCCCTTTGAAAAGTGGCACCTGCATTCATAAGACTGAATGGCATCCTGGAATATATGAACGTTCCCAAAGGTGTGGTAAAAGTTGTTTTCTTCTGATCTTCCTTTTCAACAGCTACTTGGTTATACCCGAAGAAACCATCAACCATTGAAAATCTATATGATCCTATCACTTTCTGTAAAACATAGTCCATATTAGGCAAAGGATAATTATCTTTAAGAGATAAATTCCCGAAGTCAACACATAGCCTTATCTCTCCATTATTTTTCCTCACAGGAACTAGGTTAGAAACCCAGTTTGAATATCTAAGTGGGACTATGATTTTTTCCCACAACAATTTCTTCACTTCCTTTTCAATTGGAGCAAGGAGAAATGGATTAATCTGCCTAAGTTTCTGCCTGTGAGGCTTGATCCCATCCTTCAATGGTATTTTTTGCTGAATAATATCTAGATCATATGTCTTCAAATCCTCATAGGACCATGCAAATACATCCATATATTTCTTTAATAGATCAATGTACCTTTCTTTATAATTCTTCGGAACTCCTTTGAATAACTTGACAACCTTGGGCTCCTGTTGAGTTCCCAGATTACAATCTTCCATCTCACCCTCTTGAGATACCTTCTTTTGATCCAGTGCTACATCATTTGAATCAAACAATATTTCAAAAGGAACTAATCCTCTGGGTAATATATTGTCTTTCAATTGGACTATCTTTTGATCACCTATGGACTGGTTAAGATTTTTCAAGTCTTCATTATGATTAGTCTGTTCACTTTCTTGATCTATTTCACTATCTTCAAATTTTTCAATCATTGTCAAGAAATGATTTATTTTCTCATCATATTCAAACACTGCCAGTGTTTAACATTATCAGGTATTGAGGGTCTATGCCTCAACTCAATCTCATACCTCAGTTTGGGATTAATATGTGGCTTGAAAGAACTGACTGCAACTGCTAATGAATCTACCAATATGTTTTCTTCTCTTGGAATGAATTTAAGATTCAAATCTTCAAGATAATTCTCAATCAGGTCCCATACTTCATTTCTATATGATCTCAGCCTTGGATATTTGGTTTGACAAAGATTTTTAATCTGTCTTATAATCAACTCAGAATCACCAAAAATAGAAATGCAATGGATTCCCATTTGTTTAGCAGTTTAAAGACTATAAATTAATGCTTCATACTCAGCTACACTATTTTTTGATTCAAATTCCAGTTTAAAAGAAAAAGGAAAAATATTCCCTTCTGGAGATATCATTAAAAATCTAGCTCCTGTCCCATCTTTTGAATAGGCACCATCAAAATAACTCTTCCAAATTTTGTTTGAACCCAGCTCATTATGTACAATTGCTGAAGAGAGCTGCTTCTCTGAGTCTTCAGCAAACTCTACATCTTCATGCAGGATAAAAAAATAAATATCTTCCTTCTCTTGACCATAGATAGGGGAATTTCCTGCGTCTTTCTTTGTGGTAGTTTTAACAAATCTTGTTTCTTTGTATAACCTCCTCTCTTCCCCATTGAATATAGGAATAATAGCATATGTGAAGTCCAATTTTAAAACACCTCCAAGCTTTGCTCCCCAAGATCGGAAAAAAAGCATACCAAATCTAGCTGGAATATTTGCAACCACTACATCCATCATGATACTTTTGGCATGAATTTGGGCTAGGGATACCACCATGTCTTTTATTAGCCCAACGCACTTCACCCTTTTTGAATCAAATGAATATAGGTCTTTATAGGGCTTAGTAATTTTTAAATTTGATTCTTTCATTACAGATAATGGCATGAGATTATGTGATGCACCAAAATCCAACATACAATTATGAAGAATAAAATCATTAAGAAGCAGTGATATATAAAATGGGGGAACAAAAGAATCCACCTCCTCCACATGTGGACCAAAACTGACCACTAGCTTTTCCTCTTGCAAATTCATAGTATCAAAAATATCATCAAACTTAGAAAGATTAATGAATTCAACAATTTCCTTCTTGTAACCTGGGGTCTTAGCTAGCTCAAGTAGGGGTACTTGAATTTTGATCTTTTCTAGCTCTTTACATAGACTGAAGGCCTGATTTTGTTTGAAAATACTCTCAGGTTCTTCTTGATTTCTGTTAGGATTAGAAATATTTTCAGGCACAGTAACAGCCTTCTCCAAATTATTAGTATCAATAGACTTATTTTTGGAAGTCTCAGCCTGTTGTTTTTCATTTCCACTCATTGGATTCATAGGGTGTTTTCCATTATCTGATTGTTTTACTGAGTTCTTTGGTTGTGGAGTGGCCATTGGAGAAGGGACTGACTCTGGCTCTTTATAATCATCATCCTGAGTCCTTGATCTCTTCCTTGATCTTAAATCATACTTCTTATGCAGCTCTGCTTGCATAAAATCTGTGAATTTATTACAATAATCATCCATCTCTTCTTGGTCAAATGAAACCTCAACTTCAGTGCATTCTTCTTCACATTCTTCTTCTTCCTCATCATCTTCCATGTAAAAAACAGTTATCCGATCTTCAACTTCTTTTTGATCATCCTTAATAGACTGTGAAGGTGTTGCTTCTATATACAATGGTGCGTGAACTTGATTCTAATCTCTCCTTTCCCTCTGAAAAATTTGCAGTGGCTGTTTTCTAAATTGAGGATTGAAAACTCCTCTATTTTTTTGTGCAGGCTTTTTACTGTCTAGCTCCATATTCACTAATTTGTTTGAAAAATTCTTGATAACCTTTGTCATGTCATCAACCCTTTGATTCTGTGATGATTGATCTTTGGCCTTACCTTTCTCCTAAATTAACTTCTTTTCTTGTGTCTTCCCAGCAGCAGTAATATTTTCTTCAATATCCAAAGCATCAGTTTGGATTTTTTCAGGAGTAGGAGATCTCCTCTCTCTCAAAGTGAAACTAAAATCTAACTCAAAAGCTCCAACAAAAACTACCCTTGCTCCAACAGGATGAGGTTTCATTTCTGCAGGTAAACTATTATACAATTTTTAAAATCTTTTAATAAAATCAGTCATGTTCTCGTCTGATTTTTTCTTGATTGCATTAAAATCCGTCAACGAGTAACCATGATATCTTTTTTCACCCCATATTCGAATGAAATGTGTTTCTATTTTGTCCCAATTATTAATTGAGGCATTAGGAAAACCTTTGAACCATTTTCTTGCCTCTCCATTCAGAGACTGTACAAAAAGTATCATCACTACATCAAGATGTTCAACATTTGGATTCTTAGAAAAAGTGAAAAACAATGGAAAGTGTTGCTCTGCAGTTACTTCATCTTAACCAGTAAAATGAGGAAGTAACTTGAGATATTCTTGGAGCATGGCATTCATAGGTTGTGGAAGATTTAATGGTGCATACCTGTTCATCAAGAAAGTAGGGGCTGTCATGTTTATGCCTTGATTAATTGCTCCTCGAATAGGTGGGGATTGTAAACCAGTTGAGGATGTGGATGAATGGGGTGAAAAAACTGATAAAGGAAGGGGTTGATGAAAAATAACAGAAGAAAAAACAACTGTATTTGGTTTATTCTTTGTAAATGTGAATGAAACAAACTCAAAATATTGTTTTTCTAACATTGGTTCTTGAAAATGAATTGATGGGGAAAAGGATTCTTGTTCTGAGAAAATGAGTTTCTGTGAAATATCCTTGGATGAGAGGTTATGTGAATTGCTTCCAGGTGCAGGCAGTGTAGCATCAGGTGTAGAAAACTTCTTTGGTTTCTAAGCTTTTCTAGAAACAAATTTCTCAGGATCTGACATAATTGGTGCTTTCTGTTGTGAGGTGTCCGACCTCGTATGTGGCCTTTCATACACCAGAATTATGAAATAAAAATACAGCCTGATATTTCCTCCTCTCTAAACAACCAAAGGAAATATGAATAAAAACCTAGGGAATGAACTTCGTTTCTTTGTCCCTGGCAACGACGCCAAAAAATGTTGTATCTTAAGAAACAATCCCTTGGCTGTGGTAAGGAATCAATGCTCAAGACACACACACACACACACACACACACACACACACACACACACACAGATATATATATATATATATATATATATATATATATATATATATATGTCACAAAAATATTAAGTCAAATGGTCTTTTCTTAATCACCTTCAGAGATTTTTCATTAAACCCTCAAGAATCAAATGCAATGAATGCCTCTCAATGCCATTATCTGCTGATATAAAATGGAATGATAAGAAGAACATGAAGAAAGGAAGCCCAAACTGATATGCTGATAAACAAAATCTATCACTTCAAACTTCAGAAGAATTTTAAGATAGGGAATAGTTAAAATGAAGGAGCGCCCATTAAGGATTTTAACTCTTATTCACATATGTAAAAAGAGACCTGCAACTTAATTACTTCATTTTATTCATAGAGAGAAAGAATAGAATGGAAATTGGAAAACATATCAATATCAAACATATGAAAGAATATTGATCTTCATTCATTAATCATTTGAGAATTAAGTACAAAATTTGCAATCTGAAGGTCCAAAACTCGGAACCTTTTTCTCTCAAGTTTTTTTCCTTAAATACAAAGTAAAGCAGTTTGTAACTGCTGAAACTACCCCTAACTGCTCAAACTACTTGAGACTTCGTAAACTATCTATCACATGTCATCAAAATGTCTTATTACAATTACATTCTCTTAAAAGAGATAAAATAAAAATTAAATCCTAATCTATTTACTGAATATGGATTGGTCCTGCTGCTGCCGTATTTTCTTGACTTGCTGCCTTGTCTTTCTTTGAAGTTGAGGGATCTTTAGGGAAAACAATCATCCAGGCTCTACATTTTTTCCAAACCTCAATGTTTGTCTTAGGTGAATTAATTAACCTATTATAGTCCAATCTAAAAGCAGTGATCCTATTGAATGTTGGCCTCTCTGTAAACAGGGTTTTCACTAACCATAGCAATTGAAAATGCCTTTGAAGAAAATTAATCAGTGTTGCTCATTTTAGAATATGAGTCTTTTCATGAGTGTTGTCAACTTTTATTTTTTCCAATACTAGTAGTGGTTCATAGGAATCCCATGATAAAATACTACCTCCAAGGCCCCAGCATGATGGCAAACCTTCCCTGGCTCTTTTGTCATATAAATTGTCGAACTTGCTGACTGCTTCTTTGATCTCTCTTAACCTTTTCTCTGTAGCCTTTCTGCAATCATTTTTAACAATCAATTTGTTAATCTCTACAGAATATAAAATCCTATATTTAATCTCATTCTCTTCCAACTCTTGGTTAGTCTTGGAATCAATGAAATCAATAAATCTCTTTGCCCAGATAGCTCTATTAATTGTCTTCTGCTTGTCTTCCATAACCTGCTCCTCGAAATCCCCGATAGTGATTCTTTCTTCTGATACAATAGTCAGAAAACCCAAAATTGATTTCATATCTTCAATAATATCCTTCCAGATAATATCTTTAGCCTGTATCAGAGATATATTTCCCTTTAACTTTTCCTTCAGACTTTTTATCTCAACATCAGTTTTTTGGAAATCTGTCCTATATATATTGATTTCCGCATCTTTAGCTTGCATAATCTTTGTTACTGTCTCCAAATCATTTTGTGCCCTTTTGAGGTCTCTCTCTGCCATCTTCAGTTCAGTATTCAATTGAGCTATCTGTGATGCTGGATCCTCATTGCTAGATGGAAAAATAACAGTGCAGGTATGAGAATCAGTATGATTCCTTAATGATATCACAATTTTCTTCAACTTTGTAATTTCTTCTTCTTTCTGTAGAAGCTTATGAAGAAGGTTATCTTTCTCATTTTCCACTTCTGTTACTTCTGCTGCCATAGAATGCTCCCCTATGGGAAACTTCAATTTTTTATTCAACATAGAGATTTCTGATTCTGCACTTTGTAACAACTTCTGTACAACAGACCTGTCATTTGGATCTACTTCAATCTTTACAATTATCTTCTTAAGTTCTTCATTATGTGTATTCAAAGCCCCGAAGTTGGCTTTTTCCAATTTCAGCTGCTTGATGACCTTTCCCAACATATTCTCAGCTTTAAGAGCCATTGCATTAGTTTTGGTCAATTCATTTACTATCAGTTGACCTATTTGCATATTTAAATTCACTTTATCAAGCAGGGGAGTCTTTCTCACATCAACATTTTGATTTATAGTATTGAAATTATTGGATGACCCTATAGTCATATCAGAGGGGTGAGAAAGAGCAATCTTAAACTGATATTTTTCAAGATCCATGGCAGTCATCAATTTTGTTTGATCTGGAGTTATATGATACTCAACCTGTGCCTCCATGCTAGCCTTCATCTTCCGATTTCTTTCAGCAATCTGAGAAAATACTTGTTTAATCAAGGGCACCTGCTCCTAAGCATCTTCTTGTCTTCCCGGTGAGGTTGAGACATTTTTCTCATCTCCCAATTGTAGTGAGAAAACAGGTTGAGCACCTCCTAAGTCTTCATTTAGCTTTGCTCTATTTTCTGCTCTCTGCTTTTCATCTTTTGAATCAATCAATGCTTCTTTACTCCTCTTGTTAGATTTCTCAGATATGATAGGAGTTTGTATATTTGAGCCAAAAGAACCTACGAAACCCTTATTTTATAGCTTCTTTATATCAGGTCTGCTTTCATGAACAAATGTTGAATAACCATTCTCAATTCTTCTATTTGAAATCACTTTATGGGGGTCATAAGCCCACTTTTCCCCTAACAACAAATACATTCTATATAACATCATAGTGACTTCATCAAATGCCTGTTTCATGTTGACTATAAACATACCCACAAACATTGGTAGCTTAAACATATTGTAGGAATTTACGGGGTAAGTTCCTTTGATAAAAAACCAAAGGTCACCGCTCACAAATAAATCACAAATCAGTACACCAATATTATCACGTGGTTAAAACCCTCGAAGAGGGAAACAGTCCATGGCCTGAGTCAATGCGGCCACTTCAAGAAGTTTATTAATATAAAAAGAAAAGTTACATATGTTTCTCTCATAAACGGTTACCATACAAATGGCCCTCCATTCTCTTTAAATATAGATCATTGACCAATCGGGTGCTAAGCCACGGATCAAGTGTTGTTAATACCGAGGAGAGATATAACAGTTGAATCACTACAAATCATGACCTTCATATTATAAGTTACAAATTTACATAGTAAAGAAACACACTTTATCTAACTCTACACTAGACTAAGTTATTCTTAGCTATTTCCTATGTGTCGGAATATCCTAACATCCCCCCTTAAGAACAACTTGGGATAGGATTGAAGGATTTACAAAGGTGACACAAAAGGAGAAGGAAGGAGGCATTAGAGCCTATCCCCCCTTAATGACAATTTTCCTGAACTCCAAGCATGGATCGAAGTTTGGTAAACTTCGCTTCTGTGAGAGCCTTCGTAAAGATATCAACTACTTGATCATTGGTCGGACAATACTGCACTTCAAGAACACGATCATGAATGAGATTTCTGATGAAGTGTATGTGGAGTTCAATGTGTTTCATACGCTGATGCTGAACTGGATCTTTACATAGCTGAATGGCACTCTGATTATCACACCAAAGTGTAGTTGGATGCTGCTGATGAAGACCAAATTCAAACAGAATCTGACGAAGCCACATGGCTTCCTTGCTGGCTTCAACTACACCACGATACTCTGCTTCTGCTGAAGAAAGAGAGATGGCACTTTGTTTCTTACAAGACCAAGTAATAGGTCCTAAACCAAGAGTGAATACATATCCTGTAGTAGACTTTCGATCATCAGGGTCACCAGCCCAATCAGAATCAGTGAAACCAATCAACAATGGAGATGCTCCTACACTGTAATGAATCCCGAACTGAATTGTACCTCGAATATATCGAAGTATTCTTTTAGCTGCTTTCCAGTGACTTTCATGAGGTTGGTGCATAAACCGAGCGACAAGACCAATGGCAAAGGAAAGGTCAGGACGGGTATGGGTTAGATACAGAAGTTTACCAACAAGTTGACGATATAAGGTAGCATCAACTTTAGGGGTAGTACAAGTGACTGAAAGCTTGACTCCAGACTGAAAGGGAGAAGGGGCTGGCTTACAGTCTTCCATGTGAAAGTGGTGTAGAAGATCACATGCATACTTGGACTGAGAGAGGGTAATGCCTTCCTTGGATTGCAAGACTTGAAGACCAAGGAAATAATGCAAGTGTCCTAAGTCTGTCATTTAAAACTTATTTTTGAGGCTATACTTCACATGGTTTATATGGTTTGGATCACTACCAGTAAGGATAAGATCATCAACATAAAGAACAAGGATGGTGAAGGAATTACCCACCTTCTTGGTGTAGATAGTGTTGTCAGAATGACACCTAGAAAAGCCATTATCTAAGAGAAATCTATCCATTTTGGCATACCAAGCTCGAGGAGCTTGTTTGAGACCATAGAGAGACTTCCTAAGGCAACAAACAAGGCTGGAGTCTTTTTGGATAAAGCCAAGGGGTTGTTCCATGTAGATTTCTTCATGCAAATCTCCATGTAAGAAGGCGGATTTAACATCCATCTGATGGACTTCCCATTTAAAGGAGGCAGCAAGGGAAAGAACAAGGCATATAGAATTCATTTTGGCAACAGGGGAGAAGGTTTCAGTATAGTCAATGCCTTCAACTTGTGAAAAACCTTTAGCGACAAGACGAGCTTTATGTCTATCCACTTGTCCATCTGGTCCAAACTTTGTTTTGTAAACCCATCTGCATCTGACAAGTTTTCTTCCTTTTGGAAGAGGAACAAGATCCCAAGTATTGTTTGCCAATAAGGAACGATACTCTTCATTCATAGCTTCATCCCAATCTGGATGACCAGAGGCTTCTTCAAAGGTTTTTGGATCAAGTTTTTCTGGAACTTGAAACAATAAGGAAGAAGCTCTTTCAAACTAAGAACGTGTACATCGTCGATCGGCAGGGTCACCTGCAAGAGAACCTGTTGCATGCCAAGTAGAGCGGACCCATCTTGGAAGCGGTGGAGTATAAGGAACAATTTCACGAGCTGGAGGAGGATTTTCATCCTCGCTGTCATCATCTGAACTAGAAGGAATGCTATTAAAAATAGAAGAGAGAGAGAGAGGTGGCACATATGCCGAATCAGGCTCGTAGGCCAAAGGTGGCACACCCGCCGAACTAGGCTCGCAGGCCGATATATTTTCATCAAACTTTACATCTCTTCTAATGATTATATTTTTGGATTTTGGTTGAAGAAGTCTATATCCTTTGAAATCTTCAGAATATCCAACAAAAATACATTTTTCACTCTTAGGTTCTAAGGCTTTATGTTTCGCATCTGGAATATGGGCCCAAGCATCACTTCCAAAAACACGAAAGTGACTTACATTTGGTTTGATTGAGCTCCAAGCTTCTTCTGGAGTTATATTATTTAAAACCTTAGTAGGAGTGCGATTTACTATGTAATTTGCACAGTTAATGGCTTTTGCCCAAAAATTGAGACCAAGTCCTTTAGATTGAAGCATACAATTAGCCATTTCTTTTAAGGTGCGATTCTTCCTTTCAGCTACACCATTTTGTTGTGGAGTATATGGAACAATATGTTGTAATTGAATGCCATGCTCAGTGCAGAAGTTGATAAATTTGTTGTTAACATATTCTCCGCCATTGTCTGATCTTAACTTAAGAATCTGATTTCCATATTGTTTCTCAACAAAGGCCTTAAAGGCCAAGAACATGTTAAAAACTTCACTCTTGAGTTTTAAGAAATATACCCAAGTGCGTCTGGAAAAATCATCAATGAAATTTAAGAAGTACTTGCAACCAGAGAAAGAAACAACAGGAAGTGGACCACATAAATCACTGTGCACAAGCTGCAAAGGGGCTGAAGCGTGCCAAGAGGCACGTTTGTCAAAACTATCCCGATGATGTTTTCTGAGTACACATCCGGAGCAAACACCATCTCGGCAAGATACCATAGTAAGACTCGTCACCATATTTTCCTTACATAGAGTTTGAAGAGAGCGATAGTTTAAGTGACCAAATCGCTCATGCCAAAGTTTGCTCACTTCATCATTATGAGCAACAAAAATGGAGGGAAGACATGATGACCCAAATTTGTCAAAATTATACAACCTTGTGGAATCATCAGCAATGCCAGTAGCTAAAATATGTTTAGGATCTTTGAGGTCCTTGATTACAACATCATGAGGTGAGAATTCTACTATTTTCCCTTCACCTGAATGAGTTATCTGATAAACAGAGAGAAGGTTGCATGAAAAGGTAGGAACACATAGTACATCATTAAACTGACCATTATCGAGATGAATGGTTCCAGATCCTACAACACTAAGAGATCTATCATCACCAACATAAATATGTTTGGTGTTACAATCATTTAAAGAAGAAAACATGGCTTTATTTTTGGCCATGTGATAAGAAGCTCCATAATCAATGAGCCACTCATGAGAATGAGAAGAGGAAGATACATTTAATGCATAACCAGATCTTGATGCTTGAAAACCACAAGAAGAAAGTGCCATTCCTGAAGATGAAGGTGAAGAGTGCTCCAAATTGATGTTGTGCTTCTTCATTGCTGCTTCTAAGGCTTCCATCTTCTTAAAAAAATTGGACTCTATATGGCTATCATGATTACAAAAGTTTCAATGTCTATTTGTCTTCTTCCCTTTGTTTCGATTTGCCTTATCATTTTGGTGAGTTGATTTTTCAGTTTGTAGCTGAAATTACCTAGGACCCTTGTTTGGTTTCGGACCATACTTTTTAGGATACTGCTTCTTGGGATTCTTTTGATATGATTTCTGTTGGGTTGCTAAGGCTTTCTTAGAAGCATTTCCAGAAGTGATAAGACCAAGGTGTAAGAGTTTTTCTTGTTCTCTTATCAAAGAATCACAAAAGGCATCAAAAGATGGGTTCTTGTAGGTGGTTCCTGAAGAAATGATGGCTTCTCTAGTGGAATGGAAGGTGGAAAAAAATACAGAGTATGCAGTGCCAATCTTAGAAAGAATGCAATAGATGAGGCTACCATCTTCCTTTTTGACCGTACAACCTTCTAAAAGAAGTCTAAGGGTCTTGAATTTGGACAAAAAAATATTCAATAGAGGAGAAATTATTGGGGTCAAAAGTAAGAAAATCATTTTCAAGCTGGTGGGCCCTGATTTGATTTTGAATGCCAAAGATAGTATTTAGCTTGTCTAGGGCTTCATGAGGGTTGTCAATGTCAAGGATATGAAATTGAAGATCTTGAGAAATGGACATTCCTATCAACCCTCGTGCTTGATCTTGTTTATTTTCCCATTTAGCGACTTTATCATCATCGAAAGGTTTAGTTTCTTGGCCCATAGCTATTCTATAAAGATCTTTACTTCTAAGTATATCTACCATGTGAGGTAGCCATTGGACATAATTGGTGCTGTTAAGAATAATCGGGCATGCACTTTCCATTTAAAAAAAAAAAAAATGAAGCTGAGAAAAGCTGAAACTAATTGCTCCAATGGAAAGATCTCGAAACATTAGGCCGTTTAAAAAAAAATGACTCGAAATATGGCTTTCGGATGAAGAATTTATGCCTTTTTGAAAAAACAAGTTGAATATGCCGAATAGTTACGAGAATGGTTTGAAATTTGATGATGAATTTTGAATTTTTAAAAAAAAATCTCGCCCCTTTTAACAAAAAGCTTTTTACAAAAGTAGATTGAGAAATAGACTTGAACCCAAGACCTCTATTCTCACAAACTAACTTCTCACCAAGTGAGATAGTAAAAGGATTCTGTAATTGTTTGAAAGGAGAAAGGGGGGGGTGTTTATTTATTTATTTATTTCTACTCTTCGGTGTGCGTGCCTTTTCCTGCAAGAAAAACACAAAAAACCGAGAAAAAAAAAAGAATTGCAAGCCTTACGGCAGAATGTTAGATTTTCAGTTAGCTTTACCAGAAACTATCTATTTTTTCACTATTTCTGATTTCCTGAGATCGCACAAAGACGCGGGTAAAGAGCATACGTAGCAAAAAAAAATCCCATCTTCCCATTTCTGATTTGCCGAGATCGCACACAGTGCAGAGAAAAGAGCATACACAGAGAAGAGGGTATAGATTCGGCAAATAAATAAAACCTAAAAACCAAAAATAAATAGAGGGAACCGAAATAAGTAGAACTATTAACAAATATAACTTCAAAACAAATACTTTATACCTCCAGATCTAAACTGTCATAACTTGGGAAACCAGGAACCTTTTCGCATGAAACGAAAGACGTCCCTCACTGTAACAGACACTCCGGACACAACATAGTAGTTCTACAAGCCCAAAAATGTTTAGAAATAATAGATATAGAAAGCAACAGTCACATGCAGCCAAACCGGCTTCGGATTTTGATCAACAACAGATGCGGCCCTCAAAATAGCTCTGATACCATGTAGGAATTTACAGGGTAAGTTCCTTAGATCAAAAACCGAAGGTCACCGCTCACAAACATGTCACAAATTAGTACACCAGTATTATCACATGGTTAAAACCCTCGAAGAGGGAAACCGTCCATGGCTTGAGCCAACACGACCACTTTAGGAAATTTATTAGTATAAAAAGAAAAGTTATATATGTTTCTCTCATAAACGGTTACCGAACAAATGACCCTCCATTTTCTTTAAATAGAGATCATGGACCAATCGGGTGTTAAGCCACAGATCAAGTGTCATTAATACCAAGGAGAGAGATAACCATCGAATGACTACAAATCGTGACTGTCGGATTATAAGTTACAAATGTACATAGTAAAGAAACACACTTTACCTAACTCTACACTAGACTAAGTTATTCTTAACTATTTTCTATGTGTGAGAATATCCTAACACATATGACCCTTTTTCATAAGCACAAAATGTATTTGGTCAACATTTAAAATTTGCCTAATTAACTCCAAAGCAAATAATCTCATAGGAACAAATACATGAAGCCTATATGGTTCTACACTAGCCCCATAAAGTCTAATTTTAGAATAATCTTCAAAAAGATACCAATCACCAAACTTTCAATTTGTTCCCAGCTGCAAGAACCCTTGAGCCTTTGGCAGGAAGCATGGGGGAGAAACCTCATTCAAAATTCTATATGCAGTAGACATAAAATGATTTGAAAAATCAAACAGACCCTTCTCATTCTGTTATTTTCTTACTATTTCAGTCCAAAACACTACTGATTGCATCTTTTTATTTATATCCATGATATTTAACACCAGATGCAAGAATTATTCTACATTTCGATATAAAAAGAGGTAAATAATAAGAGAGGGGAACCTGAATGACCCAGTCAGTGATAAGCTCATGAGCTGAGTATTGACAACTTCTTGCCAATATGAGGGAATATCTAGCGCTACCCTTTGCTTCATCATCAAAGCAAACATTCCAAGAACTGATTTGTCAATTGAACTGTCATCTTGTTTTCCCAATATCTTTGAAATGCACTTCAACACTAGTCGAACTTCTACGTCGAAAAATTCCATGGAGAATTCCTGACTATGAGGTACAAATTGCTTCGTAGCTAGCTTAAAAAAAAAGACAAATTGATTGAATTCTTGACCTACAAGACTATCATAATGTGCTATTAATGAATCATCAGTGAGTTGGACATAGATTCTGACTCAGGGTAACCCAAAGCCTGACGAATTAATAGGGCTGAGACTTGCAAGATATTTTCTCCTTGGCAATTCATTACAAAACACTTGCCAGGGTACATGACAGACACTAACTAGTACACAAACTCAGGAAAAAGGTGTGTTTTTGGAATGCATGCGAATAGTACACTTGTTTTGGCCATGGCGGAAAATATTGGCCATGCTTTGTCATTTAGAAAAACCCGCTGATAGAATGGTAGGTGTTCTAAAGAACATACAGTGTCATGGATATCCCTCTAAGTGTCCATGAGAGGAATATGACTGGATGAGCCGGATAGAGATGAGCGCTTAGCCATATTTTAGCACAGGGTGGCGAAGAACGATGAAGTGGTGGACAAAAATCAAAGATACAAGTGTAATATAATTGACCAGAATAGAAAAAAAACAATAGCCTTGTGACAAAAAGAAACAATTTAAATAGGTGGCGTGGGGATTATAAATTTAATGTCGAGTTGACGTGCCAAAAGACCGTTAAACGGTACCATGAATTGGCTACTAGTTGTTCTCAACCAGTTGCTTACGTCATTGCGGGAGCCTCAAAGGTACAGAGAACTTATCGGATTCATGCCCCCACAGTTAATCGTGGCTGTAGATCTTGATCGTCTCCGCAGTCAACTGGGTCAACTATGGAGGCACCCTCCTTGTTAACCGGTGTGCTGAATGTGCTCGCAGGTTTCCACTTTTATTGCCTGCTAGATGAATCATCGGATCCTGCTCATCAAATTTCTCGTTAATTAACTGAGCGTTGGGACCTGCTTTAAAGAAACGTTTAAAGTATTAAACTTTAAAATTATACAAAAAATATTACATCTTTTATGCTAAAGTATGAGAAAATTTGTACTTTAACATTCATTTTCATAGTTTTATATTTTTTTGTATTTTTGAAAAATTTAAAATAAAGGATATTGCAAATGAGCCACAACAGAATACATAAAGCGAATGCCACCCGACCACATAGAAACTCCTCAAAACTCCTGCAAAAAGCCCCTGGGCCTACTGATGACACCAACCTGTACCTGTGACCTGTCTTCTCCTAACTCTGGAAGTCCATTCTAGCCCTGTCATAGGTGACACCAAAAAAGGGAATATTACAGTCTGTCATATTTTGGACTTCCCTGGTAATGAAATATTCATAGGATTTTACATTCAAGTAGTACATTGAAAAATTCTCACATCCATAATGAGCATGTTGACCAGTTCTGCAGAATCAATGATCAGTGAGAAAATCAAGAAGATTCTACATTTATGAGAGCAAGCGAAAGCTGAAGATTGGTACCTGTACCAGAATTATACTGAGATCAGGGTGTATGGGTGTGAATTGCCACCATACAATTTTCACAAATACCTCCCAATGAGAGTATTTTCCTTGGAATACATAAGATAGATGATCAACTTTGATGAAATCTACTTTGTTTTAGCCAAGAATAAATCCCAATTCAGGCTTAAAACTCAAGTTGGCCCCTTTGTTTGCAATAACATGACAACAGGAGAAGAAGAAGACAAGATTCTCAAAGAGATGAAGTTTAATCTCAAATTCACATGATCATATGATCCTCTGGGCCTAATTTCTAAGTTAAGGGTGGAACACAAAACCACTCCTTATACCCATAATCAGAGGCCAAAAAATTGAAAGATATGTCAATCAATTGACATGGACAAAGAATAATTTGCAGGAAGTTGAAGAACAACTTATGTATACTTCAACTTCACAAACTCCTACTCCTTAGGATAAAGTAGGAAAAAGGTGAAGAGAGGAAGAATAACCTTTAGTGATAGTAAGTGTAGGTATAAATAATTCAAGATTATGTATAGAAAGAGGACCAAGATGAGTCCTAAAGTAGATTTAGAAAATAATGTAGAACAAGGAGCTACTATGATTATCAAAGAAACACCATCTTCATCATAGTCAGGTAGCAAATTTGTTACATCTCCAATAGTGTCATCATTGTCACAGGGTCAAACAGATACAAATCAGACTTCTAAGCTTGTTCACAGAGAAAATGAGAAGAGTATCTTTGACAGATACAAAAAAATCAAGCTTAAGAATGATATTCTCAAGAATAGCACCTACACACAGTTCTGGAAGCAGACTTCCGATTCACAGAGCATGCTCGTATGAGCCTTTGATTCAGAAAAAGGGAGGATGTAGATGTCCTTCCTAGAGGCTCAAATTCCATAGACAAAAACAACAACAGACTACAAAAAGACAACATTTGAGTTTGACACCAAGGACATTCATTCCATTGACTTATCCTAAGGGAGATATGCTGAAGTTATTCATGGAGAGAAATTCCCAAATAAGACAAATGGAGACAAAGATGGAAAATATGATTAAGGAGAAAGAGCAGAATCCGCAGGTGTCCATAGTTCCTCTGGATGTAGTACCCCTCACAACTATCCCCACTACAAGAGCTACAACATCAACAATTCCTTTAGCCCAATCTACAGATGCTGCTGAACATTTTACAAAGACCATATAAATCATGTCAATACAAACAAAGGAGATAAAGAAATTACAGGGGAAAGTCAAAGCTTTGCAGGAACATAAAACCAAAAGTGAAGCTTCAAATTTCGCTGAAGCACAAAGATCCCAAAGGCTACTAGAAATGATACAAAAAGAAGAAAGAGAGTCAACTATTGGCCAAACGTTGTCCCAAGCCAAGGAAAGCATATGGATGAACATCCTCAATTCCATGAATGAGATTTGGTCATGTATCCAAATCATTTTTGAGCAGAAGGACCTGATACAAAAAGCTACAGAAGCTATTGCAGACATCAAAGAGAAGCTTGGTGACAAGGCTACTGAAGCTGCTAATATCAACAAATTCCTCAATTACATGAATAAATATGAGCTAGAGGACATAGGAATTGATGACAAGATTGAAACTATCTTGGAAGTCTAGAAGGTTCTCACTAAAAGGAATCTCATTATGCAATTAGAAGAAAAGTGTAAAGGACTAGAGATACGAGTTAACAGGTTTTTCTGTAGAATTGAAGCATTGAATCAAAAAATATTACCCAGTGTGTTTGTAATTAATGATAAATTAATTACACACCAGGATTATAATAAGAAGTTGAAGGAAGTGGCTAGAAACAGTTCTAAATTCGCCAACATAGAGGGTAGTTTGATAGGAAGAGATTTCCTTGAAGCAATGGGAAATGGTTTTTACATTCAGCATGAATTGAATCACATATTTGTGGTAAAACAAAATTTTTCAAAATATAATGAAGTAGATGAAATCTATAGGAAGGAAACAAAGATGACAATTCTAGATGAAGACAGGTGGGATACGTTGTGTGAGTTACTGGAGTAATTGATAACTCCAGATGCAGTTACAGGATCAACCAACACAACAAAGACAAAAAGAACAACTCAACAAATTTTTCCAAATTTGGGCCACCTCTCGATGCAGTTTCCACCTATCCTATTAGTTTGCAGAATAGATAATTTGTTTAAATCTTGCTAAATATACCTTGTCGGCCGTGACATGATTTTTGTAAATATTCGCATTGGGCTTATTCAACAATGTTTCGTAGTGACATCAATGAAAACTTTATCCAACACATATTGTTTCCATTATAGACTCTCATGCTTCTATAAAAAAGTGAAGAGACTTGTATGAATCCCAGATAGAATTGGAGCTTGTGCAACTGCTGTGAAACTCTTCAACATAGAGTTGACAGATGATGATCCCATGATATTGGATTTTGAGATCAAAGACTTCATGATATTGGATTTTGAGTCAACTATTGGCCAAAATTTGGCCCAAGCCAAGGAAATCATATGGATGAACATCCTCAATTCCATGAATGATATCTAGTCATGTATCCAAATCATTTTTGAATTGAAGGACCCGATACAAAAAGCTACAGAAGCTGTTGCAGACATCAAAGAGAAGCTTGGTGACAAGGCTACTTGTTAGGTCCCAGTAATTTGTTAGATTGGCAAGACCAAATGTACAAGGTTAACATCAAACCAATCTTTGGAGTCCTAGGACCTAGCCTTCCTGGAATCAGAGAGGGCTCTCTCTATGTTTGTGTAAAGGAAGTGACTTAGTTGATTTTAGGGTTTTGATTTTAGGCTAGTTATAGTGATAGGGTTTGTTTGTTTGTTTGTTTGGTTGGATAGGTTGTTAAGAAGAATAGGTAGTGTAAGAGAAAATCAATCCATTGGGCTATGGAGTCTGCAAAGTTCTTGAAAAGTACAAAAATAGGTTAAGGGTGTTTCATAGGGCAAGTTAACAAGGCCAAATGGGTCTAAGTAGGTTAGTGAGTGTGAAATGAACATGAAGTTATGAATGTAGTGGGTTTCAAAAGGAAATTAAGCATCCTTAAATATACTAGAAACAATAAAAGCTTTCAGGATGATAGCATAGTAAAACTTGAAGAGAAATGAGGGATTATTCAACTAGAATTTTGCTAAACAGAACTCAAAACAACAAATAAGTAATCCTAGAGAGCAGTTAAGAATTCTATGAACATTACTTCCAAACAAAGAGATTTTTTAACATAACATTTAAGTGAAACTAAAGAGAATTTAAGGATTCTTTAAATAAACTTCAAGGAAGAAAACATAGAGATCAAAGGAGGTAGACAGAAGTAGGGTGCCAAGAAAGCATATCCTACTCTAAAATTTATGTCCTATGATCAAAGAAACCATGCAAATAATGAAAAATGAAGTAAAAAAATACAAGAGTGGAAATACATCACCATCTAACAGAGCTCATGAATCCTATTAATGTGCTTAATACATTGATGCTCAATCCAAAGCAATCACAACACACCAAAGCTAATTTCTTCAATAAACTCAGAGTCTGTATCATATTAAGCTCAGCAACCAAGAAATATTTACAATGAGGCCTTAATGCAGTATTTAACTTGCAAAGAGGACCAAAACACTAACTAGGGTTTTAGAAACCATTAACTACTCATAAATGTCAAATTTGTCCTATGAGACCATGCAAGGCCCAAGGCACAAATATCCTAATTAATTAAATGCAAAATAACTTCTAACATAAATTTTGAGATAACTAGGAGTGATTTGCCTTAAAAGCCCTCAAAAATATCTTTTTCAATAAATTTATGTCTTTTGTTGATTTTGCAGGCAAGGGCGCAGCGCCTGCACTGAAAAATTGCCTGTTTTGTAACCAATATTTGGAGGCCTTCTAGGTGTCCAAATGAGCTCCATGATAGCTCCTTGGAAATCTTGTCTAGTCTAATTTCCAAAACAGCCTTTATTTTTCTGATTAGAATTCATTTACCTGCTCAAAAACTCAATCTCCCAAGACTTCTCAGGGCGTAATGTCAACTCTGAAAATAGGGCAGAAAGGTGATTTTTTGGGTGTTTTTGGCACCTTTGGAGGACCAGTTTTGCTCCAAATGATCTAAAATATTGTGAGGGTGATGTACTTGGCCTAAGGATTATGAAAATGTTAAACATTCCTCAAAATATTACCCCAAAAAAAAGCGCAGTGCCAGTGGTGCTGCGCCTTTGGCCCTTTAAAAGTCAAAAATCCAAAAACTTCAAAATTGTGCCAAAATTTGAATTTGCCTTGCTAATTATTTTTGGGATGCTTGTAGGGATGCATCAGCAAGGATGTCAAGGTTTATTTATATTTAGCCTCCTTTAGGGATTGAATCTTGGCAAGGGCTCTTTTGAGCTTCGCCCTTGCAATCTTGTTTCTTAAGGCATAATGCCTTGCCATCTTCTTTTAGAGGTCAAGGTCGCTCTTGGTCTTCTCCAACTAACCCTCTAAGTGTATGTTTGCCCCATCAATCCAAGGTTTCCGATCATAGTAAATCTCCATGGCAAGAATCTCACTTGGAGTGAGCTGCTCTGCCAAGGCTACCTCTTTCTCTCTCTCCTTGGCTAAGGCCTTCTTTAAGCCAATTGTCCTTGGCCTCCTCCTAGGAAGTTGTTATTCCTCTTCATCAGTGTCCCCATATCTATCCAGGGCCTCATCTAGATTAGCCTTGGCTTTTGTAGCCTCTTTCTGAGCTCTGATAGCTCTGACCTCATAGATTGTCTTCTGTGCCTCTAGCTGCTTGTTTTCAACCTCAAAATAATGAATCACATTCCTAGCCCTACCTAGATTGGCTTGAAAATCTTTAATTTGGGCAGATTTTCTTTTGAGCAACATGCCTGAGATCCTTGCCTCATTTTCATCATCACTTTCAACATGAATGAATTGAAATTCTTGTTCAGTCTTATGTTTTTCTTCTTCTTCTTCATCAATGACCTTTTTTTTGCCTTTGTCAAGCTTCTTAGTTGATGTGGAAGGCATGGCCTGCATTTCCAAATATGTCTCATAGTAGCTCATGTCAAGATTGGCTTGCTTGAACCATTTCTCCCCTACACTTGGTATCTCAGTGGCATTGGAAATAGCATCAGAAGACAACTCAAAGGTTACTCCTGCAAGGTTAACTTATTTCTCATGCAAGTTAATGATGAAAATCGTGGTTAGCTCAGGGTGGTTTTGCACCTGCTGTACCCTTTCACAAAAATCAAAGCATCCTACATGATGCAAGAAGGAAACAGTTAAGGGAGATGTCATTAGCTCTATTGTGTTGAGTGGTTCAAACCTGTTGATCTTTCCACCCTTGTGCCCCTGCCTCCTTGGAATTTGAGGCTCTCCACCACTGTCACTGTCCTCTCTTTCTGACATTTTGACCACTCTGCCTTTGAAATCCTAGCACAACTATGAAACTGATATGGAAGAGGGTAATGGAATGGTGATGAAAAGTAAGCTCTATAAGTAAATGAGATGATTGAGTGAGGTTATATGTATATTAGGCTGAGTGAGAGGAAAAGCCCAATGACAACCTCAACTGCTTGTTTAAGCTATGTGTTGAAACTCCTTGCACTGATGTAAAACCGATAGGAAAGAGGGTATATAATGTCAATCTGTTTCTAATGTAAGGGACTGAGTGTTATGTCAAGCCTTGATGGATGTGAAACTTTAAACCAATCCAACCACCTTAATTTCACCTCCTTTCTAGACTGATATTCTTTATGGGTAGATGAAATGAGGTTTAAGTAGTGACTTCAAGCATGATTCTTAAGGGTTTTCTCCTTAGGGTTTGATTTTATCCAATTTAAACCATCAAAATGTTGGAAGATGTGGCTAGGGTATCCACTTACCTCTTAGAAATTCTTGTAATACCCTGGGCAGAGATTTGGAGGCACTTGACTTGATTTGGAGGGTTAATTTACTTGGAGGACCCTCCTGGGTTGCCGACAGCTGGTTTGTGCTGGCGGCGCAGCATCGAAGGCAAGTCGTCAGAGGTGCCTGGGAAAGGGTGCAAATAGCTTCTTCCGTGCGGCAACGCCACGTTCCAAGTGCGCAACACCTTAGCAATTTGTATGGGGAGAAAACACTAATCGTGTAGCGTCGGTTTCCAGGGGCGCAACGCCAACCTGAGCGCGCAATGCCACAACACTTAGCCGAATTTTGACTTGAAAACTCAGAATTCGTCACTCCTGAGTGCTTCTAACTCTTTTGCAAGGAAACAATGATTTGTTTGGGGTGAAAAATGGGCTTTTATAGACTTAGGAATTTGATTTAAATTTTGCAACCCACTTTCCTAATGTTTTTAAGCCTTTTTCACTTTCACTGATATTTCTTTGAGTTTTTGCATGCAGGTGCCTGAAAACACTAACTTGGCTCTTCATTTTTCTTCTTGAGGCATAATTTACTCATTTTGACATCCTTGGAGTTAGATTAGTCATGATGGCACCTTCAAAAATTTCTGTGGCTTCCATTACAATTTTTAACTTGTCTTTCTCCCCTTGGCTGGTAGTTAGGAAATTTGTGTTCCTTTTGATCCTGGAGGCTTTGAAATATTTATTTTTTCATAGCAGTAGCCTCAAAATCCTTTTTTACTTCCACCTTGGAGCTCAACATGTCTCTTTTTCTCATTAAGTCATGGCAAGCTTATTAAACATCTTTGAGAGGTTTTCTCATAGCAGCACTTTCAAAACCTTCTTTTGTCTGCACCATGGAGTTTCAAACCATGTTTTTAACCTTCTTTGACACTTTTGATTTGTAGGTGACTGAAATGATGATTTGACCTTTCTTTAACTCCTTGAAGCATGATAAATTCACTTTGGAAAACTTTGGGAGGACTGCACATAGTAGCATCTTCAAGGATTTCTGTGTTTTCCACTACAACATTCAACTTGTCTTTTTCACCTTTTCTCACTAACCTTCTTACACTTGTTTGCATGAAAGTGACTGAAATGATGAGTTTGAAATTTTCCTTTATTCCTTAAGGCATGAAAAATTGATTTTGACACCTTTGGGACTCAAACAGAAGGTAGCATTCTCAAAACCTTCTTTTTTCTGCACCATGGAGTTTCAACCTCATGGTTTCACCTTGCATGGCTATTTTCCCAAAACCCCAGGTATCTGAAGTGCTTTAAGACAATCATCAGTGTTGTCTTATAAGTTCTCTATAGCCCTTGAAAGTTCATTCATTTTCATCAATCTTTTGACAAAATTTCTTCATGTTTGGTTTGATGTGCCTCCTCCATGGCCATTCTGCAATTTATCACTGTTTGGCATTCTACTTGGTCCATTAAGCTCAAAAACCCTAGTTTTCCACCAAGTGGTTCCCTTTCTCCTGCTATAGGTTGTCTTCATTTAAGAACAAACCACCTTTCTTACCAACACCTTTTGCTGATGGACCTCTTAACACCCCTGTAGAAGTGTTAAAATATTAACATTTACCTCTTGCAAAATTTGAGCTGATAGGGTAGTATTCTTTGGCAACTTTCACATCTTCATTGAATAATCATGTGCTGAACTTCTATTACATCTGAGCCAGCTTCTAGCATAAAAAAAAAACAGTGTTTGAAACATCAATGATGACCTTACAACCTGTGAAACCCTAACGACCTAGTGGGGGGGTCCTTTGACCATGATATTTGACTGAAAATTGGCATGGAGGCTTCAAGTAACAAACAAAGTATTTGTCAAAGTGTTGTATTGGAGATCCAAAATCCAATGTACTTGATTTATCTAAAGAGCCTACAGAGATGGTTTTGAGACCATCAATGCTCGAGGAACTTGGGGATCATGGGAATGAGTTAGGCTATAGGCAACCCTAGATGGAAAGTGGAGTTATGGGCAAGGGAAAATAGAGTAATAAGGTCATAGGTAGGAAAAAAGGATGGAGATGATTGGCATAATCCCATAAGGATTCTTTTTAGGAGTGACAGGGTGACCATGGAATGGAAAAATGATAGAATAGTGAAAATTTTTCTATAAGGATAATGAAGGCAGTGAGATTTCTAAAACTCACAATGTTCAAAGAATGTTGTTTTTATAAATCTAGATCCAATATTAAGTCATCTAGAGATAATGAAAAATACTGATGACTAACACTACTGAAGCTGTTAATATCATAAAGTTCCTCAATTCCATGAATAAATATGAGCTGGAGGACATAGGAATTGATGACAAGAATGAAAATATATTGGAAGTCTAGAAGGTTCTCACTAGAAGGAATCTGATTATGCAATTTGATTTCATCTACATATTTGTGGTAAAACCAACTTTTTCAAAATATAATTAAGTAGATGAAATCTATAGGAAGTAAACAAAGATGACAATTCTAGATGAAGACAGGTGGGATACTTTGTGTGAGTTACTGGAGTAATTGATAACTCCAGATGCAGTTACAGGATCAACCAACACAGAAAAGACAAAAATAACAACTCAACAACAAATTTTTCCAAATCTGGGCCACCTCTCGATGCAGTTTCCACCTATCTTATTAGTTTGTAGAATAGATAATTTGTTTAAATCTTGATAAATATACCCTGTCGAGCGTGACATGATTTTTTAAAATATTCACACTGGGCTTATTCAACAATGTTTCACATTGACATCAATGAAAAATTTATCCAACACATATTGTTTCCATTATAAACTCTCATGTTTCTATAAAAAAGTGAAGAGACTTGGATAAATACTAGATAGAATTGGAGCTTGTGCAACTGCTGTGAAACTCTTCAACATAGAGTTGACATATGATGACCCCATGATATTGGATTTTGACATAAAAGACTTCATGAATGTCATATATTCCACCGCAGTGAAGTCGGATTTCCCTCTCATACCTTCATCGAGGCCCTCTACCATACATACTCTAACTACTTTGAATATCAAAAAGTTGACAAATTGTAGTCTATTGAAATTGACTCTTGCTGGAAAATGTTGTAGAATGTGAGAAAGCATTTGTAAAGAGGGATAAAATAGCTCAATGAATTGGAAAGAACACCCTGCCTTGTTGAGAAAGGGAAGAATCAATCACATGATTCTTCTAGAGGAGAAAGTCATTGAAAAGGACATCGAAGAAATAACTTCATATGTAGGCGGATAGACACAACCAAGGTAGAGAGTTGATGATCACTGTGATCATTGTGGTAGAAATGGACATGATTAATTGACATGCACGATCCATTCGAAGAATATCAAAGACAAATAAGATAAAAATGAAGACAAATGTAAAATACCAAACCCGATGAATGGTAAAACACCTAAATATGCCTATTACATTGTCACATATAACAATATTGGAGCAATTGAAGAGTTGTTTCATACTTCATTTTCTTAGTTGTTTGAAACATGTTCAACATGTCACATAACCTTATAGAGATACCTCTTTGAATAGTTTAGTGACAATGTAGATGAAATAGTGAATTTTATAGAGAAATGAAGTCTCAAGTCACATGAATTCCTTAAATTATTTTTGTATGATGTGCTCTATCTTCTCTAGTTGTGTAGGAATTTGTTGTCCCTTATGCACATTAAAAAATATAACCACTTCATCCACATATTTGATGGAAAATTGGACTAATATATTATGATTTTTTTGGCCCCTTTCCTCTTCCATCTGTTAATGGAAATAAGTACATGATTAATTTTGTTGATTATTACAACATGGTGTGTTGGGTGTACATGTTGAAAGATAAATATTAAGAATAAAACTCATGAAATGTGGCATGGTCACATTCCTTTGGTGGGGCATGTTATTTTCTTTGGTTCCACTTGCTATGAATTTATTTTTAAGGAACAAAGAAACATGATTGATGCAAGGGATTTAAAAGTGCATATTCTTAGGGTATTCAAATACATCCAAGGAATATAATATTTACATATCATGAATTTGATATTGCAATTCCACATATTGAATGGTGGATCAATATATTTTATCAATATATAAAATCTCCTTTTGAAGCACAATCTCTCCCTCATGAAGTTCCAATCACTACATCAGATCAACAAGATCCTTCAAATTATGTCATTAAGAGGATTGGAATGTTTAATTTTGATGCAACACCATCCCAATCAATGAAAAAAGTTGGAACATATTAGGGAGGTCCACCAAGATGGCTCATTAAAATACTTGAATTTGTTCATTCTAATGAGGTTTCAAAGATGAGAACTAGAGATGAATCAATCATACACCATGGGGGTTGTTGATTTTTGTAGCTATGTTTAGTGTTGAAAATTTATATTTTATCCCTTGAAATGCATAATGTAATTTTAAGACATGTTATTCATGTAATTTTCATTGATTAACCCTTGAAATAATTATTATGAGACACATTCTTAATGTTGGATTTAAAATAGAAAATTTCAAAATTTGAATTTTGAATTTTTGGCGCCAAACTAGTCAAGTCAACCCTCCCTCATGTCAATTTAGCCCCAGTGAAGAGACAAAACCATTAGGATAGGCATACCACTATATATTGAGCAATAGACCTCCTCCTAAAGGTACCATTTGACCTCACACAAGAAAATACAGTTTCTTTGCATCCAAGCTAAGGAGAAGAAGGAAAAAGGAAAAGAAGGATGAATTCATCTCTAACTTCTATATCTTTGTCTAGACCTCATACTTGTGAATTTTTGGGCAGTTTATGGGTAACATATTCTCGACAAGCTGAAATTTTGGGCATATTGAAATTCTAGGGAGGCCGTGTTTCTGGGAATATTCTGGGAGGTCAAAATTCATCCTAGGAACATTAGAGAGGGCCAATTTTGAAGGAAGAAGTTTGAATTGACTTGAATTTATGGCTACTAAAACAGGTTTGATCATAGCTTTCTGGTTAGTTTGACCTCATAGTTGACTAGTTGCATTAGATGTATCTCTTGTTGAAATGAAAAATTTCACTAAGAAAAAGGTTGTTGGGTTTTTCCCCCAAGTGGGTTTTTGGAGGGTAAATATTGTGTTCTCTTTGTGCATTGTAATATCTACTATCATTGTGGCTTTATAGTTGAATTTATAAAGTGTAATTTCTTAATGATAATCTGAAATTGTTAAAATAAGATCTACACCATGTGAAGTAATTATTAGTATTTTAGAAATTTGTTTTTGTATCAATTGTACTTGAAAAATGAATAGAGGTGATGTAGATATTTATAATTTAGTTGATGTAGATGAAAGAAATGTTTCAAATGATTGCAAATTGAATTTATATACTAATTTTGAGCCAAATTCCTTTGGAATAAGATACTTCTTGTGATAAGTATGATGCTATTATTAAGGATGGGAAATCGAATTTGGTGGATGCTCTATTCAGAACTAAACCAGTTGGATGCAAGTGAAGAGGTAAGCCATCATATTGTTAGAAATATTGTGAGGGGGGGGTGAATCAATGTTTCTTTTATAGTTACTATTTTATGACAATTAAGACCACTTAATAATATAAAACACAAAATATAAAAAATAATAACTATATTAACAAGAAATGAAAAAGTCTCTAATCCTCTTTTTAAAATGAATCAATTACAATGATAGTTCAGGGCTCCAACCCTACACGAAGACTCCAATGTTGAAATCAACTAGGCACCAACATGTACTGTGTGAAGCTCTAACTTGGTCTTCTATAGGACTCCATTCCTCTCAAGGATTCAGGTTCCAACCTAGTATTCCATAAGGCCTCCTAAGGAAATTTTTTAAAATAATAGTGGAAATAATAAAATAATATTAGATTACATCATAAAATTTTAGAGGGAAAAAAATAAAAACTATTTTTTCAACTCGTATTGAGAGAGAATGTCTTCATGTCCTAATTGGAATATTTTTTTATAAAGGGATAAGAACAAAAAGTGTGAAAAAACCGTTTAATCCTCATATGGTCTAAAGCAATGATCACAAGCATGGTGTGAAAAAATAATTGATAATATCATGAAATGTGAATCTCAAACATTTTAATATTTATGATACAACTCTATTTTAAAAAAAAAATGTTGTATATCTTGTAGTGTATGTTGATGATGGGGAACAATTAAATGAACTACATTACATCCAAAAATAATGAGTTGAAAAAGAGAATTGGGATGATAGGTTTGGGATATCTTCAATACTACTTCAAAGTTGAAGTGAATCTATAGAAATTATACAAACAATGTGTATACCAATGGATTCAATCCGATCATGCGATATGTTAAAGCAAGATACTGAATCCTTCTACAAATCAATTGTGGAAAATAAACATGATCTCCAATCACAACAAGTAAGGAAAGAAACAAATTAAACCACAACATAGATATTTTTCCAAGAAAAGCTTACTGCTGAAAACCCCTCTATCTTCTATTGTATATTCACCAAGGAATCATGAAACAATTACAATTCACTCTTCTCACAAGAGTCTCCTACACTCTCACAACTGTATCACACTAATTCAGATAAAATAGGCCAACACTTAGCCAATTTTCAGCCTGTGATCAGCTTTCACAATTCTTGATGAATGCGATCCCTATTATTTATGAATTTCAACCTTCCTAAACTGTGCAATGCTCATGGGAAATCCTATGGTTGTATTGCTGCATGCGGGCAACCTACTAATGATACAACTAATAGTTAACATCCCTTTAACCTTTGTCTCAACTGGGTCTCCACTAGAACTGACATGCATGCAAATATTAATAGTAAATCATCATTTGCATGACATATCACTACATGTGAATTAAATTTGATTTAATTCACTTGATCTCCCACTAGTGCAACAAACAGTTACAATTAGTTCAACTAACTTTAACTCACTTAACTGAGTTAACTGATTACTCATGCATTAAAATAATCCACTAACTGCAACTCGAACTCCATAACTAATAGAATCACTCTACATGCCTCACCAACCACCTTCAACTCGAAATTCATGAGCTAGCTGATTTTATCACACTCAGTTAACTATTACAAGTGATCATGAGATAAGATTACAATTTATTGTCTAATTTAATTAAGGGAAAATTAAATTAGACACTTCTTGAGTTTATTAAATAATTTTGATTTCACACTAATGTATCGCTAGGACTTGTGGTCCCACACTAGTGTGTGTGTTGCAATTTCTTGTCGATTTTCAACACTCCCTCTCAATAATAAAGGGATTATTAGCTACCCCGATCCTGCCTCTGTGGTATTCAAATTTTCTCCTCACGAGCGCCTTCATCAGAATATCTGCATCTTGATCCTCCGTGGGAATGTACTAAAGTAACATAATGCACCTTTGAACACAATATTTGAGATGGTGGTACCGAATGTCTATGTTCTTGGACCTATCATGGAATGCCAGATTAACTGAGAGTTTAATGCAACTCTGGTTATCACAATGTATCACCGTCAGATCCATCTGAGAACCAAACAAACCAACCAAAAATTTCCTCATCGAGATGGACTCACATGTAGCCTGACTTGCTGCCATGTACTCTGCCTCGATTGAATTGAGTGCCATAGATCTCTACTTCCTGTTGTACCAAGAAAATGTTTTCGATCCTATGTTGAAGATCCCTCTTGATGTGCTCTTTCTGTCTGATGGACTTCCTACCCAATCTGCATCCATGAATCCTTGAAGCTTCACTCCCCCTGTCCATATGTACCATAATCCATACTCTGTAGTGCCCCTGAGAGATCTCAAGACATGCTTCCACGCCTTCTAAAATAGCTTGGTTGGCTCAACCATAGCTTGACTCAGTTGGTTAACTACACAACAATTGTCTGGTCTGGTGTTCACCAAGTACATTAGTGAACCCACTAGCTTTCTGTAAATAGTAGCATCCACTTCCTCACCTGAAGTAGCATCCTCCTTCCTCCAGTTTCCTGGAAAATGAGTCTCCATGGGTTTATAGCTCTCCATGTGAAACTTACTCAGAATCACTTTGGCATAATTTCCCTAAGAAACAAATAGCTTACCATCCCGATGCCATATTTCCAAACCAAGGAAATAGTGAAGGAGTCCCATGTCCTTCATCTCAAACTCTCTTGCAATATCCTCTTTGCAAGAAATTATGAGTTGCTCATCACCTGTCAAAATTAGATCATCAACATAAAGTACGATAATCAAGATCTTACCATCAACCACAATCTAGTACAGGTTCACATCCACTTCACTCTTTGTGAAGCCCAACCCGGTGAAATAGCTGTCAATCCTGGTGTACCAAGCACGAGATGCTTGCTTTAGCCCATACAGTTCTCTCTTGAGTCTGCACACATGCGACTCACTGTCAAAGATCTCAAAACCTTATGGTTGCTCTATGTACAATTATTCCTCAACAACTCCATTGAGAAACACATTCTTCACATCCATCTGATGTATCTGCCACCCCATTTGCGCTGAGAGACCAAGGATAGATCTAATCGATGAATACCTCTCAACCGATGTGAAAGTATCCTCATAGTCAATCCCCTCAACTTGTACGAATGCTCGGGCTGTAAATCTAGCCTTGTACTTATCCACACTCCCATTAGATTATTTCTTCACCTTATAGATCCATCTAGATCCAACCACTGATTTTCCAACTAGTCTTGGGACAACTTCCCATGCATTGTTCTTGATGACGGAGTCATACTCCTCAACCATGGTGTCAACCCAAATTGGTTGCTACACTGCTTCCTCAAAGGAGGATGGTTCTGTCACAATACACTTGCTCATAAGAGCCATGTATCCAGTAAACATTTCTGGAGACCGTCTCTATCTACGCAGTGAAGTAGGTTATCCTACATGTTTTGCTGCATCAGGTCTCAATCTATCAGCTTCCTTGGTGCGCCTTCTACCATTTCTGGTGGATGGCTATGCATGAGTGTTTTCTGCCACTCCATTATCCTCCACATGTGGCTGCTCCACATCTTGAGGTTCATTCTTTGGAACCAAGATTTCCTCATCTGCATGCAAATCATGCTCCCTCTCAAGGGACAATCGTATGGCTTTCTCCTCATCAAAGTTTATATCCCTTCTCACAACAGTCATCATGTTGTTTGGAAAATACACCCGATAGTTGTGGGGAGTATCAATGTACCCCACAAATATCCCAATATCAGTTGTTAGTTCGAGCTTCTTCCTGGAATATTTGGTCACATGATGATAGACAGATGAGAAAAAAATTTTAAAATATGAAACATCAGGTTTCTTACTAGAAAAATCCTCCTCTGGTGTACTCATGCCAAGTATCTAATGAGGACTAAAATCTTGCACAATACTGTTGTGTTGCATGCCTCCGCCCATAGATGCAACAATAAGCCCTGATCATGCAACATCGCTTGTGTCGCACCCACAATTGTTTTATTATTTCTTTTTGCGACCCCATTCTGTTGTGGATTATGAGGCGCAATCAATTCTCTCCAAATTCATTCTTTTCTACATAGCTTCTTTAATTCATTAGAGATGTACTCACCACCATTGTTGCTCCTAAGAGCCTTCACATGATTCCCTATATATTTCTCCACCAGTGCTTTGAACTCACATAATTTCGATAATGTTTGATCATTCTTCTGCATGAAGTAGATCCAAAAATTTCTAGAAAAATCATCAACAAAGATCACATAATACATGTTCTTTGTTTTTGAAGTTGTAGAGAATGGTCCACACACGTCTGAGTGAACTCTCTCAAGGATTTCTGCTGCTCAGTTCACCTTCTCGTGAAAAGTGGCCTTTGAATACTTCCCCACAGTACATCCCTTGCATGTTTCTATCTGTACATGAGTACCCTTGGGAAGACCCATAGAAATATGTTGCATGACCTTCAAGGCACCGTGGTGTAGATGGTCCAATCTCCTGTGCCATAAATCACCCTCATCCCAACTCACCACTTTGTCTGCCTTACCCATCAATGTTGCACAACCATCTACATCAATTTTGTAGAGATTCTTCACACAAATCCCAATATTCTTGGCTTGTCCTATGGCTTTGTGTCGAAGGAAAACTTTCCCTTCATTGAAAACCACATCATAACTTCTATCCTCCAACATTGCGACTGAAACTAAATTCCTTTTCAAGCCTGGTACACGCATTACATATTTTAATAAGAAGTGCTTACCTGACTGTCTCTGGAAGGTAATTGTACCAATCCTAGTAGTGTTGTACCTCCCATCATCACCCATTTCGATATGCATTTGGAGGTCCTTCTCCTCCAAGCTATTGAAAAGTTCTTTGTCTCCTGTCATGTGGAAAGATGCACCACTATCTAAGTACCACACTGATCCCAACATACTTAACACCATGCATGCAATGAGCGATAAGTCCAACTCAAATTGCGAGGCTAAAGCCTCACCAGATGCAGATCCTGAAGCCTTCTTGTTATTCTTATTTTGTGGACAATTAGTGGCATAATGTCCATGCCCGTGATAGTTAAAACAATTCACTCTAGACATGTCGTGCTTCTTGCCATATTTGCTGGTCTTAGATTTGGAATAGGATTGCTCTCCTTTCCCCTTCTTCGCCTTACTAGCCAAGGCACAATTTTATTCATCATCTATATTAGATGAAGATCCATCCCTGATATTCCGCCTGAATTATTCTTGCACAAAATCCGACAGAAGTCGCTCCCAATCTGGCAGATTCTCCCTCCCATTGATAAAGTCCTGATAACTATGCCAAATCTTTAGAAGGCTTAAAATATCTAGGCTCACCAAAACATCATCCGTAATAGTAATTCTGGCACTCCCAATCTCATCTCAACATTTCACAAACTTGGTTAAATATTTCGGAATAGTGTCGAATTTCTCCATTTTGATTTTCCTGAGATTGTACTTCAATGCCAATTTTCTATGATCACTACTACTTTGAAACAGATCTATGAAAGCCTTCCACATTACATATGGATTCAATTTTCCATGGATACTTGAGACAATGTGGTCTTGTACTCCCTCCAGTAAGATCCTCCTCACCTTTGCAACCTTATTTTTCCAAGAATCAAGAGAGGCATCTGTTGCAGTGAGTTTGGGAATGTAATTATCAATGAATTCTTTCAACCCATTGTCCTCTAGAACTGCCTCCATCCTATCCTTCCATGCAATATAATTAAAATTTCCCCCAAGTGCATACTCCAATCTCAAGCCATTGAAAGCCATCTTGATCTTGATCCGCCTGTTGCACCAAAGAATACTTTTACAAATTCAAATGCTATTTAGTCACATACTCAATTTCTTCTCCACTATAGTGATTTCATGTGCTCTTATACCATGTATAAATTACACAAACAATGTGTATACCAATGGATTCAATCTGATCATGCGATATGCTAAAGCAAGATATTAAATCCTTCTACAAATCAATTGCGGAAAATAAACACAATCACCAATCACAGCAAGTAAGGAAAGAAGAAAATCAAAACACAACACAAATATTTTCCCAAGGAAATCTTACTGCTCAAAACCCCTCTATCTTCTAATATATATTCACCAAGGAATCATGAAACAATTACAATGCACTCTTCTCACAAGAGTCTCCTGCACTCTCACAACTGTCTCACACTGATCCGGAAAAAAATGACCAACACTTAGCCAATTTTTAGCCTCTGCTCAACTTGCCTTGCTTGCACAATTCCTGATGAATGCAATCCCTATTATTTAGGAATTTCAACCTTCCTAAACTGCACAATTCTTATGGGAAATCCTATGGTTTTCTTGCTGCATGCAGGCAACCTAATAATGATACAACTAATAGTTAACATCCCTTTAACCTTTGTCTCAAATCGGTCTCCACTGAAACTGACATGCATGCAACTGTTAATAGTAAATCATCAGTTGCATGAAATATCACTGCATGTGAATTAAATCTGATTTAATTCACTTTATCTCTCACTAGTGCAACAAAGAGTTACAACTAGTTCAACTGACTTTAACTCACTTAACTGAGTTAACTTATTTCTCTTGCATTAAATTATTGCTCTAACTGCAACTCGAACTCCATAACTAATAGAGTCACTCTGCATGCCTTGCCAACCACCCTCAACTCGAAATTCATGAGCTAACTGAGTTTATCACACTCAGTTAACTATTACAAGTGATCATGAGATAAGATTACAATTTATTGTCCAATTTAAATAAGGGAAAATTAAATTATACACTTCTCCAATTGATTAAAAAATTGGCTTTCACACTAATGTATCGCTAGGACCTATGGTCCCACACTTGTGCTGCAATTTCTTGTTGACTTTCAATAGAATCAACAATTAAAATACATATTTATCTCCCAAAAGAAGTACATTGAAGAATTACTAAAAATGTTTGGCATGGTAGAATGTAACCCTCCTACTGTAACGAAACAAAATTTGAAGCTCACATGAAAGGAAGTTTGGAATGGATTTGTGGATACAATAATGTACATATATGTTTTGGTAAACCACAAACGACCAAACATTTCATTTGTTGTTGGGATTATTTCAAGGTTATGTAAAAATCTTGTGAAGGACATTGGTTTGTTGCAAAATAAGTTTAAAAATATTTAAAGGGAAATCAAGACTTTGCACTCAAATATTCACAGGTAGATGACTTCAGCTTCATTTTATATTTTGATTCAATTTTCACTAGGACAAAAGGAAATGGAGTTTCAATTTTAGGCTATTTCATGGGAAAAGGATCAAAAACTGTCTCATGGAGCTCCCACAAATAATCAACCCCAACACATATTTCGATTCTGAAGTCAATAAAGAATGTCATCAATTATTGTTTTGAAAGGTTTAGGTTTCTAAATTGGTTTTTAATTTAGAACTGCCCTATAATATTCAAATATTCTAGCCCTATAATAATAAATTTTAGTTAATGGAAATTGGGAATTTGAAATGGATGTTACAACTGTGTGTACAGAAGTGGTTAGTGACAATTAGGAGTGCTCTTCAGTATTATGTAGGCCATGTATGAGGGCTCTTAGATAGCTCAAAAATGCATCAATGTCCATATTAATGTTTGGTAGGTGCAGGTTCATGTTTACTGTCCACCCCTGATATGATGTTGGACTTGGACTTTCTAAGGTTTGTATAGTAATAAAGTGTCCTACAATTCAATAAGTTAAAATTACAATTTATACCAATTTTTTCAATTAAACAAATTAGAAAATAAAAATAAAAAATGATCTTAAATAAAAATGATTAATGTTAAGCCATACTTATTTTTCTTTTAAGGAAACTAAAATGATTTGAAATGACAATGTAAAGCTTTATCAATATGATGATTGTTGGATATGCAGATAATTATTTCTATTTAAGAATTTATCAGTTTAGGTTGTTGTTAAGCCAGGGAGAAATCATGTTATTTCTATTTAAGGAGTTATCAATTTAGGTTGTCATTAAGAGAGGGATAAATCATGTGTGTCCTGATCATTTGTAAATAATTTAGTGAGGTGAATCAGGGTAGATGATCAACGGTTGTGTGTTAGTCTGAATGTGTAAGATGGATGGAGAGTATGCCTCCTTGATTGAATGATTTATTGATTGAATGATGGAAATATTGATTGATAGTTGGCATAGTATGCTTTTTGGCTTGATTGAGTGAGCTTGGTTGAGCACTCCATCTTAGATCAATATCTAACGAGTCGTGATTGTTATAGATCTCATTAGGAAATAATCAATTACTACATACCTTGAGGCCTTTAATGTATTGTGATAATTCAATCAAAATACTATAAGATCCATGAATAGATCCTTCTTTCTTTATAGTACCTTAGGAATATGAAAACGTAGTGTGATATTATTCAATTTTTATTATATAGGATAATTTCTCTATAATAGGCCTAAGGTAAATACAAACACAAAGCATAAAAAATTAACTCATTAAGAACACTAAGTATATTATTCCTAGTGATGGCATTGATTGTTTACTTTACCTCTCAAACCATATGCATCACAAAATGTATTTAGAGAATAATCCCTATTGCATAAATCTCATGATAACATGAACTATGTTACCTTATCCATATATTACATAATAATTCCACCAAAGCATCAAAAGACAATTGATCCTAGCATTAAGTTTGTAATGGATACATTTCATTGTTCTTGCTCTTGCATTAAGGAAGAAGGAAAAATAGGTAAGGATGAGTCAAACTAGCGACTAAGTTTCCAAAAAGAAAAAGAAGAAAATGAAAGAGTGTGATAGATAAATAAGCATAAAATTAGGGAAAGGAGAATGAATATGGTAATATATTGATGATGAAGAAAATAAAATGAATAAAAGATCACAATTCTTAGTTTTTTAATCACAATTTAGCATCAAAATGTTCCCTATCAAAACACTCATTTTCATCAATGTGGTAATCTAAAAATCTAATTCCCTCAGAAGTACATTCCCACTATGGGAGGAGGAACCCATCTAATAATAAGTACATCTAAGTTTGGAGTGAAAATTCTCAAGCCCCTAGGAGGAAAAGTAAACATTAAGATAGAGGAAGTATTTCAATAAGTGTCTATGAAATCTAATGCTCAAGTGGATGTCAAGATAATATGTGTAAACATAATATAAGTAGCACTCTTGCAATGTTAACTGCATTAGAAAGGTAGCTAAATTAATCCCAAGCTAGAGTAACTAATCAATATTTAGATGAACTAAATATCATGGTTATAATTACCCCTATGGAATTAGGAGGCATAAGAATTTATCTATTACAGGTAGAGAAAAAGCAACTAAAAAAAATATTATCTAGATTTCAATTCACAACCCAAGAGTCTTTAGTAGAAGCGATCCTAAAACAAGTGGCTTAATGATTCTCATCTCTCATAATACAAAAGGAATTAAGATGACCTTAAATCAATTATCCTTTAAATTATTATTTTTCAAACACAATAGCCAAAAAAAATTGATGTTACAATAGACTATGTTTTCGGAGTTGGAAGTAAAAGAACATTTGATAGGATGTTTTCCGAACTAGTCATACAAAGAAATGAACTTGGAAGTTGATGAGACGTTTAATTTTTTTTAACAAATTTTCTAATAAAAAAAAAAATCTCAGACACCTATCTAGAAAATAAAAAATTAATATTAAATAATGATAATAAACAAAACAACATCCCCTTATTGCTATATTTCCAAAAGTATAAAACTTTTAAACGGTAGCATCAAATTAATTCAGATCTTTGTCATTCTATAATCTAGAAAACTAAGAACTACAAAGTTCAAACTAATATTCTACTTGGTTCGCTTAAGTTGAGCTAGGCTAGTATTCAACTTGATTAGTTTACGTTGATAACTACAAGCTTGTCTTGGAGCAACACAATCTGGTGTCTACATATTGGAAATGAATGTTTACTATCAAACCATAAGAGAATTCACTTTGAACGATAACTATGCGTGCATGATAATTGTCATATATTCCACTAGAGTGATGTTGGATTTGAGGCCCTCTACCATACATACTCTAACTACTTTGAATATTAAAAATTTGACCAATTGAGTCTATTGTAATTGACTCTTGGTGGAAAATGTTGTAGAATGTGAGAAAACATTTGGAAAGAGGGAGAAAATAGCTCAACTAATTGGAAACACCACTCTACCTTGTTGAGAAAGGGAAGAATCAATCACGTGATTCTTCTAGAGGAGAAAGTGGTTGAAGAGGACATTGAAGAAATAACTTCATATGTAGGCTAGTCGACATAACCAAGGTAAGAGAACCAATGTTCAATGTGATCATTGTGGTAGAAATGGACATGATGAATTGACATGCAAGATACATTAGAAGAATATCAAAGAAAAATTTGATAAAAATGAAGACAAAGGTAAAATGCAAAATCAGATGAACAGTAAAACACCTAAATATTCCTATTACATTGTCACGTATAACAATATTGGAGTAATTGAAGAGTTGTTTCATACTTCATTTTCATAATTTATTGACACATGTGTAACATGTCGCATAACCTTATGGAGATACCTCTTTGAATAATTTAGTGACAATGTAGATTAAATAGTGTATTTTATAGAGAAATGAAGTCTCAAGTCACATGAATTCCTTAAATTATTTTTGTATGATGTGCTCTATCTTCTAGAGTTGTGTAGGAATTTGTTGTCCCTTATGTACATTCAACAATATAACCACTCCATCCACATCTTTGATGGAAAATTGGACTAATATATTATGATGTTATTGGCCCCTTTCCTATTCCATCTATCAATGGAAATAAGCATATCATTACTTTTATTGATTATTACAACATGGTGTGTTGGGTGTACATGTTGAAACTTTTAGAAAATTTCATGTATGGATTCAAAATGAAGAAAAATCACATATTGGCTCTCTTTGTATTGGTAAAGGAACAGAACATACATATAATTAATTTGGAAATTATCTTCACCAACATGGGATTCAACATAAAATCACCATATCCTACAATCCTCAACAAAATGGTGTAGTTGAAAGAATGAATACTACTATCTTAAATATGGTTATTTCCATGATGTTTTTCAAAAATGTAAAGTTGATGTGTTGGGATAGTGAAATTCTATGTCAATTATATATGAAAAATTGGCCCTCCTTCTCATATGATTAAGAATATGACTCATGAAAGAAATGTGACATGGTCACATTCGTTTGGTGGGCATGCTAAATTATTTGATTCCACTTGCTATGACTTAATTTGTAAGGAACGAAGAAACATGATTGATGGAAGGGATTTAAAAGTGCATATGCTTAGGTTATTCAAATACATCCAAGGAATATAATATTTACATATAATGAATTTGATATTGCAAAGCCATTACCACATATTGAATGTTGGATCCATACCTTTTATGAATATATGAAGTCTCTTTTTGAAGCACAATCTCTCCCTCATGAGGTTCCAACCACTACATAAGATCAACAAGATGCTTCGGATTATGCCATTAAGAGGATTGGAAGGTTGACTTTTGATGCAACACCATCCCAATCAATGAATAAACTGGGAACATATTAGAGAGGTCCACCAAGATGGCTCATTAAAATACTTGAATTTGTTCGTTCTAAAGAGGTTGGAAAGATGAGAACCAGAGGTGAATCAATCATACACCGTGGAAGTTGTTGATTTTTGTAGCTATTGAGGTGATTCAATCTAAATATTATAAGAGCCATGCAGAGATCCTTCTTGCTTTATAGGACCTTAGGAATAAGGAAATTTAGTGTGATACTATTCATTTTTTATTATTATATAGGATAATTGCTTTATAGTTCCTAAGGTAAATACAAACAGAAAGCATAAGAAAATAACTCATCAATCAAGAACACTAAGTATGCTATTCCTAGTGATGACATTGATTGTTTACTTTACCTCTCAAGTCATACAAAAAATTCATCCAAAGTATATTTAGAGAATAATCCCTATTGCATAAATCTCATGATAACACTAACTATGTTACCTTATCCATATATTACATAAGAATTCAACCAAAGCATCAAATACAATTAATCAGAGCATTAAGTTTGTAATGGATACATCTCATTTCTCTTGCACGTGCATTAAGGAAGAAGGAAAAAAAAGTGAGGATGAGTCATACTAGTGACTAAGTTTTTAGAAAGAAAAAAAAGAAAATGAAAGAGTGTGATAGATAACTATGCATAAAATTGGGGCAAGGAGAATGAAGATGGTAAAATATTGATGATGAAGAAAATTGAATGAATAAAAGATCACAATTCTTAGTTTTGTAATCACAATTGAGCATCAAAATGTTCCCTATCAAAACACTCATTTTCATCAATGTGGTCATCTAAAAATCACATTCCCTCACAAGTACATTCCTACTATGGGAGGTGGAACTCATCTAGTAATAAATACATCTAATTTTGGAGTGGAAATTCTCAAGCCCCTAGGAGGAAAAGTAAACATGATGATAGAGGAAGTATTTTCATAAGTGTCTATGAAATTGAATGCTCAAGTGGATGTCAAGATAATGTGTAAACATAATATAAGTAAATATAATATCACATATCACAACTTTCAAATAGAGGGTGGACTCATGTAGTCTAGAATCTTTAGTTTGAACCTATACCTTCCTACAATTTCCAATCATGGCTATTAAGTAAGCCTTGAGCTAGAATTAGAGGAAGCATAAGGTTCTATGCATCCTATCATTTCAAAAGATGTAGATACCATAGAGTTGGAAACATAAGAAACCTCTCCTAGGATTAGTAATCAATATTTAGGTGGACTAAACATCATGGTTATAGGTACCCCTATGGAATTAGGAAGCATAAAAATTTATCTATTACACGCTAAATAAGAAGTAGAGAGAAATATTATCTAGATTTCAATTCACAACCCAAAGTTCTTTAGTAGAGGTGATCCTAAAATAAGTAGCTTAATGATTCTCATCTCTCATAACACAAGAGGAATTATGATGACCTTAAAGCAATTATCCTTTAAATCATTTTTATTCAAAAACAAGCCAAATATATTGATGTTGCACTAGACTATGTTCTTGGAATTGGAAGTAAAAGAAAATTTGATAGGATGTTTTCCTATCTGGTCATACAAAGAAATAAATTGAGAATGTAGAATGCTCACCATCTACATCTTCCCTTTGGGGCCTTTCAGTGGTTGTTGCAGCCTCTCTTGCGTTTAGTGCCGCTTCCACGTCTCTCACACGAGAGAGAACTGTTTCTATGTGAGAACCGTTTGTAAAATTTCTTATGTTTCCTTCTTCCATTCTTTCCCAATGACCGAACTCAAATGACGAGAGAGAACCGTTTCTATGTGAGATATGAAGTTTGGCGCAAGTGAAGAGATATGAAGCGATATGAAGATTTGGATTGTTGTTCGGAATAGATCTTTGAATTATATATACATAAACATTCACATATTTTGATTGTAAAAAGCCGACAATGGTACTGCCTTTTGACCCTTTCATGTCTAGATTAATGGATTTTTACATGTTTTATAATTTATATATGTTAAATATATATAAACTTTTATTATTTTTAAAATGAATTTCCAGTTGCTCTTAGACTTACTCTTAAATAAAAAAAATGTTATAAAATAAAATTATCTACTTAAATTTATCTTAACTTACTATTTATCAGGTTAAGAGGGATCATGGATTGCCATTTTTACTTAATTTATTTTTATAGGATTATTTTTATTTTGTTTTTTTTTCTATTTTTTAAATTTATTTTAATATTATATTGAAGTTTTTTTTCTTAGTCAAAATGCTAAACATTACATTACAATATCTCTATTTTATTGGGCTCAAGAGCGCCTCTAAATAAATTATTTATTAAATATTTTGATTTGTAAATAAGTTATAGTTTTTGGGTAAGTGGTATTGATAAGCCAAAACCTATTTACAACTTGTGAATATCCATGGTTAACAATATTGTTACATTGTAAGTTTATTGTAAGTATTAAATTTTAATTTAAATAAATGTTACAAACTTAAATTAAAATAAAATATTTTGATTTTGAAATGAGTTATGGTTTTTGGGCATATTCATAGTTAAGAATCTAGTTATATTGTAAATATGATTTTTTTGTGTGCTTATTAATTAAATCTAAATATGGTTACAGAATAATTATTTTAATTTATATGGTAAAATCAATCTTAATTTATAAAGGAGCTTAGGCCCATCTTAATCTTTGGATCTATAAAGCCCAGAGAGAAATCAAATCTCTAGAGGTGCAAACCTCTTTTTTGAGTGCAAATCTTAAAAAAAAGTTTGCACCTCTAGAAATTTGATCCCTCTCAAAGCTTGATATATCTAAATCTAGAGTTAAGATGGATCTAAGCTAGTTTAATTAATAATTTTATTTTTTAGTTTAATTCTTATTTTTATATAATTTACTATGTCAAAATGTTTTAATTAATAATTTTATTTTTTCTATTTTTTATGTAATTTGATAGAGTCAAAATGTTTAGATAACATACTATAACTAGACATTACAACAACTCTTGGATACTAGGATGGAGAGTGTCTCTTGGCCCAAAAATGTAATAAAATAAAATTAACAAAAATATTTATAATATATATTTGATTCTTAAATGAGAGGTGAATTTTGGGCATGTGGTATTGATGAGTCACGGTATTGTCCCATGGTATGGTATGGTTAATAATGCCCACGGTAAAGTGAGGTGAGTATCCATGGTTAAAAGTCTTGTTAATTGTAAGTATTATGTTGATTGTGAAATGAGGGATGACTTTTTGACATGTGGTATTGATGAGTCATTGTATTGGCCCATGGTATTGTAACAAACACTATTTACAAGTTAATAATATCTCTGGCAAAGTGGACCTAAATATCCATGGTTAAACATATTGTTATATTGTAAGTTTATGTGGTTATTAATTAAATTTAATTAGAGTTACATAATCATTATTCTATTTTATAAGGTAAAATTGATCTTGTTGTTACTTATATATTTTAATGTAATATGCATATTTTGATTTTTTTAATGTAAAAATTTATTTGTAATTTTATTAATAAAAAAAAAAATACAATGTAACAAATTTGAATTTTATTATTTTTATTACTTCTGATTTTTTAGGGACACTACAACATCTCCCTTAGGCTCTATGTTAATTTTAACTTACATGTAAATGTTTATCAATTTAGGTGTGACATTAATATAAATTCAACATATTAAGTCCACATGTAAGAATGTTTACAAACTTTCGTACATTACATCTATACATTACCCATACCCCTATACTGACTGTAGAGCGCCTCTCGGCTCAAACACACACACATATAGGCTATAGTGACTGTAGAGAACCTATCGGCTCAAACACACACACATATAGGCTAGAGTGACTGTAGAGCACCTCTGGGCTCAAACACACACACATATAGGCTAAACAATCTATCACAATGACCACCTTAACAATGCACTTATTTTAATGTGATGTATATTATGATTAATAAAAACAAAATTACAATAAAAAAATGAATTTAAAAAATGTTTACATTTAACCTTTATTTTCCAACTTTTAACATTCAATGGATACACGTATACCCTATAATAAGTTGTAGAGCACCTCTCAATGCAATAAATTGCTTATGAGATAAATTGATTATAAGTGATTAAATGTGTCTAGTAAGAGCATAAGTCTTTTTCCCTTTTGGAAGCCTACCCACTTATGGATCATTAGTCAAATGGACCACTAGCCAATCACAAGAGCCAATCCACATTCATAGATAGAAACTAGTAATAGCGGCCATCCTTGTTAATTAATGAATACATTATAATAAATTATTATCAAAAGTATAAAATACCCTCTTTATTAATTAACTAGCCTAGATTCATCTTAATCTCGAATCTATCAAGCGGCGAGAGGGATCTAATCTCTCGAGGTGAAAACCTCTTTTTTGAGTGTGAGACTTAGGAAAGGATTGCACCTCTAGAGATTTGATCCCTCCTTTATAGATTCAGGGTTAAGATGGATCTAGGATGGTTATATAATGCTATATAATATCTATATTTGTATCTATGTGTCTCTTTCTTATTCCCTCTATCTCACCCCGCAAACATACATACTCTCTCTCTTTATATCCATCTCTCTCTCTCTCTCTCTCTCTCTCTCTCTCTCTCTCTCTCTTCCCTCCCGCGCTCCTCTCTCACTGTCTCTCCATTGCTCTCCTGTCACTCTCTCTCTCTCCACCTTTCTCCCTCTATGTATTTCTTCTTCCCTGCCTCTCTCTTCCCTTCTCTCTCGTGAGTTGTGTCTCTATTCCATCCTCTCCCTTCCTTCATCTCTCTCCCCGTAACACACTCAAAAATTTACTTTGTCAAGCTAAGTTATTGTTTTATTTTTATTTTTACTTTTACAATGTTTTTATGTTAACTTAGAATAAGAAAAAAATCTTGGCTTCAATAGCTAAGTAATTTTGTGTTATGATTATAATAATGATGAAAAAAAAAATTGATTTCCAAAAAAGGAAAAGTAGTTAAATAAACCTCTTGGCTAGTTATTGAAATTATGCAATTCTTTTCTTGGATGAAAAGGGATCCGAGGAAGGACAAGGGACGCTGGAGGAAAAGAGGAGAGGAGATTGAAAGAGAGATTGGGAGGAGAAAGGATGGACAGGACGTTGCCGAAGAAATGTCCTAAGATGGGTGCAATAAACAAGTGGAGATTATTGAATTCAACCCTAGAAGAGTGAATATTTGAACTAGACTTGGGGTCCTGAGGTTCAGCCTAAATTATTTCTACTTGTAGAAATTATACAAACAATATCTATACCAATGGATTCAATCCAATCATGCAATATTCTAGAGCAAGATATTGAATCCTTCTACAATTAATTTTCAGAAATTAAACACAATCGCACAATCACACCAAGTAAAAGAAATAATCAAATCCACAACACATGAATTCTTATGGGGAAAGGAATCTGCTCAAAGCTCCTCTATCTTCATTTTATAAAACCAAGGAATCATGAAACAATTACAATGCACTCTTCTCATAAGAGTCTGCCACACTCTACAAACTGTCTCACACTGTTCCGGACAAAATTGACCAACACTTAGCCAATTTTTAGCCTCTACTCAGCGTGCATTTATTGCACAATTCTAAGAACAATTGATCCCTGTTAATTAGGAAATTCAACCTTCCAAAACTACACAATAAATCATGGGAAATACTATGGTTGTCTAATTGTGCACTGGAAATTTACTAAGAATACAATTGATAGATAACATACCTTTAACCTATGTCTCAACTATGTATTCATCAGAACTGACATGCATGCAACTATTAATAGTAAATCATCAATCACTTGACATATCACTGCATGTGAATTAAATTTTATTTAATTCACTTGACCTCTCACTAGTACAACAATCAGTTACAACTAGGTAGACTGAATTTAACTCACTTAATTGAGTTAACTGATTTCTCATGCATTAAAATAATACACTAACTGCAACTTGGACTCTAAAACAAATAGAATCACTCTACATGCCTCACCAATCACCCTCAACTCGAATTTCATGAGTTAACTGAGTCTATCACACTTGGTTAACTATTACAAGTGATTATGAGATAAGATTACAATTTATTGTCCAATTTAATTAAGGGAAAATTAAATTAGACACACATTTCTTGTATACTTTTCAAGACTCCTTCTCAACAAGAAAGATATATCAGCTACCCCGATCCTGCCTTTGTGGTATTTGATTTTTCTCTTGGCAATCGCCTTCGTCAGAATATCTGCATCCTCATCCTCTGTGGGAATGTTCTAAAGTAAGATAATGTGTCTCTGAACACAATATCTGAGATGGTGGTACCAGATGTCAATATGCTTGGACTTGTCATGGAATACTAGATTGACCAAAATTTTTATGCAACTCTGGTTATCACAATGTATCACTGTCAGATCCATCTAATGACCAAACAAACCAGCAAGTATCTTCCTCATCCATATGGCCTCACATGCCACCTGACTAGCTGTGATGTACTCTGCGTCGGCTGAACTAAGTGCAACTAATCTATACTTCATGTTATACCAATAAAATGTTGTCGATCCTATGCTGAAGATCCCTCCTAATGTGATCTTCCTGTCTAATGGATTTCCTGCCCAATCTGCGTCGATGAAGCCTTGAATATTCACTCCCTCTGTCTGTCTGTACCATAATCCATACTCTGTAGTGCCTCTGAGATACCTCAATACATGCTTCCCCACCTTCCAAAAGAGCTTGGTTGGCTTAGCCATTTCTTGACTAAGCTGGTTAACTACGTAGCATATTTCTGGCCATGTGTTCACCAAGTACATGAGTGAACCCACAAGCTGTTTGTAAACAATAGTGTCCAATACGTCACCTGAAGTAGCATCCTCCTTCGTCCAGTTTCCTGTAAGAGGAGTCTCCATGGGTTTACAACTCTCCATGTGGAACTTCCTCGGAATCTCTTTGGCATACTTGCCTTGAGAAACAAATAGCTCCCCATCCTGCTGCCATATCTCCAAACCAAGGAAATAGTGAAGGAGTCCCATGTCCTTCATATCAAAATCTCTTGAAAGATCTTCTTTGCAAGAAGTTATGAGTTGCTCATCACCTGTCAGAATAAGATCATAAACATAAAGTACGATAATCAAAATCTTACCATCAACCACAATATGGTATAGGTTCACATTCGCTTCACTCTTTGTGAAGCCCAACCCGATGAAATAGTTGTCAATTCTGGTGTACCAAGTGTTGAAAAGTGTAACTAGGTTGGTCTTCATATTGACTATGTAATTATGTATTTCATGTAAAGAAGAAGACAAAGATAATAAAATGTATTTTGTACTTTCTTCATGGGTTTCATGAGCAATAGTTTATTATAGATTAGATAGACTTCTTCTTTATTGCTATTAGGGTTTGTATCTTCTATAATAAATATAATTAAGTGTCATTCATAAGAAGGATCGAGTCTAGAGAATGCTACAAGACCTTGTGGAAGAATGGCTTATAATTTCCCTCACCGTTGTTGGAAGTCAAGCACTTATAATATGCTACAAGTCAGCCTTTAAACTGCTGGATGAGTCGGCCTAAAATTTATTAGTATGGTCGGCTTCTAGACAGGAAATATGACTCTATATATATACCTATGCCAACAGTTCATTCATATATTATTAAACAGTGATATCAGTAATAACAAGTGCGAAAAAGACAAGATATGAAGTTTGGACAATATAGGTCATACAATGCGGATTATTCTAATGAAGGAAGTGCAGATAATATAGGTCATGCAATGCTTATTATTCTAATGAAGGAATTGTAGATCATATATATGGCAGAAATGCAGATAGTTATGAGGTGTTTGGACCATATAAGGAAGAACGAATAAGTCTAAAACATAAGATGAATCAATTTGAAGTAGAACTAAAGCATAAATTTGTGTTTGGGTGTGGATCAGAGGGAAACAGTGCGGGGTGAAGACAAAGAGATGTGTGGGTATATCTTAGGCATCAGAGCATGATGTCACCTGAATTAAATGTGGAGTCAAGGCTGTAATTGACTATGTTATATTTCTATAAAAATATGCGGTCAATATGAATGAAGGTACAGATCATGTAATGCTACATATTATCTATGATGATGTGCATTCAAAAGTGAAAGAAATATATGCCAAGTGAATATGAAGAAGAGCTTTGATAAAAGAAGGTGAAATCAAGAAATATTAACTTAGAGACTGAGTTCTTTAAGGTTAGTACATATCAGTGTAAGTTTGTGCATGAGAAAATGATCAGTATTACGTGCATACAAAGAAGCATTAACAAGGTCTTGGAGGCATTCCTAGGTCAAGGGTCTAAGTCTGGGTCATGGTACTTGTCATTTGAATATCTATAAGAAAAATTCTTTGCGGGTTTTCCTCTCCAAGAGGGAGAGGTTTTTCCCTAGCTCTAGGAGCCTAATTTCGTGTCTCGTGTATTTTGATAATTGACTTGATAAAAGACTAACTAAGATAAAGAAGACAAAACACAAGTAAGCCCACAAGTAATTATCAAGAAGATAATTTTTATTATTCACTTGCCCTCCAAATTCTCAACATGGTATCAGAGCTAACTTGCTAGAAAGGGCATAGAGACACTCATGGATCATCTTTCATGGAAGGCATCAAAGTAAGGATTTGATTAGAAGAAAGGTCAGTCTTCCATAGTGAAAGAAATAAGATATGTTGGACTTAAAGATAGTATTATAGAACCATCTTAAATGTGCCAGCAGTTCATTTCCATCTCAAAGTATTGCCATCAAAAGCTTCAAGGCAAGTTACCTATCATCCTTGATATTTCAAGGAAGAAGTAGAACATCCTCATCAATCACCATTCAAAGACTTCCTTCATATTCAAAGTAATCAAGCTGATAGAAGAAAGAAAAATAGTCTACTCAAGTAAGTATATACACTGACTTTATATGAATCTATTAAATTTTTTTTCCTTTGCAAGAAAGCAAATTGTTTGAGGTTTCAAAACTTTCCGCAAAGACAAAGGCAATGAAGTCATGCCAAATTCATGAAGGAGAGTGCAAGAGCTTAAATGTTCTTATAAAATCCGCAAAATACTCTAAGACCTACGATGTGCCAAATCTAAAATCATTAAAGTATATAAGAAATTATGGAGATACTCTCTGTGAGTACTGCGGGGAGAAACGATCTCTTTGATCATTTGTGGGAACTGGAGAAGACTACGGGGTGCTAATTCTCTGTAGGAGATAATGGAAACATTTATGAAACAAAATCCAAAAATATAAGAAAAGAGAGATAAATGCCTTATAAATTAAAAAATTAAAGGGGGAAATCTCATTTACATGAAATAAATGAGCAATTCTTAGATGATACAAATGAAAAAAACCTCTTTTCTATATATATGAGTCCATGGGGTCACAATATAATCTGATCCGACATAACAATAATAATGTAAGGGAAAAATAATAACAATATGGGGGTTGCAGTGGTACAACAAAAAAATAATGGGGCTACACTAAAAACAATAAGGGACTACACTAGTAATGTAGGGACTTAACACTTGTACCTCTCCTTGAAAAAGTGTTGTCCTCAACGTTTGAGTAGATTTGGGTGCTTTTGTATAAAAATTCTCATCCTCCCATGTAGAATCTTTAGTGGGTAAGTTCTTCCACTTGATTAGATTCTCTGAAATTGATCAATTTCATAGCTGTCAAGTTCTTTTTCCATGACTGCTTCTGGTTCTAATATGATTTTTCCTTCCTCATCAAGTTCTAACAAAATTGTTTGAACTAGAAGTTTTTCACCTATAACCTTCTTTAAGCATGAAACATGGAAAACTAGATTCACTCGCGAAGAAGCAAGAAGCTCCAATTTGTATGCCAAGTACCAATATTTTGCAACAACTTATAAGGACCATAGTACTTTGGCGATAATTTATTATCCTTCTTAGCTTGCTTGAGGGAGATTTGTTGGTATGGTTTTAGTCGTAAAAATACCTAGTCTCCTACATCAAAACTTCTCTTGCTATGATGCTGATCTACCTGTTGTTTCATTTGATTTTGTGCCAAATTCAGGTTATCATTTAAGAGTTGGAGAACTTCTTGTTTATGCTCGATGTGATCTTCCACTGCTTGAACCTTTGAATTTTCTCTTAAATATGATGTGATGGATGGTGGATGATATCCATAAAGTCCCATAAATGGGGTCATTTTTGCTGCAATATGGAAGGAAGTGTTATACCACCATTCAGCGAGAGGTAACCACTTGACCCATTGTGTTTGTTTATCAGATACAAAACAACGAATATATCCTTCCAAACATTTATTTACTATCTTAGTTTGACCATCAGATTGAGGATGATAAGATAGACTATGAGCACGTTAGTACGAACAAGAAAATAATTTTGTCCAATAATTTTCTAGTAAAAATGGGATCTACGTAAACACAATAATCTTTGGGTTTCCATGTAGCTTTTTGAATTGTGTCCATAAATGTAGTAGCAACTGTACTTGCTTTAAATGGATGATATAATGCACAAAAGTGTGCATACTTGGTAAGTCTATCAACTACCACCATGATGAAACTCTTTCCTTCAAACTTAGGTAAACCTGTGATAAAATCCATTGAAATATCCTCCTAACGTTGACTTGGAATGGATAAAGGTTGTATAAGACTCGGGGTCTTAATTGTCTCAACTTCATTCTGCTGGAAAACCAAAAATTTCTCCACAAACTTTTAAATATCAGATTTAAGGCCATCCCAAAAAAATTCTTTCTTCACCCTGTGGTAAGTTTTTAAAAATCATGAGTGTCCTCCTAAAGGAGAAGTGTGCAATTCCAAAAGAATATTTTGTTTTAGTTGGGAATTCTTGCAAATATTTAAGCGATCTTTGTAGCATAAGGAATCATTTTCCAACTAAATGTATGAGATGTACTATGATCTTGCTGCAAATTTTGAATGAGTGTTGACACTTTTTCATCCTTCTTCCATTCATCCCTTGCTTCGATTATCCAATCTAGCTAGATAATAGAAATGACACAAAGAAATGCTTCCATCTCTTCATCATTTCTTGAGAGTGTGTCTGCAACAACATTTAGATTCCCTTTTTTGTAGTTGATTTCAAAGTCATAACCCAACATATTCGTGACCCATTTTTGTTGCTCTTAAAGATAGTCTTTGTTCCAAAAAGTTTTTAAGACTATGCTGATCAGATTTTACCTTGAAGTGTCTTCCCATTAGGTAAGCTCGTCATTTTTTTAGTGCATGTAGTATTTCTAACATTTCATTCCCATAAATAGCTTTCTGTAAATCATTTCCTTTGATTGGACGACTTTCAAAAGAAATGGGCCTTCCTTCTTGCATTAAAACAACACCAATTCCATTTCCTTAGGAATCACATTCCACAATAATTTTTTTTGTGAAATCTAGTGTAGCTAAGACCAGTGCTAGGGACATTGCCTCTTTAAGATGTTCAAAGGCCTTAGTTGCTTCAGGAGTCCATGAAAATACATCTTTCTTCAATAATGTTGTTAGAGGTGATGTTATTCTCCCATAATTCTTAACAGACTTGTGATAATACCCTATTAACCTAAGAAATCCCCACAACTAATTTATGGTTGTGGGGACTTTCCATTCCTTAATGTCTTTAATTTTATTAGGGTCTACCTTAACACCCTCGTGAGATACAATATGACCTAAATATTCCACCTCTTGTACTCTAAAGAAAAATTTGGATGTTTTGCATATAATTGTTTCTCCTCTAATAGTTTGAGCATCATGTCAACATGTTGAACATGATCCTTCCAAGACCTGTTGTAGATTAGTTACTTGTTGTAGATTAGTATATCATCAAAAAATACTAGCACAAATTTTATAAGGAAGGGTTTGAAAATGGAATTCATCAACCCTTGAAATGTAGAAGGTGCTTTGGTAAGGCCAAAAGGCATGACCAAAAATTCATAATGACCCTTATGAGTTCAAAATGATGTTTTCAGAATATCTTTAGTCTTCATTCTAATTTGATGATATCCTGAACAAAGATCCAACTTGGTAAAATAAATTGCTCCATGTAATTCATCCAATAATTCATTAATCACAGGAAGGGGAAATTTATCTTTAATAGTGAGCTTATTGAGCTCCCTATAATCTGGACACATGTGCCATGATCCATCCTTCTTATGTACCAATACTACTGGAAAAGAGAAATAAATTTGACTAGGTTGAATTATACTAGCCTCTAACATTTCTGCAATCATACGCTCAATTTTTCTCTTTTGGACATAAGGATATCTATAAGGCTCGATGTTTGGATGAACACTTCCTGAAATCAAATGAATAGCATGATCATGATCATGAATAGGTGGGAGTCCTTTGGGAGTTTCAAACACCTTGGAATGATTGTCCAAGACTTTTTGGAGATCTGGAGAAATAGATGATTTTGATGTTAGAAATTCTACTGAGCATAATTGTGCAATTACACCTCGTTGTTCTTTCTTTAGAATATTTTTCATGACATTAGAGCTTATTATCTTTCCTAAATTCCCTTTGATACCCCGTAATTTGACTTCCTTTCCTTACGAAAAAAAATTTCAAGAAAAATTCTTGAAAATTAATAGCTACCATCCCCAAAGATTGTAACCATTGTACTCCTAGTACAACATCAAAACCTCCCATTGGAATGGAAAGCATTGGAATATTCAATAAAAATTCCCCCATGGTTAGCTTGATACTATGGCATTTTCCAGAGAAATTTATAGTTCCTCCATTTGCAACCATCACTTCTTATTATAGTGCTAGGTATAGGAAACAATTCAATTCCTTGGCTACCTTACAATGAATAAAATTTTGGGTACTACCCGAATCAATCAACACTATTACCTTTTTCTTCTTGATATGTCCTTATATCTTGATAGTTTGAGGAGTGGTAATTCATACCAATGCATTACACGATATGGTCAGACTCATTTCTTCTTCTTCTAGGGTTGGTTCCTGGTGTATATCCTCTTCTTTTGATTTTTCTTGTTCATTTTCTTCATCCTCTTCACAATCTATGTAAAATAATGTTTTCTCAGCACACTTATGACCTTTAGTGTATTTTTTATCACAAATGATGAAAATCCCTTTTGCTCTTTTTTATTCCAATTGTTGTGGTGTCAACCTTGTAGGTTGTGGGAGTCTAGGAGTAGAAACACTTAAATCTTTATAGATGTGAGTGTTAGGATTCCTTCTCGCCATAATTTTACATTCAATTTTTCTTTCCAACCTGAATGCCTTCTCCAATGAATCGGGTTCCCAAACACGAACCTCATGTTGGATGTTATCCTTTAAAGTCCCTATGAAGACATAAATCATGTGTTCCTCTGGAATATTGGTTACCCTTATATTCAATTTTTGGAAGTCCTCAATGTGCTCCACCACTGAACCTTTTGTTTGATATTTATCAATTGGCTAAAAAAAGTGTTGCTCTTTGTATCCTCATAATGTGCTATCATTTCCTCTGTAAAAATTGACCAAGTGACATTTTTTTTACGGGAGAAAAGCCATTGATACCATACAAATGTATTTTGTTCTAAATATAAAGTTGCAATGTGTACCTTTTGTGTGTTTTGCACATTATCGAGTTCAAAATATTGCTCCATCTGTAGTATCCATGCTATGGGATATTTTCCATCAAACTTCCTCATATTGATCTTTGGAATATGGTGGGTCTTCCGTCCAACATTAGATTTTATGAAATCACGATTAACATTTATTTTTTTCTCATCATCACTACAAGGAAAAGACCCTCTAGCAGATGTTTTTGAGGAACCCCTTATAAAAATACCCCAGACATCTGTTTCTAGCAGAGGTTACTAGAGGAGGTTGGCGGGTGGAGGTTTTTGTGGATGTATTTCTTCCAGTGCGCTTATCACCATAAAATGCACTGGTGCGTTCAACATGAGAAAGCACCGGTGTGCAAAAAACATTGGCACACCAGACACCATGCACTCCATACACACCCGGACAATGCATTGTATTTCTGTAGCGCACTAGTTCTTTACAACACTTCCGCATTAGTGCCTCATAAAAAGCACACGGAAACATAAACTGCCTGGTGCAGAATTAAGAAAACGCACCTGTTGTAGAGGTAAATCCCCTCTGCGGACAGAGGTGATCCCTACTAGCCCAGATCGGGTCTAGCAACAATCGTATCACGCTAAGGTGCAAGTTCCTAATTGAAATAAACCAAATTGTGATGAACACCTACCTCAAGTCCAACACTATTGTTCGTAGAGAAGATGGCGCTCCCGTTTCCTTACTCTAGCAGATCACAATCCTCTCGCTTGCCGCGATCAAACACATGCACACACAAGAAACACGACAAACACAAGTGTAAAACCCAATATATGCAATTATGCATCAGTTAGAGAGGACAAAACTTATGATCATAATGAACAATACGAGTGGAACCATAACCAATAGTCGCTTATCATTAATTAATACAAAGGAAAATACAGCCTGGCTCTGACGCTGAATCTTCCTTCGGCGGGTCGTCAGTGGAATACGTCTCGGTAAAGCTTGTCGGGGATGGGGACAAGCCTCTCTCTTTGATCATAAATCTCCTTGCTACTGATTTGGATCTATGAGGAATACTGCAACATTCTTTAGGCTATGAAGGCTCTTGGAGACTCAACCATTCATCCCTTCAGCTATTCAGCCATTCAGCCCCTTCATCAATGGATGAAGGCTATATTTATAGAGGAGAGGAGGAGGTTGGGATCCCTACAATAGTGGAAGGGAAGCCTTATCCCTTGGGAGGTTCCCCATAAGGTGGAAACAAGAAGCCAAAGGAGGAAGACCGTGGTTATTCAGTCGAAACCAATCCTCATGACTCATCCACGAAGTTGTTGTAATCGAAACTTCACCTCTTTTTTTAAAAAAAATTCCATAAGAATATTGGCGTGGGTGCTCAATTGAGACAGAGTACCAATTGGCGTGGGCTTAGTGTTAATTTTCCTCATTGAAGCGAGAAAATAACGGGCTACCAGCGCCAAGGAAAAAATAGGGGTTTTCAGGGGTCTGCTCAGGAAATGATCAACAGAAGGAATGTTGTCCTCATGGCAAGGTATGCAATGATGGTATTTGCAAGGCATGACACTACTTATTTGTCACAGAAATGACCCTCCAATGGGCAAGATGGGGATTGCAGGGATGGTGACAAATTATCGTGTAACAGATTCCCTCTAAAGCATGAGGCCTGAAAGAGAGAGAGGGGTGAAATGCTTTACGAGAACGTGTTCGACTGAAAACACTGTCGTCGAAAAACCTGCGTAGAGAAATACAACTGATATCTCAAATACATGATATATGTGGTATGGGCGTAGCCATCCATAACAGAGTATACAATCATCAAGATCCAAAGCATGGAAGCAGCCATCCAATAAGGATCGATAAAAGAGACTCAGGTATGGTTGTAGCCATCCAATGAATGAGTCATGTAACTAATCATAATAATCCACAAAATCGTAGCTTGGATTCCAAAAGACAAAATCCAGGGTCTTGCGCTCCATCTCAACCCGAACAAAGTACAAGTTTAAGCATGCGAATAAGTGAGCTGAAGTTGAACATGCAAGAACATCGTCTAATTACCAGCCAATGATGAAAGCTGTTAACAGACGCGAGAGGTACTACCAATAATGACAATGGACCTCAAGGTACTATAGGTACAATCTATGGCATGTGAATCAGTGAGTTGGCGTCGAACACCCGTAGAATCACTCGATCGGAGGCCAATGATGAAAACCTCACGTCGAATGCGAAGAACCTGCCATTAAGGCATGCAGGCTCCAAGGTACCAGAAGGGAGTCTCTAGATCAGCTTCCTAGATAATGAGCTAAAGTCGACAGGAAGTGACCTTGATCGAAGGTGGGCCATAATTTTTCCCACATCATCGACGTGAGACAGAGGAACATAATGTCTTTGTGAATCAAGATCAGATGATAATCAGAGGAAGGTTGAAATTTTGAAGAGGTCAATTTCTCTTGAACATATTGGCGGCACGACAGTGGATTTGGCAGTATTTGACATCAAAAGATCAAAGGTCATGATGACGAGAAAAAGAGCAGATGAGAGGTCAAAAGGGATCACCCAAACCCACGGAGTCAAGTGGAAAACGAGATGAGATGTACCCAACCCGATACGAATGCAGACAAGTGCCAGTTCAAGAGCGACATACTGCCGACACGACGATGATGCTGGTTCCATTTTTCCCCATCATTCCTGGTGAGTACCTCTTTATTTTTACACAAGATTGAAGAGGGTACCATATGCTTGTCATATAAGTTTGTCCTTCGGACGAATCCATCCTAGTACATTTAACGAGCCCTAGGAAGGAGAAACTCGAATATCGTCATTATGACTGAATCTGATGTCATCAGGGTTTAACGAGTCTGACAAAGGAAGAAATCGGCATCTTTTCATGTTTAGAGAGTTTGAAAAGACAACAGAAAAGTAAACTCCAACGGTCCCTTTTCGTAAATAGTTCCTTAGACCCGAAAAAGTAGAAAACTATGTCCAAGAAAACCTCCTAGTCGCGATAGGCTAGGGTATTCCTTTTTCGTAATTAATCTATCCTAGCCCAAAAAAGGGGTAAAAGTATACTGGGTATATGTCGTTTCGTAACTACTTTAACGAGATCAAAACGACAAGCGACTCGGCAATATTTTCATGTTTAGGGAGTCAGAAAAGAGCTGAAAGTTGACTCCTCCTGGAGGAACGAGTGGTATAAAGGGTAGCAACTGGTTTTGGTAATGGTGGAACTGCTCAGAACAAGTAAAGGTTAAGAGGCTGGCTAACAAGACCACTCATTGCAGCGGTACCTCAGGAACGGGTAAAACAACCAAGTGAAGGCATATGATCAGCCAAGTAGGTAGTGACGATGGAGTGAGAAAACCAAGGCTCATCTGGAAAAAATAGGCTGATAAAATGGAAATCACAAGAGGTAAAATGGGAATGGTTTCATTTTTACACAAGCTTGAAATCAAGAAACTCTGCTTGAATTTGGTTTCAATTTTACACAAGCTTGAAACAAAGATAAACTATGCTTGAAATCAGTTTCATTTTTACACAAGCTTGAAATGGAAACAAACTATGCTTGAAAAAGTAAGCATGCCCCCAACATGGTGACTCAATTCGAGGTACATGCCCCCCAAGCTTCAGTCCATGTGAAAGGCAGATGGAGTGAAGGTTCAAATTAAGAGATCAAGAGAAAGACTCGACTGGGATTTTACGAGATCTTATCAAAGACTCGAATTGAACATGAACGTGTTTCATTGTTTTAACGAGGTTGGCACATTAAAAGAACTATCCTCGAGACACCTTGTTTCATGGTTTAAGGAGCTTGGCACAAGACAAGGAACTTTGCTCCGACAACCTTGTTTCATTTTTTAAGGAGCTTGACATAAGACAAGGAATTTTGCTCCAACGATCAGATCCGGTTTCATTTTTTAAGGAGCTTGACACAGGAAAAGAACCATGCTCTGACCAGCTTGTTTCATTTTTTAAGGATCTTGACACAAGAAAATGAACTGTGCTCCGACCGACCTCATCATAATGAAAAAGAAGTCATCGCTTCCAAGAGTTCCACTCTTAATGGAAGGAAAACATCTTGGAAGTCAAGACCTAATGCCCCCAGCACCTTATGCACAATGGCACTATCACTGGGTATAGGCACAGGGTAAGTAGCCACATAGTTGACCTGCAGTGGGGCAGATACAACGGGTGGATAAAAACTAGGAAGGGATGATGGCATACTAGCTGCCACATTAGGACCAAGGAACGAAAGTTGATCAATGGTCACGATCCGTCCTTCATGTGGAAAACAGACCACACGAAAAAGGGAGGAGACAAGTTCTCCGATGGCATAGGTGTAATCGTGCCCCAAGAGCAGATTGAAATCCAAGGGGCCTAGAACAACCATCACGTCCATATGGACGGTTTTACCTCCCAAAGTAACAGGTAACCTTGGAAGGATCCCTAATGGTTGACTAGTTCTTTTGTTAAACGCCAACAGATTCTGCGTAATAGGCACAAGCAGAGGCAAACCAAAAGCTTGCCAAGTAGTTGAAGACAGAATACTAACATATGCACCTTCATCTATAATGGTGCTGGTTATGACCAGAACAAAGGCCTGTACTCTTATCTCAAAAGGCACATAAGACGGAAGGCGGTATCCCGTAAATCGATTCCAATCAAAGGAAGCAACCAAACTACTTGGAGGGGCTACCATCGAACTGAGATGGTCTTCCCTTGGTGTTACGGACAAATTCTTGAGGTATGGGGACAAGAGAATCTTTCTCCAAATCCGAGGAATCTGAAGAAACAAGAAGAACCTGAGGGATGTGAGATCCACTCTCAACGGAAAATACCTGGTGCACTGTGGATAGGGCCAACTCAACCGATCCCACGACCAATGGTTGGTCGGGAATAGATTCCTGAATTTGAATTTCTGGGGGAGTGGGATCGACCAAGGATGACTCTTGACCAATCGTAGGATCAACTGATGGAGGACTGAAAGAAAGCCGATTATAACCAGCTGGAAGGCATGGCACAGAAACAGTCGAGTTGTCCAAAACTCGCTTGGCTTCATCCATATATGGAAAAAGGTGAATGGCATGATGCCCTTCACACAACTTACAGGGATTGGTAATCTTACCCTAATTCTTAGGAGCCTTACCAACACTAGCTGAAGATGTGCCCCCAACCTGACTCCCGGAAGCCAAAGGCAACGATGGACGGCCGTTGGACCATACTTAGAGCACCTTGGGAATGCCAGGGCAATCTCAAAGAAGATGGTTTCCCATGCACAACATGCAAGGGAACTTGAATTTTCGTGGAGGTTTGGAAGGTTTATCAAGAGGAGGTGCTTTAGAAGCAGTAGTTGCAGCTTTGGCCTCTCCCTTATCAGACTTCTTCTTCTTCTTCTTAGCCACCTGGTTACTCGAATCCAGACTTTCACCAGGCGAAGTAGAAGAGGAGGACCCAGAAATAGGCGAAAAAGGGGAGAGCTCCACCTTGGAATCAACATTATGTTGTTCAGGCGGAGGAACTGATTGAACAGTAGCCAGGACATTCAGGACCACAGAGGTTGAAAACAACCAAACAGGAAACCCAACATTTAACCTAGGAAGGGACAACGTTGCCATATAAGGAGCACCAAAATTTCCAAAAGGAGGAAAAGGACCAGGATTCCCATCGAAGGGGATTCCTTGGTTGGTGAACTCCGGAAAAGTTGCCATCAGAAACGATCTTCAAAACAACACCCTAAGGAAACTAACTTTAACCAGGAATATTTCATGGGCAGTTAATTTTTAAAACATTGAAACAAAACTCTACCGTTTCATCTTTTAAGAGTCGAGAAACAGGAAAAAGGTGACTCTATCGCTTTTAGGTTGGAAACAAGCATGAAAGGACAAGTGCTTGATGATCTTTTCAAATTTAAAGAGTCAGTAAAGATCAAAATGACTGCTCAGGAATTCTAGGCAAAGGGTGTACCAAAAAATCGTGAACTGCAATATACACCTTGGTTTCAAAATGAAAGAGAAATCAACCAAGGACTTAACGTACGTGCAGGAAATCTCCCTGAATGTTGTGTCCAGTGTATCACGAGTATAAGGTAGCAGACTTGGCTTCCTACGGATAAAGGATAGCAACCTAGTGGGGTCTCCCTTTATATACGCGACGGTACGGGGAGCACAAGTCCGTACTAGTGTTGTCTAAAGCCAAGAGGCGAATGAAAGTTACTAGGTTTAATGACGGCGGAACACGTCTCTAACCTAGACCTCTAAATGTTTCGTTAATGTTTCAATGCTTCCTTAGGTTGATTGGATAAATTTTATGGTTGATCTTCAATTATGTCTCGGTTTCAAGGCCTGATCGTATGTCATCTGACAATCTCCTATATGCAGCTATATGAGAGAAGAAAAATTTTCAATTCGATGAATTCTATCTAGTTAAGGGAAGAACTTCAAACAATGATGCAACGAACAACAATACTGAAAATGAAAATTTTCCAAACTAGATGCCTTTCACTATCCAAAAGTAAATTCAAACATTCAACGATGCGAATAATGCAATGTAATCTATGCAAAATCCTCTTTTTGAAAACTATGCAATTGCAATCTATGCACAATTTCCTTTTTCTTTTCAAATGATAATAATGCACTCAATGCATTTTTCGATGAAATGAGAATCTACTAAATGCATGCTTTTAATGAAAGAGAATGCACTCAATGCGATTTTAGTTTTCAATCATTAAACAATGTGATCTAAGTTCAAAAATAACTCTCAAAAATACTTTTCAGTGCAATGTGATCTAATGCGTCTTAACAAAAGCAAACTTTAAGATGAAAACTAAATAAATGCAAATCTTCTTAATGAAGGGATGAATGCGAAAGGGATGCAAAACCACACTAAGAATGCAATCGTTGTCTCAAAGACTTTGTAATGAAATTCTTCAAAAGGTGACAAGACATATGAGGTCAAACACAAAGAGGACTTCCAAAGCAAGAGATCAAAACAAGGCATTCATTCCCTTTTACATCAAAAAATCATGGAAATAAGACATTTCAAACAATGAGAAATGTAATCTATGCTCATACATTGAAAATACCGGAAGGGAAAGACACACTGGTGAAGGATTTAGGGAAAAAGTCTCAATTTTCACACACCCTGAAATTGGCACGACTTTATCATTGAAAACTAGCGCCAATTGGTGCGGGTTGCTAACTGACAACAAGCGCCAACGCCTGAAAATGAAAAAACAAAGAATTTCTCCCAACCAAGACCAAACTCACCACTTCAAGCAGAATGTAAAACAAACCCAGAAGCAAAGTACTGACCAAAAGAATCTTCCGAACAAGGGACAACCCTAGCACCTACAGGAAATGGCGTGACTGTCTGGCTGTAATCCATGCTAGACAGGAAATGGCGTGAGTGATGAACTGGAAACCTGCACCAATTGGCGCGACTGTCAGGCTAGAAACTGTGCCAATCAAGCCAACCATGAAAACATGAAAATTCGGAAAAGTAGAGGTCGGATCTGATCCTCTGGGGGTTGAACAGAGGTTTTACACTCAGAAAAGAGCCATCCAAAAGAGCTGATCAAGCAGAAAAAGACCAAAATCAACCGAAAATACAAGACAATACTCCAAATCAACGATCCCTAGCAGAGTCACCAATTTTTTGTAGAGGTAAATCCCCTCTACGGATAGAGGCGATCCCTACTAGCCCAGATCGGGTCTAGCAACAATCGTATCATGATAAGGTGCAAGTTCCTAATTGCAATAAACGAAATGGCGAAGAAGGCTTACCTTGAATCCAATGCTGTTGTTTGTAGAGAATATGGCGCTCCCGTTTATTTGATCCAGCAGATCACAATCCTCTCACTTACCGCGATCGAACACCTGCACACACAAGAAACACGACAAAAACAAGCGTAAAATCCAATATATGCAATTATGTATCAGTTAGAGAGGGAAAAACTCATGATCATAATGAACAATACAAGTGGAACCATAACCAATAGTCGCTTATCATTAATTCATACAAAGGAAAATACAACCTGGATCTGACGCTGAATCTTCCTTCGGCGGGTCGTCAACGGAATACGTCTCGGTAAAGCTCGTTGGGGATGGGACAAGCCTATCTCTTTGATCGTCAATCTCCTTGCTACTGATTTGGCTCTATGAGGACTATTGCAGCATTCTTTAAGCTATGAAGGCTCTTGGAGACTCAACCATTCAGCCCGTTTAACCATTCAGCCCCTTCATCAATGGATGAAGGCTATATTTATAGAGGAGAGGAGGAGGTTGGGATCCCTAAAATAGTGGAAGAGAGGCCTTATCCCTTGGGAGGTTCACCATAAGGTGGAAACAAGAAGCCAAAGGAGGAAGACCGTGGTTATTCAGTCGAAACCACTCCTCATGACTCATCCACGAAGTTGTTGTAATCGAAACTTCGCCTCTTTTTTTTAAAAAATTTCTATAAGTAGATTGGCGCGGGTGCTCAATTGGGACAGAGCGCCAATTGGCGTGGGCTCAATGTTAATTTTCCTCATTGGCGCGAGGACATAATGGGCTACCAGCGCCAAGGCAAAAACATGGGTTTTCAGGGGTCTGCTCAGGAAATGATCAACAGAAGGAATGTTGTCCTCATGGCAAGGGATGCAATGATGTTATTTGCAAGGCATGACACTACTTATTCATCACAAAAATGACCCTCCAATGGGTGAGATTGGGATTGCAGGGACGGTGAAAAATTACTGTGTAACAGCACCGGTGCGCCCATAAAACCTGTGCACCGAAACAGGGTTAAAAAAAAAAATTACAGCAAAAAAAATGCACAAAAAATTGGCACACCGAACAACGTGCACTCCATACACACCCACCTGATCGTTGTATTTTTTTAGCACACTGGTTCTTTACAACACTTCCGAATTGGTGCTTTATAAAAAGTGCACAAAAACAAAACCGCTCGGTGCAGAATGAAGAAAATGCACCGGTGCGCCCTTAGAACCCCACCCACCGGAACAGGGTTAAATAAAAAAAAAATTACGGCCAAAAAACTGCACAAAACATTGGCACACCGGACACCGTGCACTCCGTACACACCCGCCCAGTGCATTGTATTACTGTAGCGCACCGGTTCTTTAGAACACTTCCGCATCGGTGCCTCATAAAAAGCGCTTGAAAATAGAAAGTACTCGGTGTGGAATGAAGCAAACGCATCGGTGCACCCATAAAACCTCGCACACTAGAATAGTATTAACTAAAAAAAAAATTAGGGCCAAAAAACCACAAAAAAAATTGGAACACCGGACACCATGCGCCCTGTACACACCCAACAGTGCGTTGTATGACTGTAGCGCACTTGTTCTTTACACCACTTTCGCACCGGTGCCTCATAAAAATCACGTGAAAACAGAAACCACCTAGTGCGGAATGAAGAAAACACACCAGTGCGCCCATAAAACCTTGTGCATTGGAATAGGGTTAAATAAAAAAAATTACGACCAAAAAACCTCATTTTTCACTTTTTTCAGTGCTACAAAAATCTCAAGCACTGGTGCAATTTGTCCTTGTCTGAGCCGCCCTGACATCGGTGCTACCATTACACTCATTTCACGCATTGCTGCTGTGCATTTCCCACCAACCTCCAGCTTGAATTTTGCAAAACGGTGGACAAATTTTCTTTTGCAAATTCTACAGCCAATATGCCTCCTTGATGGGAAAATGTACAGGTATTTTTCTTGTTTTTCCACAATTAAGCCTTTTAGCGGATTATAATTTCAAATAACCTTAAAATTAACTATTTAAAAGAAAAAAAAATAAAAAATTTGTGTGGTGCGCTCGAGCCATTCGGCTCACACCGATTTGTGGTGCTGCCTGTAAATTTATAGGCCACACCACAACTAGTGCTAACGGTATCCACACTGTTTCTGGGGTGGTACCGATAGGCGCACTGTGTTATTTTAAAAAAAATTAAAAAGTGTGGTGCAGTCGTTTACAATGCCGCACTGTTGACAATGTGGAATAGCGCCAACATGGTGCGTTGACTGAATTATCCGCCCCGGGGCGGGTAAAGTTGTCAGCGCACTGCATACCGCATTTCGACATGGTCAACGGTTCGGTCTAGTAAACCAGTGCTAACGGTATCCGCACTAGTTCTAGGGCAGTATCGAAAGCACATCGTGTTATTTTAATTTTTTTTTAAAAGTGCGATGCGGTTGGTTACCTGGCTGCACCGTTGAACTAGTGGAATAGCGGCGACGCAGTGCGTTGACTACAATAGCCACCCCAAGATGACTATTTTTTTCAACGCACGGCTTTCCGAATTTCACCTGTGTCAATGGTGCAGCCTTGTAGGAGATCACACCTTTCACTATGTCATGATGGCAGGAGGTCGGTCTGCTGACTTAACTATACGCCCCAGGGCGTAGAGTTTAGTCAGCGCATCGCCCTGCTAACACCGTACATAGTCAACGGTGTGCTACAAATTTTTCTGGAGCACCGCCCTCGATGCGCTAAATATTATTCGGTGCACCGCTGCCAGTGTGCTCCATAGAAAGATGCACCGAGACTGGTGCATGATTGTGTTCTTGGCGCACTGACTGTTTTTTTTTTTCATAAAAAAAATTATATATGTATATTTCTAAATACATGTCTCAGTTAATAAAAAAATTGTGTTTAATATGTCAATCATTTAGAGACGTGAAAGGAGAGAAGGGGGAGGACAGCATCATCATCTCATGATCATTCACCTCGCGCCACGCCAGATGAGCATGAGCCTCCACTAGAATCTAGTAGTAGTCATCATGGAGATGAGGCTGGACCATCGGCCATGTCCAGTCAGCAGCCCGCAACATCCATCAGTACTCATGATCATGAGCAGGCTGGACCATCGACTGTCGAGGCTGCACCATTGACTCAGCAGGTCTCCACTAGTATTGATATTGATGTTGTACTACCACCAGCTGATCCATGACATTTATATTATAGTTGTATATTTTTAACATTATTCAGTTATATATATATATAGTCCATGTATTTTATGTTCATGTTGCAGTTGTACTTAATTTACATGTTGGTGATCATCATGATGTGTATATTGTTAGGTCATGTTAGAGATGTTCATTTAATGTGCAACTTGCAGATAGATGTGTATGTGATAACATGAGTTATTTGACATGAGATGTATATTTGATGTTTGTGTTGTGATGATATTAAGATATAATGTTAATTATGTTTTGTTAGATGATCATGATCACGATGATGTTAGCGATTTTGAATGTGTTTTTTAGTGAAATATGATTGTACGATGGTTATCATGAACGTGATGTTTATTAATTAATTTCATATTAAATGATCATGATATTGTAAAATTGTAATATTTGTAATTCTAATTGTATGTAAAATTCTAAAATTGTAATTGTATATATGTAAAATTCTAAAATTGTAATTGTAATTGTAATTGTATGTAAAATATTTGTAAAATTTTAATTGTATTATGTGAATTGATTGTAATTGTAAAATTGTAACTATATGTAAAATTCTAAAATTGTAATTGTAATTGTATGTGAAATTGTAAAATTGTAATTGTAATTGTATGTAAAATATTTGTAAAATTTTAATTGTATTAATGTGAAATGAATTTATTAAAATTTTTAAATTTGTAAATCTGCAAATTTTAAATAATTGTAAAATAATAAATCTTTAATAATATGAATTATTGTAACATAATAAAGTTTAGAAAATAATGAAAATAAATTCATGTAATTTAGAATTATCATTATTTTATTATGATCTTAGATATAAAAAAAAAGTAATTTATATAGTACGCCATTGTTTTTGAGATCAACATAATTGCAAATTATCGAGTGAATTATTGATTTTAACATTAACACAATGCAAATTACCAACTAATTCAAAATACATATTATAATGTTTCGAAAAACCCATCTTAAAAAGTATAAATATTGATGAAATAACACATGTAACATATCACTCTCGGTTCTCATGATCACCCTTATTATCTTCCAGCTTGCATGGCATGATAACACTATTGTTCTCAAAAATATGTTTTGATCTAGGGTCATGTGTCAATACGAACCACCAATCCCTATCCAACAAATCTGAGTAAAAAAATACTTGGTTGCAGTGTTTGGGGAAAACATAGGGCTCCTTAGCTTCATTCCACATCTTTCTAGAGTTGATACATATCAACCTACTATCGCAATCTTCCTTTACATATTTCCAATCAAAGGTGTCCCACCACTTGCACCTAAAAATAACACATTGGAAAGAAGAGAAATCCACTTCAATGATCTCTTGTATCTTTCTGACGTAACCTAACGTCTCTCGTACTACGTTTTGATCATGGTGGCTAGATCGACTAGATTGATCGAACTCGACTTCCACTCCACAGTCTTGTGTGATGTTTCCAGCATTGACATTTTCTGTGCGAAAATGGTGTCCATATGCCCACATAGATGGGAACAAATGCACCTATTATAAAAAAGTTAAAAAAAATCATAGTGTCATGTGTCTTATAATAATCCAACAGTTAAAATATGAAATATAGATGTCTTATAAGTTTCAAATTTACATATAAATTAAAAATATTATTACTGAGTTGTTTCACCCAATTCCTATGTTTAGCGCATCCTCTTCAGCACGCGGGTAACAATCGGTAGCACCGTATTTCTCTCTTACTTGGTCAGGAACCCAACTGTTGGGGAATATTTTTGGCAATCTTTTAAATGATTGGGATAAACACACTTCTACCATTAAACCGTCTAAATTATTTCCTGTCACTATCCCATTTCATCCTCTTTTGTTTGTACAATGCGACCCATGGTTGTTTCACTTCAAAATTGTAAAGAAGGAATTTATTGATTGCTTCAATTTTTGCATTCACTCATGAAATAAAACCAACATTATATAGTACTTAGAGATTAAAATGTACATTATATCAAAGTTCAACATGAATATTAACTACTTTTTGTAAAATTGAAAAATTATAAGTCGCTTACTCTTTATCAAGCACTTTTTTCCACTCGTTGGGAGCAACTCTCCTTCTCTTTTGTCTTCATCCCTTTCATCGTCCCAAATCACCGCACCTGGTCTGTTTTCGATCTGCTTGATGTGCTCACTGGCATAATAGAAAGACTCATACGATATGTACCCCTCTGCCATAGACCCCTCAGGTTTTGCGCTTTGTCGGACAAAACCTTTCAAATTCTTCATGTACCTCTCTAAGAAGAACATCCAACGAAAAGAAACCACCCCAACTAATTCAACCTCATATACTAGGTGGATTAGAATATGAACCTGTAAGTCCATGAAAATTGTCGGCAGTTCCTTCTCAAACATACAAACAATCTCAACTATCTCTTGACGCCATTGTGGAATTCTAGCCACATGAATCTCCTTTGACGTGATCCAACGTACAAATGCATATAATTTAGATATGGCATGTCCTAGGTCTTGAGGGAATTCATGTTTCATACACCCACACATGAACAATGGATAATGACATTGCAAAGTTATAAACACGTGCAATAATATACAAAATTAGTTATGTTTTATGATCCCCTCATGGGATAAAATTTATTAATATAACAAATAATAAAATCATGCTTTTGTCATTATACGTACTCTTAGAAGATTCAAATGGTCATGTGATTTCAACCCCGAAAAATGGTCATCCACGGTGAAGCAACGCTGTCATGAAGACCCGTATGAAGTTGGCACCCTCACACCCATTATAGCTTCCTTTGCCAAAGAAATATCATCTTTTTTTAAAATCGATGGGACATCACCTTCTTTGAAAAACCATAAATTAGAGGGACTTGTTAGGAATTTGTAATTAGCAATATTGGCAAAGTCCAATCATAGAAACAACATCGTTTCAACCACTTTTGGATTCTAGGATCTAGCCCTCCTGAATCCGGAGAGGGATCTCTCCAATAAGTGCAAAGATTGGATTTGTCTTTGAAGTTTTATGGGTAATGATATTAGGCTAGTTATGAAGGCCGAGGGTTTTGTTTTGTTTTTGGATGGTTAAGCATGATTATTATTTGAGGTGGAAAGTCCTAAATGAAAAGAGTTTCAAAGGTGAGAAGTTGCAAGCAATCAGAACAAGCTTTGGCCAGAAAGATAGATAATTGCAGGTTTTAGTCCATTGGGCTATGGAGTAATAATAGGGTTTAATTGAAACAACAAGAGGCAAGAGTGGTCCATGGGGCAAGTCAAATATGTCTAAGGATATCTTTAAAGTTTGATTTATGGAATGAAATGGTACAACAAGAAGGGGAATTAAAACAAATGAAGAACAAAGAGTAGCCCAAGATCAGGTAAGTACTTTTAAACTAGCCTACTTTGACATACACTTAAGAAATACATAAAAGTAATCTAAGATTAGGTAATTACTTCTAAACTAGACTGATTTTGATGCACTTTCAATAGAAAACATTTTAAAACAAAGGGAAACTTGAAGGCAACTGTTGGAGAAGAAACTAGCAGGCCAGGCTCACCACAAATCCTCTCCTAGCTCTGCTCTACTTGGTAACTTTCAAGACAAACACAAATATAACAAAGAATGCCCTAAGATCTGGTAAGTGTTTCAACACTAGCCAGCTTTCAACACATTCCAAGGGAAACTTTCAGACAGTCTTTGGGGATAAAAATAGGACCAGGGCACACCATATCTTCCTTAGTTCATCTCTACTTAACATATATTGAAAATAACATTTAAGAATAACAATTTGCTAAGGCAATAGGACGAGGGAACGCCAACATTCCTATGCTTAGAACTGAATTAAATCATTCCTAAATAACACGAATTGGAAGAAAACATGTAGATAAATATTTTCAGTCAGAGAAGGGTACTGATATACAGTAGGTCCTAACTCTATGCATGGTGTTCTTTATAAGAGAAGATGAACACAGTGAAAACAGAAACAAAATAAAAATTTACAATAAGAAATAACATCACCGTCGACATAGACCAGGATCCCATAAATCAACTTGTATTGATGCTCCAAACCAGTTATAGCTTTAAGTCCAATGCTTTAGTTTAGAAATCATCTACACTTCCCAGACTAACTTATCTATCACAAGCAGAGCTCCAAGATCCAGTGAACACTATTTACAAGTAGGAGTTTCAAGCTCAAGTATATTTCAAAATTCAGCAACCAACATTTTCTCATCTTCTACAACAGTATTTATAGAAGAATGAGGAGGTGGGAGAGGATAAAAAATCTCCCAAGATAATTAATACAGACTAAAGACTTCTCGGCCTTTGAGGGGCTTAATGGTGAAGCGTACATGTATTCTTATTGTATTAATTTATTTACATTTAAGATTAAGCTCAGTGGGAGCTCTTATTGAATTTTGAGGCTATGTGTTATGTTAAAGTAACTCTGCTGATATTTTGTCATTAAGTTCATTTGCAGAATTAACTCTCTGGCTGTGCTGAGGCAAATTCTTCTTTTGATCAATAACTTCGTCTTGTGTTTGAATGCCTCGAGGCACAGGTGGCATTGTGGTAGCTGGGAGGATTCAATTTGACTCAAATGTGGTGGTGGAAGCCTTTTGTCTGATAAACATTTAGGATTTTCTTTAAACTGTGTTTTAATTTGGAGGATTAGGCTTTTGATAATCAATCTTAGCCGTAATCCTCATAAATTTGTCTTCAATCTTCCATTATGGTGTGTTTCTATCTTCGACACTGATACTCTTCGATTGTGATTCATTTACTGTGTTTCTTTGGTGTGCAGTGCTGCGTAGGGATCGTGAGACATTAATGCCTCTAAAGCATTGACGAGACGTGGAAAATCAACCCATGGATGGCTTCCTTTTAATGAATCGAAGGCGTGGGAAATGGCACTCCTAGCCTTCGGCCTTTCTTCGATATAATGGAAAAAACCATTAAATCACCCTTTATCAAATAATATATCCGAACTTCAAAACTCCTGATAAAACCAAGCTGCATAAACCATTTCAGGTCACAAAAGGAGGCCGCTGACGTCAGGATGTTTGTAACCCAAAATTTCTATGAAATTCGCCATATAAAGTTCCCCGGGTCTGTTTTGGGGCCTGTTGGCGTCAGCCCAAGTGTGCCCCGAAATTTTATGAAATCTACCATATGAAGCTTATCGGGTCCGGATTTCATGACCATGCGAGCAACCAAACAAGGCCCACTCCAATCAGTTACTGCCACGTGGGTGTTGATGTGTATTGCTGACTAGGAGTTGGGGACCACCGGTTCTGTGGGACTGCTGACTGTTGTCGTGGCCGTGGGGACCAGGGTGATTGATTGTGGGCCATGGGCCCATGCCATACCTTAATTTATCCCCCGAAATTCTTTGAGCGTGATCACTGTTCGATGAGCCTGCCTCAGATCGAACGACGTATGTCAATATCGCGCTAAGCCCACAATCAACATTTAACGCGCGGGAAGGGCAGTATCTCCAAACCACTTGAGGCCACGTGTCAACTCCTAGCATGTGTCGTGCTCGAATTGGAAATATAGCTTACCCCACAAAGGCGGTGCAATCAAAACTGCTCCGATTTTGTACAATGATTGACAGTGGGGTTAACCCTCTTCCTCCTGTTCACTCTGGTTCACTAAACTCAGGTTCAACTCTTAGAACTGTAGCTCCATTAAGTCTTTCCTGATTTATTTCTTCTATAAGCAGGTTCCTTCCTTTGGAAAAGGTTCACAGCTTCTACGGGCAACAACATTACAGTACCATATTAGAGCGCTATTGATCCTTCCAGTGATTGATAGCCAATTATGAAATATAGCATCTAACTCATAAAATGGAATTTTATTCAAACACTTGCACAATACAAAACCACAGTACAAAATCCTGTGTTATTTGGTTTTACTACTTCAGAGGGTGTGGGAAGGAGTGTGGCCATTGGATGGCATCAACCAACGATGTAGATATTCTCGTGGAGGTCAAAAGAAGAGCAGAGGGAAAAATGCAACAAAAAACGGTATTTTTTATGAAAATTTTCAATGTTTTTCAGGGAGGCAAAATGAAGGTTAGATTTTAATGTAGGAGGGGAAAAAGGGGTTTTGTAGCAGTCATTTCTCATGAAATCAACAGAATTTCAGAGTGTAAAATGGGCACATTAGGGAAGATTTAGGACAGAGGCATGAGGCCTTCGAGAGTCTTCAAGAGATAACACTTTTTTGCAATAAAAATTGTTCCTTGAAGGCTCCAAAAAATGATTTAGCCACCTTTTGGTATAACAAATTTTATAGGTGGCTAACAGTGGCTCCACTTGGGGATGATGCCTTCTTGAAGGCATCAAGAACTTCAGACTTGCATTCTCTGGGAGGCTGATCAGTGCCTCATCCATTGGGTTGCCTTTCTTTCTTTAAATGATCTTATTTTGCTCTGAAAACATATTAGCAGCCATAAAAACAATGGATCTTTCATCCACAAGATTTCTACCTACCCAATCCTACAGATCTAACATTTTTTATTCTTTAGAGTGCACTTGGATTGGCAAACTCTTTTACAATATTTTATTCTTTTGAAAGTAGGAAATATAATCTATTTCTACCCCTTATTTCTCCATGGACTCAGATTAAATAGTTGATTCCATATGATTCTCTACCTAATCTACCATATGTTGGGATGAAACCGTCCAACAGATTTTCTTCTCTAAATTCTACAAAAGAAATTCAAAAGCATACAAGTCAAGATTGAACAATCTAACTTGTTGCTGATCTATGGCATAAAAACAAGCTGCACATAGATCTTATTTTGTAGAAAATTAAATCAAAATGGAAGGCTTAAGATTTTGAAATTTCAAGCACTTCCTTCACCTTTTACAACTCTTCTTTACTTCTGTTTTGAGCTGTTCTTCTTTACCATATGGTTCAGATGTTGAACTAATTAGAACCAGATTTACCTCTGTTTTGACTCAGAATTTTAAACAGATTTGAGTAATTCTCTTTGGAAACTTAGGTTCAGATTTGAGCATGTTGGAACCTTTAATTTCTATCCTAATCTATCTACTGATAAGCCAATATTAAACAGTTTGGAAAATCGAATTCACTATCCTATCAGCAGAAAATTTAAAGCTAATTAGTCAAGATTAGGCTATATGACTAATTAGAAGTGTGTTTTTTCAGGAGTGGCATTTGAGCTTGCACACTTTCATATTTGTTTCTCTTTTTGGTATGGGGCTATACCTTTCTTGTTTTTACAAGCTTCCCTCTTTTATTTCTTTCTTTGTTTTTGTATTTTTGATTTTCATAACTTTGAATGCAATGATGGGTGAAGTATTTGCAATGAGAAAAAAGATAAAAAGGCTTTCAGAACATAACATGGATCAAGAGAAGTAATGCTTAAGCATCCTTCCATTGACAAGACCCCCAAACAATTCTGCTCCATTCAACTCTTGCAAAAAATAGGCATTATTACCAGCAGCTGAATGGATAGAGTAAGGGCCAAGCCATAAGTTGTAAAATTTTCCATGCTTTCCCTTGTCTTCCCTCCTTGAGTCTCACTTCAAAACTTTGTCCTCAATATTGAAATTTTTGGCCTTTGTTCTTCTGTCAAAAAGCTTTTCAATGTTGTCCTGTTTCTGCAATGATTTGTTATAAACCTCCTCTCTGGTTTGCTGAAGATGAATGGTCTGATTTATTCTTTTGATCATGTCATTATCTTCAGTTTTCAACTCTTGAATCAACTTCATCACTGGTACACCAAGGCTGGTTGGAAAAATTGCATTAGTGCCATACACAAGTTGGTAGGGTGACATTCCAATAGATTTCTTCAATGTCAATCTATCAGCCCAAAGTGCATGAACTAGCTTTGTGTGCCAAGACATCTTGTTGCCCTCCAACAGTTTCTTGATTATGTTCACTAAACTCCTGTTTGAGGATTCTAAAAGTCCATTACCTTGAGGGTAATAGGCCGTGGAATGCCACAATGTTATTTGATATCTGTGATAGAATTCAACTATCTTCTTTGATCCAAACGCTACTGCATTATCAGTGATGATCTTGGTAGGACAACCAAATCTAGAGAGAATATTATTCTCTATGAATTTTATAATAACAGAATCATCGACTTGCCTACAAGGTATGGCTTCTATCCACTTAGTGAAATAGTCCGTGGTAGTGAGAATCCATCTATGATGAGAAGAACATGGTGGATGGATTTCTCCTATGAAGTCAAGTCCCCACTGTTGAAAAGGAGCTTCAACAGTGATTGGATGCAGAGGTAGGGGTAGCCGTTTTCTTTTGCCTTCAAAAAGTTGACATTTATGATAGGCAATGATCATCTTGTGTACATCATGAAAAAGAGTAGGCCAATAGTAACCATCCCTCAATATTTTGTTGGCTATCGTTTTCCAGTATAGGTGGCCTCCACACTCCCCTTCATGTAACTCGTGCTTAACCTTCCCTGCATCAAACTCAGGAAAAAATTTAAGCAATATACCACTCGCATTTTTCCAATAAAGACACCTATCTATAATGCAATAGTTTACAACTTTCAATTTCAAAAACCTTGCCTTTGTTTTTGACAAGCCAGGGGTGTATTTAAATTAAGCAAAACATAAAGAAAATCAGCATACCAAGAGGAATTCATAAAATGATCTTCAACAATGGGAGTTGAGATTTCCTCTTGTTCATCCAAAGCATTAATCATCTTAATATCAAGAACTTCAAAATTGGATTTAGCCATCAACCTAACTAGACCTTGGCCTTTGATGAGTTTAGTGGGCTTTATCTCTAAATCATATTCAAGAATAACAACAATCCACTTACCTCTCTTACCATCTGGGTCCTGTGTTAGAATGTCTTTAAAAACTGAGTTTGGGACAAAGGAAATGATGTGTGAGTGAAGGATGTATACTCTGAAGTCTTTCAAAGCTTTCACCAAAGCAAAAGCTTGCTTCTCCATAATGTTATACTTCAGAGGGGCATCCCTCAACGCCTTGCTAAAGAATGCAATAGGCTGCTCTTGTCCTTGTGGATTTTTCTGTAAAAGGACAACATCTATGGTATGTTCTGATGCAAATTAAAAAATATAAAAATATTTTGAAAAATCAGGACTTATTAGAACCGGTGTTTTGGTTAAGGCTTGTTTCACCAACTCAAAGGACCTCTTTGCTTCCAAGGTCCATTTTACCCCTTGCTCCTTCTTCAACATGTTTGTAATGTTCCTAAGGAGCTCAACCAACTTGGGGATGAAACTTATCAAAAAGTTAATCTTTCCTAAAAAAATATTGCAACTCCTTGATGTTTCGAGGATGAGATATTTTCAATATGGCCTCAATCCTCTTTGGATCTATCCTAATACCCTCTTCTGAAATAATGTGCCCAAGAAGTTTACCTTCTTGGAGACTGAATAGTGTCTTCTTAGGGTTTAAAGATATCCAAAACTTTCTGCATTTCTCGAAAAATATTCTTAAATGTTCTAAGTGCTCTTCATCTGTTTTTGAAAACACAGTGACATCATCAAGGTATATAATGATGAAGAAGCCCAGTTCCTCCGAGAATGCTATGTCCATGGCTCTTTGAAAATTTTCTCCAGCATTCATTAGACCAAAGGGAATTTTCACATACATGAAAGTACCCCAAGGTGTAGTAAACGTTGTCTTTAGTTGATCATCAGGGTGGACTAAGATCTAATTGTACCCTGAATAGCCATCAAGCAAAGAAATTCTTCTAGATGCTACTACCCTTTGTAAAATATGGTCCATCTTGGGAAAAGGGTAGTTTTCTTTCAATGAAGCTTTGTTTAAGTCTCTAAAGTCTATAAAAAGCCTAATCTCTCCTGTTTTATTCCTGACCGACACCAGATTAGACACCCACTTAGAATATCTAATAGGGACAATAATACCAGCTTCATACATTTTTTTGATTTCCTTCTCAACCAGAGGTAGCTAAATAGGGTTTATTCTGCGCAGTTTCTGTTTGAATGGTTTTTGGTTTTCCTTGAGAGGGATTTTGTGCTGTATTATTTCAGTTTCATAGGACTTAAGATCTTCATAACTCCACACAAAAACATCAGAAAACTCTTTAAATAGCCCTATGTATTTGAGTTTAATGTGAGCTGGTAAAGTTTTAGACAGTTTAATCATTTTCGGTTTAAGTTTACTGCCTATATTGCACTCCTCAACTTCAGTCTCTACAGGTTCTAGTTTTGGCTTCTTGGCCACATCGTTAAAATCGAACAACCCTTCTAAAGGGGCCAGACCCTTAGGAAAATTCTGATCTTTAGATTGCAGAGTTTCTAACTCTGCATTCATCTCTGTTTCATTTTCAAGTTTTCTGGATAACAGGTTCACATTAGCAAGTTCAGGAGACCTTTCTTCTTCATCAAGAAAATTTCTTCACTAGGGAAGTCAGTTTCATAATATAAATTGGAACTTGGTAGTTCGAATTCATTTTTGAACTGCATGAAGTCTTCTATTTGTTTGTCCCCGTCAAACACCTGCCAGTATTTTTCGTTATTAGGTACGTCTAGTCTAAACTTTATTTGAGTTGTGCAGTCTTTGGTTTCGTATGGCGTTAAGCATGTTCTAGCTGCAAAGGCTAAATTGTGGGCCACAATATTTCTTTTTCTTGGGACAAAAATTATCTGGTGTTCCTCAAAAGTTTTTAAAAGGTCCATGACATCGTTTCGGTAGGCCCTAAGTCTGGGATGATTTGCATTGTATTCTCCATTGACTTGCCTAATGATTAATTCAGAATCCCCATATGCTTTGATTCTTTTGGCTCCTAACTTCTTCAAAAATCGTAAGCCTAAGAGAAGGGATTCATATTCTGCTATGTTCTTCGAACACCGGAAGTTTAATCTATAGGAAAGACTTTATGTGTGATTATTTTCAGTGTTATGTATCCAGATCCCTGCACCAGCGTTGTTCCTAGTGCAGGATCCATCAAATGTCATACTCCACAGAGGATTAGTCTCGGGTTTGGCAGTTTGGTCACTATCCTCTTCAACAAGCATGCTTTTGAATTGTTCTTGGAGGTCAGCACGCTGTTGAACTTGTTTTAACTCCTCAGATTTTTTATTGGGTTGAGGACTACGTTCTTGACTCTCAATGTTTAAAAGCAAAGGACACATGATTTGTAGCTGAAGATCTATGTTTTGTTTGCTAGAGTTTACAGGTTCAGCAAATTGTTCTGACACTCCTACGTTATCTTCTTCCTCCTCTCTATCTGCCATTAACTCTGTTAAAGTTACTTGTTCATCCAATATTTCATCATTAAAAAGGATAAATGAATCAAGGTCTATGTTTACAGAATATAGGGGAGAGTTTTGGGGTCTGTCTTGACTAGTAACCATGTACTGCTTATGGGACTCCCTGTAAAGTCTTCTAGTCTGATTGAAAACAGGAATAGTCGCATAGGTCATGTCCATTTGCATAGTCCCTTGTAACTTAGCCCCCCAAGATCTCGATAACAACATTCCATACTTTGGGGGCACATCAACCACATTGGACATTGGCATTTTACTCTGCTAGAGTCAAAAGAGTATAGGTCTTTATAAGGTCTGGTGATTTCTAGACCCAGGCTCTCCATTACAGCTTTTGGCATTAAATTGTGAGAAGCTCCTGAGTCATGCATAGTGTTGTGCAAGATCTTGTCATGAACGTTTAAACTTACATAAAAGGGAGGAATAGGTCCCTCTTGATACTTACCTTCAATCTTAGGACCAAAAATAAGCTCTGGTTGGTTATCATTAAGATTGACTGTGTCATTATTATCCTCAATATTTAAAGCCTTCAAAATTCGGGTTCTATATACATTTTGGGCAGCTAACTCAGTTAAGGGAACAAAGATTTTAATTCTTGAAATTTCCTGCTCTAAACTGAAAGGCATTTGATTCTTTGCAGAACTTGTTTCAGCCTTATTAATAGCTACCTTATCAACAAATTCTATTTGCTGATTTGTTCTATTTACATTTGAAAAAATGGTTTTAACAGGAGTACTAGCTGAAGTGTTAGTACTACTAAGGTATGTACTCTGTTTATCATTGTTTCAAGTGCCTTTCTCTTTATTTTTATCAGAATTTCCAGCTACTATTTTGTCCTTTTTCTTGACAACTTTAGGCTTGGTTGGATTGTTGTTTTGTGCAGATTTGTCAAAGGTTTTGGTGTTCGGGGTTTCTAGGTTTCTCTTTCTTCTAAGGTCATACTCCTTTTGAGACTCTATGAAAACATTTTCCATGTCTTGATAATAACTTTCATCATTCTCTCTTTTGTCATCATAAGGTGTATAAAGGCCTTGTTTTCTATCATAATGGACTTCAAAGTCATCATTATCTACTCCCAACATATTTATGTCCTCGTCCTCTGCTTGCTCATCTATTTCTTCAACCTCACTCACATAGTTTTGATGAAAGGGAGGAGTGATTTGTTGATCATCTTCCCTTGGTCTATTTTGAGGTTGGTTTATTTTAAAATTCTGATTTTGATTTTGATTTATATTTTGAGGAGAATTTTGGTTTTGACTTGCTTGTGCTCTCTTAATTATGCTCATCTCTTTCATCATCTCCTCCATCATTCTTTCCATCTTTGAGCTGGAAGTAGAAGGTGTATTTTCTTCCCTGAAGGATACTCTCTTCTCATTTTTCATTCTTGCTCTTTTCTCCATCAAGTTGACTTCCACAACAAGAGCACCTTTTTGCATCTCTTCAAGAGTTGCAGGATCTCTCTCTCTTAGCTAATAGGCCATCTCAGGGTCAAACCCTTCAGGAAACTTGTTTAGAGCTGAGCCTTGTGGAGGTTTTAGATTTGGGGAAAGGGCATTATGCACACTATTAAATTTGGTGCAGTAAGCTTGAACACTTTCCCCATTGTTTCTATGGAGGTTCTTGTAATAAAAAAGGACTTGGAGAGGATTCTTCTTCACTTCCCATTTGTTTAAGAATTTCTGATGGAAGGTTTGGAGATCATTGATACTATGGGGGGTTAAGCCTTTAAAACATTTTCTTACTTCTCCCCCTAAGCTCTGAGCAAATAGTCTAAGTTTGACTAAATCATCATCAATTTCATTTCTGTCAAAGTAGTCATTCATCTTATCCACATGTTGTGATGCAGTAGTAGCATTAGTAGCATCATATAATGGAATTTTCAAATGATAGTCCTGTGGAAGATTGACTAAGGGAACAGGAAGGACTAAAGGAGCATACCATGCTGCCATGATATGTGGTGGAGGTGGATTTACAAGAGGTGGATTAATGAAAGGTAAAGTGGGCTGAAGTGGAGTGGTTTGGACAGTGAATGGAGGATGAAGGGATGTGGATGGAACAACAATAGATTGTTGAGCTGATCTTGGATGAGAGGCACCTAAATTGTGAAGGAAATGTAAATCAGGAGTTGTTACTTCTCTACTACCAGGATGTTCACTTGTTTCCGAAGATGAAAGTGAAGACTCGGAATCTAGCTGAGTTATATCATCAAATGACCTAGTTCTAAAGGGATTTATTAAGTCAACTTGTGATTGCTGTAGAGCTGAAAGATTTTCAGGAACTGAATTAGCTCTCAAGGGTGATCTGAAAATAGTTGAAAATTTAATCTTAGGAGACTTCCTAAGGATACTTTCTGGGTTATCAACTATCTCAGGTGGATCAGGGTTAGGATAGGCTCTAGTATGGACCTTTCTAGGAGCCACTATACTGTGTTTTTAGACCCAGCTAAACAAGAAAATTTCAACCAGGTATGACAATCTTTGAATGGTTAACTGATCTGTTTCACACAAATTTTAATCCTACAGTCCTCTAACTAAGTTTTAAATGGTATTATGATGATAAATGTTATTCCCAATGGAGTCTTAAGGTCTGTTCAGGATTGTGGAGTCGCCAAGTGGAATTTTTTTAGCTCTTTTTTAGAGGTAAAAGGTTTTATGGTCCACTACCATGTTTATTGGATACCAATCTGAAATATTTTTGGGTTTTATGAGTTATTTTTCAGTCCTAATGGTTTTTAAGAGTGTCCTAAATCTGTTTCACAACTTAGCTACGGTTATTAGACAAAAACAGTCTACTCTTATGGCTAAGCTAGCTGATCTTTCAAGGTTAGACAAACTCTTATGAGAATCCTAGGTTTTTCCTAGTTTGGCACTGATTCAAACAAGCTTCATCATGGTTACCATTTCTTGGTAGTGCTTGAAAAGGCTAATTTTTATTTACTAAACAATATTTGTATGAAATTTTAAGGGGAACCAGAGATTCTGGGTTCGATCCCCAGCGGAGTCGCCAGAAATGTTAGGAATCTGTAATTAGCAAGATTGGCAAAGTCCAATCACAGAAAAAACATCGTTTCAAGCACTTTTGAAGTCTAGGATCTAGCCCTCCTAAATCCGAAGAGGGATCTCTCCAATAAGTGCAAAGATTGGATTTGTCTTTGAAGTTTTATGGGTAATGATATTAGGCTAGTTATGAAGGCCGAGGTTTTTGTTTTGTTTTTGGATGGTTGAGCATGATTATTATTTGAGGTGGAAAGTCCTAAATGCAAAGAGTTTCAAAGGTGAGAAGTTGCAAGCAATCAGAACAAGCTTTGGCCAGAAAGATAGATAATTGCAGGTTTTAGTCCATTGGGCTATGGAGTCATGATAGGGTTTAATTGAAACAAAAAGAGGCAAGAGTGGTCCATGGGGCAAGTCATCTATGTCTAAGGATCTCTTTAAAGTTTGATTTATGGAATGAAACGGCACAACAAGAATGGGAATTAAAACAAATGAAGAACAAAGAGCAGCCCAAGATCAGGTAAGTAATTTTAAACTATCTTGCTTTGAAATACAGTTAAGAAAGACATAAAATTAATCTAAGATTAGGTAAGTACTTCTAAACTAGCCTGCTTTTGATGCACTTTCAATAGAAAACATTTTAAAACAAAGGGAAACTTGAAGGCAACCGTTGGAGAAGAAACTAGCGGGCCGAGCTCACCACAAATATTCTCCTAGCTCTGCTTGGTAACTTTCAAGACAAACAAAAAGATAACAAAGAATGGCCTAAGATCTGGTAAGTGTTTTAACACTAGCCAGCTTTCAACACATTCCAAGGGAAACTTTCAGACAGTCTTTGGGGATAAAACTAGGACCAGGGCACACCATATCTTCCTTAGTTCATCTCTACTTAACATATACTGAAAATAACATTTAAGAATAACAATTAGCTAAGGCAATAGGACGAGGGAACGCCATCATTCCTATGCTTAGAACTGAATTAAATCATTCCTAAATAACACGAATTGGAAGAAAACATGTAGATAAATATTTTCAGTCAAAGAAGGGTGCTGATACACAGTAGGACCTAACTCTATGCATGTTGTTCTTTATAAGAGAATATGAACACATTGAAAACAAAAACAAAATAAAAATTTACAATAAGAAATAACATCACCGTTGACATAGACCAGGATCCCATAAATCAGCTTGTATTGATTCTCCAAACCAGTTACAGCTTTAAGTCCAATGATTTAGTTTAGCAATAATCTAAACTTCCTAGACTAACTTATCTATCATAAGAAGAGCTCCAAGAGCCAGTGAACACTATTTACAAGTAGGAGTTTCAAGCTCAATTATATTTCAAAATTCAGCAACCAAAATTTTCTCATCTTCTACAACAGTATTTACAGAAGAATGAGGAGGTGGGAGAGGATAAAAGATCTCCCAAGATAATTAATACAGACTGTTAGGGTCCCGTGATTTGGATGATTGGCAAGACAAATGACAGTGTAACATCAAACCAAGCTTTGGAGCCCAAGGACCCAGCCTTCCTGGACTCAGAGAGGGCTCTCTCTATATGTGTAAGGGATATATGTTTGTTTGCTTATTGTGTTCTGATTTTAGGCTAGTTATGAAGTAAGTTTTTTGGTTTTTTTTTAAGTTCTGAGGGATGAAACTGATCAAAGATATAAAATAGATAACAAGATGTTAGATTAACTAGGCTATGGGGTCAAAAAGTCAAGAAAGCTATTAGATGACGATACAAAGCTGTTGAAGGGCCGATTTGATTCAAGGTAGAAAGGATCTTTGGGCAAAATGGAGTAAATGGACATCAAGTTTGTGAACGACAAAGGATTTCAAGCATAACTAGTTTAATAGCAGACATAAACATGGTAGGGCAAACCATTAATCATGCAAAATGTAACTATAAGCTAATCAATACATAGAAATAAACATTCAAGCCATGCATAGAAGTATAAGACCCTCTAACTTTGGGAAATGGCATTCAGACTTTGGGAAAAACACTTAAGGAAGAAAAACAACTCAAAACACTATGCCGGAACGCCTAAACATAGTACTTCAAGTTATTGGGCACTTTGAACAACAAGATTTTCATAGTTTTAGGCAAAGGGCTAGATCGAAACTAGGCCTCCTTGGTTCAAACAAAATGATAATCCAATCAATCAAAGAGGAGTTTCATGGATGGAACTATAGCTAGCCATAGGTAAGCAGGGCGTACCGTAATTCCTTCTTAGCATGTATAAAACCATGAATGAAACAAGCAACAATATCCTAAATATTTAAAGAGCATTCAAGAATTCTTTAATGTTACTTAGGAAGAAGAAAACAAAGAGGCTATGAAGAAACAAGAAATTTGAGGTGCCTCCATCGGCATGTCTCAAATTTGTTCTCTACTGATCTATAGAAAGCAAGAAACATATATTCATGAATGAAAACTAGAAGACAACAACAAAGCAAGGGACACTATACCATTCTACCAAGTCATGAATCCATCAACAATCCTTCATCATTCATCCAAGAACATCCAAGAGGCAATCCAAAAGCATAACACAAGTATTTCCTTCCAAAGCTCATATGACCATATATTGCTTCTCTTCTCAAGTTCAGCCTTGTTTTACAATGAAAGCCTTTGGAATATATCGGCTCAAGTGAGGAAAACCTCATGGTTCAACTTGCCATCCTATTGGCTTAATCAAAATATCTAATCTTGTCCTTGAGGCTTTGCAAAGCCCATGGCACAAAATATCTCATAAAATATCTAAAAAAATGCTAAAAATGGGAAATATATTGACTTTGCGTCATTTTCCATGTGCAAAAATAGCTAAACGCACATTTGGAAAAAGCAGATTTTAGAGGTTCAAAAATTACAAAAATACTTCAAATTTTCATCAGCAAAAGGTCCCCCCGACTTGCCAGAAACATTTGGCAGCCTTCTTGGTGTCGAAACGAGGCTCATGATAGCTCGTTGGAAATCTCTAAATGTGTACTTTCCGGTGCAAATGAAACTTCCCAATCTGATGCCTAGAAGTCCTCCAAATAGGCACCTGTGTGTAAAAAACCAGAAAATTGCAGTCTGCTGATAGACCGGGTAGAGTGTGCAAAAAGAGAGCCTTTTTCGCCGTTTTGAGGGGCCAAATGATCTCCAAATGTTTTGAAAATCACTGAGGGCATGCTCATGAAATTATGGCATCCAATGATATCATTTTCCTCCCTTGATGAATCCTCAAAATGAAATGGCGAATTTATGAGTTTTTGATCAAAAACTCAAAAATGCCAAAAAACCAAAAGTTGTCAAAATGGGCCCAAAATTGGTGTGCATGACCCTCAAGGGTCCTTGGCAACATGCTCCGAAACTAAAGCCAAAATGTCGAGTGCTGATGTGCCCTTCTTCTTTTTCCGTGCTGTGCGCTTCCCCTTTGCTTCCTTCAGTTTCTCTTGAGTGGCCTTTAGCTTGCGCCGGGCAAACTGATTTAGCTTTTGATAGTGTTGTGTCATATTCCTTTGTAGCTCCAAGTCTCTGTTTGCCTTCTCAAGCTTCATCTCAAAATGTTTATTGGCTCTTTCTAGCCATGCCTCGTTATTGCTTTCAATTTCTTGCTCAAGTAGTGCAGTGAGGGGAGTGGATTGAAGATGGGCTTGTTCTTCTTCCTTTTTCTTTTCAAGGGCTTTTCTAAGCCCTATGGTTCTAGGCCTTTTCCGTCTAGGCTGGTCTTCTTCTTCATCCTTGTCAAAATCACCTATGAGCTCCTCTATTCTTGCTTGTGCTTTGGCAGCCTCATTCTTGTATTTAATTGCTCGTGTCTCATAAACAGCCATATGGACACTCATTTGTTTATTTTGGATCTCAAAGAAACGATTGAAGTTCTTTGCTCGATGAAGGTCATTCTCCAATGCTTCAATTTGGCCCTCTCGATGGATTAGAAGGTTTTCCAGAATGCGAGCTTCATTATCGCTGTCATCACTTTGGATTGGGATGATAGCCAATGCACCTCCATGTTCTTGACTTTCTCCTATCTTGCCTTTCCCTTTGCCCTTGAAGGCTAATCTTGCACTCTTCCTCCTTGGCAAGTTAGTGAGAGGTTTCTTTGGTGATCTTCTTTTGCTCCGGATAGTTCTTGTCACTTTTGAAGTGACCACCTTGGGCATTTGCTTTCTTGATGTCTTAGGCTTAGCCTTTTCAGGAGGAGAAGGAATGATTGCTTTGCCTTTGTCATTTTGTTTGTCACCTTCTTGAGATTGCCCTTCCTTTTGAAACTGCTGTGTATTTGGAGGAGGGTACTATGCATCATGATGAAGGTGTTGTTTGTCTTCCTTATGCTGCCTATGTTCCTCAACATCATACTACCCAAACTGCTGCCCTTGATCATTAATACCATGTTGTTGTTCTGCCTCAATCTCTTGTTCAATTTGTGGCTCAAACTGCTACCTTTGAGCATCAAGATCAAGCTGCTGCTGTGTTTCAATTTCATGCTCACTTTGTGGCTCAAGCTTTTGCTCAAACTGCAGTCCTTCTCCACTGTCCTACTGCTGCTCCTCGTCTTCAGTTCACTGCTCTTCATCCCATCCTTCATGCTCATTCCCTTCCTCTTTTGGCTGTCCACTTCCTTCTCCTTCTCCATGCTCTCTTGACTGTTCAGTGGTGAATTTGAGCCTTCTAGGAGCAGGTCTACTGGAGGAAGGTAAGGGATGATGAGTAGGTGATGTGGGAGATGTATGGATAGGAGGAATAGTGTAGAAATCTGGGTGACTAATGAAAATATCCCAAGAAACCTCTTTCTTCTCCAGCTGGTGAAGGATGATGATTTTAATCAGAGAATGATGGAAAAGAGAAACCACTTGTTGTGATGGAGGCTTCTTCTGGACTAAGGAGGCCATTTTCTCAATGCTTTTGCATAAGTAGTAAGGGAGATTGAGCTACTTTGTTCTAGTGAAGTGCATCAACAACCGGATATGGTAGGCATAAACTCGAGTAAATATCCCTTCACAAGTAAAATACTTCATTATGATCTTCATAAGAGGAGCATATCTAGCAAGAAGATGAGAGAAAGGAAAAATAACAGTGCATGTTTCTCTGTGCTCAGGCTTGATGAAAGGCTTGTAGTCATCCAAGTCTAGATAGGCCTGCGTGAACCATTTTTCGCAAGGGTATGGGATTTTAGTGGCTTTGGATATAGACCTCAGGGAGAACTTGAAATCAAGGCTTGCCACTTGCAAATGTTTGCTTTTGAACCTCAAGGCGCATAAGTGTGTCAAGGGCGAGAAATTTTTGACCTCCTGTACTCTCTGGCAGAAATCCAAACAACCCACCTCATGAAAATTGAAGAGGATGGATGGATGTGCATTGACCTCCTCAGTAGAAATTGGCTCATATCTCTTATGTAAACCACTTCTGATGTCTTGCCTGGGCGACATTTTGGGCTAAATATGCTCTTGAAGCACCAAACTGCCTTACTGTCTTTAAAATGTCTTCTTTAAGCTAAACTCTGTCAACCCACTGTTTTGATAAGGAAACAATGTCTTTGGATGCTTGTGCAAAATGTCCCTTTCAGTATAAAATCTCTGCTCCTTTAAAAAGTGGCCTTCTCATCCTTTGATATGTAATTCAACAAGCAGACATTGTTAGAAGAAAAAATACAGTGAAATGAAGATAGGTAGTCAATTGAATTTTCTATGTATAGTGACAAGGTCACCCTGCTCTATGATGTTTGGAGGTAAACAACCTATTTTTGTATCTTTGACAAAGGTAAACTTCTCAACTTCACAATCCTGCCCTTGTCTAGTATGCAAATCAACCAACAAAGCTCACACCATATACACAGTCACCTTTAGTGCAGACACACAGTCAATTTCACTGTTTATAGAACAAAGGTGACAGATCTTGGAAATGTTTCAAAGGTTTTAACCAAAGCCTGTGGGAGTTTTATCTTTCAAATCATCAAGGCTCCTTTTCAATATAAAACCCCTGTCTTTCTAGAAAACTGCCTTTGCACCCTCTGAATATCAACTTTACAAATGAGCTTGAAGAACAAAAAGATAATTAAGTAGTATACACAGTCAACAACTATCTTTTTCTATGGTTGGTAAGGGTACCTCCTGTAGCAGTCTAATGCCGAGAAAAATCATCTTTGATTAAAACATTAACCCCCTCATACACAGCTCAACAAACATATAATTATATATAAACTCAGTCAAATTCAACAAGTGGTAATGCACAGTCCAAGGTTCTCTATTTCAATCAGGGACAGAGTTTAATTGGTTTTTTGACTGGTAAAATAGGACTATGAAGCATGAGACCATATAGACCCTTTCAACAAAAATCTGCCCTACTTAACTCCTTCAGTCTTTGCACCCATTTGACTCATACACCCTCGAACTGTACATATCAGCTCTTTTCATAGTTTCAAAAACAAGGTTTATGGTTGACAGAGTTCAACTTATTTCACCACGGTAGTGAGGACTATTTGATGGTCTTGTTATAGAAATAGGACTCACAAGCCTTTGATGCTTAAACAATCACAACCAATCTTGTTTTCACACAATTTCGAACCGGTGATCTTTGTATGTGATGACTAGCCCTTCTCACCACTTCAATAGTTTGAAAAACTCAAAGGGGGTTTCATAAATACCTCTACAAATCGATGAGCAACTCTTGAATGGCTTGAGCAACCTTGAGGAGCGATTTGGAAGCGTGATGGAGGTTGAAATTATGCACGGCACTCTTAGGAAGAAGAACGCCGCGCAGGTTCTTAGTTGTCGGGTTGACGTCGGGCGCTTGTGACCCGTGGCTACAGGAGTGCCGCGGACGGCTACAGGAGCTCCGCACGCCTTTGTTGCGCAGTGTAAAATCTTTGCCCAGGAGCGCTGCGTGCCTGTACAGGAGTGCAGCACAGTGCAAATACCCTGAAAATTTTGAAAATTGATTTGAAAACTTCATTTCACCGCTTGAAAGCTACATAGGGATGTCCGATTTTGCTTGGGAACTTGAAAATGAGTTTGCCACGGCTCTTATCCCTTTGAAAACATGAAAACCAACGGTTTCTTGCAAAATGAAATCAAATTCCTTGGTTAGTCTTCGTAAGGGTTTCAAAGGTTATGCTTTTGAAACAATGCTTGGACTTGTTTTTTTTTTTTTTAAACCTGAATGATATCGACTACGTTTGAGAGGGGCCTACCCTTTCGAAATGATGTTGGCAGTAGGGCTTTCATGCTCTTAAACCATGTTAATATGTATCAACTTCTTTATAGAAAGTAAACATAGTTTGAAGAGGTCAAAACTCTATTCATTCATGCATATAGATTTGAAAGGTGATTCCTGTTAATTTTGTCCCTTTGGTGACAATTTAACACAGAAGCTCTAACTTTGGATAATACCCAATAACCTATGGACCATCCTTTGCCACTTGTTAACACTTTTGGTGACATTTTAACACGGAAAATCCACTCAAGATCTGCAGAAAACATTGAAAATTGCTTTGTCATTTTGCAAGAAGATGGCCTGTCTTTTCAATTTGGTTGACAGCTTCTGCCTCCAGGTGTATCATCAGCTCTTCTTCCAATTGTCGGTGCCAAAATTTGGTTGCATTCATTTTGACTTTGTTATATTCTATTTATCAAGAAGGGCACTTCCTCTAACGCCTTCCCTCTGCTTCAACAAGTACTAAAGTGGTGTTCCTGACCTTTAAATAATGAAGACCTCTATTTGTCTCAGGATTTCACCAGGATCTGAAAAATATGTCAAAATTTTCTTTTGCATATCATGAACAATTGTTTTCAGTGGTGATGCCTCTTGAGGAGATCAAACCAGATTCTCTATGTCAACTATGATAAGCATATTTGAGAAACACTTTTTATGAATGGAACAGACCAGTACTTTGAAACATAATCACTATTATGTCCTTTCACCTGTGCAATGATTCACCTCATCAACCATTCTTCAAATTTTGTTTTGTTGGAGCTGCAGAATGTCATTTGAGAGAAAACCTGTTAAGAGATGAGCTTGATCTCCTTTTATGGCAGTGGTACCCCTGCTTTTTCCTTTTTGTTCTCTTCACATTTTTCTCTGTTCAATCAAACTTTTGAAAACAGTCAATGCCCTGGCCCTCTGCTTGTGAATGAAGGAGGCCCTTTACTTGGCGAAATTTCTGAAGATTGTTTGATAAACATGCTTGACAAGGGTTCCTCTTATATATGATGGCAAGCAAGAAAAATTGTAAACATTACTGCTTTTACCTCTGCCTGCAATCATTACTTTGCTTCAGAAAACCCTAGTCAATGTGTTACTGTCTCACTGTTCATTAAAGAAAATCTATCTTAGAGTCAGTTGCAACTCTTCAAGTCAAACTTTGGCCATCACCCTCTGCTTATAGATGAAGGAGGCGCCTTAACCCTCTGCTTATAAATGAATGAGGTTTTTAGCCATGACTTATCAACAACCTTTTGACAGTGTTGCTTTTTCTTCCACTGTCCTTTCAGGCTGAATGAGGTTACAAGAGTTTGATGAGTAACTCTTTGCCCTGCAAATGCATCTCAGGCTCATGATCACATTGAGAAGTAGCTATCTTCTCATGTAGAGCCAATATTTGTCTTCTAAGATGTTGACCTATTTCTTGTCCTTATAAAATCCATCAATGACTGTAAAACACCTAAAATCAGCTTGAGATCATGGTCTATGTATTGCTGAGACTTAAGGGTGTAAAAGTGGCGCGACTTAGGGCTGTGACTGACCTTATTAGTAGAGTGGGAGGTCTGTTATGACTGGTTTATAGCAGATGGAGGTTTTTTTGGCTCTTTGATGGCTTCCAAGGGTGAAATGTCTTAGAGCGCCACTTCCTAACTTAGGGGAGGCTTTTTGAACAGATTTGGATTGTCTCTTTTAGAGCTGATGGGCAGACTAGTATGGCTGAGGCTAGGTAGGATTTGATAATGAGGTTTCATCTCGTCATGGGTGAACTGAAAGGTAAGAAGGCAAAAAAAAATTTCATGGGGGTTTTCTAGATGAAAAATTGACATATGGAGATCAAATTCTAGAAAACTCAGTTAGGAATTTTAGTCATCAACAACAGGTGGAAAATATTGATGACTAACAGTGGCTCCATTTGGGGAGGGTAGCTCCTTTTCAGGAGGTGTCTAGAATTCAAATCTTTGGCTTATGAAGACCAGTGCCTTACCCATTGGCGCGAATTTTCACTTTTTTTTGATGCTTCTTCTGAAAAGAGACAACATGATCAGCATTAATGATATTTCTACCTACCCCACTATCTTTCCTAACATTTTTTCTTCTCTTTGGCGTATTTGTACTAGCAGCCTTTTGAAAATGCATATTTTTCTTTTTGCAAAATGAACCTATCTAACTCTACTCTTATATCTGCCAGAAGCTCAGATTAAACTGATGAAATCCTTCATTACTCTACCTAAACTAGATCAACTGTCAAGATTAAACTGTTTGACAGGATTTTTTTCTCTAATCTAAAAGATGAAATTTAAAATGATCAAATCAGGGTTAAACAATCTGATTTTTCATGTATTTGCGGCATGGAAGGACAAACTGCACGCAAATATTATTTTGCAAAAAGGAAATCTAGAGAAACGAGGCTAAGATGTACAATGTGTTTTTTCATCCCTCGCTTCTCTCTTTGGTTCTGTTTTAGGCATGTGGAACCAAAATCTCTTCCTAATCTACTCTCTGTGATAAGTCAATCTTACACAATGTTGACCATCTTTTTCACTCACTAACTTATCAGCAATTTAAATTTAAACATGCTCAGCTATGATTAGGCTAGATAGCTGAACAAGAAATTGAATTACTAGTAGTGGCATTTAGACTTGCACGCTTTCTCGAGGACTATTTTTTGGAATATGGGGCCTTTTTCTGTTTTTCAACCGCCCTCTTTTTCTACTGTTTACTTTTTTTGTATTTACTGTTTTTTCACTTTTTCTTCAAACAAACTACAACTAAAAAGGTGCTCACAAGGCTGAGCTTATTTTCACTATCTACCTATCTTAGCCTGAACTATACACAACATACACATTTCGTGAACTCTTCTTTCCAATGCAACCAGTCAAGTAGATGCTCACATGGGTGATTCAAGTTTAGTTCTTTCATGATGCGGAAAAAATGAAAAGGCCACTCCCATTTGGCAGGTTTTCGGACTGTGGTGTGTAAGTTTTTCCTCATTCTAGGCAGCAACTTGCTCATGATAGAACCCATTACTCTTTCAGACTTTCCAAGGAAAACAACAAATGGATCTTGGAATAGTACCTGATCTAAAGGATTTGAGATATAGGCTTCATTCAGGACTACTCTTTCTTCCACTTGGCTATATTTGGAACCCTCCTGGTAAAGCAACTCTTCTTCCTGTTCATGATCACTTGAACTGTCAAGCTCATCATATATTGCAGTGTAGTTCTCTTGCCAAGCTGATGTGTTTTGATAGGGCGGGCTGAAAACTATGTGAAGGTCATCAGGTTGATGAGCAGGGATACACTTTGACAGTAAATTATCTTCAAAGGATAGTGTGACAACTCTCATTTGTTTCTCAACCTCTACTTCTTCATCTGCAATTTGTAACTCAATGGAACTTGGTGCCTGCAAATCTGGAGTTAAGGAAGATTCCATGTCCAAAATGATTTCTTCAACCATTTCAAGAAAAGGCTTCTCATTTACAACATGCTCAAGAATTTCACCATCTTCCTCAACCTCATCATCAAAGCTGAAAAACTGCTGATTTCCAATTATGTGAATGTTATCTCTGATGGACTGAAGTGAAGTAGAGCAAAGAGTCCGAGACTCTTCACTTACTTCTAAAATTTCAAGGCTCTCCTCATCAGTGTCATAGATGACCTGTAATGGCTGCTTACTTTCTTCAAGTTCATGAAACTGAGCTTCCTCTCGAAAATCAAAAACTGAGTTTTCTGCAAAGTTAGTTTCTGTTTGGAAGTCATAATCATCAACATATTGATCAAACATTGGAGAATCATTAACATAATTAATGTCACCAACCAAGCACATTTGAATATCAGATTTCTATTCTTCAATTTGATTTGCAAATCTACTTTTTGACTTATGATATGCAATATTAACAGGAGACAGATCAAAAAAATTTTGGTTATAAGAAGTTTCGGAGGCTGTCTGCATGTTTATAAGTTGATCTATTTCATCTTCAGTTAAAAAGGGAGGCATTTTCATTTCTCTATAGTAATCCTCTTTCTCTTGGGAAATATGATTTGAAGGATGAATGTATTTTTTGGCTTCACCTATGAGAGATGATGAATCATCACTTATGCCCTTAGAGAGATCCTGTGCTTTCTCTGTCATTTCTTGCTTATTTTCATCTTCAACCAATTCTTTGTGATATTGAGGATAGTTATCACGTAATTCATGAGTTTTTTCTGAAAGATTCTTAGGGGTCCAGTTTGCTTTTATGAACTCAAATGACTCCCAACATAAAGGTAGAGACCCTACATGTTTTGATTTATATTCTATCTCAGATTTGACTTCCTCTTCAATCAACTCTTCTTGATTTAGGTGAGAGTTCACTTGAGCAGGGTTTTCCTGAATAACTGCTGAGGGATCTTTAGGATGCAAATTTTCTTTCAAATTCTGGAATGATTTAAAGCATAAGGGTAGAGAACCTAAAGGTTTTGATTCTTCTTCCATTTCAGAATCTGTGATTTCAAAATGGCTGATAGTTTCTTTAGAGCATTCCTCTGTGTTTTTATTTGCAACTTTCCCATTAGGCACATTTTGTTTATAACTCTTATCTTGTGATAGTCGAGTGTGTTCAACCTGAGGAAGAAGGGTAGGTTGGTTTGAATAAGTAGTGTTAACCTTGTGTTTTTTCCTATCAAGTAGCTGCTCTAGTTTTCCTACCATACATACCAATTTTTTCAGCTTTTCCTCTAAAGATGCTAGTTTCTCTTGATTTGCTTTGTCTTCCTCTATTACTCTTAGTTGTGCCTCCCTATTTAGTATGTTGAATTCTACATCAACTTCTATTCTTTGCATTTCTTCTAGGGTCAAAGGATCTTTGTTTCTTATCTAGAAAACCAACTCTGGGTCAAAATAATCTAGGTAGTGCAAGAGAGCACATCCGAGGGGTGGCTTTAGGTTAGCAGGCATTGCATGGTATACTTTATTGAACCTGGCTGAAAAGTTTTGTATTGTTTCCCCTGGTTGTATTTTTAACTGATTGTACTCTTTTATGATGAGAAATTTATTACCCATGACCACCCACCTATCTAGGAAAATTTGAGTGAACTGATGAAAATTGGTAATGCTTGCAGCGGGAAGGTCTGTAAACCAACTCTTAATTTTTCCTTGTAATGATAAGGAAAACATTCTAATACGCACATCATCTTCTTCTATGTCATAAAGGTCAAGTAAATCCTCAATTTTTTTGGCGTGCTCTTCAGCGGTGACTTTGGAGCTTTCTCCATCAAATATGGGTAATTTATTTTGAAGATTTGCAGGAAGGGCTTGAAAGATGGGAGGTAAAACCAGAGGCTTGTATCTTTCTGGGACCTTTGTGGATATAGGTAGTGTAAAAAGAGGTTCGTGACTGTTTGAGGTTTCAGCCAGAGTGGGAAAGGTGGCATGAGGCTCATGTTTTGCTAGGTTTTCCATAGGTGAATCTGGGGTAAGCACAGGTGTACAGGCTTGCTCATGGTCTGAGATTTGAGGCTTAGCTTTTTGAGGTTTGAGATCTTTCCAATGATCAATGTAGATCTCATTGGTGTATTCATGATCAGGCTCAAAGTAGGATAGAACATAGTTATAGATAAAGACAATAATTTCTTGAATCCAACTAAGGCCTAAGTGCTTTTTCTTTCTAGGATGACCGGTCATGTTTTAGGTTCTTTCTACAGTGGAGTCTTTATGTCTATTGAGAGTTGTGGAGTCACCAGGTGGAACTTGGTCGTTTTTTACAGAGATGTAGCTATGGTCCACCACCAGTAACTAGGAAAAACTAATCTGGGAATGTTTTGGAGTTTTTTTTTTAGTTTTATGTGCAACCTATGGTTTATTACAGTATTATAAACTTGTTTCATCACTTTTCTAGGGTGGCGATAACAAAAAGAATTTACTCTAAATGATTTTATGGACTGCTTGCTTGTTTAAGTATCTAAAGGACTAAAGAGTCTATAAGAGTTTGCTAGACTGTCATGTACTCAGTGTCCCACCATCTCCCACTATGTTAGTGAGCGATGGGATAGGTTGCTCGGATAGTAACCTAGAGTTCGGTAAAATAGTAAGGCCTACTGGAGGCTAGTGGAGTCGCCAGGTGGAGTTTTAGTTGTGTTGAGTTATATGTGTATGGTCTACCACCAGTACTGACAAAAACCAATCTAAGGGAGTTTTTTTTGGGGTTTTCTAAGTTTTATGTATTTCTAAGGTTTGGAAGAGTTTCCTATAACTGACTCATCATTTTTCTAAGATGGTGAAGGAGCTATTTTCTACTCTTCGGACAACACTTAAGTTTTCTAAGTTTGAATGAGACTTCGAGAGTTACTAAGGAGTACTTAGATTGTCACTAACTCAGAAGGTCCCACCGTGATCGCCATTATGTTAGGGTCCCGTGATTTGGCTGATTGGCAATCCAAATGACAGTGTAACATCAAACCAAGCTTTTGAGCCCAAGGACCTAGCCTTCTTGGACTCAGAGAGGGCTCTCTCTATATGTGTAAGGGATATCTGTTTGTTTGCTTATTGTGTTCTGATTTTAGGCTAGTTATGAAGTGAGTTTTTTGGTTTTTTTTTAAGTTGTGAGGGATGAAACTGATCAAGGATATAAAATAGATAACAATATGTTAGATTAACTGGGCTATGGGGTCAAAAATTCAAGAAAGCTATTAGATGACGATACAAAGCTGTTGACGGGCCGATTTGATTCAAGGTAGAAAGGATCTTTGGGCAAAATGGAGTAAATGGACATCAAGTTTGTGAACGACAAAGGATTTCAAGCATAACTAGTTTAATAGCAGACATAAACATGGTAGGGCAAACCATTAATCATGAAAAATGTAATTATAAGCTAATCAATACATAGAAATAAACATTCAAGCCATGCATAAAAGTATAAGACCCTCTAACTTTGGGAAATGGCTTTCAGACTTTGGGGAAAACACTTAAGGAAGACAAACAACTCAAAACACTATGCCAGAACGCCTAAACATAGTACTTCAAGTTATTGGGCACTTTGAACAACAATATTTGCATAGTTTTAGGCAAAGGGCTAGATCGAAACTAGGCCTCCTTGGTTCAAACAAAATGATAATCCAATCAATCAAAGAGGAGTTTCATGGAGGGAACTATAGCTAGCCATAGGTAAGCAGGGCATACCATAAGTCCTTCTTAGCATGTATAAAACCATGAATGAAACAAGCAACAATATCCTAAATATTTAAAGAGCATTCAAGAATTCTGTTAGGTCTCTGTAATTTATTAGCAAGATTGGGAGAGTCCAATCACAGAGTTAACATCATTTCAACCAACTTTGGGATTCTAGGATCTAGCCCTCCTGAATCCGGAGAGGGATCTCTCCAATATGTACAAAGATGGATATTGTCTTTGAAGTTTTAGGGTAATGATATTAGGCTAGTTATGAAGGCCACGGGTTTTGTTTTGTTTTGGATGGTTGAGCATGAAATGTTACTTGAGGGGAAAGTCCTAAGTGCAAAAAGTTTCAAAAGTGAGAAGTTGCAAGCAAATAGAACAGATTTGGCAGACAGATAGATATAACGCTGGTTTTTAGTCCATTGGGCTATGGAGTCATATCTAGGCTTTAATTGAACAACAACATCAAGTGTGATCCAAGGGGCAAGTCATCTATGTCTAAGGATTTCTTTAAATTTTGATTTATGGAATGGAGTGATACACTAAGAAGGGGAATCAAACAGATGCAGAACGAAGGGCAGCCTAGGATCTGATAAGTACTTTTAAACCAGTCATCCTTTGGCAAACACTTAAGGAGGACACGAAAGCAGACTAGGATCTGGTAAGTGCTTTTAAACCAACCAGCCTTTGACACACTTCCAATAGAAAACATACAAAACAAGGGGAGACACAAAGATAACACAGAATGGTCTAAGATAACACATTCCAAGGGAAACAATCTGTTAGTTATGCAGACAAGTCTGGGACCAGGGCTAACCATATCTTCCTTCAGTTCATCATCACATAACACATACTGAAAGTAACATTCATAAATAATATTCAGCTAGGACGATAAAATGAGGGAACACCAGCATTCTCATACCTAAAACTGAATTAAGTCATTCCTAAATAACACAGATTGGAAGAAAACATTCGAATAAAGATTTCTCAGCCAGAGAAGGTTACTGATATACAGTAGGTCCTAACCCTGTTTAAACTGTTCTTTACAGTGGAAAATGAAACAACATGAAAACAGAAATAAAACAACAAGTTACAAATGAGAATAACATCACCGTCAATATAGATCGGGATCCCATGAAACAGCTTTTATATTGATGTCAAACCAGCTACAAACTTCAAGTCCAATGTTTCAGTTCAGCAATCATCTTCACTATTCAACCTAACTACTCTAGCACAAACAGAGCTTCAAGGGCCAGTGAAAACTATGTACAAATAGAAGTCTCAAGCTCAAGTGTATTTTAAAGTTCTGCAACCAAAAATTTCTCATCTTCTGTAGAGGTACTTATAGGAAGATGAGGAGGTGAGATTTTAACAAAATATCTCAAGGACAGTTAATGCAAAGTGAAGACTTCTTGGCCCTTTGAGAGGCTCGAGGGAAAAATTTACAGGTGGGTCACTACATTAACTGTTTCACAATAAATATCAAAGCTCGGTGGAAGCTTTGTTTGACTTTGAGGCTCTGTGCATGTTTTGGAGTAACTCTGCAGATATTTATTCATTGGTTTCCTTGCAGAAGTAACTCCCTGGCTGTGCTGGAGGCGGATATCTGATTTTCTTCAATAACTCAGCCTTTGGTTTGAATGGTTTGAGGCACCAGGTGGCTCGGTGGTAGCTGAGGAATCAATTCGCCTCAGATGTGGCGGTGGAGGCTTTTTGTCTGATAAAACACTTTAGGTTTTTTCATTTAAACTGTGTTTTAGTTTGGGGATTAGGCTTTTGATAACTGTCTTAGCCGTAATCCCCATAAAAATTGTCTTCAATCTTCATCTGCTGTGCTTTATTCTCAAAACTGATACTATTTAACTGTGTTTGATTAAAAACAGTGTCTTGTCGATGTGCAGACCCGCACTGGGCTTTACGGCATCAATACTCATAGAGTACTGACGAGACGTGGAATAGAGCCCCGTGAACGGCCTCTTTAAGATAGTCAGAAGGGAAAGGAAACGCCTTTCCCATCCCTCGGATTTCCTTCATTCTATAATGGAAAACCATTAAAACACCTGCAAAACACTGTTAAGAAATCCTGCGGGAATAGGTTAAAACTGCTTCGGATGGCGGGGGAGGAGCGTAGCCGTCGGATGAAGGCAACCAACGGTGGAGATCTACAAAGAAAGGCAAAAAGGATAGCGGGAGAAGAATAAGGAGGAGCAGTTTTGGACCGTCTGATCTGGACACGTGGACGGTCCAGATTTAATCGGAGGGTATCAATCGGAGGTGGCACAAAAGGGGATGCGATTGAACTTCCAGTGCGATTAAGCGCTGGCCGTTGATCTGCAGATCAGATCGACGGCGGAAAATGAATCGGCGGGCTTTGAAATGGCGGTAGGACTTGCGATCGGAGGGAATGAGGACCGTCGGATCAACATGAAAATGGACGGCTGAGATTAAATCGGAAGGCTCCAATCGGGGCAGCGCCAATGCGACTTGCGATTGCGATCGGGCATGGGTTTGCGATTGAGCGCAGACCGTTGATCTGCGGGAAGAATGGACGGTCCAGACTTAATCGGGGCACGCAATCGGGAGGCGAATAGAAGGACTTGCGATTGCGATCGGAGGGACAGAGCGATTGAGCGCTGACCGTTGATCTGACGGGAAGATCAACGGTGGAGAAAACATCGCAAGACTTAACAATATAAACTAATCGCATTGGGTTTTTAAAATATTACAAAGGAATTTGTATCCTTGCTGGTAAATATTTATGCAAAAGCTCTTGATATTTTAGGTAGCGGGCATATGTGGGGAAGTGGTTTTAGGACTTAGCCCAAGGAGCTTGGTCACTGTAAATAAAAACCTTGATTTTCTATGAGAAATTTCAAGGATAAAAATAGATTATTAGGTTCCGTGGTTAAAAAGTGAGTCTTTAACTGTAGAGAATTTTCATAAATGAAGGAGAACTTATGAGAAAAGTAGGGAAATAATATGGAGAAAAGAGTAAATGAAGGTTTCTTCAGCAGTTTTTTACAGGAAATCAGCAGAATTAATAGGCAAAGTAATGTAGATTTTGGACAGAGGCATGAGGCCTACAAGGAGTCTTCAAGAGCCAACAAATTTTAGTAATGAAAAATTGTTCCTTGAAGGCTCAAAACAGATTTAGCCACCTGTTGGTATAACAAAATATTAAAGGTGGCTAACAGTGGCTCCACTTGGGGATGGTGCCTTCTTGAAGGCATCAAGAATTCAGACTTGACTTCTGGGAGGCTGTCTAGTTGCCTCATCCATTGGGCTGTCCTTCTGTGATTGAATGATCTTCTCTAAAAACATATTTGGTAGCCATGAAAGCAATGGACCTTTATCAACAAGCTTGCTACCTACCCAATCCTACAGATCTAACATTTTTTCTTCATCAGAGTGCACTTGGATTGGCAAACTCTATTCACAACATTTTATTCTTTTGAAAGAAGGAAATCTAATCTATCTCTAATCCTTATTTCTCCCTGAACTCAGATTAAACAGTTGAGCTCAGATATTTTTCTACCTAGTCTATTGTTTGTTGGGATTAAACAATCCAACAAACTTTCATTCTCTAAATTCTAGAACAGAAATTTAAAAATAGTCGAGTCAAGATTGAGCTGTTCGACTTGCTATGATCTATGGCATAAAAACAAACTTCTCATAGATTATTATTTGCAGAAAAGTAAATCAAAATGGAAGGCTTAAGATCTGAAAGTTTCTCATTATGGCCTTCTTTTCTTTACAGCTCTGTTTTTAATTTTGTTTTGAGCTGTCTCTTTCTTGATATCTGATTCAGGTTTTGGGAAAATTAGAACCAGTTTTTCTTTTTTATGACTCAGAAAAATAACACAGTTTTGAGTCATCTCTCTTTGGAGACTTTGGTTCAGATTTTGAACATGTTTGAACCTTTAATTTCTATCCTAATCTATCTACTGATAAGCCAAGATTAAACAGCTTGGCAAATCAAATTCACTACCCTATCAGCAGAAAATTGAAAGCTAATTAGTCAAAATTAAACAGTTTGACTAACTAGAAGTGTGTTTTGCAGGAGTGGCATTTTAAGCTTGCACACTTTCAGATTTATTTCTCTTTTTGGCATGGGGCTGTGCCTTCCTTGTTCTTCATTTCTGCCCTCTTTTCTTTCTTTCTTTCTTTGTTTTTGTATTTTTTTGATTTTTCATAACTTTGAATGCAATGGTGGATGAAATATTCATAATGAAAAAGAAAAAAGAAGGCTTAAAAACATATCATGAATCAAGAGAAGTAATGCTTGAGCATCCTGCCATTGACAGGACCCCCAAACAAATCTGTTCCATCCAGCTCTTGTAAGAAGAATGCATTGTTTCCAGCCACTGAATGAATAGAGTAAGGGCCAAGCCATAGATTGTCAAATTTACCATGCTTTCCCTTGTCTTCTCTCTTTGAGTCCCACTTTAAAACTTTGTCCCCAATCTTGAAATTGCTGGCCTTTGTTCTTCTGTCAAAAAGCTTCTTAATGCTGTCCTGTTTCTGCAATGTTTTGCTGTACACTTCCTCTCTGATTTGCTGAAGATGAATGGTCTGATTTATTCTTCTGATCATGTCATTATCTTCAGTCTGCAATTCTTGGATAAACTTCATAACTGGTACACCAAGGCTATTAGGAAAGATTGCATCTGTACCATACACAAGCTGAAAAGGTGACATACCAATAGATTTCTCCAAAGTTAATCTGTCAGCCCAAAGTGCATGGATAAGCTTTGTGTGCCAAGACTTCTTGTTGTCCTCCAACAGTTTCTTTATTATGTTCACTAAGCTTTTGTTGGAAGACTCTGCAAGTCCATTACCTTGAGGGTAATAGGCTGTGGAGTGCCTCAACGTTATCTGATATTTGCGACAGAATTCCACCATTTTCTTTGATCCAAATGCTGCTGCATTATCTGTGATGATCTTGGTAGGGCAGCCAAATCTGGAAAGGATATTGGTTTCTATGAACTTTATAATAATTGAATCATTGGCTTGCCTACAAGGAATGGCTTCTATCCATTTAGTGAAATAGTCTGTGGCAGTAAGGATCCATCTATGCTGGGCAGAAGATGAGGGATGGATTTCACCTATGAAGTCAAGTCCCCACTGTTGAAAAGGAGCTTCAACAGTGATTGGATGCAGAGGAAGGGGTAATAATTTTCTCTTGCCCTCAAACAATTGGCATTTGTGGCAAGTAGTTGTCATTTTGTGAACATCAGGAAAAAGGGTGGGCTAATAGAAACCAGCCCTCAAAATTTTGTTGGCTGTTGACTTCCAGTACAAATGGCCTCCACACTCTCCTTCATGAAATTCCTGCTTAACCTTCTCTGCATCAAACTCAGGCAAACATTTAAGCAATATACCACTAGCATTTTTCCAATAAAGACACCTATCTACAATGCAATAGTTTACTGCTTTCAGCTTTAAGAACCTTGCCTTCGTTTTCGATAAACCAGGAGGCGTGCTTAAATTAAGCAAAACATAAACGATATCAGCATACCAAGGAGAATTCAGAAAATGGTTTTCAATAATGGGAGTTGAGAATTCTTCTTGGCTGTCCAAAGCATTAATCATGTTAATATCAAGAACTTCAAAATTGGATTCAGCCATTAATCTAGCTAGACCTTGGCCTTTGATGAGTTTAGTGGGTTTTATCTCTAAATCATATTCGAGAATAACAACAATCCACCTACCTCTCTTACCATCTGGGTCCCGCGTTAGAATGTCTTTAACAACCGAATTAGGGACAAAGGCAATGATGTGTGAGTGAAGGATGTATACTCTGAAGTCTTTCAATGCTTTAACCAAAGCAAAAGCTTGCTTTTCCATAATATTATACTTCAAAGGGGCATCCCTCAATGCCTTGCTAAAGAATGCAATAGGTTGCTCTTGTCCTTGTGGATTTTTCTGTAAAAGGACAGCAGCAATGGTATGTTCTGATGCAAACGAGAAGATATAAAAATCTTTTGAAAAATCAGGGCTTATGAGAACCGGTGTTTTGGTTAATGCTTGTTTCACTAGCTCAAAGGATGTCTTTGCTTCCAAGGTCCATTTTATCCCTTGCTCCTTCTTCAACATGTTTGTGATATTTATAAGGAGCTCTGCCAAGTTAGGGATGAACCTTCTCAAAAAGTTAATCTTTCCAATGAAAGACTGTAACTCTTTGATATTTCGAGGATGAGAGATTTGCAATATAGCCTCAATCCTCTTTGGATCTATCTTTATACCTTCTTCTAAAATAATGTGTACAAGAAGCTTACCTTCTTGGAGACCAAATAGTGTCTTCTTAGGGTTTAAAGATATTCCAAACCTTTTGCACTTCTCGAAAAAATTTCTCAAATGTTCTAAATGTTCTTCATCTGTTTTTGAAAACACAGTGACATCATCTAGATAGATAATGATGAAGAAACCCAATTCTTCCGAGAATGTTATGTCCATGGCTCTCTGAAAGGTTGCTCCAGCGTTCATTAGACCAAAAGGCATCTTCACATAAAATGAAAGTGCCCCATGGAGTAGTGAAAGCTGTCTTTAATTGATCAGCAGGGTGAACTAAAATCTGATTATACCCTGAATAGCCATCAAGCAACGAAATCCTCTTAGACCCTACCACCCTTTGTAAAATGTGATCCATTTTTGGTAAAGGGTAGTTGTCTTTTAACGAAGCTTTGTTTAAGTCTCTAAAGTCTATACAAAGTCTGATTTCTCCAGTCTTCTTCCTAACGGACACCAGATTAGATACCCACTCAGAATATCTAATAGGGACAATAATGCCAGCATCGTGCATCTTCATGATTTTCTTCTTAACCAATGGCAACTGGACAGGGTTTATTCTGCGCAGTTTCTGTTTGAATGGTTTTTGGTTTTCTTTAAGATGGATTTTGTGCTGTATTATTTCAGTGTCATAGGATTTGAGATCTTCGTAACTCCAAGCAAAAACATCAGAAAATTCTTTGAACAGCTCTAAGTATTTGAGTTTAATGTGAGCTGGAAAAGTTTTGGACAGCTTGATCATTTCCGGTCTTTCCTCACTGCCTATATTGCACTCCTCTACTTCAGTTTCTACAGGTTCCAGTTTTGGTTTATTGGCCACATCGTTAAAATCGAACAACTCCTCTAAAGGCGTTAGACCACTTGGCAGATTTTCATCTTTAGAATGCAGAGTTTGTAATTCTTCCGTTTCTAACTCTGCACTTAATTCTGTTTTGCTCCTAAGTTCGCTAGACAATAGGTTAATATTGGCAGGTTGAGGAGACGATTCTTCTTCACCAATAAATTTTTCTTCACTGCAGTCTGTATCATCATCTTAATCTGAACTGTGGAGTTCGAACTCATTTCTGAATTGCATGAAGTCTTCTATTTGTTTGTCATTGTCAAACACTTGCCAATATTTTTCGTTATCAGGCATTGCCGGTCTAAATTTTATCGGAGTTGTGTTGTCTCCAGTCTCATATGGCGTTAGACATGTTCTGGCCGCAAAAGCTAAATTGTGGGCCATAATGTTGTTTTTCCTTGGGATGAAACTCAGGTTTGACTCCTTAAATGTTGTCAACAGATCCATGACATCATTCCGATAGGCTCTAAGTCTGGGATGATTCGCATTATACTCCCCATTGATTTGCCTAATGATTAACTCAGAATCCCCGTACACATTAATTCTTCTGGCTCCTAATTTATTCAAGAGATGCAAGCCTAAGAGAAGGGATTCATATTCTGCTATGTTGTTGGAACACTGAAAGTTTAATTTGCAAGAGATGCATTCTGTGTGGTTGTTCTCAGTGTTAATGATCCAAACCCCTGCACCAGCATTATTTCTAGTACATGACCCATCAAAATACATACTCCATAAAGGATTGTCTTTGGTTTCGTTTGTTTGGCCATTGTCCTTTTTAACTATGGTGCCTTCTGACTGTTCATGGTTAGCAGCACCCAATTGAATTTGTTTTGACTCCTCAAATTCTTCAATAGATTGAGGGATGATGCCAGAAACGTTAGGGGTATTATCTGGGTTGTTAAGTGCTAAAAACAATGGACTTATAACCAGTAAATCAAGACCTATGCTTTGTTTACTAATGTTTTCACATGTGGCAAACTGTTTGGACACTTCCGCGTTATTATACTCTTCTTCCCTGTCAGCCTTTAATTCTGTTAAAGTGACTTGTTCACTAGGAGTTTCATTGTTAAACATGATAAAAGAATCAAGGCCTATATTGACAGAATATATAGGAGAGTTTCGTGGTCTGTCTTGACTTGTAACCATGTATTGCATATGAGACTCCCTGTAAAGTCTTCTGGTCTGATTGAAAACCGGGATGGTCGCATATGTCATGTCCATCTGCATAGTCCCCTGTAACTTAGCTCCCCAGGATCTTGATAATAACATTCCATACTTTGGGGGAACATCAGCCACGACAATTTCCATGAGTAAACATTTGGCTGGAATCTGGGCTAGGTTAACACAGAGGTCTTTGATCAATCCTAGACATTTTACTCTATTTGAGTCAAAGGAGTATAGGTCTTTGTAGGGTCTGGTGATTTCTAAACCAAGGCTCTCCATCACAGCTTTAGGCATTAAATTATGAGAAGCCCCGGAATCATGCATAGCGTTGTGTATAATTTTGTCATGGATGTTCAAACTCACATAAAAGGGAGGAACTGGTCCTTCTTGAAACCTCCCTTCAATCTTAGGGCCAAAAATCAACTCTGGTAGGTCGTCACTAAGATTAACTGTATCTCCATTTTCCTCTAAATTTAAAACCTTCAAAATTTGGTTCCTATATACATGTTGGGCAGCTAACTCAGTTAATGGAACAGAGATCTTGATCTTTAAGATTTCCTGTTCAAGGCTGAAAGGGGTTTGACTCTTTGAAGCACTTGTTTCAACCTTATTAGTTGCCACTCTATCAACAATCACAGCTTGCTGATTCGTTTTACTTGACACAATTGTTGTAGAAGGAGTAATAGCTGAAGTGTTAGTACTGCTGATGTCTTCACTCTGTTTTTCATAATTTTGAGTGTTTTTCTCCTTATCCTTATCAGAATTAACAACCACTGTTTTGTCTTTTTGTTTGGCTGTTTTGGGTTTAGCTGCGGTGCTGCTTTGAGAGGATTTGTCATAGGTTTTGGTGTTGGGGGCTTGTTGACTGGTCTTGCTTCTAAGGTCATATTCTCTTTGAGGTTCTATGACGACATTTTCCATGTCCCGATAATAATTTTCATTATCATTTCTTTTGTCATCGTAAGGTGTGTAAAGACCTTGTTTATTATCATAATGAACCTCAAAGTCATCATCCTCTTCCCCAAACATGTTGATATCCTCTTCCTCTGTTATGTCTTCCGTTTCTTCAACCTCACTTACATAGTTTTGATGAAAGGGAGGGGTGATCTGTTGATCATCATCCCTGGGTCTGTTTGGAGGTTGGTTCCTTCTAACATTCTGATTTTGGTTCCTATTTTGAGGAGCAGTTTGATTTTGATTTGCTTGTGCTCTCTTAATTATGCTCATCTCTTTCCTCATTTCTTCCATCATTCTCTCTATCTTTGAGCTTGAAGTGGAAGGGGTTGATTCCTCTCTAAAAGATACTCTCTTCTCGCTCTTCATTCTTGCTCTTTTCTCCATCAAGTTTACTTCCACAGAAAGAGCACCCCTTTGCATGTCTTCAAGGGTTGCAAAAACTCTTTCTCTAAGTGAATATGTCATGTTTGGATCAAACCCTTCAGGAAATTTGTTTAAAGCTGAGCCCTGAGGAGGTTTTAGTTCGGGGGAAAGTGCATTATAGACGCTGTTAAATCTGGTACAATAAGATTGTACACTTTCCCCAGGGTTCCTATGGAGATTGTTATAGTCAGCAAGGACTTGGAGAGGATTCTTTCTCACTTCCCACTTATTTAAGAATATCTGATGGAAGCCTTGGAGGTCATTTATACTACGGGGGGCTAAACCTTTAAACCATTTTCTTACTTCTCCCCCTAAGCTCTGAGCAAACAGTCTGAGCTTGATAGAATCTTCATCAATTTCATTTCGATCAAAATAGTCATTCATCTTATCCACATGTTGTGATGCAGTTGTAGCATTATTAGCATCATATAATGGAATTTTGGACTGATAGTCCGGTGGAAGATTGACTAGTGGTATATTAAGGGCTAAGGGAGCATACCATATTTCCATGGCAGGAGGTGGAGTTGGATTTACAGAAGGGAAAGTGGGCTGAGGTGAAGTGGTTTGAACAGTGGATGTAAGGTGAGTAGAAGTGGATGGACCAGGAGTAGACTGTTGAGATGATCTTGGATGGGAGATACCTAAATTGTGAAGGAAATGTGAATCAGGAGGTGTTGTTTCCCTGCTACCAGGATGTTCACTTGTTTCAGGAGATGAAAGTGAAGATTCAGAGTCTAACTGGATTATATCATCAAATGACCTAGTCCGAAATGGGTTCACTAAGTCAGTTTGTGATTGTTGCAGAGCTGAAAGATTTTCAGGGACTGATTTAGCTCTCAAGGGTGATCTGAAAACAGTTAATAATTTAACCTTAGGAGGCTTCCAAAGGATACCTTCTGGATTATCAACTATCTCAGGTGGGTTAGGGTCTGGGTGGGCTCTAGTGTGAATCTTTTTAGAAGCCACTATGCTGTGTTGTTTAGACCTAAAACAAGAAAAGTTCAACCAGATATGACAATCTTGGAGAGGTTAACCAATCTGTTTTTACAATTTTTAAATCCCACAGTCCTCTAACCGAGTTTGAATGATTTTATGATGATAATGGTTCTTCCCAGAGGAGTCTTAAGGTCTGCTAGGATTGTGGAGTCGCCAAGTGGAAATTTTTAGCTCCTTTCAGAGGTAAAAGGTCGTATGGTCCACCACCATGTTTATTTAATTCCAATCTGAAATATTTTTAGGTTTTTCTAAGTCATTTTTTAGTTTTATGGTTGTTAAGAATATGCTAACTTTGTTTCAAAACTTAGCTAAGGTCGCGAGACAAAGGCAGTCTACTCTTATGGCTAAGCCAGCTGATTTTCCAAGGTTAGATAAAAAACTTAAAAGAATCCTAGGGTTGACCTAGTTTGTCACCGATTGAATTGAGCTTCATCTTAATTACCATTTCTCGATAGTGCTTGAAAAGGCTACTTTTGACTCACAAGATGTTATGAAGATTCTGGGTAAGGGGATCCCCAGCGGAGTCGCCAGAAATGTTAGGTCTCTGTAATTTATTAGCAAGATTGGGAGAGTCCAATCACAGAGTTAACATCATTTCAACCAACTTTGGGATTCTAGGATCTAGCCCTCCTGAATCCGGAGAGGGATCTCTCCAATATGTACAAATATGGATATTGTCTTTGAAGTTTAGGGTAATGATATTAGGCTAGTTATGAAGGCCACGGGTTTTGTTTTGTTTTGGATGGTTGAGCATGAAATGTTACTTGAGGGGAAAAACCTAAATGAAAAAAGTTCCAAAAGTGAGAAGTTGCAAGTAAATAGAACAGATTTGGCAGACAGATAGATATAACACTGGTTTTTAGTCCATTGGGCTATGGAGTCATATCTGGGCTTTAATTGAACAACAACATCAAGTGTGATCCAAGGGGCAAGTCATCTATGTCTAAGGATTTCTTTAAATTTTGATTTATGGAATGGAGTGATACACTAAGAAGGGGAATCAAACAGATGTAGAACGAAGGGCAGCCTAGGATCTGATAAGTACTTTTAAACCAGTCAGCCTTTGGCAAACACTTAAGGAGGACACGAAAGCAGACTAGGATCTGGTAAGTGCTTTTAAACCAACCAGCCTTTGACACACTTCCAATAGAAAACATACAAAACAAGGGGAGACACAAAGATAACACAGAATGGTCTAAGATCTAGCAAGTGCTTCTAAACTAGCCAGCTTTTAACACATTCCAAGGGAAACAATTTGTTAGTTATGCAGATAAGTCTGGGACCAGGGCTAACCATATCTTCCTTCAGTTCATCATCACATAACACATACTGAAAGTAACATTCAGAAATAATATTCAGCTAGGACGATAAAATGAGGGAACACTAGCATTCTCATACCTAAAACTGAATTAAGTCATTCCTAAATAACACAGATTTGGAAGAAAACATTCGAATAAAGATTTCTCAGCCAGAGAAGGTTACTGATATACAGCAGGTCCTAACCCTGTTTAAACTATTCTTTACAGTGGAAAATGAAACAATATGAAAACATAAATAAAACAACAAGTTACAAATGAGAATAACATCACCGTCAATATAGATCAGGATCCCATGAAACAGCCTTTATATTGATGTCAAACCAGCTACAAACTTCAAGTCCAATGTTTCAGTCCAGCAATCATCTTCACTATTCAACCTAACTACTCTAGCACAAACAGAGCTTCAAGGACCAGTGAATACTATGTACAAATAGAAGTCTCAAGCTCAAGTGTATTTCAAAGTTCTGCAACCAACAACTTTTTTTCCTCTTCGGTAGAAGTATTTATAGGAAGATGAGGAGGTGAGATTTTAACAAAATATCTCAAAGACAGTTAATGCAGAGTGAAGACTTCTCGGCCCTTTGAGAGGCATCGATTGGAGAAATTACAGGTGGAAGTGCTGCATTAACTTTTACATTTATGATTTAAAACTCGAAGTGAGTTTCATTTGACTTTGAGGCTCATATGCTACATTTTGGAGTAACTCTGCAGATATTTATTCATTGGTTTCCTTGCATAAGTAACTCCCTGGCTGTACTGGAGGCGGATATCTGATTTTCTTCAATAACTCAGCCTTTGGTTGAATGGTTTGAGGCACGAGGTGGCTCGGTGGTAGCTGAGGAATCAATTCGCCTCAGATGTGGCGGTGGAGGCTTTTTGTCTGATAAAACACTTTAGGTTTTTTCATTTAAACTGTGTTTTAGTTTGGGGATTAGGCTTTAGATAACAGTCTTAGCCGTAATCCCCATAAAAAATGTCTTCAATCTTCATCTGTTGTGCTTTATTTTACAAACTGATACTCTTTAACTGTGTTTGATTAAAAACAGTGTCTTGTCGATGTGCAGACCCGCACTGGGCTTTACGGCATCAATACTCGTAGAGTACTGACGAGACGTGGAATAGAGCCTGTGAATGGCATCTTTAAGATAGCCAGAAGGCACAGGAAACGTCTTTCCCATCCCTCGGCTTTCCTTCATTCTATAATGGAAAACCATTAAAACACCTGCAAAACACAACAACAGTTAAGAAATCCTGCGGGAATAGGTTAAAACTGCTTCGGATGGCGGGGGAGGAGCGTAGCCGTCGGATTAGGGCAACCAACGGCGGAGATCTGCATAGGAAGGCAAAGGATAATGAGAAGATATCTCTCGTAGAATCTCTGGACTGCTCACCCTGGACACGGGACCGTCTGTATCAGAACGCGAGGGTCTCAATCGAGGTGGCACAAAAGGGGATGCGATTGAACTTCCAGTTGCGACAGCGCCGTCGTTGACCGCACGTATCGACGAAAACGAATCGGCAGTTTTGAAATGGCTCGGTAGGACTTGCGATCGAGGGAATGAGACCGGCTTGACCAACATGAAAAACGACGGCCGAGATTAAATCGGAAGGCTCCAATTGGGGCAACGCCAATGCGACTTGTGATTGCGATCGGGCATGGGTTTCACTCAAGAGCGCAGACCGTTGACTGGCGGAAGAATGGATTTTCCAGACGACCGGCACGCAATCGGGGAGGCGAATAGAAGGACTTGCGATTGCGACGGAGGGACGCAGCGCGATTGAAGGGCCCGACCGTTGATCCGACGAAAGATCAACGGAGAAAACATCGCAAGACTTAACAATATAAACTAATCGCACGGTTTTTAAAATATTACAAAGAATTTGTATCCCGCCGCCTGATGATCAAGGACAATTCTGACAAATGCTTAAGCTCTGGGTCTTGGGTGACGGCAGAAATGGGGAAGTGGTTTTAGGACTTAGCCCAAGGCTTAGGTCCATAGTAATAAAACCTTGATTTTCTATGAGAAATTTCAAGGATAAAAATGGGTGTGGTTCCGAAATAGTTAAAAGTGAGTCTTTAACTATGAAAGGGGAATTTTTCATAAATGGAGGGAGAACTTATGAAAAGTAGGGGAAATAATATGGAGAAAAGGGGGAGTAAATGAAGGTTTCAAGCAGTTTTACAGAAATCATTAGTGTTCCTTGACAGTAAAAAAAAAAAAAAGTAATGTAGATTTTGGACAGAGGCATGAGGCCTACAAGGAGTCTTCAAGAGCCAACAGATTTTAGTAATGAAAAATTGTTCCTTGAAGGCTCAAAATAGATTTAGCCACCTTTTGGTATAACAAAATATTATAGGTGGCTAACAAATTCTTTAATGTTACTTAGGAAGAAGAAAACAAAGAGGCTATGAAGAAACGGGAAATTTGAGGTGCCTTCATGGGCATGTCTCAAATTTGTTCTCTATTGATCTATAGCAAGCAAGAAACATGTATTCATGAATGAAAACTAGAAGACAACAACAAAGCAAGAGACACTATACCATTCTACCAAGTCATGGAATCCATCAACAATCCTTCATCATTCATCCAAGAACATCCAAGAGGAAATCCACAAGCATAACACAAGTATTTCCTTCCAAAGCTCATATGACCATATATTGCTTCTCTTCTCAAGTTCAGCCTTGTTTTACAATGAAAGCCTTTGGAATATATAGGCTCAAGTGAGGAAAACCTCATGGTTCAACTTGCCATCCTATTGGCCTAATAAAAATATCTAATCTTGTCCTTGAGGCTTTGCAAAGCCCAAGGCACAAAATATCTCATAAAATATCTAAAAAAATGCTAAAAATGGAAAATATATTGACTTTGCATCATTTTCCATGTGCAAAAATAGCTAAACGCACATTTGGAAAAAGCAGCTTTTAGAGGTTCAAAAATTACAAAAATATTTCAAATTTTCATCAGCAAAAGGTCCCCCGACTTGCCGAAAACATTTGGCAGCCTTCCCGGTGTCAAAATGAGGCTCATGATAGCTCGTTGGAAATATCTGAGTGTCTACTTTCTGGCACAAATGAAATTTCCCCAATCTGATGCCTGGAAGTCCTCCAAATATGCACCTGTGTGTAAAAACCCAGAAAATTGCAGTCTGCTGATAGACTGGGTAGAGTGTGCAAAAAGAGAGCCTTTTTCGCCGTTTTGAGGGGCCAAATGATCTCCAAATGTTCTGAAAATCACTGAGGGAATGCTCATGAAATTATGGCATCCAATGATATCATTTTCCTCCCTCGATGAATCCTAAAAATGAAATGGCGAATTTATGATTTTTTGATCAAAAACTCAAAAATGCCAAAAAACCAAAAGTTGTCAAAATGGGCGCAAAATTGGTGTGCATGACCCTCAAGGGTCCTTGGCAACATGCTCTGAAACTAAAGCCAAAATGTCGAGTGCTGATGTGCCCTTCTTCTTTTTCCGTGCTGGGCGCTTCCCCTTTGCTTCCTTCAGTTTCTCTTGAGTGGCCTTTAGCTTGCGCCGGGAAAACTGATTTAGCTTTTGATAGTGTTGTGTCATCTTCCTTTGCAGCTCCAAGTCTCTGTTTGCCTTCTCAAGCTTCATCTCCAGATGTTTATTGGCTCTTTCTAGCCATGCCTCCTTATTGCTTTCAATTTCTTGCTCAAGTAGTGCAGTGAGGGGAGTGGATTGAAGATGGGCTTGTTCTTCTTCCTTTTGCTTTTCAAGGGCTCTTCTAAGCCCTATGGTTCTAGGCCTTTTCTGTCTTGGCTGGTCTTCTTCTTCATCCTTGTAAAAATCACGTATGAGCTCCTCTATTCTTGCTTGTGCTTTGGCAGCCTCATTCTTGTATTTAATTGCTCGTGTCTCATAAACAGCCATATGGACACTCATTTGTCTATTTTGGATCTCCAAGAAACGATTGAAGTTCTTTGCCCGATGAAGGTCATTCTCCAATGCTTCAATTTGGCCCTCTCGATGGATTAGAAGGTTTTCCAGAATGCGGGCTTCATTATCGCTGTCATCACTTTGGATTGGGATGATAGCCAATGCACCTCCATGTTCTTGACTTTATCCTATCTTGCCTTTCCCTTTGCCCTTGAAGGCTAATATTGCACTCTTCCTCCTTGGCAAGTTAGTGAGAGGTTTCTTTGGCGATTTTCTTTTGCTCCAGATAGTTCTTGTCACTTTTGAAGTGACCACCTTGGGAATTTTCTTTCTTGATGTCTTGGGCTTAGCCTTTTCAGGAGGAGAAGGCATGATTACTTTGCCTTTGTCATTTTGTTTGTCACCTTCTTGAGATTGCCCTTCCTTTTGAAACTACTGTGTATTTGGAGGAGGGTACTGTGCATAATGATGAAGGTGTTGTTTGTCTTCTTTATGCTGCCTATGTTCCTCAACATCATACTGCTCAAACTGTTGCCCTTGATCATTAATACATGTTGATGTTCTGCCTCAATCTCTTGTTCAATTTGTGGCTCAAACTGTTGCCTTTGAGCATCAAGATCAAGCTACTGTTGTGTTTCAATTTCATGCTCACTTTGTGGCTCAAGCTGTTGCTCAAACTACAGTCCTTCCCCACTGTCTTGCTGTTGCTCTTCATCCCATCCTTCATGCTCATGCCCTTCCTCTTTTGGCTGTCCACTTCCTTCTCCTTCTCCATGTTCTCTTGACTATTCAGTGGTGAATTTTAGCCTTCTAGGAGCAGGTCTGCTGGAGGAAGGTAAGGAGTGATGAGTGGGTGATGTGGGAGACGTATGGATAGGAGGAATAGTGTAGAAGTCTGGGTGACTAATGAAAATATCCCAAGAAACCTCTTTCTTCTCCAGCTGGTGAAGGATGATGATTTTAATCAGAGAATGATGGAAAAGAGAAACCACTTGTTGTGATGGAGGCTTCTTCTGGACTAAGGAGGCCATTTTCTCAATGCTTTTGCATAAGTAGTAAGGGAGATTGAGCTGCTTTGTTCTAGTGAAGTGCATCAACAGCCGGATATGGTAGGCATAAACTCGAGTAAATCTCCCTTCACAAGTAAAATACTTCATTATGATCTTCATAAGAGGAGCATAGCTGGCAAGAAGATGAGAGAAAGGAAAAATAACAGTGCATGTTTCTCTGTGCTTGGGCTTGATGAAAGGCTTGTAGTCATCCAAGTCTAGATAGCCCTGCTTGAACCATTTTTCGCCAAGGTATGGGATTTTAGTGGCTTTGGATATAGACCTCGGGGAGAACTTGAAATCAAGGCCTGTCACTTGGAAATGTTTGCTTTTGAACCTAAAGGCGCATAAGTGTGTCAAGGGCGAGAAACTTTTGACCTCCTGTACTCTCTTGCAGAAATCCAAACAACCCACCTCATGAAAATTGAAGAGGATGGATGGATGTGCATTGACCTCCTCAGTAGAAATTGGCTCATATCTCTTGTGTAAACCACTTCTGCTATCTTGCCTGGGCGGCATTTTGGGATAAATATGCTCTTGAAGCACCAAACTGCCTTACTGTCTTTAAAATGCCTTCTTTAAGCTAAACTCTGTCAACCCACTGTTTTGATAAGGAAACAATGTCTTTGGATGCTTGTGCAAAATGTCCCTTTCAGTATAAAACCTCTGCTCCTTTAAAAAGTGGCCTTCTCATCCTTTGATATGTAATTCAACAAGCAGACCTTGTTAGAAGAAAAAACACAGTGAAATGAAGATAGGCAATCAATTGAATTTGTTGTGTATAGTGACAAGGTCACCCTGCTCTGTGATGTTTGGAGCTTAACAACCTATTTCTCTATCTTTGACCAAGGTAAACTTCTCAACTTCACAATCCTGCCCTTGTCTAGTATGCCAATCAACCAACAAAGCTCACACCATATACACAGTCACCTTTAGTGCAGACACATAGTCAATTTCACTGTTTATAGAACAAAGGTGACAGATCTTGGAAATGTTTCAAAGGTTTTAACCAAAGCCTGTGGGAGTTTTATCTTTCAAATAATCAAGGCTTCTTTTCAATATAAAACCCCTGTCTTTCTAGAAAACTACCTTTTCACCCTCTGAATATCAACTTTACAAATGAGCTTGAAGAAAAAAAAGATAATTAAGTAATATACACAGTCAACAACTATCTTTTTCTATGGTTGGTAAGGGTACCTCCTGTAGCAGTCTAATGCCGAGAAAACTCCTCTTTGATTAAAACATTAACCCCCTCATACACAGCTCAGCAAACATATAATGATATATAAACTCAGTCAAATTCAACAAGTGGTAATGCACAGTCCAAGGTTCTCTGTTTCAATTAGGGACAGAGTTTAATTGGTTTTTTGACTGGTAAAATAGGACTCTGCAGCATGAGACCATATAGACCCTTTCAAAAAAAATCTGCCCTACTTAACTCCTTCAGTCTTTGCACCCATTTGACTCATATACCCTCGAAATATACATATCAACTCTTTTCATAGTTTCAAAAACAAGGTTTATGGTTGACAGAGTCCAACTTATTTCACCACGGTAGTGAGGACTATTTGATGGTCTTGTTATAGATATAGGACTCACAAGACTTTGATGCTTAAACAATCACAACCAATCTTGTTTTCACACAATTTTGAACCGGTGATCTTTGTATGCGATGACTAGCCCTTCTCACCACTTCAGCAGTTTGAAAAACTCAAAGGGGGTTTCATAAATACCTCTACAAATCGATGAGCAACTCTTGAATGACTTGAGCAACCTTGAGGAGCAATTTGGAAGCGTGATGGAGGATGAAATTATGCGCGGCACTCTTAGGAAGAAGAACGCCGCGCAGGTTCTTAGTTGTTAGGTCGACGTCGGGCGCTTGTGACTCGTGGCTACAGGAGTGCTGCGCGCGGCTACAGGAGCGATGTGCGCCTTTGTTGTGCAGTGTAAAATCTTCGCCCAGGAGCACCGCGCACCTGTAAAGGAGTGCCGCGCGGTGCAAATACCCTAAAAATTTTCAAAATTGATTTGAAAACTTCGTTTCACCGCTTGAAAACTACATAGGGATGTCTGATTTTGCTTGGGAACTTGAAAATGAGTTTGCCACGGCTCTTATCCCTTTGAAAACATGAAAAACAATGGTTACTTGCAAAATGAAATCAAATTCCTTGGTTAGTCTTCGTAAGGGTTTCGTAGGCTATGCTTTTTGAAACAATGCTTGGACTTGTTTTTTTTTTTAAACCTGAATGATATCGACTGCGTTTGAGAGGGGCCTACCCTTTCGAAATGATGTTGGCAGTAGGGCTTTCATGCTATTAAACCATGTTAATATGTATCAACTTCTTTATATAAAGTAAACATAGTTTGAAGAGGTCAAAACTCTGTTCATTCATGCATATAGATTTGAAAGGTGATTCCTGTTAATTTTGTCCCTTTGGTGACAATTTAACACAGAAGCTCTAACTTTGGATAATACCCAATAACCTATGGACCATCCTTTGCCACTTGTTAACACTTTTGGTGACATTTTAACACGGAAAATCCACTCAAGATCTGCAGAAAACATTGAAAATTGCTTTGTCATTTTGCAAGAAGATGGCTTGTCTTTTCAATTTGGTTGACAACTTCTGCCTCCAGGTGTATCATCAGCTCTTCTTCCAATTGTCGGTGCAAAAATTTGGTTGCATTCATTTTGACTTTTTTATCTTCTGTTTATCAAGAAGGGAGCTTCCTCTAACGCCTTCCCTCTGCTTCAACAAGTACCAAAGTGGTGTTCCTGACCTTTAAATAATGAAGACCTCTATTTGTCTCAGGATTTCACCAGGATTTGAAAAATATGTCAAAATCTTCTTTTGCATATCATGAACAATTTTTTTCAGTGGTGATGCCTCTTGAGGATATCAAACCATATTCTCTGTGTCAACTATGATAAGCATATTTGAGAAACACTTTTTATGAATGGAACAGACCAGTGCTTTGAAACATAATCACTATTATGTCCTTTCACCTATGCAATGATTCACCTCATCAACCATTCTTCAAATTTTGTTTTGTTGGAGCTGCAGAATGTCCTTTGAGAGAAAACCTGTTAAGAGATGAGCTTGATCTCTTTGATGGTAGTGGTACCCCTGCTTTTTCCTTTTTGTTCTCTTCACATTTTTCTCTGTTCAATCAAACTTTTGAAAACAGTCAATGCCCTGGCCCTTTGCTTGTGAATGAAGGAGGCCCTTTACTTGGCGAAATTTCTGAAGATTGTTTGATAAACATGCTTGACAAGGGTTCCTCTTATATATGATGGCAAGCAAGAAAACTTGTAAACATTGCTGCTTTTACCTCTGCCTGCAATCATTACTTTGCTTCAGAAAACCCTAGTCAATGTGTTTCTGTCTCACTGTTCATTAAAACAAATCTATCTTACATTCAATTGCAACTCTTCAAGTCAAACTTTGGCCATCTCCCTCTGCTTATAGATGAAGGAGGCGTCTTTACCCTCTGCTTATAAATGAAGGAGGTTTTTAGCCATGACTTATCAACAACCTTTTGACAGTGTTGCTTTTTCTTCCGCTGTCCTTTCAGGCTGAATGAGGTTACAAGAGTTTGATGAGTAACTCTTTGCCCTACAGATGCATCTCAGGCTCATGATCACATTGAGAAGTAGCTGTCTTCTCATGTAGAGCCAAGATTTGTCTTCTGAGATGCTGACCTGTTTCTTGTCCTTATAAAATCCATCAATCACTGTAAAACACCTAAAATCAGCTTGAGATGATGGTCTATGTATTGCTGAGACTTAAGGGTGTAAAAGTGGCGCGACTTAGGGCTGTGACTGACCTTATTAGCAGAGTGGGAGGTCTGTTATGACTGGTTTATAGCAGATGGAGGTTTTTTTGGCTCTTTGATGGCTGCCAAGGGTGAAATGTCTTAGAGCACCACTTCCTAACTTAGGGGAGGCTTTTTGAACAGATTTGGATTGTCTCTTTTAGAGTTGATGGGCAGAATAGTATGGCTGAGGCTAGGTAGGATTTGATAATGAGGTTTCATCTCGTCATGGGCGAACTGAAAGGTAAGAAGGAAACAAAAAAAATTCATGGGGGTTTTCTAGATGACAAATTGACATACGGAGATCAGCTTCTAGAAAACTCAGTTAGGAATTTTAGTCATCAACAATAGGTGGAAAATACTGATGACTAACATAGACTAAAGAATTCTCGGCCTTTGAGGGGCTCAATGGAGAAGCGTATAGGTATTCTTACTATATTAATTGATTTACATTTAAGATTAAGCTTGGTGGGAGCTCTTATTGACTTTTGAGGCTCTGCGTTATGTTAAAGTAACTTTGTTGATATTTTGTCATTAAGTTCATTTGCAGAATTAACTCTCTGGCTGTGCTGAGGCTAATGCTTCTTTTGATCAATAAATTTGTCTTGTGTTTGAATGCCTCGAGGCATAGGTAGAATTGTGGTAGATGGGAGGAATAAATTTGCCTCATATGTGGCGGTGGAAGCCTTCTGTTTGATAAACATTTAGGATTTTCTTTAAACTATGTTTTAATTTGGAGGATTAGGATTTTGATAATCAATCTTAGCCATAATCCTCATAAATTTTTCTTCAATCTTCCATTCTGGTGTGTTTCTGTCTTCGACACCGATACTCTTCGATTGTGATTCATTTACTGTGTTTCGTTGGTGTGCAGTGTTGCGCAGGGATCGTGAGGCATCAATGCCTCTAAAGCATTGAAGAGACATGGAAAATCAACCCATGGATTACTTCCTTTTAATGAATCAAAGGCATGGGAAATGACACTCCCAGCCTTCGGCCTTTCTTCAATATAATGGAAAAAACCATTAAATCACCATTTATCAAATAATATATCCGAACTTCAAAACTCCTGATAAAACCAAGCTGCATAAACCATTTCAGGTCACAAAAGGAGGCCGCTGACGTCAGGGTGTTTGTGACCCAAAGTTTCTATGAAATCTGCCATATAATGTTCCCCAGGTCCGTTTTGGGGCTTGTTGGCATCAGCCAAAGTGTGACCCAAAATTTTATGAAATCTACCATATAAAGCTTATCGGGTCCGGATTTCACGACCATGCGAGCAACCAAACAAGGCCCACTCCAATCAGTTGCTGCCACGTGGGTGCTAATGTGTATTGCTGACTAGGCGTTGGGGACCACCGGTTATGTGGGACTACTGACTGTTGTCGTGGCTGTGGGGACCAGGGAAATTGATTGTGGGCCATGGGCCCATGCCTTACCTTAATTTATCCCCAGAGCTTCTTTGAGCGCGATCACCATTCGATGAGCCTGCCTCAGATCGGACGGTGTACGTCAATATCGTGCTGAGCCGACTATCGACATTTAATGGGAGGGGAGGGTATTGTCTCCAAACTGCTTGATGCCACGTGTTAGCTCCTAGCATGTGTTGTGCTCAAATTGGAAATACAACTTACCCCACAAAGGCGGTGCGATCAAAACTGCTCCGGTTTTGTACAGTGATTGACCGTGGGGTTAACCCTCTTCCTCCTGTTCACTCCGGTTCACTAAACTCAGGTTCAACTCTCGGAACTGTAGCTCCATTAACTCATTCCTGATTTATTTCTTCTATAAGTGGGTTCCTTCCTTTGGACAAGGTTCGCAGCTTCTATGGGCAACAACATTACAGTACCATACTAGAGCGCTATCGATCCTTCCAGTGATTGATAGCTAATTATGAAATATAACATCTAACTCATAAAATGGAATTTTATTCAAACACCTGCACAATACAAAACCACATTAAAAAATCTAGCGTTATTTGGTTTTACTACTTCAGAGGGCATGGGAAGGAGCGTGGCCGTTGGATGGCATCAACCAATGGTATATATCTGCTCGCGGAGGTCAAAAGAAGAGAAGAGGGAAAAATGAAACATAAAACGATATTTTTTATGAAAATTTTCAATGTTTTTCAGGGAGGCAAAATGAAGATTAGTTTTTAATGTAGGAGGGGAAAAAGGGGTTTTGCAGCAGTCCTTTCTCATGAAATCAGCAAAATTTCAGAGTGTAAAATGGGCACAGTAGGGAAGATTTAGGACAGAGGCATGAGGCCTTCGAGAGTCTTCAAGAGATAACACTTTTTTGCAATAAAAATTGTTCCTTGAATAATCCAAAAAATGATTTAGCCACCTTTTGGTATAAAAAATTTTATAGGTGGCTAACAGGACCAATGCCTGCCTCTAATATCGTACTTTCTAATCATCTTGGCCAATGTTTCTTTTTAGTTTTTGAAGTAATAAGACCTTTCCTAAAATCCATGTGTCAAATTTGTTTCGATGATATGTTCCTCCATAAAGAAGATGAAACATTTTTAAATATATGCATGGGATCTAATAAGTGGGTAATCTTAAGATGCTCCAAATATGGGAGGTCATAAAATATAGATTTCCTTTTCATCCCAATCGATAATTTCTCAACATAGGTTTCAAAGAAATCTGGATCATCGAACATAGGCTCCCCATTTGAATCGAACATTTCTATGAACTCCTTCTACTTCTCTCTCTCATATGCTCTAAGACATTCAGCTGGTGTCAATTATTGGAGGCCTTTGGGTTCTCTCTCGTTTACCATTGAAAGCGGGTGCTGCTCTTCTGTAAGGCTGTTATTCTATTAGGAATACCCTGGAGAAATCATCCACTGTCTTTTGTAGGTCCTTTGACCATCTAGATTTCAGAGAAGGTCCACAACATTTACATCCAAAATACCCTTTTGTTACAAGACCTGTGAGATTATATTTTTATACATTAATTAATATGCATGGCACGTTAAATAATATCATGAATTTCAGAACAAATATTAAAATGAATTAAATAACTAATATGTGAAAGAATATTGTTACGTATATAAACAAATCTATAAATTAAACATGTAATTTACCAGAGCAAACTCCTAAGCCTGGATAATCATGTGTTGTGTAAGCACATATGCCATGCAATGTAAAACTCCTCTTTGTTGCAATGGGTCTTGATACATCGTATACATTTATCCCATCCAATAATTCCTTCAATTCATCTACCAATGGTTGTAAGTAGACATCCATATTCTTCACTTGTCTTTTACTAGGGACTATGAGAGCCAACATTAGATGTTCATTCTTCAGAGAAAACCATGGGGGGATATTGCTATTGATCACTACTACAGGCCAAAAAGAATAGTTGGTGTTCTAGAGGGAATATGGGTTGACACCATCCATGGCTATGCTAAGTCGTAGTCTTCGTACTTCATCCTTGAAATTTTCAGGCCATGTATCCTCTATATGTTTCATGGCTATTGAATCATTTGGGATTCGCATAGCTAATTATTTGCAACGAAAGAGCCTTTGAATCCTTGGGATTATAGGCATGTGCCTCAATATATTAAAAGGAGGACCAATACATGATCTACCTTTCTTTTATGATTTATCAAACCTATCATGCCCACATTTCAGACATATCTCTTTGTCTGCATATTCTCCTCTAAATAGAATACGATCATTTGGACATGCATGATATGATATGTACTCAACACCTGACATTTTCAACAATTTCTTTGCCTCTTCGTAGCTACCGGACAATACATTATCACTCGGAAGAAACTTATCTTTGAATAACCTGTAGTTGGTGATCATGGAAAAATATATTAATAAATGTACATTAATGTCGAAATAATTATTAATGTTCATAAAATTTACCATTTGTAATGTTCATTGCATTGTACTGATTATATTTCAAATTTATATAAGGGAGTAATTTATGGTAACTTACCTCAAAATTTCTGAGAAACATGCATTTTAAAAGCCAAACTTTGCTTTCAAGTTGTATAGTAACATTGTTGTCCCCAACTGGGTAGACTTTGACTGACCGCCAGGTCCAAAGAGAGGGGTGGTGGAAGCAAATTTAAGGCTTTCGAAAAAGGTGTCAGCGATATGAGCATCATCTCCTAGTTGATCATCGTTTTGGAATGCATCTAACAACATTGTCTCCATGGCAGTCATATCCTGTAATGTTCCAAAATTTTAGCCTCAAAGCTAAATGGAACATTAGAGTTAGCAACAGCTTTAGCCGGTGAATAAATGGGTAGAAAAGCCCATAAGTCTCCTAAGGAGGAATAAAAACACTCCAAGTGTGAAAGGGGATACTCTTTCTAGCTTAATAAAACACCTCCATATGTAAACAGGGATAAAATGAAGTTGATTCAATCCACTTTGACTAAGTCAACAACACAGTGGTAGAGGAGGAGGAACCCAAGGAAAGATAACGCAGTTTTCGAGGTAGATGTATCTTTGGATAGAGATGACCTAATTGAGTCGGGCCAAGGGCAAGAAAACTCATGTTTTACATGAGGAAGAGGATGGAAGCATTATTTTTCATGTTTTAGATTGTTATTCTTGTCTACTCATACTTTTTTCTTCCTTTGCTGCTTAGCAGGGTTGCAGTGCTGTTTAGCACTAGGTGTTCCCGAGCAGAAATCCCACCTCTCTCCTTGAGGAACCTAATTTGGAGAGTTTTCATTCATCATTCCACATTAGGATTTCAGGCCAAGCTTTAGCCAACTTCATCAACGCATTTTTTGACAGAGATTGTGCAGTGTCGCTGGGTGCAGCAGTGGAAGGGATTGGAATCCCAGTTTCTGAGCTAGTTTCTCATTGGAGGAAGGTTTCCTTCACTTGAGGGATCTGTTTGGAGAGCTCTAGAGCTTATTTCATATCTGTGGTATCATACCACACATTTCCCCTACATTCCAAGCGTTGTTCCAGCTAGGGAATGTGCTATTTTGGAGGCAAAATTCAATGCATGGTCTAGTGGCTCCATTGTAGTGTTTTCTTGTGATTGAGAGGTTCATCCTTTCATGTGAGGAAGCCCTTGAGGGGTATACATCAGATCAGAAATATTTCAGCCTTCTACACTCTTATGGTTCAGTGTTGCAGTGGTGATTTAGTAAATTTCTGAATATCACATTTTGTATGCAGAGTGTTTGACAAGAAATCCTTGTCGGGCTCTCTTGTAATTTGTATAAGGAGAATAGATCTCTGTTCTTTAGAATTATCAATTAATATATGAGTAGATATATGTGTTTCCTTATTTTTTGAGTTAAAACCCTCATAATACTACACAGTCACTTTATGTAGCAACTCTGGTAAAATGCAGTTTTGGGGTTTTTGGTCATTTTAAGCTAAACTAGTGTGGGAGGTCTGTTTAACCTACCTAGTTTGATATGTTTCAAATTTATTCTTGGATTTAGATTTTATATTGTCTAAGATATAGGATTAAAGAGTCCATTTCATTGTTTTATTCAATATGTTGTTGGAAATGCGTTTTTAGTGCATGATTCATGAGCTGTCCCGATTTTGGGATATTACAGTGGTATCAAAGCATGATCTCTGGCTCAACCTATGAGATCCAGCTATTAGAGAAAGAAGAGATGGACAGAAGCCATAAAGCTCTAGTATTTTAAGGAAGAAAGGAAGACAAGATTACAAAGCTTCTTCCAAAATCTATGCAAAGCTTTCAAGGAGAGCTGAAGAAAATGAGATTGGAGATGGGATCTCCAAAGGAAGTTGAATCTAGATTTTCATATTGTGAGTGTGAGCATGTAGCTACACACCATGATGCACATCGCAGTCAAGTTCCTAGATCTATCTTGAGATGGATGGGAGGAGGGAAAATGCCTAAGAGGAGAACTCTTAGTGATTTGTTGCAGGAGTATAGATCCCAAACTGAGAGGTTTAGAGATCATACTGATTTCTAAGAGTTTTGCAAGATCCAGGTGGAGAAGAGCAAGCAGTAGGATGTAGGTAGATTTCTTCTATCTACTTTTGTAGAATCACCTACATGTTCAGCTCGAGCTTGGGTGAAGGAGCTAGACTCCTATTTGCAGCTGCACCATATTTCTGAAGGTGAAGCCATCAAAGTTGCAGCGCTGCATCTCAGAGGTAAGGCTCATGCATGGTGGATTTTTTAATCTTATTCTTTAAAAAATGTAAACACTTTCTCTTATGAAAGATTCATTGAAACACTGGTGGGAAGGTTTGGTGAAAAAATTCCTAAGACACATGAGCACAGAAAACATGAGAGAACAAAGCCCAAGGAAACCCCACTTCAGAAAATCAGGGGAGAAGCTGACATCTTGTATTACAAATTGCCAGAAGCAAGGCCTCTAGTTCATATTATTGAACAAAAGGGCATGGGGATATCCTTTTTACAGGAGCATCCATCTATTGAGATGTTACCCATACACATTGAGGATGATGAGGGCAACATCACTGTCACATCTAGAGCACATCCAGTACCTCATGCAGAGGAAGGAGGAGCACATGCTCCAACAGGAGGGATTATTGTATCCTTACAGGAAGTTCCCCACGATTTCATACATGGAGGTCCAAGCACAATCAGTGAGCAACATGATTGTGTAGCATTGCAGTTGGAAGGAGGGGGTAGGGAGGAAGAGCAACATCACTTGATGAGAGGCACACACCCTTCTCTATTTCAGAAAACTAATGCAAGAAAGAGGCAGACTTATTTTCATTGTAAGGGTAGGGGAATGGTTGCCCAACCACATGAGCAATCTACTCTTGAAATTGATGTCTCACGGCATGGAGGCATTCCACTCGGGAGGCCACCTAATCTAGAGTTGATGGAATACATCTTATCTTTGGATTCACTACTCTTGGATTTTGGAGAGGTGAAGAGTTTGGAGGAAGAAATTGACATGGGGGATGTCAAAGTAGCAGGCATCAGCATGAGGAGAGCTTCACATGCCAGATCACCAGCGCTGTCTCGTGGGAGGATTGATCCTTATTGGAGGTCTCAGCTCTTGGTAGAGTACTCCAAGGGTCTTGGTGCATGCATGATTCTTGATGACCCAGATGGAGATGATAGATACATGGTGGATGATGTGGTCATCTATTCCTATGGCAGGATCTTCTTGACTAGATCTTCTAGTCTTAAGGAGAAGCTGCTACATGCAGCACATGAGGACTTCTCTTCTATGCAGTTTGATGCATATTTCCATGTGATGGAGGAGTTCACTTGGGAGGGCATTCAACATGACATATTTCAGCATATGGATAGATGCATAGCCTGAATGATAAAAGATAGGAGGTCACAGCCACTTCCCTACTCATTAGAGGTGAGGGAAAGATTCCAGTTGAGCCATTTCAGCTCAAGATCTCAAGTACATGATGGAGGAGGTATCATTTCATATTTTGTATTGTACTTATTTTCCTTATTTGAGCAACATGATGTAACAAGAAGAATTATCTCTTCTTGCATATGGTATGATGATGTACTTGCAGCTACTTGTAGCATTGATTTTGGCTATCTTTTTGTTGGTTTGTGGGGGAAGCCACATGTTTCTTGGTGTGCACCATTGACACCATATTTCAACTTCATGTTTCCATCTTATGAGATGATGTGGTAGCAAATAAGTGGTTGGTAAAGCACTTGTTATATCTTATTTTGATGCAGGCAAAGGATGCACTGCGCTGATTCCATGAGTGGAACTGTGATTCACTCTCCGGTTGTCATTTGGCAACTTTTTTTTATTGTACCTTGATTTCATGTATTGCTGACATGTCTTTGCTCAAAGAAAACTTTGTATGGAGAGAGAAACCAATTGGATGGCATGGCACCCATATGATAGAGCAGTAGAAGACTTGTTTGTATGGGACATCATACAAGTTGACCATCATGATCTTACGTCATGGCTTGTATGAGGGAGATATGAGGAAGCAAAAAAAGTTGTTGTTGCTGTGGTTGCACTTGGGAGAGTTTGGGCATAAATTTTCCCATACTTTTCATAATATTTCTGGAGAGAAGGAAGGCACATTCATGGTGCAAGGAGGCTACCCTTCAGCATTGGAGGATTATGAGAGGCTTCCATGTTGGAAGAATATATTCTCACGTAGCAACATGATGGTGGATGGCTTTGGCATGTGGAGTGTCAAAGAAAGAATTCATGGAGTGACAAGAGCCTTGTCACTTGAGAGCATGTTTCTATTGATGGAGTGTTCCAAAGGGAGTATGCACCCTCTCCTCTTGCAGATTTTTATGAGGGGGTCCTCATGGGAAGACTTACTCTTGGACCTCACCTTTAGCCCACACATGATGCATGGTAAGAAATACATTTATGTGCTTTTTGATTACTCTATTGAGTATTTGTACTTTCTCACCATATGTAAACAATGCATTGCTCCACATGAGAGCAAGATTATTTGTGGGTTTCATGGTCACTTTAGGGCCAAATATTGTAATGTTGATAGCCCATCTCTACATGACTTTGGGCAAGAATTGTATTTATTTGATTGTACACAACTGGTATATATTGCAGCTTACTACTTTATAGTAGATGAGCTAACATGCATAGCTGCAAATTCTTTGAAGAATAGCTTGCCACTTGATGCTTTGAATCAACAGTTGAAAGGACTATGCTGCACCCACCAGAGAGACCATATGTATCATCCAAACTTGCACATAACCTTCAACCATTTTCTAATTTGGATGCCATGTGGTGATGATGTGCCATTCATCTTTTATGGAATGGTTTGGGTTGACTTGACTCATGACCTTGGAGGAAGGGCCCTTGGAGATTCAATATTCTTCTTGCCATTGGAGGGCAATCATGTTGAAACCCAATATCAGCATACCCTCTACACTTATCATCAGTGGAGAGGAGGAAAACGTGGGATAGGCCCTCTTTCCTATCATGTTCATTTATATAGCCCACCTACATTTCCAGAGCACGAGGTGGAGGGGAGTTTTCACGAGTTACCATGTTGGAGGGTGACTCACTTCATTTGGGTGATAGCATGGGTGAGGGAGGCACTCATTCACCATGATGATCATCACTCCTACTCTGGGGAGGCCATGAGACAGCAAGAAAGTTTCCATTCACACTTTCCACCTTTGATTGATGTAGACAATTTGGTTTTGCACACTTGGATGAAACATTGGATTACAGTTTATTTGTAGATTCTCTTGATGCAGTGATGGAGGCTATTGATGGGAGGCCACATAAAGAGGAGGGGAGGAATTTTCTCTCCTTATACATTTTATTGAGTTCAAGCAAATATTTTGGAGGGGAGGACTGTAATGTTCCAAAATTTTAGCCTCAAAGCTAAATGGAACATTAGAGTTAGCAACAGCTTTAGCCGGTGAATAAATGGGTAGAAAAGCTCATAAGTCTCCTAAGGAGGAATAAAAACACTCCAAGTGTGAAAGGGGACACTCTTTCTAGCTTAATAAAACACATCCATGTGTAAACATGGATAAAATTAAGTTGATTCAATCCACTTTGACTAAGTCAACAACGCAGTGGTAGAGGAAGAGGAATCCAAGGAAAGATAACACAGTTTTGGAGGGAGATGTACATTTGGATAGAGATGACCTAATTGAGTGGGGAAAAGGGCAAGAAAACTCATTTTTTATATAAGTAAGAGGATGGAAACATTATTCTTCATGTTTTATATTATTATTCTTTTCTGCTCAGACTTTTTGATTCCTTTGCTGCTTAGTAGGGTTGCAGTGTTGTTTAGCACTAGGTGTTCCTGAGCAGGAATCCCACCTCTCTCCTTGAGGAGCCTCATTGGGAGAGTTTGAATTCATCATTCCACATCAGGTTTTCAGACCAAGCTTCAGTCAACTTTATCAACCTAGTTTTTGACAGAGATTGTGCAGTGTTTCTGGGTGCAGCAGTGGAAGGGATTGGAATCTCGATTTCTGAGCTAGTTTCTCATTGGAGGAAGGTTTCCTTCACTTGAGGGACCTGTTTGGAGAGCTACAGAGCTTATTTAAGATATATGGTATCAGACCACACATTTCCCCTACATTCCCAACGATGTTCCAGCTAGGGAATGCGTTATTTTGGAGGCAGCATTCAGTGCATGGTCTAGTGGCTCCGTTGTAGTGTTTTCTTGTGATTGAGAGGTTCATCCTTTCATGGGAGGAATCCCTTGAGGGGTATACATAATATTAGACATATTTAAGCCTTATACACTCTTATGCTTCAGTTTTGTAGTGGTGATTCAGCAAATTTCTGAATATCACATTTTGTATGCAGAGTGTTTGACAAGAAACCCTTGCTGGGTTCTCTTGTAATTTGTATAAGGAGACTAGATCTCTGTTCTTTAGCATTATCAATTAATATATGAGTAGATCTATTTTTTTCCTTATTTTTTGAGTTAAAACCCTCATAAGGCTGCGTAGTCACTTTATGCAGCAACTCTAGTAAAATGCAGTTTTGGGGTTTTTGGTCATTTTAAGCTAAACTAGTGTGGGAGGTCTGTTTAACCCACCTAGTTTGATTTGTTTCAGCTTTATTCTTGGATTTAGATTTTATATTGACTAAGATATAGGATCCTGTTAACCAACTGTAAATTTTTTTATACCAAATGCTGGCTAAAACATTTTTGGAGCCTTCAAGGAACAAATTTTTACTACAAAAATTGTTGGCTCTTGAAGACTCTCAAAAGGCCTCATGCCTCGGTCTTAGTCTTCATTGCTATGCCCATTTTAAAATATTGAAATTCTGTTGTTTTCAAAGCCAAAATACTACTACAAACACCATTTTCCCCCTCTCCCCTCTTCCAAAACTAACCTCATTTTTATTCCTCCATTTCCTATGAAAATCCCTCATTTTCATGTTTCTCCCCTTTTTCCCTTCATCAAAATCCCTTTGGTAAGGTTTAAGACCCTTTCTTGCCTTATCAAAACCCCCAACAACCATTGACAATCTATGAAAATCACATTGTTTATATATTATAGACTTAAGCCCCCTTGGGCTATGTCTTTAACCCTTCCCCTCCATGCGTGTTGATGCTAGAACCGAGCGCCAGCCTTCCAAGTGCTTATTGCGTTGCCCGATTGTGATTAGCCCTTCCTCCATAAACCCCGACCATATGGTTTTCCATATAACCCATGGCCCCGCAGACGGGCGCCGAACCTTATTCGAAATTTAATCTCTCGCCTCGAAGTTTAAACCTTAGTTTTATATAAATTTTTTGGTTTTATTATATAATAAAGTCTTCGCCGATGTACAGATTCTAATCGCTCTCCACCGTCGATCTGATCTGCAAATCAACGACGCGTAATCCATCGCCTCGGTGGTCCCCGCCAGCCACTCATTGTTGCAAAACTAGGCAGAATTCATCGCACCGCTTTTGAGAGCGCGACGGTTTTTTCTATTTCGCAGTGATTCCATACATCGGCTGACACATGTCTTGAGCACTATTCAAAATACTACCCTCATCGCGCGTTAAAGGTCAGATGTTGAGTGGGCGCGATATTGATGCGTGCCATCTGATCTGAGGCCGCTCATTGGACGGTAGTCGCTCTCCGAAGATGCCCGTGCGATAACTCGGGGTACGGTGCAGTGGTAAAAGCATCTCCGCCGTCGATCCGATCTGCAGATCGGCGGCCCAAAATTCATCGCCCTGATTCCTCGTCTAGTCAGCATTTCCGGACTCGGGAGTTTTATTCATCTAGATTTTATTGAAAATTTGATGTCCGGGCATGTTTCTCAGGTTTATTGGTTCCTGTTCTCCACCATTGATCGCGTGGGCCGATCTCATCCGACGGCCCACGTTTGTCCCGAACCCCGAACATGATTTTCGATCATTTTTCTCCAAAACAAAGGGTTTTAACCTTTGTCTCTGCTTTTATTTTATTTTTCCGAATATTTTGACCCCTTCACATTGTTTATTCACTTTCGCTCCTGACCGTTGATCTCTGCGCGATCGACGACTCCGATTTAAATTTTCTTCCGCCTTCCCTTTGACTTCTCCTAGTCAATCTCGACCGTTGGATGATGCCATCCGACGACCATGCTCTCTCCATGCCCCTTCTGAAGCAGTAAACCTATAAATTCAGGATTTCATAATGTTTTTTGTATTTTGCAGGGTTCAAATTATTTTTCCGCTATGTCTAAAGAAAATTTAAAGGCAGAGGGTGACGATCCTCCCACCTTCGATTCATCTAAGAAAATCATTCGCAGAGTTTAAAATTCATGTTTCGTTGGTGTTTCATGAGGAATGGATGCCATATCACCCCTGCGCAACCCTGTACACCAGCAAAACACAACAAACCAGGCACAAATCAAAGAGTATCAGTGTCGAAGAAAAAAATATACCAGAACAGAAGATTAAAGACAGATTTTGTGGGGATTATGTCTAATATGGTTTGTCAAAAGCCTAATCCCCAATTAAAACATAGTTTGAAGAAAATCATAAAGGTTCATCAGCCATAAAGCCTTCACCACCACAACTAAGTCAAATCGATCCCTCTAGCTACCATGATGCCACCTGTACCTCAAAGCATTCATATCCAAGGTCAGAGTTATTGATCAAGATCAGATATTTGTCTCAAGAGCAACCAGAGAGTGAATTCTGCAAACAAACTTAATGACAAAACATCACCAGAGTTACTTTGACATCACACAGAGCCTCAAAGGTCAAGAAAATCTCCCACCGAGCTTAAATCTTTATGTAAACCATTTAATATAGAAGACACCTATGTAAGTTTCTTCATCGAGCCCCCCCAAAGGCCAAGGAACCATTAAGTTTGTATTAATTATCTTTAGAGATCTTTTATCATATCTCACCTCCTCATTCTTCTATATATACTACTGCAGAAGATGAGTGAGGGGTTGGTTGATTAGGTTGCTGAACATTGTAATGTAATTGAGTTGAAAACTTCTTATTGTAAATAGTATTCACTGGATCTTGGAGCTTTGCTTGTGATAGATAAGTTAGGCTGAGATGAGTAGATGATTGCTAAACTAAAGCATTGGACCTAAAGCTGTAACTGATTTGGAGCATCAATACAAGCTGATTTATGGGATCCTGGTCTATGTTGACGGTGATGTTTTTCCTCATTGTAACTTGTTATTTTATTTTTGTTTTCACTGTGTTCATATTCTCTTATGAAGAACAACATGCATAGAGTTAGGACCTACTGTATATCAAAACCTTTCTTTGACTGAAAATATTTATCTAAATGTTTTCTTCTAATCTGGGTTATTTAGGAATGATTTAATTCAGTTTAAGCATAGGAATGCTGGCATTCCCTCGTCTTATTATCTTAGCTGAATATTTTTCATGGATGTTACTTTCATTTCATGTTAAGTAGAGATGAAGTAAGGAAGATATGGTGTGCGCTAGTCCTAGTTTTATCCCCAAATACTGTCTGAAAGTTTCCCTTGGAATGTGTTAAAAGATGGCTAGTTTAAAGGTACTTACTAGATCTTAGACCATTCTGTGTTATCTTTGTTTTTGTCTTGAAAGTTACCAAGTAAAGCAGAGCTAGGAGAGGATTTGTGGTGAGCCCGGCCCACTAGTTTCTACTCTAACAGTTGCCTTCAAGTTTCCCTTTGTTTTAAAATGTTTTCTATTGAAAGTGTGTCAAAGGCTGGCTAGTTTAAAAGTACTTACCAAATCCTAGTTTAATTTTATGTTTTTCTTAAGTGTGTGTCAAAGGCTAGCTAGTTTAGAAGTACTTACCAGATCCTAGGCTAGTCTTTGTTCTTCATCGTTTAATTCCCCTTCTTTGTCTCACTCCACTCCATAAATAAAACTTCAAAAGAGATCCTTAGACATAGATGAATTTCCCCATGGACCACTCTTGAACCTGCTATTTCAATTAAACCCTATTATGAATCCATAGCCCAATGAACTAAAACCTACAGTTATCTATCTTCCTAGCCAAAGCTTATTCTATTTGCTTGCAAATTCACACCTTTGAAAATCTTTGCATTTAGAACTCTCCACCTCAAACAGTAATCATGCTCAACCATCCAAAAAACAAACAAAACCCTTGGCCTTCATAACTAGCCTAATATCATTACCCAAAACTTCAAAGACAAATCCATCTTTGCACTCATTGGAGAGATCCCTCTCCGAATTTAGGAGGTCTAGATCCTAGAATCCCAAAGTGGTTGAAACGATGTTTCTCCCTGCGATCGGACTTTGCCAATCTTACTGATTATAGGGAACTAACATTTCTGGTGACTCCGCTAGGGAACAAAACCCAGAAAAATTTTCATTTGAGGGTAACCATAGGATATCAGAGATTTGGTTCAAGAACATTTTCTATATTAACCAGCTGAGCCACCAACAACTAACATTTCTGGCGACTCCGCTGGGGAACTTCCCTTAAAATTTCATATAAACTTTGTGAGTAAAAGCAGCCTTTTCAAGCACTAACAAGAAGTGGTAATCATGATGAAACTTGTTTGAATCAGTGACAAACTAGGCAAAGCCTAGGGTTCTCATAAGGCTTTATCTAACCTTGAAAAATCAACTAGCTTAGCCATAAGATTAGACTGTCTTTATCTCATAACCGTAGCTAAGTTTTGAAACAAAGTTAGGACATTATTAGAAACCACACAACTAAAAAATAACTCAGAAAACACAAATATATTTCAGATTGGTATCCAATAAATATGGTGGTGGACCATAAAACCTTTTACCTCCTTAGGAGCTAAAAACTTCCACTTGGCGACTCCACAATCCTGAACAGACCTTAAGACTCCACTGGGACGAATCCTTATCATTGTAATATCATTCAAACTCAGTTAGAGGACTGTAGAATTAAAATTTGTTTAAACAGATTAGTTAACCTCTCAAAGATTGTTATACCTGGTTGAACTTTACCTGTTTATTTGGGTCTGAAAAACACAGCATAGTGGCTCCTAGAAAGATTCACACTAGAGCCTATCCCGACCCTGATCCACTTGAGTTAGTTGATAACCCAGAAAGTATCCTTAGGAAGTCTCCTAGGATTAAATTATCAACTGTTTTCGGATCACCATTGAGAGCTAAGTCTGTTCCTGAAAATCTTTCAGCTCTACAACAATCACAAGTTGACTTAGTAAATCCCTTTAGAACTAGGTCTCTTGATGATTTAGATTATTTAGATTCTGAGTATTCACTTTCATCTCCTGAAACAAGTGAACATCCTGGTAGTGGAGAAACAACACCTCCTGATTTACATTTCCTTCACAACTTAGGTGTCTCTCATCCAAGATCAACTCAACAATCTACTCTTGGTCCATCCACTTCGGCTCACCCTACATCCATTGTCCAAACCACCCCATTCCAGCCCACTTTCCCTTTTGTTAATCCACCTCTTGTAAATCCACCCCCACCACATATCATGGCAGCATGGTATGATCCCTTAGTCCTTCCTGTACCATTAGTCAATCTTCCACAGGACTACCAGTCCAAAATTCCATTATATGATGCTAGCAATTCTACAACTACATCACAACATGTGGATAAGATGAATGACTACTTTGATAGAAATGTAATTGACGATGATTCTGTCAAACTTAGATTTTTTTCTCAGAGTCTGGGGGGAGAAGTAAGAAAATGGTTTAAAGGCTTAACCCCCCATAGTATCAATGATCTCCAAACCTTCCATCAAACATTCTTAAACAAATGGGAAGTAAAAAATAATCCTCTCCAAGTCCTCTCTGATTATAAGAACCTCCATAGAAACACGGGGGAAAGTGTAAAAGCTTATTGTACCAGATTCAACAATGTATATAATGCAATTTCCCCAGATCTAAAACCTCGACAAGGCTCAGCTTTAAACAAGTTTCCTGAAGGGTTTGACCCTGAGATGGCCTATCAACTGAAAGAGAGAGAAATCCTGTAACTCTTGAAGAGATGAAAAAAGGTGCTCTCTCTGTGGAAGTCAACTTGATGGAGAAAAGAGCAAGAATGAAAAATGAAAAGAGAGTGTCATTTAGAGAGGAGTCTACACCCTCTAATTCCAACTCAAATATGGAGAGAATGATGGAAGAGATGATAAAGAAAATGAGCATCCTTGAGAGAGCACAAGCTAGTCAAAACCAAAATGCTCCTCAAAATAAAAACCAGAACTAGAATCAGAATTTTAGAAGGAACCAACCTCCAAACAGACCTAGGGAAGATGATCAATAGATCACTCCTCCCTTTCATCAAAACTATGTAAGTGAGGTGGAGGAAACATATGAGATAACAGAGGAAGATGATATCAATATGCTGGGGGTAGATGATGATGACTTTGAGATTCATTATGATAGAAAAGAAGGTCATTATACACCTTATGATGACAAAAGAGATGATGATGAAAGTTATTATCAAGACATGGAAACAATCATCTTACAGTCTCGAAGAGAATATGACCTTAGAAGCAAAACTAGTCAACAAATCCCCAACAACAAAACCTCTGACAAATCTTCACAAAACAGCACTGTAACCAAGCCTAAAGTTGTCAAACAAAAGGAAAAAATAGTGGTTGTTAGCTCTGATAAAGGTAGAGAGAAAGGCACTCAAAACAATGAAAAACAGAGTGCAGAACTTAGTAGTACTAACACTTTAGCTAGTACTCCTGTCAAAACAATTTTGTCTAGTGTAAATAAAACAGATCAACAAGCTGATATTGCTGATAAAGTGATAGCTAATAAGGCTGAGAGAAGTTCTTCAAAGAACCAAATCCCTTTCAGCCTAGAGCGGGAAATTTCAAGGATTAAAATCTCTGTTCCCTTCACTGAGTTAGCTGCCCAGCATGTATATAGGACCCAAATTTTGAAGGCTTTGAATATAGAAGAAAATGAGGACACATTCAATATTAATGATGACCAACCAGAGCTTATTTTTGGTCCAAAGATTGAAGGTATGTATCAAGAGGGACCTGTTCCTCCCTTTTATGTAAGTTTAAATGTTCATGACAAAATTTTGCATAATGCTATGCACGACTCAGGAGCTTCTCATAATTTAATGCCTAAAGCTGTAATGGAGAGCTAGGGTCTAGAAATCACCAGACCTTACAAAGATATTTACTCCTTTGACTCAAGCAGAGTAAAATGTTTAGGATTAATCAAAGACCTCTATGTTAACTTAGCCCAAATTCTAGCCAAATGCTTAGTAAGGGATATTGTTGTGTCTGACGTGCCCCCAAAATATGGAATGCTATTATCAAGATATTGGGGGGCTAAGTTACAATGGACTATGCAGATGGACATGACCTATGCAACTATCCCTATTTTCAATCAGAATAGAAGACTTTACAGGGAATCCCATATGAAATACACAGTTACAAGTTAAGACGAACCACAAAACTCTCCTCTGTATTCTGTAAATACAAGCCTTGATTCTTTTATTATGTTTAATGATGAAACACTTAGTGAACAAGTGGCCTTTTCTGATCTAATGATGAATAGAGAGGAGGGAAAAGATAACTTAGGAGTGTCAAGACAGTTTGCTGCATTTGAAAATTATAGCAAACCAAATAAAGGTCTTGAGCTACAAGTCAGGTGTCCATTGCTTTTAAACATTTGCAATGAAGAAAATAACCCTCAACACAACGAAAAACATGAGGGTTTGAAACATTTGCAACTAAGTGCTGATATTAAACAACAATCATAAAGCATGGTAGTTGAAGAGGATAGTAACCAAGATGAAACCAAAAACAATCCTCTGTGGAGTATGTATTTTGATGGGTCATGCACTAAAACCAACGCTGGTGCATGTGTATGGATCTCTAACACTGAAAACAACCACATAGAAAGAATTTCCTGCAAATTAAATTTTCAGTGTTCCAATAACATAACGGAATATGAATCCCTGCTTCTAGGCTTGTGTTGGGTATGTGTTATATTCTTTCCATGACTAGCCTTACGTGTGTTACGTTGCGCTGGGTGCAGTAGGGGGGTCACAGGGGGGGTGGTAGCCCCCCCTGTCGGGGTCTGGGGCAGCGCCTCGACGAATTTTTTTTGACATGCGGTCCCACTCATAGGCGGACCCACCCATGTTTTGTGCATGAGTTTTCACATGGTTTTAGGGTACGATGATTTTCGGCCCCTGGTATTTTGTAGATCTGGTCAAGGGGACTATGGTTATGTTCTAATCCAGGGTTAATGGATTGGGGTTTATGTATGCTTCGGCATGTATATATATGTGTTGTAACACTAAAAGGAATATAATGAAAAATCAAGCTGGTCGTCCCGATTTGGGATCCAGAGGAAAATCTCTGTGTTTATCTGTTTTATGTTTTATGCTCTCGCTATTGTTTATTTTTTGTTATAAGATTCGTGTGTAGATAATTTATGTTCAGGGTTAAAACCTACAGCTTGCGTTTTTTGAAAAATTTAGGAGCCAAAAGAATCAATGTGTATGGCGATTCAGAGTTAGTCATTAGGCAAGTCAATGGGGAGTATAACGCAAATCATCCCAGACTTAGAGCCTACCGAAACAATGTCATCGACCTTTTGAAAACATTCGAGGAATCCAAACTGATTTTTGTCTCGAGAAAAAAGAAATATTGCTGCCCACAATTTAGCCTTTGCAGCTAGAACATGCTTAATGCCATATGAAACCAAAGATTTCACAACTCAGATAAAATTTAGACCAGCCGTGCCTGATAATAAAAAGTATTGGCAGGTGTTTGACGAAGACAAACAAATAGAAGACTTCATGCAATTCAGAAATGAATTTGAACTATACAGTTCAGACTTAGATTATGAAACAGATTGTAGTGGAGAAAATTTTCTTGGTGAAGAAGAGCCGTCTCCTGAACTTGTCAACATTAATCTTCTAACTGGAAAACTTGAAAACAAAACAGAGCTTAATGCAGAGTTAGAAACTCCGCACTCCAAAGATGAAAGTTTTCCAAGCGGTCTAGCACCTTTAGAAGAGTTGTTTGATTTTAACGATGTGGCCAGGAAGCCAAAACTGGAACCTGTAGAGATTGAAGTGGAAGAGTGCAATATAGGCAGTGAGAAAGAACCGAAAATGATTAAACTGTCTAAAACTTTACCAACTCACATTAAACTCAAATACATAGAGATGTTTAAAGAATTTTCTAATGTCTTTGCATGGAGTTATGAAGATATTAAATCCTACGACACTGAAATAATACAACACAAAATTCCCCTCAAAGAAAACCAAAAACCATTCAAACAGAAATTGCGCAGAATAAACCCTGTTCAGCTACCTTTGGTTCAGAAGGAGATCATGAAAATGTATGAAGCTATTATTATTGTCCCTATTAGATATTTTGAGTGGGTGTCTAATCTGGTGTTATTTAGGAAGAAAACTAGAGAGATCAGGCTTTGTATAGAATTTAAAGACAACTATCCTTTACCTAAGATGGATCATATTTTTCAAAGGGTGGTAGGGTCAAGGAGAATTTCTTTGCTGGATGGCTATTCAGGGTACAATCAAATCTTAGTTCACCCTATTGATCAATTAAAGACAACCTTTACTACACCTTGGGGCACTTTCATGTATGTGAAAATGCCCTTTGGTCTAATGAATGCTGGAGCAACTTTTCAAAGATCCATGGACATCGCATTCTCGGAAGAACTGGGCTACTTCATCATTATATACCTTGATGATGTCACTGTGTTTTCAAAAACAGATGAAGAGCACTTAGAACATTTAAGAAAGGTTTTTGAGAAATGCAGAAAGTTTGGAATATCTTTAAACCCTAAGAAGACACTATTTGGGCTCCAAGAAGGTAAACTTCTTGGGCACATTATTTCAGAAGAGGGTATTAAGATAGATCCCAAGAGGAGTGAGGCCATATTGCAAATCTCTCATCCCCGAAACATCAAGGAGTTGCAATATTTCATTGGAAAGATTAACTTTTTGAGAAGGTTCATCCCCAACTTGGCTGAGCTCCTTAGGAATATCACAAACATGTTAAAGAAGGAGCAAGGGGTAAAATGGACCTTAGAAGCAAAGAAGTCCTTTAAGCTGGTGAAAGAAGCATTAACCAAAACACCAGTTCTAATAAGTCTTGATTTTTCAAAATATTTTTATATTTTTTCATTTGCATTAGAACATACCATAGCTGCTGTCCTTTTACAGAAAAATCCACAAGGAAAAGAGCAGCCTATTGCATTCTTTAGCAAGGCATTGAGGGATGCTACTTTGAAGTATAACATTATGGAGAAGAAAGCTTTTGCTTTGGTTAAAGTATTGAAAGACTTCAGAGTATACATTCTTCACTCACATATCATTGCCTTTGTCCCAAACTCAGTTGTTAAAGACATTCTAACGCAGGACCCAGATGGTAAGAGAGGTAAGTGGATTGTTGTCATTCTTGAATATGATTTAGAGATAAAACCCACTAAACTCATCAAAGGCCAAGGTCTAGCTAGATTAATGGCTGAATCCAATTTTGAAGTTCTTGATATTAATATGATTAATGCTTTGGATGAGCAAGAGGAAATCTCAACACCCATTGTTGAAAACCATTTTATGAATTCCTCTTGGTATGCTGATATTGTTTATGTTTTTCTTAATTTGAATACACCTCCTAGTTTGACAAAAACAAAGGAAAGGTTCCTAAAGTTAAAAGCTGTAAACTATTGCGTTGTAGATAGATGTCTTTATTGGAAAATTGCAAGTGGTGTATTGCTTAAATGTTTGCCTAAGTTTGATGCAGAGAAGGTTAAATACCAGTTCCATGAAGGAGAGTGTGGACGTCATTTGTACTGGAAGAAAACAACCAACAAAATTTTGAGGGTTGGTTTCTATTGGCCTACTCTTTTCCATGATGTGCACAAGATGATCATAGCCTGTCATAAATGTCAAATTTTTGAAGGCAAAAGAAAACTGCTACCCCTACCTCTGCATCCAATCACTGTTGAAGCCCCTTTTCAACAGTTGGGACTTGACTTCATAGGAGAAATCCATCCCCCATCTTCTGCCCAGCATAGATGGATTCTCACTGCCATAGACTATTTCACTAAGTGGATAGAAGCCATACCTTGTAGGCAGGCCAATGATTCAGTTATTATAAAATTCATGGAGACTAACATTCTCTCCAGATTTGGCTGTCCTACCAAGATTATCACTGATAATGCAACAACATTTGGATCAAAGAAGATGGTTGAGTTCTGTCACTGATATCAGATAACATTGGGGCATTCCACGGCCTATTAACCTCAAGGTAATGGACTTGCAGAATCCTCAAAAAAAAAATTTAGTGAACATAATCAAGAAACTATTGGAGGACAACAAGAAGTCTTGGCACACTAAGCTGGTTCATGCACTTTGGGCTGACATATTGACTTTGAAGAAATATATTGGCATGTCACCTTTCCAGCTTGTGTATGGTACTGATGAAATTTTTCCAAACAGCCTTGGTGTACCAATGATGAAGTTGATTCAAGAGTTGCAAAATGAATAAAATGACATGATCAGAAGAATAAATCAGACAATTCATCTTCAGCAAACCAGAGAGGAGGTGTATAATAGAGCATTACAGAAGCAGGACATCATTAAAAATCTTTTTGACGGAAGAATAAAGGCCATCAATTTCAAGATTGGGGACAACGTTTTGAAGTGGGACTCAAGGAGGGAAGATAAGGGCAAGCATGGGAAATTTGACAACTTATGGCTTGGCCCTTACTCTATCCATTCAACTGCTGGTACTAATGCATTTTTCCTGCAGGAGTTGAATGGAGCAGAATTGTTTGGGGGTCCTGTCAATGGCAGGATGCTCAAACATTACTTCTCTTGATCCATGTCATGTTTTGAAAGCCTTTTATATTTTTCTCATTATAAATATTTCACCCATCACTGCATTCAAATTTATAAAAATCAAAAATACAAAAACAAAGAAAAGAAAGAAAAGAGGGCAGATTGTGAAAACAAGAAAGGTATAGCCCCATACTAAAAAAGAGAAACAAATCTGAAAGTGTGCAAGCTCTAATGCCACTCCTAAAAGAACACACTTCTAGTTATTCAAACAGTCTAATCTTGACTAATTAGTTTTAAATTTTCTACGGATAGGATAGTAAATTCCATTTGCCAAACTGTTTAATCTTGGCTTATCAGTAGATAGTTTAGGATAGAAATTAAAGGTTCAAACATGCTTAAAATATGAACCTAAAGTTTCAAAGAGAAAAATGACTCAAATCTGTTTTAAATCCCGAGTCACAAAAGATGTAAAACTGGTTCCAATCAGCTTAAAATCTGAACCAGTTAGCAAAGGAAAGACAACTCAAGGAAGAGTCAAAGCAGAGCTGCAGAAAGGAGGAAGGAAATGATTTCAAATTTCAGATCTCAAGCCTTCCATCCTTGTTTTAAATTTTTGTGCAAAATAATGTCTATGTGCAGTTTGTTCTTATGCCATAGACCAACATCAAGTTAGATTGTTCAATCCTGACTTGAATGCTTTTAAATTTCTGTTGTAGAATTTAGAGAATAAGTTCTGTTGGACAGTTCAATCCCAACAGATAGTAGATTAGGTAGAGAATCATATGGGCTCAACTGTTTAATATGGGTCCATGGAGAAATAAGGAGTAGAAATAGATTAGTTTTCCTATTTTCAAAAGAAAAAAATGTTGTAAAAGATTTTTCCAATCCAAGTGCACTCTAATGAAGAAAAATTTTAGATCAGTAGGATTGGGTAGGTAGAAATATTTTATTGATGAGTTTCCATTTTTGACCCATGAATGCTAATATGTTTCAGAGCAAGAGAAGATCATCCACAGAAAGAAAGGAAGCCCAATGGATGAGGCAACTAATCATCCTCCCAGAGAATGCAAGTCTGAAAGTTCTTGATGCCTTCAAGAAGGCACCATCCCCAAGTGGAGCCACTGTTAGTCAGTTGTAAAATTTGTTATACCAAATGTTGGCTAAAACATTTTTGGAGCGGCCTTCAAGGAAGAAATTTTTACTACAAAAACTGTTGGCTCTTGAAGACTCTCAAAAGGCCTCACGCCTCGGTCTTATTCTTCATTGATGTGCCCATTTTACAATCTTGAAATTACGCTGTTTTCAAAGCCAAAATACTTCTGCAAACACCATTTTCCCCCTCTCCCCTCTTCCAAAACTAACCTCATTTTTATTCCTCCATTTCCCATGAAAATATCTCATTTTCATGTTTCTCCCCTTTTTCCCTTCATCAAAATCCCTTTGGTAAGGTTTAAGACCCTTTCTTGCCTTATCAAAACCCCCAACAACCATTGAAAATCATTGAAACTCTATGAAAATCACATTTTTTATATATTATAGAATTAAGCCCCCTTGGGCTAAGTCTTTAACCCTTCCCCTCCATGCGTCTTGATGCTAGAACCAAGCGCCATCCTTCCAAGCGCTTATTGCGTCACCCGATTATGTTTAGCCCTTCCTCCATAAACCCCAAACATATGGTTTTCTATATAACCCATGGCCCCACAGATGGGCGCCGAACCTTATTCGAAATTTAATCTCTCGCCCCGAAGTTTAAACCTTAGTTTTATATAAATTTGTCGGTTTTATTATATAATAAAGTTTTTGCCGGTGTAAAGGTTCTAATCACTCTCCACCGTCGATCTGATCCGCAGATTGATGACACACAATCCATCACCCTAGTGGTCCCCGCCAGCCACTCACTGTTGCAAAACCAGGCGGAATTCATCGCACTACTTTTGAGAGCATGGCGGTTTTTTCTATTTCGTAGTAATTCCATACACTGGTCGACACGTTTCTTGAGCACTATTCAAAATACCACCCTCATCACGCGTTAAAGGTAGGATGTGGAGTGCGTGCGATATTGATGTGTGCCATTCGATTTGAGGCTGCTCATCGGACGGTAGTCACTCTCCAAAGATGCTTATGCAATAACTCAGGGTACGACGCAGTGGTAAAAGCATCTCTGCCATCGATTTGATCTGCAGATCGACGACCCAAAATTCATCGCACTACTTTTGAGAGCATGGCGGTTTTTTCTATTTCGTAGTAATTCCATACACTAGTCGACACGTTTCTTGAGCACTGTTCAAAATACCACCCTCATCACGCTTTAAAGGTAGGATGTGGAGTGCGTGCGATATTGATGTGTGCCATTCGATTTGAGGCTGCTCATCGGACGGTAGTCACTCTCCAAAGATGCTTATGCAATAACTCGGGGTACGACGCAGTGGTAAAAGCATCTCTGCCATCGATTTGATCTGCAGATCGACGACCCAAAATTCATCGCCCTGATTCCTCTTCCAGTCAGCATTTCCGGACCTGACAGTTTTATTCATCTGGATTTTATTGAAAATTTGATGTCCGGGCATGTTTCTCAGGTTTATTGGCTCCTGTTCTCCACTGTTGATCGCGTGGGCCGATCTCATCCGACGGCCCACGTTTGTCCCGAACCCCAAACATGTTTTTCTATCATTTTTCTCCAAAACAAAGGTTTTTAACCTTTTTCTCTGGTTTTATGTTATTTTTCCGAATATTTTGACCCCTTCCCGTTATTTATTCACTTTCGCTCCTAACCTTCGATCTCTGCGCGATCGACAGCTTCGATTTAAATTTTCTTCCACCTTCCCTTTGACTTCTCCTAGTCAATCTTGACCGTTGGATGATGCCATTCGACGACCATGCTCTCTCCATGCACTAAACCTATATATGCAGGATTTCATAATGTTTTTTGTATTTTGCAGGGTTCAAATGATTTTTCCTCTATGTTTGAAGAAAATTTAAAGGCAGAGGGTGACGATCCTCCCGCCTTTGATTCATCTAAGAAAATCATTCGCAGGGTTTAAAATTCATGTTTCGTTGGTGTTTCATGAGGCACGGATGCCATATCACCCCTGCACAACCCTGTACACCAGCAAAACACAACAAACTAGGCACAAATCAAAGAGTATCAGTGTCAAAGACAAAAATATACCAGAACAGAAGATTAAAGACATATTTTGTGGGGATTACGTCTAAGATGGTTTGTCAAAAGACTAATCCCCAATTAAAACACAGTTTGAAGAAAACCATAAAGGTTCATTAGCCAAAAAGCCTTCACCGCCACAATTGAGGCAAATCGATCCCTCTAGCTACCACGATGCCACCTGTGCCTCAAAGCATTCATATCTGAGGCCGGAGTTATTGATCAAGATCATATATTTGTCTCAAGCGCAGCCAGAGAGTGAATTCTGCAAATAAACTTAATGACAAAACATCAGCAGAGTTACTTGGAAATCACACAGAGCCTCAAAGGTCAATAAAATCTCCCACCGAGCTTAAATATTTATGTAAACCATTTAATACAGAAGACGCCCATGTAAGTTTCTTCATCGAGCCCCCCAAAGGCCGAGGAACCATTAAGTCTGTATTAATTATCTTTAGAGATCTTTTATCATATCTCACCTCCTCATTCTTCTATATATACTACTGCAGAAGATGAGTGAGGGGTTGGTTGATTAGGTTGCTAAACATTGTAATGTAATTGAGCTGAAAACTTCTGATTGTAAATAGTATTCACTAGCTCTTGGAGCTCTGCTTGTGATAGATAATTTAGGCTGAGATGAGCAGATGATTGCTAAACTAAAGAATTGGACCTAAAGCTGTAATTGATCTGGAGCATCAATACAAGCTGATTTATGGGATCCTAGTCTATGTTGACGGTGATGTTTTTCCTCATTGTAACTTGTTATTTTATTTCTGTTTTCACTGTGTTCATATTCTCTTATGAAGAACAACATGCATAGAGTTAGGACCTACTGTATATCAGTACCCTTCTCTGACTGAAAATATTTATCTAAATGTTTTCTTCTAATCTGTGTTATTTAGGAATGATTTAATTCAGTTTAAGCATAGGAATGCTAGCGTTCCCTCGTCTTATTGTCTTAGCTGAATATTGTTCATGGATGCTACTTTCATTTCATGTTAAGTAGAGATGAACTAAGGAAGATATGGTGTGACGTAGTCCTAGTTTTATCCCCAAAGACTATCTGAAAGTTTCCCTTGGAATGTGTTAAAAGTTGGCTAGTTTAAAGTTACTTACCAGATCTTAGACCATTCTATGTTATCTTTGTTTTTGGCTTGAAAGTTACCAAGTAAAGCAAAGCTAGGAGAGGATTTGTGGTGAGCCCGACCCACTAGTTTCTACTCTAACAGTTGCCTTCAAGTTTCCCTTTGTTTTAAAATGTTTTCTATTGAAAGTGTGTCAAATGCTGGCTAGTTTAAAGGTACTTACCAGATGCTAGTTTACTTTTATGTTTTTCTTAAGTGTGTGTCAAAGGTTGGCTAGTTTAGAAGTACTTACTACATCCTAGGCTACTCTTTGTTCTTCATTTGTTAATTCCCCTTCTTTGTCTCACTCCACTCCATAAATCAAACTTCAAAAGAGATCCTTAGATATAGATGACTTTCCCCATGGACCACTCTTGAACCTGTTGTTTCAATTAAACCCTATTATGACTCCATAGCCCAATGGACTAAAACCTGCAGTTATCTATCTTCCTGGCCAAAGATTATTCTATTTTCTTGCAACTTCACACCTTTGAAACTCTTTGCATTTAAAAATCTCCACCTCAGACAGTAATCATGCTCAACCATCCAAAAAACAAAAAAAACCCTTGGCCTTCATAACTAGCCTAATATCATTACCCAAAACTTCAAAGACAAATCCATCTTTGCACTTATTGGAGAGATCCCTCTCAGGATTTAGGAGGGCTAGATCCTAGAATCCCAAAGTGGTTGAAACGATGTTTCTCCCTGCGATCGGACTTTGCCAATCTTGCTGATTACAGGGAACTAACAGATCAAAGAGTACATTTCATTGTTTTATTCAATATGTTGCTAGAAATGTGTTTTTAGTGCATGATTCATGAGCTGTCCCGATTTTGGGATATTACATATCCCTTAAGTAATCATCCATACCAAACTCTATTTGATTGCCTCCATTTCTAGCTTGTAAAGAAATTTTATTTCTCTATTCATTCCTAATTGGTGAATCTGTATGTAGCGGGAATTGAATCGATGGTTGATTCAACCATTCTTGGTATCGTTCCTCTCCGATTTTTTCTCTTAATTCAATCTTCTCTCAATTTTAGATTGTCGTGGGGTGCAACGGAAGATGTTAGGTAGGTTTTTCATCATCACTAGAATCCTAATAATTAAAAAAAAAAAAATTGCATGATTAGTACAAAATATATGATATCAATTAGTAACCACGTTGACAATATTGCATGATTATAAATTGGTTTGATGTTGAAATATCTACATATTAATCAATATATATACCAAATAATTATAATTATTACCATCATTGTCCCGAGATTGTGGCTAGAAGGTGTAATATTGTTACAATTGGCAGGGTGAAGCAATTGTCCATTTTCATCTACCAAATGCGCCTTGCGGTATGCAGCTCCTGATAAGAACTTCCGATGTTTTGGAGCAGTCTGAATATTTTGTGTATCTGAACTCGATGTTGAATCTGCATGAACCTACAAATTTTTATACATTATAAATTTAATGAAGCTGTGCATGATTGACTACATGGATAAAAAACATAAATTAAATTAGATAGTGAAAATATAAATAAAATCTGAAGTAAATATTACGTCTCAAGATGGATAGGGAGAACTCCGCGATGTACTTTGAGAAATATTATAGAACGAGATATATTTTGAATAATTATCCATTTGATATAATTATAATATTTTCTTCCTGCATTTGAGCAAAAAAATAATAAATTTTTTTGCACACACCTAAATGTAATTTCGGTGCCTAATGTACAGATCACCGCACTGGTGCGTTTTTGGTAATGTGCACCAGTGCCATTTTATACCCAGATGCACCGGTGCGTTGCAATTAAGGGACGCACCAGTGATGAATAACTGCAAATAAAAAAAGCACAACTCTATTTTCTTTAAATGAAAAAAGAAGTGGTAAATTGAAAAATGGGCGACAAAATATTTTCAAAAATCTATTTTTCAGAAAACATTTCTTTAAATACTAAACACTTTTCATTATTTCACTATTTTTGCAAAAAATTTCAGCCAGATATTTGCAAGATACATACCTGGAGAAAACAGAGCATGAGAGCACTATTGAGCAGGGAAATACGTTCAAACAGAAGTATGCAGACAATCAGAATTCCAAACCTATGGTGATTCAAACCCTGTAGCATAGAATTTCAAATAATCTCGTGAATAAAGTTTATTGTTTTTTTACTTTTTCTGCAGTTTTTTTTATGCAGTAAAAGAAAAAAATCAAAGTTTATTGTTTTTTTTCTTTTTCTGCAGTTTTTTTTTATGCAATAAAAGAACAAAATCAAAGTTTATTGTTTTTTTTACTTTTTTCTGCAGTTTTTTTACATCTGCAGTTTTCAAAAACAAAATAAATAAATAAAAATCTATTTTTAGAAACAAACCCTAGATTATTTTTGTTTCTTCCCTTTCTTCTCCATCTTTCTGTGATTTGAGAATTAGGGTTTTTCAATTTAGATTTATAGGGTTTTTATAGTCGTAAGACGTCCAACCCATGGGACGACTTGCATAGTTGGATCCCAATCCATGTCGGCCCTTGCGTGAATTTAAAAAAAACAGATTTTTTTCCTCAGTGCGCTCTGCGTAACATAGCGCAACGGTGCGCTCTATTATACCAGCGCACTGCAAAAGTACAATGATAAAAAATAAAAAAATAAAAAATTATTTTTTTATCAGTGCGTCATATGTAAAATATGGCACTGGTGCGCTATTTCATTATGGTGTACTACAAACATGCTGTTTCACACAAAAAAAATCCATTTTAGAAACAAACCCTACATTCTTTTTGTTTTTGCCCTTTCATCTCCCTCTTTCTGTGATTTCAAAAATAGGGCTTTTCAATTTATATTTATAGGTTTTGTATTGCTAAATGTAAACCTAAGACATCCAACCCACGGGACGACTTGCATAGTCAGATCCCAATCCATGTTGGCCCTTGCATAAATTAAAAAAAAAATATTTTTTTTCATCGGTGCACCCTGCGTAACTTAGCACACCGTGAAAGTACTGTGATAAAAAATAAAAAAATAAAATATTTTTTCTCAGTGTGCCATTTGTAAAATATGCAGCCGTTGTGCTATTTCATTATGGCACACCATGAACATTCTGTTTTGCAAAAAAAAAAAAAATACACTTTCAAAAAATACAAACCCTACATTCTTTTTGTTTCTGCCTTTTCTTCTCCCTCTTTCTGTGATTTCAGAATTAAGGTTTTTCAATTTAGATTTATAGGGTTTTTATTGCTAAATATAGACCTAAGACATCCAACCGATGAGATGATTTTCATAGTCGGATTCCAATCCATGTCGGCCCTTGCATGAATTTAAAAAAACATATATATATTTTTCATTGGTGTGCCCGGCGTAACCTAGTGCACCAGTGCTCTGTATTGTACAAGTGCACTGTGAAATTAATGTGATAAAAAATTAAAAAGCAATTTTTTTTTATCAGTGTGCCATATGTAAAATATGGCATCGGTTTATGCTACAAAAACTAACACTGGACGATTTTTATTATTTTATCATGGTTAATCGATGCGGTGGTTGAGATGTAATGCACTGGTGATCCTTGTTGACATAGAGCACCGTACGGTCTATTATACTGTTTGTGCGGTGCGTTTCGAAGACCCCTACATACCAGAGTTGGTGCGTACACCATGAATGGCGCATCGGTTTCTTGAGATTTTTTTTTTACCTGAAAAGTTGACAATTTATTTATAAATATATTAATGATGATATGGTACTGGTTTGAGATTGATAAAGAAATGGCTGACAAGAGATCAAGTAGCAAAAATATTGATAACACATCAAGAAAAGAAAAAAAGACAAGTTCTTTGTAAATTCTTTACAAAAAATATTATTTTTGAACTATATGTAAGTTTAACTAATATGTATTGTTTACTGTGTATCATGCAGAGCCACAAAATGATGAAGCTTGATAATATTATTTCTGATCTAGGACCAGAAGAGTGTAAAAGATTGATGGAAAAATTGCAAAAAGATGAATCAGGTGAATGAAAAAATACTATCGATCCAATATCAGTTTCTTTTTTTAATTTTCATTAATGATATAATTAAAATTATTAGATAACATGTATCAAACAGTCTAATTAATTCACATATTTTTAATGTTATACAGGGACCAACAAATCATAAAAGGAATGTTGTTCTAAGGAATTTGCAAGCATCTATTGATCTTGTTTTACTTAGATCCATCTATAATTAATAGAACAAAAAAATATTTTATATTAAATATATGATTTGTAATGGGGTATAAAACTTGCAAGAAACAAAGTATGGAACTGTGCCAACAAATAAAATCTTGAAATATGGCATGTTACATGGTGTTGTAGGCCCTACAACACCCTCCAAAAAATACAAAAAAGATAATAACACACACTTCTAAATTTTTTGGAGCCCCTTTGAAACCAGAAGAAGAAGCTAAGTAAAGTTTTTAAGAGCAAGTCGCTAAGTCGCGAATCCATGATTTGCGACCCATGCGATCTATGCGACTCTGCGACCCTAAGGTCGCCAGGTCGCCAGGTCGCAAGAGTCGGAAGTCAGGAAATTTGCGACCTTGCGACCCAGCGACCTTAAGGTCACGAGGTCGCCAGGTCGCAAGAGTCGGAAGTCAGGTAATTTGCGACCTTGCGACCCAGCGACCTTGAGGTCGCGAGGTCGCAAGGTCTCAAACTATCAACTTGCGACCTCATTTAGTGCTCGCACGTGCGAATCCTTTTTATAAGGGCAGGTCGCTAGGTCGCATTTGTGACTCGCGGCGAAAATCGTGGAATTGGTCTGACAGGTCGACTGGCGCGTTTTCTTCCGGGTAAGTTGCCATTTCCTCCCTGTGTTTCCTGTCCCAGCATTTCTTGCTAAAATCTAGCCACCCCATGGTCTTAATTGCTTGCTGGTGAGAAGGAAGGGTTTTCGGTTGAGTTTTATTTTTGTTTTGATTCTCATAAAACCCAAGGTCACCTTTGTCTTGCCCAGATCCTCATGGCTGTGCCCTATCTCCAATTTAGACCCTTTCCAGCCGCGTGTGTTTCCCGTTAGGGGGAGATTATCCGCAAAACCGCGCGCGCTCGAAACCCCCCGGCAGGCCCAAGTGCGACTTGTGACCCAGCGACCCGGTCGCAAGGTCGCAAGTTCGCGCGACCCCCTGTTAGCGACTCTGCGACCCTGCGACCTAGTCGCAAGGTCGCGAGGTCGCGTGTAAGTTCTTTTGTAGATCAGCGACCCTGCGACCCCCAGAGAACAATTAATTAAACTCTGCATGTGTAGACTGTATTTAGCCGTTATCATCATGTCTTTCTCATCCTGGGATTCTTTCCTGAATGCAACAGGTGAATTTAGAGCAGACACGATACCGGTCCTCTCCGACTCTAGCAACATGGCACCCCGGGTATCCCGAAGGAAAAGTAAGCAGGTGGTGGAGGAAGAGTCAGACACAGACATACAAACATCTCCTCCACCAATATACAGAGACACCCTTTGCACCTTCGCAAAGGGGGACAACCTTAGGTGGTATGAAGTATACCGCGAGTTCGCCATAACAGAAGATGAGTTTCCAGAAGATCTCCCGGACCGGGAAGTATACCTAAAGGTCAAGAAATCCAAATTGCACCTAGCAGGGGCACATCCCGCCATCTTTCCGTGCCCAGAAATGTTAGACTGGATCATACAGAAGACGGATCCCAAGAATTTCACGATCCGAGATAGTGGAGGTAAAGCTTTTGCAACATTGGAGAGCTCAAAAGCACAGGTCTACTACTCGCTACCCCAACCAGAGGTAAATTTTACCCCGAGATGGTTTTCTGCAAATGAAGTACCGATGATTGATACAATCAGAAAATGGTGGGCAGAACCAGATAAATTTAAAGTCAAGAAAGACTAGGAGTACCCGGTGGCCAGTCTGAGGAAAGTGTATAAGTTAGTGGCCGCCATGCTGTGCAGAGTGTACGGACGTTCGGACGCCACCACTTTCAACGGAGCATGGGAAACCATTATGGAACACGTAACATTGCACGGCACTCGATTCAATTGGGTTGGTATATTAATGGGCTCAGTGCAAACAAATTTGGCTTCAGCCTTAGCCCCAGATGAAGGAACGTCGTCAGAATTTTATATGGCTTCGTATTTATTAGATGCTGTCTGTGCCCAGCTGCATGTTGAGGGATGGCCACATAACTGGGACTCTGAACAGACCCGAGCGATCCATTTGCAGACCAAGGTTTTCTGGGAATTCAGGTACAAGTCAGATATTGAGCAAATCTCTCAGTTATTCATTCCCGCCCTTTACGAGAAACTATTTGGTCAAGACACCCCCTGCATGTCTTGGCGAGCAATGGAGACACTAGGTCAGGTGGCACATTGGTTTCCATTCGCTGAATTTACAATCATCCGAGTATTTGGCACATTCAAAGCACCACATGCTCTGCCTAAGTTTATTACCGATAAGGTGCTCATGCAGGAGGTATGTTTCCAGATGACCTCGAGCTTCTCCAATGTCCTTTCCAAAGGGAAGAAGAAACCTTGGCCCGCTCTACCCCTCACCATTGGTGCTTATACAGTCAAGGACTTCAGAGAAGTAGGGCGTGAAGGGGAAGAGATAAAAGGTTACCACTTTAGAAATCTGGATTGCCGAACTTATGACCCAGTCAGGATAGTTCTTGAGCATTGTAAAAGGGCCAATTTTAAATGGAGTTACCAGCATGTTGAGCGCCCGGCAGAGGACGAAAAAAGAAACTGGTACAACGCAGACAGGCAGCTAGCTCCGGGGATCGACTTGGACCGAGAAGAAGAGGATCACCAGAATTTAGAAGATAGGAGCCATAAACTAGGAGGCTCTTCTTCCTCCAAAGATAAGAGAACACGGACCAGTACAGGGCCTGACACCTCGGATCAGCAAAGGGCAGCAGAAGCCCAAGCCAAGAAGGAAGATGAAAAGAAAATGAAGGAGGATGAAGAGAAACGTAAGAAAGATGCCAGGACAGAGCAGAAAAGGAAACAGGCTGAGGAAAAGGAAAGATAGGAAAAGGAAGCACAGGCGGTGGCAGAACAAGCACTTAAGGAAGAACTTGACAAAGTCGATCATCAAAAGAAGGCAGACCAAGCCGCCGCGGCAGAGCGAAAGAGAAAAGCTGAAAAAGAAGCAGAAGCAGAGACCGAACGCAGGAAGAAGGAGGAACACGACAAGGCAGAGGCCGAGCGCCGGCAAAAGGAGAAAGAAAAGGGTCAAAGGTAGGATGAGGAGGACGAGCTAATAGACGACATCGACATATCTCCCCTGGAAATTCCTCCAGGTAGCGCGAAAATTACCCTCAATGTTGATGATTTTCCCGGGGAACAAGAAGAAGAAGTCTTCGACCTGACCAGATTGACATTTGACCAATTCTCCTTCAAAATACGGCAAGAGAAAAGGAAATCCTTGGCGCAAAGCCATCCCGCCATATCTACGGTCGCCACTGGAAAGGACATAGTCCCAGATACAAGGACTAACCCTGTAATGATAGCGTCAGCAGGCACCGCTTTTGCCGCGACCACGGAGGAAAATGTCACTAGAATGAGCAAGGAGATTATTTCCCTACAGAACAGGCTAAAAGCAGCGGAGCAGGAGAAATCAAGACTAGAGAGTGAGATGCTACAGCTCCAAAGTAAGCCCGCCCAAGTGAATGAGGTCCCACTAGCGGTCAGGAAAGAGTGTGATGTGTTGGAAATGACCATGAGGCAAGTATATAAGGAAATGCTCACCCTAAAACAAACAGTAGCCCCGTTGGCAGAGGCACGAGAGGAAACCAAACAGAAGCATGAGCAGCTCAGGGAAGCCTCGGTAGCTTTGGAAAAAATGATAAACTGGACAGCGCAGTACCAGCAAGCTCCCGAACATGTGCCTAGGAAGGATTGGAGTCACACACAAGATGCCAAAGTACAAATTCGGATGAATATGCAGTCCAAAGACAAGCTGGCCAAAGATTTGGACAAAGTGATGTCTGCATATAATCACCTGATCAGTGGTATTGACTCCATGAACGCTCTTCATCACATTCCGTCGTTAGGGGCACTGGATGAAACTAAAGACTGGGAGCAGGTAGAGCAGGAAATTCAGTCTTTTCTGCAACCCATGAGACAAGCTGCTGCCGCACCGGAATTTGAGGCATCACAAGAGAACCTAAATCGGTTGCTTGTCACTCTAGTACAAATCTATACCAAGCTTGCCTCCCTCTCAATCCAGATCTCTCAGAAGAAGGAGACTCTGATACCGAATGCCCTGGAATGTATGCATCGAATAAAAGAGGAAACCCCTCTTGTCGCCCCTATAGCAGCGGATTACCAGACTTGGCGAGATTTCCTCAAGGGCAAGAAAGTTGACGCTCCAGAAACCTCAATCACACAACCACCTCCATAGCTAAGCTTTTTTAGGCGCAAGTCGCGACCGTCCTCAGGTCGCAGGTCGCACTGGCACCCAGGTCACAGGTCGCATGGGCACCCAGGTCGCAGGTCGCACCGGCACCCAAATCGCAGGTCGCATGTTCGGCAAAGGTCGCAGGGAAGCTGAACCGTCGGGAAGTTGAAGCGTCGAAAAGCCTAAAGGGCGTTTCTTGAATCTATAAATACCCTTGCGGGGCACATAGTTAAAGGCTGCTCTTTTGTGGACTGAAGGGCAATATTGCATTGTAATTGAAGAATCATACTCTTGACATATGTAATACAAATACGTGTTAAAACCCCTTTGATTGGATGATGTGTTTAGCTGTGACAACACTGTGTGTATTCTGCGTACAGTTTCAGAATATCGTTTGATTAATGAATCTGTGTTATTAATAGTATCATTCATGCACCATAGCTATCTGTGATTGTGTTGATGATGCTCAAGTTTACTATTTACTCTTATGATGAATGTTAATGAACTGTTTTATTAGCATTTCGTTATATCTTTCGGAAAGTTAAGGGATATTCTTGCCATAAAGAACTGTTTCTTTGGTGGTCAGATTATCTTGCATGCATACCCCATAGATGTGTTGCTAACGACACTTCCTGGGTGTATGCATTTTGTCTATTACCTTGCTACGCACAGTGTCATATATTGGTTTGATACATCAGTCATATATTCTGTATCATATGAATAAGTGTATGTTTGCAGTTTCAATCAGGTTGCTCGAGACCGAAGAGAAAGTCATTTAAGTGGTAGCCGGACCCACACCCCGGACGGGATCCCTACTCCAAACGGTTCAAAGTCTAATTGGGACTTTCTACCGGGGAGATCCCCTACTGTTGGCCGGACATATTTTCCCGTCAACAGATTTTGCGCTAGAAGGAGGGCCATGGCATCCTCCCAGCATACGATCGACATTCCGTCACAAAATCCCCACCGGGAGGTCATAAATAACGAACCTCCTCTTCCCCCCTTGGAAAATATTCCAAGGGAGGAGGCTCGATACTTTGAAATTACTAATGAACAGTTGAGATCCTTACGCCCAGTTGCCCGTAATCTCGTCAGGGATTTACGATATGCCCCCATCATGGAATTTCTAGCTCACACTAGGACCCCTACTGAGAACATCACTCGTAATGGTGTGTTGGTCAGCACCATACCTGAACTTGTGAACTCCATGATTGAAGACCTCGGGCGGGCTGTCCAGGAAAATGACCCCGTTCTCCAAGATAGTGAAGGTTTCCCTGATACTGAACCTTTCCCTGAACCTCAGCCTGACTTACATCAGTGGAACAACAACCAAGTGTATGACCCGCGAGAAGAAGGAGAGGGGGGTCGAAGAAACGAGAGAGAAGGTAACACAGCCCGAAGAAATACAAGGGAAGGAAATAGGCCCCGAAGAAATGAAGGTGGGGTTAACAGGGGTCACGGACGTGGAGGTAGAGGAGATATGGTCCACGGCCGGAGACATCACACCAACCATCATCACCACCAAAACCAAAATAGACCCCCTCTCCACAACTGGGAGTACCTTAGAAACATGAATAACCGTGAAAGACACCGAGATGAGCACTCTCGCCATCAGGACGGAGCATCAGTGTCAGGGACGGGAAGTGAATCCGAGGCCGAAACTCGATATCATCAGCACCCCAGGAGGGTGCAGCCCCTAGCCTGGATGGCTCAATCCCCATTGGCTCTTTTAGGTCCTCTCCATGAAATGCCTAGACACCCAGAGAAGCATCTTCCTAAGTTTGATCCTGAGAAAGGTACCTCAGCGGAAGATCATATTAGTAGTTTCTATCTGTCCCTACAAATCATGAGAGTTCAGTCTGATGATGTCGCATGTCGACTATTCCCACACACTCTTGTAAACCTTGCAGCCACCTGGTACCGTTCCCTACCCAGTGCTTCTATTACTTCATGGGACCAGTTCCGTCGTGTGTTCCTGCAAAAGTTTGCAGAGGATAAAACACCCTCTATGCTCCTCACAGAGTTAAGCACCATCAAGTGTCACAGAAAAGAGAAGGTTAAATACTTTAACCAACGCTTCGCCACAATATTGCAAAAATTTCCTCCAAACTTAGCATTGGACGATTCTATCACCATCGACTACTATACTAAAGCTCTCCCTAGGGATATTGCCGTTTTCGTCAAACGTGAGGCCCGCGCTACCCTTACAACAAATTACGCTGCTGCTCTCGCAGTAGAGAAGGACATGTTGTCGATAGGAGTCATGGACCACGAGGGAAAGGATGATCACAAACCAATCAATAAAAAAGGTCACTCTTCCACCCCTAACAGAGAGAAAGAAACTTTTGATTTCGAGAGTATGGCCAAGACCCTCAAACTACTAACGAATGAGGTCTCTGACTTAAAGAGAAAGGGCATTGAAACCTCAACTACTACTAAACCCCCAAAACCCTTTTTCAAGAAAAGTAATCCCAACACCAGTAGACCTCCGTCAAACTCCAGCGCCGCTCTCAACGTGGAAGAGATAGGGAAAGACAATTTTTGCTCTTTTCACCAAGCTGCCCATTCCGAAAAAACGTGCCCGCAATGGATTGGCAGCATGACCGCGGTGGTTAACCAACTTTTGGATGACCAAACTCCAGGAAACCAGACAGAGGATGATGTTTCTGATCGAGATGAAGGTTCGCTCTTAGATGGGGAACCAGGAGCCTCTGTCCTCACTTTTGATATAATCCGCGGGGGGGAGAGTTTTGTTCCCATCGATATCAACATGGCAGGCAGTCCCAAGGCTCAACCCACTCGAAACTATAGTATTAGAAGCAAAGGATCTGTCCCCGAACAATCGTATGAAGACAAGAAAAGGGCTTTCCTGAGGAAAATTCTTCCCCCTGGAAACGAAGGACAAGCTACGACGGAAAAGCCCACAAATAGTAACAGCAAAGCAAGTCACAAGACCAAGCTCCCGGTGGAATCCTCGAAAACCACTACCGAACCTAGTCCCCAAACCGATACTAGCTACAACATAGTGGAGAACATGAAAAAGACCAGAGCTAATATCTCACTATACGAGCTGGCCCGCATCACGAATCAAAAGGAACTTATTCTAAAAGCTTTCGCCAACAACCAAAATACTAAAACTGTCAGCAATACATCTGCACAAACCAGTCCAGATATCCAGTCTATAGTGAACGCTGTCAACACGAATTCGAGAGGATCCACCCCTCCCTTCCTCTTGTCTTTTGAGATGTTTAACTTCAACGTTCACAATTGTCTCGTTGACTCCGGTGCATCCACGAATGTCATGCCTCTATCTGTGTGCAAGAAACTCAACATCCTCCCAGAGAAAACTGACGCAAAAATCATTCAACTGGACAGATCACAAGTACCAGCCGTTGGAGAATTAAACAATGTCATCATTCGCCTCTCATCCGACTCTAGGGTCCACCAATGTATTTATATTGTGGTTGTTGACATCCCTGAAGCCTATGGTGTACTGCTTAGCAGGGACTGGTCTAGCAAGTTGCAAGGATACTTTGCCACAGATTGGTCCCACTTATGGCTACCTTACAAAGGGAGAAATAACCAAATCAGAGTCGAAAGCGAACCATACATGAAACACACTGTAACTGATTTGGATGCCACAAATGAACCCATCATCTTTGCCCAGGAGGAACTCGGTATGTGTTTCCTGGAGTCCATTTTTGGATGTTATCGACCTCCTCAGTCTTCAGTAGGTTCTGAGGTCCAATCTGAAATGGCACTCGTCGCAGAGGAACAAGCCCAAACTATCTCACACCAAGCCGAAATTCCTCCGCAATATACTACTCCCAAGGGCCCGGAAGTGACATATGGACATTGTATTACGACGGTTCCAAGAATCTCGATGGTTCTGGCGCTGGCTGCGTTTTGCTTGATCCGCATAAGAAAAAATTCTTAGTCTCTTGTCGGCTGGAGTTCCAATGCACCAACAACACTGCTGAGTATGAGGCTTTGATCCTTGGGCTGAAAAAGGCGCTGGATTTGAAGGTAAAATGCTTACAGGTCATTGGAGACTCCGAGATTATCACTCGACAGGTACGCAATACTATTCATTGTTTATCTCCACATTTAAAGGCGTACCAGCAGGAGGTATGGCGATTAATTTCTGATTTTGACGCTTTTGGAATTAAATCTGTTCTCAGAATGCATAATGCAGCGGCAGATACTCTAGCTAATGCTGCTGCCAGGTTTACCCCTCTGAGGGATGGTTTTTCTATTGAAGTTATGTACAAACCCTCCGTGCCAGACAATATCACTAACTTGCGCGTTTTCGATGATGATCAACAGGTGCTGGATTTTATGTGTAACTCAGAGATATTCAAAGATGCTGCTATAGATGAAGATGAGCACGACCAAGCTATGCAAAAGGAGTACGAGCAAGTCAAAGGAAACCCCATGCCTAAAGGGGTGGTATCACTTGAGAAGATTTTCGATCTGCAAAATCGTTTCCGTGGGCCCCCAAATGCCAAAGTACAGAGCTCTATCTTAGCCCATCGACAAGTGAACTTAGGATCAGAGGATAATCCTAAATTCGTCAACCTTGGGAAGGACTGCTCCCCCCAAGAGGCTCAGGATTTCACTCAGCTATTTTGCAAGTATCGTGACGTGTTCGCTTGGACATATGAGGACTTACGCACATACGATACTCGAATCATACAACATGTGATACCCATCAAAGAAAATGTAAAACCTTTCCAACAAAAGCTCAGGAAAGTACATCCTACGATGGAACCATTGATTATGAAGGAACTCAAAAAACTTTTAGATGCACGCATTATCTTTAAAGTTCGCCATTCCACATGGGTGTCCAATTTGGTTCCAGTGCAGAAAAAGTCAGGCGAAATTCGCTTGTGTGTGGATTTCCGGAACTTAAACCGGGCCTCGAATAAAGATAATTACCCGGTGCCCCCTATGGAGCAAATATTACAAGCAGTATTTGGGTCAGAAATGTTCTCTCTGTTGGACGGATTCTCTGGTTACAATCAGGTATTGGTGGCTGAACCAGATAGGTTAAAGACTACCTTTCGGACTAAGTGGGGAACTTTCGCTTTCAGGCGTATGCCTTTTGGATTAATCAACGCAGGAGCAACGTTCCAAAGAGCTATGGATATAGCATTCAGGGGTCTGATAGGCCAAAGTGTGGTGGTCTACTTAGATGATGTTACCGTGTTCTCTAAACGTCGGGGGGATCATTTGCGTCACCTCAGACAGATCTTCGAAAGGTGCAGAAAATACGGTATCTCGCTCAACCCAAAGAAGAGCATTTTCGCCGTAGCGGAAGGAAATCTGCTGGGTCATATCATAACTAAGCAAGGCATTGTCGTTGATCTAGAACGTGAGAAAGCCATTGCTCAGATTCCTCCCCCCAGCAGTAAGAAAGCAATGCAATCCTTTTTGGGAAAGATCAATTTTGTACGTAAGTTTATATCAGATTTCGCCCAGATAGTTAAGCCACTACAGGGAATGATAAAGAAAAATGCTACCTTCAAATGGAATCAGCCCGAAAAGGAAGCTTTCGAACAGATCAAGAAAGCTATAGCCGAAGCACCCTCCCTCCAGAGCCCAGATTTCGGCAGAGATTTTAGCTTGTATACTTTCGCTTCGGATTCGTCCTTAGCAGCTGTACTCACGCAAAAGGACAAGAATAACGACAAGTGCCCCATTTCATTCATGAGCACTGGTTTGCAGGGATCTGAATTAAATTATCTCGAAATCGAAAAACAGGCCTATGCGGTATATAAAGCAGTCAAACATTTCAGACCATACATCTTAAAAAACCATGTCATGATTTACGTTCCCCACCCAGCTGTTCGCTCACTGTTCATGCAGCAAGAGCTGGGCGAGAGACGAGGGAACTGGGTTGCGTGTATGCAAGAGTACGACTTAGAGTTTAAGCCAGCACGCACAGTTAAAGGGCAAGGTCTATGCTAAATGGCTGCAGAGGCCGCAAGTTCCCACCAGGTTGAAGAAGATAATTGGGAACAAGAAATTGATATGTACCAAACCGACGTCGTACCTCAGATAAGGAACCCTTCTTGGTACTCGGATATTTCAGAATATTTAGCACATGGTACATTGGACCCCGCTCTAAATGCCCGGCAGAAACGTGCAATCAGACTCAAAGCTGCGTCTTACCAGTTAATCCAAGGGAAGCTCTTCAGGAAACATTCCGATGGGGTCATGTTACACTGCTTGGAATATGATGAAGCTCAGAAAATCTTAATCGAGCTGCATGATGGACCAGCAGGAGGTCATTTTGCCGGGGATACTACGGCCCATAAAATAATGCGAGCAGGTTATTATTGGCCAACTCTGTTCAGAGATGCCCACGCATATGTTCGGAAGTGCATTCAATGCCAGAAATTCGCAAGCCGAGAAGCGCGTCCCGCTGCCCCTTTGTTGTCAGTAGCATTAGAAGAACCTTTTCAACAATGGGGACTGGACGTCATTGGTGAGATTTTACCCCACTCGTCTAAGCAACACCGGTACATTCTAACGACTACTGATTATTTCACCAGGTGGGTTGAAGCAGTACCGTTACGCCAAATCAACGATCAGGAGGTAATGCAATTTGTCACTCATTCCATCATTACCAGGTTTGGCGTTCCAACTTCCTTGGTTTTTGATAATGCAACATATTTTTCATCTTTTAAATTATATGATTTTGCTTTGGAAAATGGCATTGTTCTTAAACACTCTGCAAAGTACTATCCCCAAGGAAATGGTCTAGCAGAATCAACAAATAAAAATCTGATTCGCATCATTAAAAAGACCCTTCTGTCTCACCAACGCAACTGGCATAATGCTCTCCAAAATGCACTTTGGGCCGATCGCGTCACCCCTAAGTCCTCAATAGGCACCTCACCATATTTTCTCGTGTATGGGAAAGAAGTTGTCCTCCCACCCAATTTGTCTCTTCCTGCTCTACAGTTGTCTCAAGAGTGTCATGGTACCCCTTGCCCCGCCTTGCAAACCCGCATTGACACCCTGCTGAAATTAGAAGAGGAAAGGCAGAAAACCCCGGAGAAATTCGCCATCCACCAGAGTCGGATCAAGAAATGGTTCGATAAAAAGTCTGCAGGAGATAAGAAATTTGAAACAGGAGATCTTGTCCTAAAGTGGGATAAATCTCACGAAGAAAAAGGAAAACATGCCAAATTTCAAGCACTATGGATAGGCCCCTTTCAGGTTAAAGAAAAGGTAGGTCCCCATACATTCCGATTGCAAACTCTGGAAGGAAGAGTCGAGGTCCTCCCGGTAAACGGGCATGACCTCAAACACTATTTTACTTGAGTAGCCCTCAGTGGGCTGTTTCTGCCCGTGTACTATAAAGGTCGGTTTTGTTCTACTTGTCAAAAAAAAATAAAAAAAAAATAAAAAAATAAATAAATAAAAAATAAAAAAATAAAAAAATTTCTTTCTCTAAAATCTATGAGGAGGACCTTGTATAAGCTATCGCAACTGGCTCACTCTTTGATAGGTTCTATGCTGATTAAAGGCCCTTCCCGCAAAACATGGAGCAGTCAAAACTCGCTTGTAATGGGCACCAAGGGATAGTACACGGCCCTGCTGAAGTCTTCAAGCATAAGGAGCCACCTAACGGCTTTGAAAGGTGCAGGCAGAAAAGGTCTTATATAGCAGCAACCGGATCGTGAGGGAACAGGGCTAACTCAAGAGAATTGCAGATCATCCAGGAAAAACCCAAGTCCTCATATTAAGACCAGGAGCAACCTCTCTGCAAGCAAAATAAGTCGGGATCCCTCATCTGCCCAGGCAAAATATGCCCATCTAAATAAGTGCCATAGGCACATTCTCAAATAAGTGCAATCACACACAAATAAAGGGTGAAGGATTGAGAAAGGCTTCCTGCGCAGAGAGGTGATGTAACGACTCCGCCGGGGTACTGACCAGGCTCGCTGGCAGCGGAGCAATGTCCATGACTCCTTAGGCAGTGACTCCGTCGGAGCCGAGAGGTTCGCTGGCAGCGGAGCAACACCATGAGGACGAAATAATTGTACCGGACCCTGCAGTTGTCCAAGGTTTCTCCAACCCTTCCGATCCTGGAGCACGAAAAGTTAAAATTCGGTTGATCTGCACCCAATAAGCCAGAAGGCCAGGCAACGATGCGAGGTGAAAAAGGAAGGAAGGTGTAAACTCTGAGGTAAAAGAACAAGCTGGTATTAGGCCCCTCCCTCCTCCCTCATCGATCTTTCATCGGCAGAGACTCTGTATTCATCCAGTGAATCGCCATTTGTTGTAGCCCCTACAACACCCTCCAAAAAATACAAAAAATATAATAACACACACTTCTAAATTTTTTGGAGCCCCTTTGAAACCAGAAGAAGAAGCTAAGTAAAGTTTTTAAGAGCAAGTCGCTAAGTCGCGAATCCATGATTTGCGACCCATGCGATCTATGCGACTTTGCGACCCTAAGGTCGCCAGGTCGCCAGGTCGCAAGAGTCGGAAGTCAGGAAATTTGCGACCTTGCAACCCAGCGACCTTAAGGTCGCGAGGTCGCCATGTCGCAAGAGTCGGAAGTCAGGTAATTTGCGACCTTGCGACCCAGCGACCTTGAGGTCGCGAGGTCGCAAGGTCGCAAACTATCAAATTGCGACGTCATTTAGTGCCCGCACGTGCGACTCCTTTTTATAAGGGCAGGTCGCTAGGTCGCATTTGTGACTCGCGGCGAAAATCGTGGAATTGCTCTGACAGGTCGACTGGCGCGTTTTCTTCCAGGTAAGTTGCCATTTCCTCCCTGTGTTTCCTGTCCCAGCATTTCTTGCTAAAATATAGCCACCCCATGGTCTTAATTGCTTGCTGGTGAGAAGGAAGGGTTTTCGGTTGAGTTTTATTTTTGTTTTGATTCTCATAAACCCCAAGGTCACCTTTGTCTTGCCCAGATCCTCATGGCTGTGCCCTATATCCAATTTAGACCCTTTCCAGCCGCGTGTGTTTCCCGTTAGGGGGAGATTATCCGCAAAACCGCGCGCGCTCGAAACCCCCCGGCAGGCCCAAGTGCGACTTGCGACCCAGTGACCCAGTCGCAAGGTCGCAAGGTCGCGCGACCCCATGTTAACGACTCTGCGACCCTGCGACCTAGTCGCAAGGTCGCGAGGTTGCGTGTAAGTTCTTTTGTAGATCAGCGACCCTGCGACCCCCAGAGAACAATTAATTAAACTCTGCATGTGTAGACTGTATTTAGCCGTTATCATCATGTCTTTCTCATCCTGGGATTCTTTCCTGAATGCAACAGGTGAATTTAAAGCAGACACGATTCCAGCCCTCTCCGATTCTAGCAACATGGCACCCCGGGTATCCCGAAGGAAAAGTAAGCAGGTGGTGGAGGAAGAGTCAGACACAGACATACAAACATCTCCTCCACCAATATACAGAGACACCCTTTGCACCTTCGCAAAGGGGGACAGCCTTAGGTGGTATGAAGTATACCGCGAGTTCGCCATACCAGAAGATGAGTTTCCAGAAGATCTCCCGGACCGGGAAATATACCTAAAGGTCAAGAGATCCAAATTGCACCTAGTATGGGCACATCCCACCATCTTTCCGTGCCCAGAAATGTTAGACTGGATCATACAGAAGACGGATCCCAAGAGGTTCACAATCCGAGATAGTGGAGGTAAAGCTTTTGCAATGTTGGAGGGCCCAAAAGCCCAGGTCTACTACTCGCTACCCCAACCAGAGGAAAATTTTACCCCGAGATGGTTTTCTGCAAATGAAGTACCGGTGGTTGATACAATCAGGAAATGGTGGGTGGAACCAGATAAATTTAAAGTCAAGAGAGACCAGGAGTACCCGGTGGCCAGTCTGAGGAAAGTGTATAAATTAGTGGCCACCATGCTTTGCAGAATGTACGGACGTCCGGACGCCACCACTTTCAACGGCGCATGGGCAACTATAATGGAACACATGACGGTGCACGACACTCGATTCAATTGGGGTGGTATATTAGTGGGCTCAATGCAAACAAATTTGGCTTCGGCTTTAGCCCCAGATGAGGGAACGTCGTTAGAATTTTATATGGCTTCGTATTTATTAGATGCTGTCTGTGCCCAACTGCATGTTGAGGGATGGCCACATAATTGGGACTCCGAACAGACCCAGGCAATCCATTTGCAGACCAAGGTATTCTGGGAATCTAGGTACAAGTCAGATATTGAGCAAATCTCTCAGATATTCATTCCCGCCCTTTACGGGAAACTATTTGGTCAAGACACGCCCTGCATGTCTTGGCGAGCAATGGAGACACTAGGTCAGGTGGCGCACTGGTTTCCATTCGCTGAATATACAACCATCCGAGTATTTGGCACATTCAAAGCACCACATGCTCTGCCTAAGTTTATTACCGATAAGGTGCTCATGCAGGAGGTATGTTTCCAGATGACCTCGGGCTTCTCCAATGTCCTTTCCAAAGGGAAGAAGAAACCTTGGCCCGCTTTACCCCTCACCATTGGTGCTTATACAGTCAAGGACTTCAGAGAAGTAGGGTGTGAAGGGGAAGAGATAAAAGGTTACCACTTTAGAAATCTGGATTGCCGAACTTATGACCCAGTCAGGATAGTTCCTGAGCATTGTAAAAGGGCCAATTTTAAATGGAGTTATCGGCATGTCGAGCGCCTGGCAGAGGACGAAAAAAGAAACTGGTACAATGCAGACAGGCATCTAGCTCCGGGGATCGACTCTGACCGAGGAGAAGAGGATCACCAGAATTTAGAAGATAGGAGCCATAAGCTAGGAGGCTCTTCTTCCTCCAAATATAAGAGAACACGGACCAGTACAGGGCCTGACACCTCGGATCAGCAAAGGGCAGCAGAAGCCCAAGCCAAGAAGGAAGATGAAAAGAAAATGAAGGAGGATGAAGAGAAACGTAAGAAAGATGCCAGGACAAAGCGGAAAAGGAAACAGGTTGAGGAAAAGGAAAGACAGGAAAAGGAAGCATAGGCGGTGGCAGAACAAGCACTTAAGAAAGAACTTGACAAAGTCGATCATCAAAAGAAGGCAGACCAAGCCGCCGCGACAGAGCGAAAGAGAAAAGCTGAAAAAGAAGCAGAAGCAGAGACCAAACGCAGGAAGAAGGAGGAACACGACAAGGCAGAGGCCGAGCGCCGGCAAAAGGAGAAAGAAAAGGGTCAAAGGCAGGATGAGGAGGACGAGCTAATAGACGACATCGACATATCTCCCCTGGAAATTCCTCCAGGTAGCGCGAAAAGTACCCTCAATGTTGATGATTTTCCCGGGGAACAAGAAGAAGAAGTCTTCGACCTGACCAGATTGACATTTAACCAATTCTCCTTCAAAATACGGCAAGAGAAAAGGAAATCCTTGGCGCAAAGCCATCCCGCCATATCTACGGTCACCACTGGAAAGGACATAGTCCCAGATACAAGGACTAACCCTGTAATGATAGCGTCAGCAGGCACCGCTTTTGCCGCGGCCACGGAGGAAAATGTCACTAGAATGAGCAGGGAGATTATTTCCCTACAGAACAGGCTAAAAGCAGCGGAGCAGGAGAAATCAAGACTAGAAAGTGAGATGCTACAGCTCCAAAGTAAGCCAGCCCAAGTGAATGAGGTCCCACTGGCGGTCAGGAAAGAGTGTGATGTGTTGGAAATGACCATGAGGCAAGTATATAAGGAAATGCTCACCCTAAAACAAACAGTGGCCCCGTTGGCAGAGGCACGAGAGGAAACCAAACAGAAGCATGAGTAGCTCAGGGAAGCCTCGGTAGCTTTGGACAAAATGATAAACTGGACAGCGCAGTATCAGCAAGCTCCCAAACATGTGCCTAAGAAGGATTGGAGTCACACACAAGACGCCAAAGTACAAATTCGGATGAATATGCAGTCCAAAGACAAGTTGGCCAAAGATTTGGACAAAGTGATGTCCGCATATAATCACCTGATCAGTGGTATTGACTCCATGAACGCTCTTCATCACATTCCGTCGTTAGGGGCACTGGATGAAGCTAAAGACTGGGAGCAGGTAGAGCAGGAAATTCAGTCTTTTCTGCAACCCGTGAGACAAGCTGCTGCCGCACCAGAATTCGAGGCATCACAAGAGAACCTAAATCGGTTGCTTGTCACTCCAGTACAAATCTATACCAAGCTTGCCTCCCTCTCAATCCTGATCTCTCAGAAGAAGGAGACTCTGATACCGAATGCCCTGGAATGTATGCATCGAATAAAAGAGGAAACCCCTCTTGTCGCCCCTATAGCAGCGGATTACCAGACCTGGCGAGATTTCCTCAAGGGCAAGAAAGTTGACGCTCCAGAAACCTCAAACACACAACCACCTCCATAGCCAAGCTTTTTCAGGCGCAAGTCGCGACCGTCCCTAGGTCGCAGGTCGCACCGGCACCTAGGTCGCAAGTCGCATGGACACCCAGGTCGCAGGTCGCATGTTCGGCAAAGGTCGCAGGGAAGCTGAACCGTCGGGAAGTTGAAGCGTCGGAAAGCCTAAAGGGCGTTTCTTGAATCTATAAATTCCCCTGCGGGGCACATAGTTAGTGGCTTCTCTTTTGTGGACTCAAGAGCAATATTGCATTGTAATTGAAGAACCATACTCTTGACATATGTAATACAAATACTTGTTAAAACCCCTTTGATTGGATGATGTGTTTAGCTGTGACAACACTGTGTGTATTCTGCGTACAGTTTCAGAATATCGTTTGATTAATGAATCTGTGTTATTAATAGTATCATTCATGCACCATAGCTATTTGTGATTGTGTTGATGATGCTCAAGTTTACTATTTACTCTTATGATGAATGTTAATGAACTGTTTTATTAGCATTTCGTTATATCTTTCGGAAAGTTAAGGGATATTCTTGCCATAAAGAACTGTTTCTTTGTTGGTCAGATTATCTTGCATGCATACCCCATAGATGTGTTGCTAACGACACTTCCTGGGTGTATGCATTTTGTCTATTACCTTGCTACACACAGTGTCATATATTGGTTTGATACATCAGTCATGTATTCTGTATCATATGAATAAGTGTATGTTTGCAGTTTCAATCAGGTTGCTCGAGACCGAAGAGAAAGTCATTTAAGTGGTAGCCGGACCCACACCCCGGACGGGATCCCTACTCCAAATGGTTAAAAGTCTAATTGGGACTTTCTACCGGGGAGATCCCCTACTGTTGGCCGGACATATTTTCCCATCAACACATGGTTTTGAAAGAATGTGTATAGTTTATGAGTCATTTTTTGCAATGGTACGTCATTTATTTTCGAGTTATATTGATGTATATTATTTAATATTGCAATTTTCATTATTCTCACCAATGTATATACACTCATTATAGTTTATTTTTATGTTTGTAGATGGAAGGTGAAGAAGAAGAAAACAATCAACACCGTGAACAAAACATTCCTGAAAATAATCCAAGTCACGGAAGTAGCTCTAGCAGTGACAATAGTTAAAGTGAAGACTGATGATCGCTATGTTTGGATATCAAAGCAAGGTGTTGTATTTTTTGAAATATTATCTTGTGAAATCAGACATTTTGTTTAATGTAATGGACATAGTGTCCCAATTGAAAGACAAAGGGATACCAATAACTGTCCCATTTTGTATGACAAAGACTGTCTTATATATATACATATATATATATGTTTTAATTTATTTTATTGTGTTCTTCATTGTCGCTGTGAAATATAAAACCACTGATTACATTTATGGATGATTAAATATTACAATGAAGAGATGTCAAATTTGATGCTATGATATACAAAATTAATCCAAACATCACATTCAAATGCACTAATAAAAATTTAATTCATATGAATGTTGTTAGAAGATATATATTTATCGACTTTTGATGAATAATTAATTTTAAAAAATCACAATAATTATGATATGATATAAAAAATTAATCAAAATATCACATTCAAATGCATTAATAAAAATTTAATTAATATGAATACTGTTATAAGAGGTGTCGAATTTTGATGAATAATGAATTTTAAAAAATCACAATAATTGCACTATCATGGGTCTATGTTTCTAAACAATAAAAAATAAAAACAGTTGTGTGTCAGTTACTGTACACCGGTGTGTTTGTATTATGAAGCACACCAGTGCATTTCTACGGTCTCTGGGCACCACACAAATACCGATACCAATTATAAATATTAGTGCGTTTGTGTGATACTAGGCACTAATGTGTTTATGTGTCTATATGCACCGGTCAATTTGTACGACCTATGGGTACCGCACGAATACCGATACCAGTTATAAATCTTGGTGAGGTTGTGTGATACTGCGCACCAATGTGTTTATGTGTCTATATGTACCAGTGCATTTGTACGACCTATGGGCACCACACGAATACCGATACCAATTATAAATCTCAGTGCATTTGTGTGATATTGAGCATTGGTGCGTTTCTATAAGTCTACGCATTGGTGCGTTGATACGACCTATGGGAACCGCACAAATCCCAAGACCAATTAGAATGGCCCCATGCGTTGTATCACCAACACTATGCCTGATGTGGTTTTATACCTTAACGACCTGGTGCATTCTCCTTCAACTGCCCCGGGGCACCTTCTACATGTACGCACCGGTGTGTTAAAGCCAGAGTAGTGCACCGATGAAAAAAACATCCGTAATAACCTCCGACTGCCCATGTTTTTTTAATTGTGTTGAATTTCCGTTAAAAGCTCCACCAAAACCTCCGTAACCATAAACGAATGTTGTATCAAATGTTTTTTTGACAATTTTGGCCAATTTTATAACATCAAAAACCTCCTTTATAACCTCTGCTAGAGGTTATTTTCCTTATAGTGCATGAGTTTCTTCTACTATATTTTCGCCATTATGAAACATTTATCGTATCAACTTTGTCAAACCTACCATGTCTGCTTTTAGATCATTCTTCATATTTTCCATTTTTTCAACGATATTAGCTTCCATGTCATCCATATTAAGCTTCCAGGTCATCCATCTTAGCTTCCATGCCATTCTTCAAACCTTCCATTTCATTCTTCAAACCATCCATCTTAGGTTCCACGCCTTTCTTCAACACTTCCATTTCATTTTTTGTTGCTCTTTGCGAGAGCAAAATTTGGTGCACTTGCTCGTGTAATTTTGATATGTCATGTTGCACTTCTTTGTCTTCACAAGTCATAGTAGAGCCTTCTGAAGGATTAATGGGTGTTGAATTAATTTTAGGGGGAATTTTAGTTCCTAATACTGATATATATTCTACAATATGTCCTTGGAATCAATTCAAACTGATTCTGCATACAAGACTTATGCAATTTGAAAAAAAAAATTACACACCTTTTTCTTGCGTTTACGAAGCTCGATATTGAAACTGAATTATCTTTGTCATTTAGGATCTTCAATATCTAAAATTCAATGATGTTGTACCCCTATGAATCTTCTTTCTAATTCCACATGTCTAACTTGATTTGGACTCTTCAAGGCAAATTTATACCCAATCTCCCTCAATGACCTAATTATGGACTACTTCAGTAGTGTGAACTTGTATGACGTGCCACGTGTCACTTTTTTCTCCTTAAGCTTTTAAATTGATAAAAAATAAACTAAAATCCATGTACTTGCAGACCCTTTTAACATAATTCCAATCCTATGCACAGAGAGAAAGTTATGAAGATTTTCCCAAAGTCACCTCTTTAAGATGAAATTCGGGAGCCGAAAAAAACCCTACCTTCCACTGATCATATCTCCAAAAATATTGCAAACCAAGATCTAAAATTTTTACACAAAATTCCTCAGGATTTCTAATTCGCGCTATAAACATTGTAGCTTATGAACCTTTGTCTAAAAAACTTTATAGTGAAAATTCCATGATGACCTGTTTAGGTGAAATTCGGGAGCCTGAAAAAATCCTAACTTACACAGATCATATCACCGAAAATATTGCGAACCAAGATCTGAAATGTTTACATGATGTTCCTTAGGATTTTGTCTTCACTCTGTAAAAATTTCAGCTTCTTAACCTTCGTGGAAAGAATGTTATAGTGAAAAATCCATGATGACCTGTTTGGAGTAGCGAAACCCTAAAATCCAAAGCTCTGATACCAAATGTTATGAAACCAACTCCAACTATAGAAGAAAAGAGAGATCAATGCCTTAGAAAAAGCCACTTCGAGGGTGAAACCTCCTTTATATTACATAAATGAATAATTCTTGGATGATACAAATGACAAAAACTCCTTCTATATATAGGAGTCCATGGGGTCACAATATAATCCTAGCCTAACTAACAATAATAATGTAAGGGGACAATAATAACAATATTGGGGTTACATGGGTACAACAATAACAATAAGGGGGCTACACTAACAACAATAATGTTGGGTATGTGTTATATTCTTTCCATGACTAGACCTAATTTAATTACACAAAGGCACCAGTATTAGGTCGTTTAAGTGTTGTGAAATTTTTGTTCGTGTGTCACTTCCATGAATTTTCTTTTCTTTTTTGGTATGCGTCCACTAAGGCGTTAATTCACTCCACAGCCAGGCATGAGTTTACATATGGTTTTGGGGTACGATGGTTTTCACCCCGTATTTTGTAGGATCCCAAGCCATGAACTATGGTTATGTTCTAATCCGTGGTTAATGGATTGGGGTTTATGTATGCTTCAAACATGCACACATATGTGTTGTAACACCAAAAGGAATATAATGAAAAATCAAGCTGGTCGTCCCGATTTGGGATCCAAGGGAAAATCTCTGTGTTTATCTATTTTATGTTTTATGCTCTCACTATTGTTTATTTTATGTTATAAGATTCATGTGTAGATAATTTCTGTTCAGGGTTAAAACCTACATTTGGTATCAGAGCTGTTTCAGCTTCAAGGGGACGCCTTTGCTGCTGAGGGTTTTTTTCTCGAGCCTGAGGTAGACCCTGTTCAGTAGGAGATCTACGGGATCGATTCTTGCGGTGAAAGAAGATGGTGAGCGGTGGGAAGATAGAGATCGAGAAGTTTAATGGTCAGAGCTTTGAGTTATGGAAGCTCAAGATGGAGGATCTGCTGGTGGATAAAGATCAGTGGATCGCGGTAGATCCAGGTACTAAACCAACGGCAATGTCAGATGAAGACTGGAAGAAATTGGATCAGAAGGCTAAGAGCACAATACGGTCGTGTGTCTTAGATTCAGTATTGTTGAATGTATCTGGGGAGGCTACGACGAAGAATTTGTGGGAAAAACTTGGGACTTTGTACCAATCTAAGACTTTGGTGAATAAGTTGTTCCTGCAGAAAAAGTTGTATAACTGGAGGATGAAGGATGGAGACTCGGTGACAGAGCATCTGAACGCCTTCAATACTGTGGTAATTCAGCTATCATCTATTGATATTAAAATCTCAGATGAAGATAAGTGCATCAGTTTGTTGTGTTCTCTACCAGACTCGTGGGACAGTCTGGTTATTGCAATAGGTAGAAATACAACTACCTTGAATTTTGATGACATTGTCTCAGCCTTGTTGTTGGAGGAAATGAGACGGAGAAATATGGAGGGTCAGAATGGAGATGCCTTATCTGTACGAGGAAGGTCCCAGAACAGAAACAAGAATAAGGTTTCGAGTGGGAGATCTAAATCTAAAGGGAGATCTAAATCTCCTGGAAAGTTTGTAAAGGTGTGCTGGAAATGCAGAAAGGAAGGGCACTACAAAAAGGAGTGCAGATCTAAAGCTCCTGAGAAAGGAAAGGGATCCGATGATGCTCCTTCTGCAGAGGAAAAAACCACCTCGGATGAAGGTGGGGATGTGTATTTGGCTTCTTCTTCAAATACACATGTAGATCATGAGTCATGGTTGATTGACTCAGGTGCATCTTTTCACTTCACTCCCCATAGGGAGTGGTTCTGCGAGTATGAGAAATATGATGGTGGTGATGTCTTCCTAGGGGATGATAGGAAGGCTAGAATCATCGGACGTGGAAAGGTCAAGTTGAAGCTGCAAGGTGGAAGGATTAGAACACTTCCTGGTGTTCTGCATATTCCTCCATTGGCTAGAAATCTGATTTTTGTAAGCAAGATGGATGATGCAGGTGTAAAAAAAGTGTTCGAGAAAGATGCCTGCAAGATGGTTCGGGGAGCACTGGTATTAATGCGGGGAGTTCGGATTGGAACTCTGTACAAGCTACAAGGTAGCACTGTTATTGATGGGTGTAACAGTTCTGTGGTTACCGAAAGAAGAGCAGAAAGACTAGCTATCTCTGGAGAAAATACCATGCTATGGCATCAAAGGTTTGGACATATTGGAGAGAAGGGCCTTCAGATACTGCATATAAATGGTATGGTAGAAGGTATGTCTAATTTCTCTCTGGATTTCGATTTTTGTGAACATTGTGTATATGGGAAGCAGAATCGGGTGAGTTTTCCTTACCGGTGCCCCCACAGGGCGAACAAGATATTGCAGAACTTGTGCACGGTGATGTGTTTGGACTGTGTCGGTTCCATCCTTTGGGAAAGTGTTGTGTACTATGTTTCATTCATAGATGACTTCTCCAAGGAATACATGGATATATTTCTTGAGGAATAAATATGAAGTCTTTGACCGATTTAAAGAATCTAAGGCTCTGGTGGAAAACCAGACAGAGAAGAAGATAAAGGTGCTCAGGACAGATAATGGTGGGGAGTTCTGCAAGAAATAATTTGAAGAGTTTTGTAAGAATTGTGGTATAGCACGGCAGAAGACTACTCCATACACACCTCGACGGAAATGAAGTTGCGAGAAAGAATGAATAGAACAACGATGGAAAAGCTGAGAAGCATGCTCGGTGGTATAGGGTTAGGACAAGTGCAGGTAGAGCGATGGGCTGCATGCTATCTGGTTAACAGATCACCTTCATCAGTGTTAGAGGATAAGACTCCACATGAGGTATGGACTAGTAAGAAACCCTCTTTTTCACATCTAAGGGTATTTGGATATGATGCATATGTACATGTTCCAAAGGAGAAAATGACCAAGTTGGATAATAAATCTGAAAGGTGCATCTTTATTGGGTATAAGGATGGTTTAAAAGGTTACAAGCTTTGGAACCCAGAAACAAGGAAGGTTGTGTATAGCCGAGATGTGGTGTTTAGAGAGGTGAAAGATGTTGTTAAACATGAAGTCATACCAAAGGAAACTGAGAAGATAGAGTTTGAGCTAAAGGAGGATGAATCAGACTCTACAACAGAAGAAGACTCAGAAGGGGAAGAGCCACAAACTCCAGCTGTGAGAAGATCAACTCGGGAAAGAAGACAACCAGAAAGGTATAGTCCATGCAGCACTACCAATTCAAATTTTAATAACTATAACTGATGATCCCGGAAGCGCTCGGGGAGCGATGGGTCGAGAGGATGGAAAACTCTGGAAGGAGGCCATGGTTGATGAAATGGCATCCTTGCACAAAAATGAGGCATGGGATCTGGTGGAGTTGCCGGCTGGAAGGAAGCCCATCGGGAGAAAATGGGTGTTTAAAAATAAGATGAATGTAGAAGGCAAGGTGGAGAAATACAAAGCTTGGTTGGTAGCAAAAGGTTATTCCCAGGTGCCGGGAATTGATTTTGGTGATATTTTTTCTCCTGTTGCCAAGGTTACTTCTATTAGATTACTTTTATCTGTTGCTGGTGCATTTGATTTTGAGATAAAACAGATGGATGTGAAGACAACATTTCTTCATGGGGATCTAGAAGAGGAGATCTACATGAAGCAACCTAAAGGATTTATGGTGAAGGGTAAGAAAGAGCTGGTATGCAGGTTGAAGAAGTATCTGCATGGGTTAAAACAGTCACCAAGGATGTGGTATCAGAAATTTGATACCTATATACGGGGACTTGGCTTCACTAGGAGCAAGGAGGATCACTATGTCTATTTCAAATTAATTGGTGACCGTGTTATTTATTTGGTCTTGTATGTGGATGATATGTTGTTGATTGGAAATGACAAAGAAATTATCCAAGATTTGAAGACCCAACTGTTCTCCAAATTCGACATGAAGGATATTGGTGCTGCAAAATATATTTTGGGCATGGAAATTAAGAGAGATTGGGCAAAGAGGAAGCTCTGGTTAAACTAGAGGAAGTATGTCGAGACTATATTGCAGAGGTTCAATATGCAGGATAGTAAACCGGTGAAAGTTCCTATTCTTGTAGGTGTAAAGCTATCTGCTGAACAGTGTCCCAAGACACAAGAAGAAGAGGAGGATATGTCTCGTGTTCCATATGCAAGTGCAGTGGGTAGCCTGATGTATGCAATGGTCTGTACTAGACCAGACATTGCACATGCAGTGGGAGTATTGAGCAGGTTTATGTCAAACCCGGGGAAGGAGCATTGGACAACAGTGAAGCGGGTTTTCAGATATTTACGTGGCACTAGTGATTATGGCTTGTGCTACCAGGGAAGACCAGGATTGGAAAGAATGTTGGACATTCGTGGTTTTGTTGATGCAGACTGGGCTAGAGATCTGGACCAAAGAAGATCTACAAGTGGCTATGTGTTTAGCCTATTTGGAGGTGCAGTCAGTTGGATGAGTAAAAGACAGTCTGTAGTGGCGCTTTCAACTACAGAGGTAGAATACATAGCAGCCACTCATGCAAGCAAGGAAGAAGTTTGGTTGCAAAGATTGTGTTCAAGTATGGGGTTGGTACAACAAGCTATAAGGATAGACTGTGATAGCCAAAGTGCAATTTTCTTGGCTAAGAACCCTGCTTATCATTCAAAGACAAAGCACATTGATGTTCAATATCACTTTGTTAGAGATATGGTTGAAGCTAAAATGGTGTTGCTGGTAAAGGTGGACACTTTGAAGAATGTTGCAGATGCATTAATGAAGTCTGTGAGCACTCAGAAGTTCTCTTGGTGTAGAGAAACAATGGGTGTTGAAGAATTGGCCCAATGACTAAGCTCTCCTGTGGCCCCCTGTGGAAAGAAAACAACAAGTGGGAGAATGTTGGGTATGTGTTATATTATTTCCACGACTAGCCCCACGCGCAGCAGGGGGGTCACAAGGGGGGCGCCAGCCCCCCTGTCGAGGTCCAGGGCAGCGCCTTGATGAAATTTTTTTTTGGTATGCGGTCCCACTCATATGCAGACCCACCCATGTTTTGTGCATGATTTTGCACATGGTTTTGGGGTACGATGGTTTTTGACCCCTGGTATTTTGTAGATCTGGTCAAGGGAACTACGGTTATGTTCTAATCCAGGGTTAATGGATTGGGGTTTATGTATGCTTCGGCATGTATATATATGTGTTGTAACACTAAAAGGAATATAATGAAAAATCAAGCTAGTCGTCCCGATTTGGGATCCAGGGGAAAATCTTTGTGTTTATCTATTTTATGTTTTATGCTCTCGCTATTGTTTATTTTCTGTTATAAGATTCATGTGTAGATAATTTCTGTTCAGGGTTAAAACCTAAAAATAAGAGACTACACTAGTAATATAGGGACCTAACAAAACTTCACTTCAGGATTATACAGGAATATAGAAGCCACACCATTCCACGATTTAGGGTCTCTATGTAAAATAGAGGAAAAAATGTTGAAAGCCACAATTGTTACAGGATCAAGTGAAGGGAATCAAGTATTTGTAGCCAGGTCAAAAAAGTAAGGAAGATTTGGTAAGTTTGGTGCTCATAATAGTATGGACAAAACATGATGCTTTGGATGTGATAAACTTGGGCATTATAAAATAGATTATCCTAAATTTGAAAAGGACAAGAGAAATAGGGAAGTTGCCCATGTCTCAGAAATGAGAGAAGAACCTGATGCAAGAAATATAAGAAAGAAGAAGTAATGGATCTCCACTATGATTAAGATTATCTTCTCCTTTAAGTGATTTATGTTGGTTGTATAGTAGTGTAGCATCCTGATAAAAGCATGGCAGGAGTTCTTGGTAAAAAAACTCCTCGAAAGCCTCTCTGATAAATATACTAATGGGAGGAAGTCATCAAGATAAAGGGTCATCACAAAAAACAGAATTCTAGGATGTGATGACATATTGATGGAGCAGGCCAAGGAAATGAAGCTCTTCATTCTAGTAGAACTATTGAAGGATGACTTAAAAGAAAAAATTATGGGGTATGTATATATTTGTATGTTGACAGTGGATGCTGTGAAGTCATGTCATATGCTTGCAGGCAATAGAATTCCATATTTAGAAGTATGATCTATGAAAGAGGATATCTCGGTGCACCAATAGATGAACTCAACATTATATATATCCTCAGGGAATATGAGGTGGTTATATATGAATGAGGAACTGGAAAATGTGTAAGTTCCTGCGAATGGATAATGTGCAGAAAGGAAGAGATCATGAAATGCAAACATGTCAAGAGGCAGTTATCATCCGGAAGCCAAGAAGATGTGACTAATAGATATCCTAGAATGATATGCAGACTCTAAATAAAGTCTGGTAAAGAAGAAGACCCTTGGAAAAAACATATCATTAGGAGATGTGTCAATCTAAATAAAGGACGTCGATGCCTACAGGAAGATGTCATGGTGAAAGATCATCACTGAGGTAACTTTTGTTTTTAAAAGTTCATATGTATATGTTTATCTGGATGAATTTGTGCAGGGTTTCTAATCATGAGAAAGGATGTATGATCCTTGGATATGATTCAAGGAAAACAACATGGCTTAACAATGAACCAGATAAGAAAGATAGATGAATCACATTTTGGTAGATAACATGACTCATGAATGAAAGTGATGGATGATCTGTGCCCTATGGAGCTAAAATTTGAAGATTCGTGAATATCGAAATCCATGACATTGAGGGGAGGAACTCTTCATGAGAAGTTGGGTGTATCACCATTGCTGCTCTAGGTCCCTGATTGAGAGGGAGTCTGGGGATTAGTTTCTTAATTGGAAGAAACTGGGTAATTCCTAAGAATGAGCTTAGGTACATTCCTTATACAAGAATGAGTACATTCCCTTGTGGTATAGGTCCTCCCTGGCTAAGAGGGAGAGATAGACACATCATTCTGGTCTTCGCTTGGGAAGACAAAATTGAGGATTGGGTAATCATATGGCATTTGATACTCTTTGAGAATGTGTTAAGGAATTCAAGATAAGAGTAGTCGGGGACTGATATTATTTGAAGGCTAGCTACCCAAGAGAAGAATAGTCCAAGAAGGTCATACTTTGGGAACACCCGGGTGGAGTATGTACTTTGGAGAGACAATGACTATGGTGTCTATAAGTTATGTGTCTTGCCAGCATTGTAGCCCATTGTCTCGTTGAGAGATGGGGTTGTTATTCAAGGCCTTGCAATAGGAAAATGCTGGTTGATATTATGCTATACATATGCGATTACCAATATGATTCTTCTTATGAGATTCTTCAGTTTGAAAGTGACCATGTACCTGTATGAATAACTCCCTAATTAAGGAGTGTTGAAAAGTGTAACTGGGTTGGTCTTCATATTGACTATGTAATTATGTATCTTATGTAAAGAAGAAGACAAAGATAATAAAATGTATTTTGTACTTGCTTCATGGGTTTCATGTTATGAAACCAACTCCAAAAATAAAAGAAAATAGAGAGCAACGCCTTAGAAATCAACCACTTCGAGGGGGCAACCTCCAATGCATTACATAAATGAACAATTCTTGGATGATACAAATGAAAAAACCTCCTTCTATATATATGGGTCCATGGGGTCACAATATAATCCTAGCTGGCCTAAGAGTAATAATGTAAAGAAACAATAATATCAATATGGGGGTTACAGGGGTACAACAATAACAATAAGGGGGCTACACTAATAACAATAAGGGACTACACTAGTAATATGGGAATCTAACATGCCCCTCTCCTTCAAAAAAGTGTTGTCCTCAATTCTTGAGTAGCTCTGGATGCTTCTGTATAAAATTATCATCCTCCGATGTAGAATCTTCAGTGGGTAGGTTCTTCCACTTGATCAGATACTCTAAAATTGATCAATTTCGTAGCTGTCGAGTTCTTGTTTCCGTGACTGTTTCAGGTTCCTATATGATTTTTCCTTCCTTATCAAGTTTTGGAAATATTGTTTGAACTATAATTTTGTTACCTATAACCTTCTTTAAGCATGAAACATGGAAAACTAGATGCACTTGCAAAGAAGCAGGAAGCTCCAATTTGTATGCCATAGTACCAATATTTTGCAACACCTTGTAAGGACCATAGTATTTTGGCGATAATTTATTATCCTTCTTAGCTTGCTTGAGGGACATTTGTTTCTATGGTTGTAGCTATAAAAATACCCAGTCTCCTACACCAAAAATTCTCTCACTGCAATTTTGATCTGCCTATTGTTTCATTCGATTTTGTGCCAAATTGAGGTTATCCTTTACGAGATGGATAACTTGTTGTTGATGCTCGATGTGATCTTCCACTGCTCGCACCTTAGAATTTTCTCTTAAAGATGATGCGATGGATGGTGGATGATATCCATAAAGTGCCATAAATGGGGTCATTTTCGCTATAGTATGGAAGGAAGTGTTATACCACCATTCAACTAGAGGTAACCACTTGACCCATTGTGTTTGTTTATCAGATACAAAACAACAAAGATATCCTTCCAAGCATTTGTTCACTATCTCAGTTTGACCATCAGATTGAGGATGATAAGATGATCTATGAGCTAGTTGAGTACCCAAACAAGAAAATAATTCCATCCAAAAATTTCCAATAAAAATGGGATCTCTGTCGCTTACCATAATCTTTGGTTTTCCATGTAGCTTTTGAATTGTTTCCATAAATGCAATAGCAATTGTACTTGTTTTAAATGGATGAGATAATGCAAAAAAGTGTGCATACTTGGTATGTCTATCAACTACCACCATGATGACACTCTTTCCTTTGGACTTAGGTAAACTTGTGATAAAATCCATTAAAATCTCCTCCCAATGTTGACTTGGAATGGATAAAGGTTTTAGAAGACCCGAGGTCTTAATTGTCTCAAATTTATTTCGTTGGCAAACAAAAAATTCTGCCATAATATTTTGAATATCATATTTAAGGCCATCCCAAAAAAAATCTTTCTTCACCCTGTGGTAAATTAAAAAATTTCCTGAGTGTCCTCCCAAAGGAGAAGTGTGCAATTCCAAAAGAATATTTTGTTTTAGTTGGGAATTATTACAAAGATATAAGCGATATTTGTACCATAAGGAATCATTTGTCCAACTAAATGTATCATATGTACGAGGATCTTGCTTCAAATTTGAAATGAGTGTCCACAGTTCTTCGTATTTCTTCCATTCATCCCTTGCTTCGGTTATCCAATCCGGTTGGATAATATAAATTGCACACAATGCTCTACCTCTCCATTCTTTCATGAGAGTACATATGCAAAAACATTTAGTTTCCGTTTTTTGTAGATGATTTCAAAGTCATAACCCAACATCTTTGTGACCCATTTTTTCTGCTCTTCTGAAGATAGGCTTTGTTCCAAAAAGCGTTTAAGACTATCATGATCAGTTTTTACCTTGAAGTGCCTTCCCATTAGGTAAGGTCACCATTTCTTTAGTGCATGTAGTATTGCCAACATTTCCTTCTCACAAATAGATTTCTATAAATAATTTCCTTTTATTGGATGAATTTCAAAATAAATGGGTCTTCCTTCTTGCATTAAAACAACACCAATTCCATTTCCTGAGGCATCACATTCCATAATAAAGGTTTTTGTGAAGTCTGGCATAGCTAAGACCGATGCTAGGCACATTTCCTCTTTAAGATGTTCAAAGGCCTTAGTTTCTTCAAGAGTCCATGAAAATTCATCTTTCTTCAATAATGTTGTTATAGGTGTTGCTATTCTTCCATAATTCTTAGCAAACTTGCGATAATACCCTGTTAACCCAAGAAATCGTCGCAAGTGCTTTATTATTGTGGGGACTTTCCATTCCTTAATGGCTTTAATTTTGTTAGGGTCTACCTTAACACCCTTGTGAGATACAATACGACCCAGATATTCCACCTCTTGTACTCTAAAAAAACATTTGGATGTTTTTATATATAATTGTTTCTCCTCCAATAGTTTGAGCACCCTGTCAACATGTTGAACATGATCCTTACAATACTTGTTGTAGATTAGTATGTCATCAAAAAATACTAGCACAAATTTTCTAAGGAAGGGTTTGAAAATGGAATTCATCAACCCTTGAAATGTAGAAGGTGCATTGGTAAGGCCGAAAGGCATGACCAAAAATTCATAATGACCCTCATGAGTTCAAAATGTTGTTTTCAGAGTATCTTCAGTCTTCATTCTAATTTGATGATATCCTGAACGAAAATCCAACTTGGTAAAATAAATTGTGCCATGTAATCCATCCAATAATTCATCAATCATAGGAATGGGAAATTTATCTTTAATAGTGAGCCTATTGAGCTCCATATAATCCGAACACATGCACCGTGATCCATCTTTCTTGTGCACCAATACTACTGGAGCAGAGAAAGAACTTTGACTAGGTTGAATTATACCAACCTCTAACATTTCTACAATCATACATTCAATTTTACTCTTTTGGACATAAGGCTATCTTTAAGGCCTGATGTTTGGAGGAACACTTCTTGGAATCAAATGAATAGCATGATCATGATCACAAATAGGTGGGAGTCCTTTGGGAGTTTCAAACACCTTTGAATGCTTGTCCAAGACTTTTTGGAGATTTGTAGAGATAGATGATTTTGATGTTGTAACTTCTAGTGAGAATAATTGTGCAATTATGCCTCGTTATTCTTTCTTTATAAGCTTTGTCATGACATTAGAGCTTATTATCTTTCCTAGCTTCCCTACGATACCCTGTAATTCGATTTCCTTTCCTTTGGAAAAAAATTTCAAGAAATTTTCTTGAAAATTAAAACCTATCATCCCCAAATATTGTAACCATTGTACTCCTAGTACAACATCAACACCTCCCATTGGAATGGAAAGGATTGGAATATTCAATACATATTCCCCCATTTTTAGCTTGATATTATGGAATTTTATAAAGAAATCTATAGCTCCTCCATTTTCAACCGTCACTTGACATTCTGGTGTTGGGTATAGGAAACAATTCAATTCCTTGACTACCTTACAATGAATAAAATTATGGGTACTACCTGAATCAATCAACACTATTACCTTTTTCTTCTTGATATGTCCTTCTATCTTGAGAGTTTGAGGAGTGGTAATTCCTACAAATGAATTACACGATATGGTCAGACTCATTTCTTCTTCTTCTAGGGTTGTTTCGTGGTGTATATCCTCTTCTTTTGAATTTTATTGTTCATTTTCTTCCTTCTCTTCACAATCTATGTAAAATAATTTCTTCTCAGCACACTTATCACCTTTAGTGTATTTTCTATCACAACTATAGAAAAGCTCTTTTTCTCTTTTTTCTTCCAATTTTTGTGGTGTCAACCTTGTAGGTTGTGGAAGTCTAAGAGTAGCAACACTTCCATCTTTATAGATGTGAGTGGTAGGCTTCCTTGTCGCCATAATTTTACATTCAATTTTTCTTTCCAACCTAAATGCATTCTCCAATGAATCAAGTTCCCAAATGTGAATTTCATGTTGGATGTTATCCTTTAAAGTCCCTATGAAGACACCAATCATGTGTTCCTATGGAATATCAGTTACCCTTATATTCAATTTTTGGATGTCCTCAATGTGCTCCACCATTGAATCCTTTTGTTTAATATTTATCAATTGGCTAAAGAAGGTATTTCTCTTTGACCAAGTGACAATTTTTTTACAGGATCAAAGCGATCGATACCATACAAATGTATTTTGTTCTAAATTTAAAGTTGCAATACGTACCTTTTGTATTTTTTTCACATTATTGAGATCAAAATATTGCTCCATCTGTAGTATCCATGTTACGGGATCCTTGTCATCAAACTTCCTCATTTCCATCTTTGGAATATGGTGGTTCTTCCATCAAACATTAGAGTTTATGAAATCATGATTAACATTTACGTTGTTCTCATCATGAATTTCTTCTACTATCCTTTCAGCATTAGGAAACATTTCTTGTATCAACTTTGTGAAACCTTCCATGTATTCTTTTAAATCAATCTTCATTTTTTCCATGTTGTCTTTCATTTTTTCTTCCATCTCATCCATCTTAGTTTCCATGCCAACTTCCATGCCATCCATATTAGCTTCCACACCTTTCTTCAAACTATCAATATTATTCTTTAAACCATCCATCTTCGCTTCCACGCCTTTCATCAAAACTTCCATTTCATTTTTTGTTGCTCTTTGCGGGAGCAAAATTTGGTGCACTTGCTCTTATGATTTTGATAGATCATGTTGCAATTATTCATCTTCATGAGTCATAGTAGAGTATTCTGAGGGCTTAATGGGTGTTGAATTATTTTTAGGGGGAATTTTAGAACCCAATAATATTCTCAATAGGCCCTTAGAATCACTTAAAACATATTTTTCAAACAAGACTTATGCACTTTGAAACAAATACACATATTTTTCTTGCTTTTGAGGAGCTCGATATTGAAATTGAATTATCTTTGTAATTACAGATCTTCAATATCTAAAATATGGTCTTGTAGTAGCCCACTGAATCTTCTTTCAAATGCCATAGGTTTGACCTAATTTGGATACTTCAAGACAAAGTTATGACTGGTTCAGTAGAGAGCACTTGTACAGCATGCCACATCTCAATGTTTCCTCCTTCGGCTCTGAAATCGATACACAGGAAACTAAATTTTGTGTAGTTGCGGCCACTTTTTATAAAATTCCAATCCGATGCTCAAAGAGAGAGTTATGAAGGTTTTCCTAAGGTCACCTCTTTGCGATGAAATTTGGGAGCCTGTACAAACCCTAACTTCCACAGATCATATCTCTGAAAATATTGTGAACTAAGATCTGAAATATTTACAGGAGGTTCCTTAGAATTTTGGCTTCGCGCTATAAAACTTTCAGCTTCTAAACCTTCGTAGAAAAAAATTTATAGTGCAAATGCCATGATGACCTGTTTAGGTGAAATTCGGGAGCCTAAAAAAAGTTTAACTTCCACAGATCATATCTCCGAAAATATTGCGACCCAAGATCTGAAATTTGTACACAAGGTTCCTTAGGATCGGCTTCGCGCTGTGAAAATTTTAGCTTCTGAACCTTCTTAGACAAAAAGTTATAGTGAAAATGGCACGATGACCTATTTGGAGCAGCGAAACCCTAGAATCTAAAGCTATGATACCAAATGTTATGAAACCAGCGCCAAAAATAGAAGAAAAGAGAGATCAACGCCTCAGAAATCAGCCACTTCGAGGGGGAAACCTCCAATAAATTACATAAATGAACAATTATAGGATGATACAAATGACAAAAGCTCCTTCTATATATAGGGGTCCATGGGGTCACAATATAATCCTAGCCAACCTAACAATACTAATGTAAGGGAACAATAATAACAATATGGGGGTTACAGGGGTAAAATAATAACAATAAGGGGGCTACACTAATAATAATAAGGGACTATACTAGTAATATGGGGACCTAACATTTCATGAGCAAGAGTTTATTATATATTAGATAGAATTCTTCTTGATGTGTATTAGGGTTTGTGTCTTCTAGAATAAATATAATTAAGTGTCATTTATAAGAAGGATCGAGTCTAGAGAATTCTCCAAGAACTTGTGGAAGAATGGCTTGTAATTTCCCTCTCCATCGCTGGAAGTCAAGCACTTATAATATGCTACAAGTCGGCCTTTAAACTGCTGGATGAGTCAGCCTAAAATTTATTAGTATTGTCAGCTTCTAGACAGGAAATATGATTCTCTCTCTCTCTCTCTCTCTCTCTCTCTCTCTCTCTCTATCTATCTATATATATATATATATATATATATATATATATATATATATATATATATATATATAGATATATATATATACCTATGCATGTGGGTCATTCATATATTGTTAAATGGTGATATATGTAATAACAAGTGTCGAAAATACAGGATATGAAGTGTGGAAAATATAGGTCATATAATGCGGATTATTCTAATGAAGAAAGTGCGGATAATACATGTCATATAATGCAGATTATTCTAATGAAGGAATTGCAGATAATATATATGACAGAAATGCAGATAGCTATGAGGGTTTCAAACCATAGAAGGAATAATGAATAAGTATTAAACATAATATGAATCAATGTGAAGTAGACCTAATTCATAAATCTGTGTTTAGTTGCAGATCACAGGGAAACAGTGCGGGTTGAAGAGAGAGAGATGTGTGGGTATATCTTAGGAATCACAACACGATGTCACCTTAATTAAATGAAGAGTCAAGGATGTAATTGACTGTGTTATATTGCTATAAAAATATGTGTTCAATATGAAGGAAGGTGCAGATCATGTAATGCTACATCTTATCTATGATGATGTGCACTCAAAAGTGCAAGAATAAAAGGAAGGTAAATCTATGATTTACCTTCCTATCTTTAGTACTCAAAAGAACTATATGCCAAGTGAATATGAAGAAGAGCTTTGATAAAAGAAGATTAAATCAAGAAATATTGAATTAGAGACTGATTTATCTAAGGTTAGTACAGATCAGTGTAAGTTTGTGCAGGAGAGAAAGATCAACATTGCAAGCATACAAAGAAGCATTGCCAAGGTCTTGGAGGCATTCCTAGGTCAAGGGTCTAAGTCTAGGTCATGGTAATTTTCATTTGAATATCTACAAGAAGAATTTTTTGTGGGTTTTCCTCTCCAAGAGTGAGAGGTTTTGCCCTGGATCTAGGAACCTAATTTCATGTCTCGTGTATTTTGAAATTGACTTGATGAAAGAATAAGTAAGATAAAGAAGACAAAAAAAAAGTAAGCCCATAATTAATTATCAAGAAGAGAATTTATATTATTCACTAGCCCTCCAAATTCTCAACACCAAGCACGAGGTGCTTGCTTCAACCTGGCTACAATTCTCTCTTGAGTCTGCACACATGCGACTCCCTGTCAAAGGTATCAAAACCTTCTAGTTGCTCAATGTACACTTCTTCCTCAATAACTCCATTGAGAAATGTAGTCTTCACATCCATCTGATGTATCTGCCAACCCATATGTGCTGAGAGTGCAAGGATAGATCTAATCGATGAGTACCGTGCAACTAGTGCAAGAGTATCCTCATATTCAATCCCCTCAACCTGTGAGAATCATCAGGCTAAAAATATAGCCTTGTACTTCTCTACACTCCCATCTATTGCCTGCTTCACCTTATAGATCCATCTAGATCCAACCACTGACTTTACGAATGGTCTTGGTACAACATCCCATGTGACTCCTTTTCCTGATGACGGAGTCATACTCCTCAACCATGGTGTCAACCCAAGTTGGTTGTTTCACTGCTTCCTCAAAAGAGGATGGTTCTATCACAATACACTTGCTCATAAGAGCCATGTATCCAATATACATGTTTGGTGACTTTATTTGTCTACACTATGATGTAGGTGCTCCTACATGTTATGCCACCGCTCCACATGTCGCCCGTGGTGTGCCTTCTTCCATGTCCGTGGATGGCTCTGCATGAGTGGTTTCTGCCACTCCATGATCCTCCTCATGTGGCTGCTCCACATCTTGAGGTTCATCCTTTGGAACCAAGAGTTCCTCATCTGCATGCAAATCAAGCTTCCTCACAAGGGACAATCACATGACTTTATCCTCATTAAATTTTACATCTCGTCTAACAATTTTCATCTTGTTGTTCGAAAAATACACTAGATAGTTGTGGGGAGTATCAGTGTATCCCAAAAATATCCCAATTTTTGTTGTTGGTTCTAGCTTCTTTTTGGAATCTTTGGTCACATGGAAATAGAAAGAAGATCCAAAAATTTTAAAATATGAAACATCAAGTTTCTTACCAGAAAAATCCTCCTCTGGTGTACTCATGCCAAGTTTCCGATGAGGACTACGATTATGCACAAATACCACTGTGTTGCATGCCTCTGCCCAAAGATGCAATGGTAGGCCTTGATCATGTAAAATAGCTCATGCTGCATCCACAATTGTTATGTTCTTTCTTTCTACAACCCCATTCTGTTGTGGGTTATGAGGCACAATCATTTCTATCTGAATTCCTTCTTTGGTACATAAGTTCTTGAATTCATTAGAGATGTACTCACTATTAGGATCCTGTAATTTACAGTATCACAAGGTGACTATGTACTTTCTCTTTACAGATTTTTCATATTGTACATAGATTTCAATATTCAAAATCTTTTCCAAAGCAAGAACCAAAGGAAACAAAGGTAACAGAGAGGTAAGAAGTATCATTAGATCATTAATGAAGAAAAAGGAAACAGGGAAGTAGTTAAGGTAGAAAAAACAAGCAAAGGTAGAGTCGTGAACGCGGGGAAAGTATTCAATGAACAACTAAGAAATGAATGGGCACAACCAAAACCAACAAACCACAACAAGGGAGAAATGAGGATCATTGCTCTGAGCATCTATCAATGACAGAGATTAAAATCGCAATCGCAGATCGCAAGTGTTGCAAGATAGGTGGAAAGGGTGAAAGTTAAAGATGATGAAGTGTGATGTACAATGGCGGTGGGACCCAACCACCCGACACACTTCCTTTCATTCCATTTCCCTTGAAAATCACTAAAACCTTACCTTTTCCGCTTTTCCACTTCATGTCTCTACTTTACCTTTTTTCACCGCTATATCATTGTTTCTCCTCAGATTTACCCATCTCCCCGATTGTGATTAAAGTGGGTTAGTCCCCCTGACATGTCACCCCTTTCCCCCCTGCCATCCGTCACATTTTGCAAAGATTACAACTTATCGTTTAGGCACTCACAATGTATTTCTTTTAATTTGTAATGCGACATTTGGCCTCACTACAGCTAGCTCTACCTCCTACTTCTTAGTTGTTTGCAATACATAACATATATCATATAAAACATTATAAATTTTACCTTACTATAAAAGCTTTCCGACTTTCGATACCAATGTAGGTGGGTCCCTCTCCCCACACTTCGCAAGTTTTGGATTTCAACCCCCACCACTTATAACAAGAAGCTAAGATCTGCGATGTGCGATGTAGCCGGCCCCAATTTCCCCTACCAAGTCACTTACCTCCTCCCTGCGATTTGCACTTTGCATTCTTTAAATTTTACCTCCACAGTTTAGTGTTAAGAGTTGCGATATGTGGAGAGCGATAGGATCCCACCTTCCTCCATGTCACTCCACCCTCCTTGTACTTCGAACTTCATATCCTTTAGATTTTAACCCCCACCGATTATAACAAGAAGCTAAGATCTGTGATGTTCGATGTAGTCGACCCCACTTTCCCTTGCCAAGTCACTTATCTCCTCCCTGCACTTTGCACTTCGCATCCTTTAAAGTTTACCTCCGTTGTTTAGTGTTAAGAGTTTCGATCTGTGGGCAGCGGTTGGGTCCCACCTTCCTCCACGTCACTCCTCCCTCCTCGTACTTCACACTTTGCATCCTTTAGAGTTTAAACCCCGCTGCTTATAACAAAAACCTTAAGTTTTGTGATCTGCAGGCTGCGGTCCAATCCCACCTGACCTGCCACGTCGACTTCGTACTTCACATCGCATCGCCGATTTCATTTCTTATAACATAAACTCTAAAACATGTGATGTGTGATTTATTATGGATACGATAAGGTTCATAACTGAAATCTAAACATTTTCAGGTCCGGGTAAATGATTTTTTTATGATGTTTTGTGAAAAAAGGGTCGAGTATGGTCCCACCTGTGTGCCACATTATTCCACCTCTAATTTCCCTACACCTCTCCTCCTTCTCTGCTCCTCTTCTCTACATCTGATGGTCCTTAATGCTTTCGCACCCCCCTTGGTCTTCAAAATTTAAACCATGGGGGGGGTGGTCCTAAATGGGCCGTATCCATTACCACCCACTCCTCCATGTGTCACACCCTCACAATTTTGCACCCCCCCTCTCTATTACCGCTTACCACTTGAGGCCCCCTCCGAAAATCTGTTTCCATCATCCTCCATTTCATCCACGTCCCGTAGAGCAATGTTTGAACCACCAAAGCATAATGCTTGATTTGTGGTACCTCTCAAATATCTGAGAATCCATTTTACTGCCATCCAATGTTCTTTTCCTGGATTTTTCATGTACCTACTTACAACTCCCACTGCATGTGCAATATCAGGCCTTGTGCAGACCATTGCATACATTAAGCTTCCAACTGCTGATGCATATGGAACTTTAGACATATAATCCATGTCTTCTTGGGTCTTTGGTCACATCTCCTTACTAAGTTTGAAATGGCTAGAAAAAGTTGTACTAACTGGTTTTGCATTCTGCATATTAAATCTTTTCAACACCTTCTCTATGTACTCATTCTGAGACAGTGTTAATTTGCGATTTTTCTTGTCTCTAGTTATCCTCATACCAAGGATTTGTTTTGCAGCTCCCAAATCCTTCATTGCAAATGAATTTGCCAATTTTCTTTTGAGCACATTTATTTCTTGCATATTAGACCCTGCAACAAGCATGTCATCTACATACAATAACAATATAATATAGCTACCATCATTTTTCCTTTTCAGATAAACACAATGATCAGAGTGACATCTAGTATAACCTTGTTCAAACATAAACTTGTCAAATTTTAGATACCACTGCCTTGGAGCCTGTTTTAAGCCATACAAGCTCTTCTTTAACCCGCACACTAATTTTTCTTTCCCTTTGACCTCATATCCTTCTGGTTGCTCCATATAGATCTCTTCCTCCAAATCTCCATGGAGAAATGTTGTCTTTACATCTAACTGTTCAAGATGTAAATCTTCCGCTGCTACAAGACTTAAAATAGTTCTAATTGAAGTCATCTTAACAACAAGAGAAAATATTTCATCAAAATCAATACCTTTCTTTTGTGCAAACCCCTTCACCACAAGTCTAGCTTTGTACCTTTGTTTTCCTCCATCTTCTTCCTTCAGCCTGTAAACCCATTTATTCTGCAATGTAGTTTTACCTGCAGGCAACCTGACTAAGTCCCAAGTCTGGTTATGCATTAATGAGTCCATCTCTTCTTCCATGGCTAGCTCCCACTTCTTCCTGATTTCAACCTGCATTGCTTCTTCATAACATTCAGGTTCACCAGAATCAGTCAACAATAAATAATATAATGAAGGAGAGTATCGTTCAGGGGGTCTACTTATCCTGGTAGATCTTCTAACACCACTTTCAGGTGTTTGAGGTGCCTGTTGCTGTTGTGGTGGTTGCTGTTGTTGTGGTTGTTGATTATTATTATTTTCAGGCACCTTTACTTTTTCAGTTATCTCATCAAGAACTGTGTATTCCTTGCTTTCTTTTTCCTGTTTCTTTTCCTGCAACTGATTCTTATAAAAGACCTTTTCATTGAATATTACATCTCTGCTCCTAATGATTTTGTGATTTTCATAATCATATAAGAGATAACCAAAATCATTAACACCATATCCAATAAAGGTACATTTCTTTGATTTTTCCTCAAGATTTTTTCTATTTTCTTTATTAATATGGACAAAGGCCTCACAACCAAAAGGCTTTAAAAAAGAGTAGTTTACCTTTTTACCTGTCCATGCTTCCTCTGGAATACCACCATCTAAGGAACTTGAAGGCCCTCTGTTTATTAGATAAACAACAATATCTACAACATCTGCCCAAAATTGTAAAGGCAATCCTGCATGCAATCTCATGCACCTTGCATGCTCCATGATTGTTCTGTTCATCCTTTCTGACACACCATTTTCTTGTGGTGTTCTTGGAACTGTCTTCTCTCTACGAATTCCATGCTCTGAAAAGTACCTATCAAAATCTTTGCTGCAATATTCACCTCCATTGTCTGATCTGAGACACTTCAACTTCTTTCCTGTCTCAATCTCAACCAAAGCTTTCCATTTCTTGAAAGTATCAAATACATCAGATTTATTCTGAATACAATAAATCCAAGTTTTTCTAGTTTCATCATCAATAAAAGTAACATAATAACGAGAGCCACCAAGAGATGATACCTGAGCAGGTCCCCATACATCTGTATGCACAAGCTCTAATTTTTCGCTCTTCTTTTCTTTCCCAACTCTGAGAAATCTGACTCTCTTATGTTTTCCATAAATGCAATTCTCACAGAAATCCAAATCAACATTCTTCAAACCCGACAACAAATTTCTTGAGTGAAGAATCTTCATCCCCTTCTCACTCATGTGTCCGAGCCTATGATGCCATAATGCTACATCTGCTCCTTTGGAAGTTAAAGCATTAACAGAGTTAGAAATACCATTGCATAAATACAATGTACCAACCTTTTCACCTTTTGCTATTACTAGGGCTCCTTTGGTGACCTTCCAAGTTTTATCTGTGAAAGTTGTCACACAACCTTCACCGCCTAACTGCCCTGTTGAAATCAGATTTTTCTTCAGATCTGGAACATGCCTTACCTCCTTTAGTAGCCATTGGTTTCCATTCTTTTGTTTTACAAGAACTTTACCCATTCCAACAATTTTACAGGGTTTATCATCACCCAAACGAACTTGTCCAAAATCTCCTTGAACATAGTAATGAAAATATTTCTTATCAGGTGTGGCATGGAATGAAGCCCCTGAATCTACAACCCAAGAATCAGTAACATTTTCGAAAGAAAGAATCAAAGCATCTTGTAATACATCACCTGTCACATTTGCTTCATGATTGTTTTCTTGCTGTGTGTCTCCTTCTTTTCCCTTCCGAGATCTACAGTCTTTCTTTAGGTGTCCTTTCTTTCCGCAATTCCAGCACACTATCCCCGATTTGGACTTGGATCTGCCTTTCCTTGATTTACTGCGATATCCTGAGCTCTTTCCTCTTTCCATTCTTCTTCCCCTAGACTCTGCACTCAAAGCATTACCTGATGTCTCACCGGAGCTTTTTCGTTGCATTTCCTCGCTAAGGATAGCACCAACAACATCATCAAACTTTAAAGTACTAGATCCAGAGACAGAGTTACTAATGGCCATTAATAAACCATTCCAACCTTCCTGTAATGAGCACAAATAAAAGAGCCCTAACTTCATCATCAAATTTTACCCCTACGTAACTTCTAACTGACCGGTAGCCGTATTGCAAATCATTTAAACGGTCTCAGTCGTATCCACCTTCGAAATATTCATTAAATAAACGTTTCATAAGAAATACCTTGCTTGAGGCCGAGGGTTTTTCATACAGCTTTCTCCAATGCCTTAATCAAACACTCGTTGTTGTCTTCGAGATATTGCCATCGATGCCGCAAGACACAACCGTACTGTTTCGAGTGCCTTTCTATCGAGAATGTTCCATTCCGCGTCTGTCATGGTCGCCGGCTTCTTTGTTTTTCCGCTCAATGGTAGGTACAGATCTTTCTGATACAGATAATCTTCCATCTGCATCTTCCACAGCGCAAAGTTTTGGCCGTTAAATTTCTCAACCCTAAACTTACCATCGTCCGCCATCGCTCCCACTCGAACCAGGAACCCTTTTTTCCTGCGAGTTTATCAGCCAAATAGACCTTCAACCTTCCGATACCGCTTGTTAGAAAATTATATAGTATAGAGAAATGCAACACATAAAATATGCGGAAAATACAAGCACACAAAACACATAAAACCAGAGACACACAGATATACGTGGTTCACCCAGTTTGGGCTACGTCCACCCCGAACAGCCAGTCCTTCCTTTATATTATCCAACAAAATGAAGAGACAAAACCTACAGTAGATCCGCTGTAATATCCTCTGTTCTCTCTCACAGTCTCCCTCTCTGTTTCTCGCTCCGAGAATACACTCATACTACACAGCCGTAATACAATACCCTCATATATACAAGGGGTTGCCTTCTAGGGCAAAAAACCCTAATCTAAACATAACTTCTACTATCAGATCATTTTCCTAATGAACGGCCTAGATTGACTAGAAATCACTATACTTTTACAAGGAAATTTTACATCTGTTTTTAGCTTCGGGGGCGCTGCCCAACCCCGCTGTGGGGCTCCATAAAGTCGCTCATCCCCCCTGTACCCCCAAAAGGTGCTGTTTAATTACGGGTGGCGTTGCCGCCCATTAATACTGTGTCCAAATGCCGTACAACTAAACAAGATAATCGTGCTCCACACCCAACACGTTTGGCCCCACCACAATGTACCCACCCTCCACTTCTCAACCATTCGTAATATATAACACATATAATATAAAACATTATAAAATTTACCTTACTTCATATGCTTTCCGACTTGCGATCGCAATGTAGGTGGGTCCCTCTCCCGCACTTTGCAAGTTTTGGATTTCAACCCCCACCGCTTATAACAAGAAGCTAAGATCTATGATATGTGATGTATTCGGCCCCACTTTCCCCTACCATGTCACTTACCTCCTCCCCGTGCTTTGCACTTCGCATCCTTTAAAGTCTACATCTGCTGTTTAGTGTTATGAGTTGCAATCGCGGGCGCAATGGGTCTCAGTTACTAACGCATTTTTTACATGTTAGTGATGACTATATCTTCAGCTGAGTTTTCTAGAAACTGATTTCCTTATGTCAATATGTCATCCAAAAAACCCTCCCAAAACTTTTTTCGCCCTTCTACCTATTCAGTCCACCTCTGGCGAAGTCAAAACCTCATGATCACAAGCCTACCTAGCTTCAGCCTTCCTAATCTGCCCATCACCTTTAAAAGGCCAATCCACATCTGTTTCAAAAGTCTCCCCTATGTTAGGAAGTGGCGCTTAAGACATTTCACCCTTGGCAATCATCAAAAAGCCAAAAAGCCTCCATCTGCTACAGGCCTACCATGACTGACCTCTTACTTTGCAAATGAAATTGACAAACAGCCCTAAGTCACGCCACTCACACCCCCTAGATCTCAGCACTGCATAAAACCCAATCTCAAGCTGACTATTAGGTTTTTCACAGTGTTCTATGGTTCTACAAAGGCAGGAAATATATTTCATCTCATGGAGTAAATGTTTGAGTTTACAGTTAGAGGAACAGCTGCTTCTAAATGTAACTTGAGCCTTTACATATGTCTGCAAAATAGAAAGCTACTCATCTGGACTTTACAGCTCTTTTCAGCATAAAAATCACAGTAAGAAAAGGTCACCACTGTCTCAGCAAACTGGTAAATTTTCAAGGCCCAGAACCTCCTTCATTTACAAGCAGAGGGTTAGGGCACCTCCTTCATCCATAAGCAGAGGGCGCGGGCCAATATTGACTTAGATGATTGCAAAGATCCAGGTTTGACTTGAACTGAAACAAATGAAACAGGGACTCCAGGTTTTATGAATGTGACTGATGATCATAATAGGAATATAGTGGAAATATGCTAGCCCAAAGGAAAGGGGAGTTTGGTCTGATAAAGGAGCCCATTTCAAACTTGCAAATCATGTGAATTGTTGAAGCTTTAGAAAGCATGTCATCAGTAAACATTCCAATCTTAAGTAGCCTGTTTTGTCCAAGATCAAATGGAATAGATGCTATCAACCAATGCCATTACACGGGCGGAAGGAAAGTCCTTGGTTTTTCAAAAATCACTGACCTTCATAGTCACAAAGATTTTTTGTCAAGTAACAGGTCATGAGATGAACAAGCCAAATGATAAATATCTCAGTCACCCTTAGAACAGTGTCACTGTGGCTAGGGTTTCTTCTGAAATACAGTGATACTTGCAAGTAGTGATGCCAAGATTGATGTTGTTCAAATGGTTTACTTACCACCACATTCAGAGAAAGGCTGTGTCAAACATAGTGGTCAAAAAGCCTTCGGATACCTTACCTGATGAAGAGCCTCCTCCATGCATGAGTAGATGGCCAAAGCCATTGCAAGTTGCTGAAGCTGATTGATATAAAATACAATGGAAGGATACAAAGAAATTGAATAAAAGTCATTGCACAGGTAAGTGTTACTGTTTATGAGGCAAAGGTACTGTTTTCCCTTTTCAAAGAACTGTCTGTTAGATAGTACCTGTAGTGGAAAAGAGAAAATATTGAACATATTGTATGCTATTGATGCCAAAAGGAGCAGTTGCTTCAAGATGGTTAAAGGCAAGAAATCCCTTCTGAGTAAACATAGAAGTCTAGTGTGAAAACATGCCATCAAAAGATGGCACTTACAGTCCAGAGGGAAACCTGTAAACCACCTAAGAACAGAGATTACTATCACTGTTTAAAAACAGCTCGATAACAAACACAGTTTTATATCATTTAGAAGGGCAGAGATATCATCAAGTCCAAATAGGACCGGCAAAGTTTAAATACTTACAGTGATAAAGAAATCAAGAACGCAAATAAAGACATCAACTCTCAAAGCAAGGAAATGCCACTGTTTGAAAGAAAGACTTCACTGTGTTCAAAAGATAGCCGTGGGTTCTTTATTTATGTATTTCAAATAAACAATGAAAGTATCCGTTGAAGGTGTGTTAAAAGGTGGAATAGGGGAGTACGAAGGTCATTGTCGAAATTCAAAACCAAACTTCGCAACCCCCGAGTATCAAAGCGTTTTTTGAGCAATTTGAAGTTTTTCTGCACCGGTTAAGGCCGCGCGACGTGCCTGGGTTCTGGCGCGACGTGCCTGGGCAGAAATTTACAAAGGCCACCTTTGTCGGTGCGACGTGCCTGTACGTTGGCGCGACGCGCCTGTACAAGGCCGCCCGACCACACGACAGGCCGACCCGACTAACACCTTCTGCGCGACGTGTTTTCTTCAAAGGATGCCGCGCAAGTGTCCAAGGTCTTCAGCGATTCTTCAGCCCTCCAAAACGTGTGTTTCACCAAAATTCAAGGTATTTTCACATAATTCCCCCTCGATTTCAAAAGTTTGATGACTGAAATTCCAAAAGGAAGCACCTAAAGGCAGAGGAAAATTGTTATTCAAAGAACACATACAGAGAAAGACTAGGTTTTGAGGTAGAGGGCCAGTTTGTTTCATCTTAAAATCAATCGAAGGGCAGAGGTTTTCCTGTCAAAAGCAGGGTTTTGATTAGAAGAAGACTTTCGTTGCAGAAATACAGACCTAATTCTGAAAAGGAGCCTTTCACACTGTCATCTAAACATTTCTACACTACTAAAACAGTGAAGTGCACTCAGTGAGGGGGTCTTGACATTCTTGTTGTTTGAAAAAGAAAACTCATATAATCTCTGTCTAAAGGCTTCTGGTCCTCTAAAAAGCTCTTTCATTATCACCCCAAACCTGTGTGATTGACATTCTTAACATATGTGTGGTGATTTGCTTGATATACAAACAGTGAAAAGAGGGCACACTTGCACAGGACAGAATTGTTAAATGTTTGAAAGCCTCCTCCAAGCAAGGTGTTGGTTGACATCAAAATTTTCAAAAATAGAGTGATTGTTGGCATTCTCTCACAAGCACACCTTTTAGCAAACTACCCCCTTTTTCACTGTTTTTTGTCACTACTGTGAAGAGTTGTTGACAGAGATTTTCAAAAGTGAACAGAACACTGAGGGGGGTTAAATGTAAACATTGGAGGCAGAAGTACACAGGTGATGGTTGATCCTTTAACTTCACAAGAAAAAGTGTCCTTCATAAAGCACTGTGTATTGATTTTTCATCTAACCTAGGTCTGCCCTCTTTTTCACCATATTATCATTTTGAAAAGCTGATTGACAAAGAGACTCTAAGGATGAACAGTACACTGAGGAGCAGAGTTCGTTGATGGGATTCTAACTTTGGAGGCAGAGGTACAAAAGTAGTGTGTGATTTCTTAAAACTTCACAAATGAAAAGGGCCACTTTCTAAAGGGCAGAGTTGTTGGTGATTGCATTTAACATTGAGACAGAGGTACAGGTGTAGTGTTGACTTTTGAAATTCACAAGTAAAGAGGTGGTTTTCCCTAAAAGCACTATGCATTGATTTTACACCTAAACTAGGTCTGCCTTTTCCTTGCACTGTAGTGTATCATTCTGAAGATTTGTTGACAGAGAGTTTCCAAAGGTGACAGCACATTAAAGGGGCAGAGTTTGTTGATGAGAAGTTAAACATTGGAGGTAGAGGTACTAAGGAGCAGGGTTTTAATATTGAAGATTGGTCTTATAGATGCAAAATGCAAGGGTTGGTTGATCTCTAACAAACTCACCAGGACGAGTGATTGCTTAACACTACATACAGGAAATTTATATATCATATTGTCTCATCTTTATTGATGGTTTCCTATTAAGAATTTTACATGGCTGAAGTGCATCCAGAGTTGAAGGACTGTTTTTAAGAAGTACAGAGGTGGTTTATTCAAGGAAACATTGTTACATTTTATTCAAAACCACAGTGTCCATATCTGTCCAAACAGTCTAGTGGCCAGTTTCAATCCAGCAGAGCATTGTTCATACAGTAAAGGTAGTTTGCCTCTTCCAAAGTTTGGTCAAAGTCAGAATGCCTCCAAAGCGAGATCACAAGAGCGGTCCACATAAGAGATATGAGCCTATCTCCATAGAAGAAATCAATGCTCACCCATCAGTGCTTTTTAATTTCCATGAAGTAGGCTGTCTTGATTTCTGCCAGAGGATAGAAGAAGTCAAGAGTTTTTCGCCACTTACACATTTGTGCGCTTTGAGATTCAAGGACAAACACTTCCAATTGGCGGGTCTTGATTTCAAAATCTCCCCAAGATATGTATCCAAGGCTACCAAGATCCCGTATCATGGTGAAAAGTGGTTTAAACAAGCGCATCTTGATCTAGAGGATTATAAACCTTTCATCAAGCCTGAACATAGGGAAACCATCACTGCTATTTTCCCTTTTTCCTATCTTCTTGACAGTTATGCTCCGCTGATGAAAGCCATAATGAGATATTTCACTTGTGAAGGGAGGTTTAACCAAATTTATGCCTATCATGTCCGCTTGTTGATGCATTTCACTAGAAGCAGGCAATTAAACCTTCCATACTTTTTGTCCAAAAGCATAGAGAAAATGGCAGCTACTGTCCAAAAGAAGGCTCCACCTCAGCAAATCCCTTCTCTCTTTCATCATTCCTTGATCAAGATTATCTTCTTACACCAGCCGGAGAAGAAAGGGGTTTCATGGGATTCATTCATTAGCCATGCAGATTTCGCCACTGTCCCTCCTGTTCATGTGTCTCCTACTCGGGCCTTTTCCATCGCCCGCGTCTTTATCTAGTAGGCCTACCCCTAAAAAACTCAAGATGACCACCGGGCCCAAGTCACTGTGGAGAAGGAGAGGGCAAAGGAACTACGGTGGAGGAAAAGAAGGCAAGGAATGTGCCAGCTACTCGCTTGAGGGACAAGAAGAAATTGGAAATCATGGACAAACAGTTAGCTTGGAGGTTGACAGCGTTAACAGGTACGTGTGAAGACAGGACAAAGCAGCCTAGATATTGATGGACTCAGCCAGGTTGAGGCCGATGAACAGAATCAGCAGCATGAGCTGAGGAGTAAGAAGTCACAAACAATTTGGAACGCCAGCCACAACCGGAGCTGTGATGTTGAGGAAGGACAGCAAGCTGAAGCTGCCTCCTTGACAGTTCCTAGAAAGAGGAAATTGCCCAAAAGGACAACTTCTAGCTTGCCAAGGAGAAAAAGCGCCAGATTAGCTTTCAAAGGCAAAAGTATAGTTGGGGAAAGTGCCAAACATAGAGGTAAATCAGCTGTCATCCCTATTCCAAGCGATGACAGTGATAACGAGGCCCGCATCCTTGAAAACCTCCTCATTCACAAAGAAGGGAAAATTGAGGTGTTACAAGAAGACCTTCAAAGGGCGAGGAATTTCAACCACTTCTTGGAGGTTGAAAACAAACAGATGAAGTATCATGCGGCCATTCATGAGGCAAGGGCGATCAAGTATAAAAAAGAGGCAGAAAAGGCGCAAGTAAGAATTGAAGAGCTCATTGGCGAGTTTGATGATGAAGAGGAGGAAGACCAGCCTAGGCGAAAGAGGCCTAGAACCATCGGGCTTAGAAGAGACTTGGAGAAACAGAGAGCAGAAGAACAAGCTCAATTCGAAGCCTTTCCTCTCACTGCCCTCTTTGAGCAAGAAATTGAGGAAAACAAGGAAGCATGGCTTGAGAGGGCTAACCAGCATTTGGAAAAAAAGCTTGAGAAGGAAAACAGGGATCTTGAGCTACAGAGAAAGAGGACTCTTCACTTTCAGAAGCTAAATCAGTTTTCCAGGCGAAAATAAAAAGTAGCGCAAGAGAAATTGAAGAAGTTGAAGGAGAGGCGCCTAGCACGGAAGGAAGAAAAAAGCATATCAGCCCTTGATATTTTGGCTTCAGCTTCGGAGCATGTTTCTATGGACCCTTGAGGGTCATGCATGCCAATTTTGGGCCTGTTTCGGAAACTTTTTGTTTTTTGGCATTTTTGGGGTTTTTCGCCAAAAACTCATAAATGCGCCATTTCAGTTTGATGAGTTTTCAAGCGAGGAGGATGATCCCAATGGGTTCCATAATTCCATGAGCAGGTCTCCAGCGATTTTCGGGGCATTTGAAGATCATTCGCCCCCTCAAATTGGCGAAAACCAGCCTCATTTTGCACATTCTGCCCGCCATATCAGCAGCCTGCTATTTTCTGGGTTTTTGCGCACAGGTACAGTTTTGAGGGACTTTCAGAGATCAGATTGAGGTGATTTCCACTTGCATTGGAAATCAGACACAGAGAGCTTTCCAACGAGCCATCATGAGCCCCATTTCGACATCGGGAAGGCTTCCATTTGCATCCAGCAAGTCCGGGGACCTTTTTTAGGCATAAATATGAAGTATTTTTGAAATTTTTGAACTCCAAAAATCTGCTTTTCCCAAATGTGCGTTAGGCTATTTTTATCACGGGAAAATCATGTAAAGTCAATATAATTTCCGTTTTTAGTAGTTTTTTAGATATTTTATGGGATATTTGTGCCTTGGGCTTTGCAAAGCCTCAAGGACAAGTTTAGATATTTTGACTTGGCCAATGGGATAGCTAGTTGCTCCATGAGGTTTTCCTCCTTCTAGCCTATTTATCCCATGGTTCTCATTGTAAATCAGAGGCTGAACTTGAGAGAAGAATTAATGCATTGGTCATATGAGCTTTGAAGAATACACTTGAGTTATGATGTTTGGGTTGCCTCTTGGATGCTTTTGAGGAATGTTGAAGGCTTGTTGATGGATTCCTTGACATGGTAGAATGGTATAGTGCTTCTTAATGTGTTTTGTCTTCTAGTTTTCACTCATAATTCATATTTCTTGCTGCTATAGATCAGTAAAGATTGATTTGAGATATGCCCATGGAGGCACCTCAAAATCCCTGAATCTTCATAGCTTGATGTTTTCTTCTCCCTTAGTTATGCTAAAGAATTCTTAGCTGCTCTTTAGTAACCTAAGGTATTGTTTCTAAGTTTTATTCATCAGTTCCATGTATGTTGAGTAGGATGTATGGTTTTCCCTACCTACCTATCAGCTGCCCATAGTTCTGTCCATAAAACTTTCTCTTTGACTGATTTGTTGATCATTTGGTTGAACCAAGGAGGCCTAGTCCCGATCTAGCCCTTTGCCTAAAACTATGAAAACTTATTTGTCCAAGTGCCCAATGACTTAGAGACTATGTTTAGGCGTTCCGGCGTAGTTTATGAGTTGTTAGTTTGTCTTTTGTGTTTTCCCCAAAGTCTGATAGCCATTTCCCGAAGTTAGAGGGTCTTATACCTCTATGTATGGCTGGAATGTTTGATTTCTATGTATTAATTAGCTTATAGTTATACTTAGCATGATTAATGGCTTGCTATTACATGTTCATGTCTGCTATTAACTAGTTACACTTGAAATCCCTTGTCTTTCACCAACTTATTGTCCACTCAATCCATTTTGACCAAAGATCCCTTCTACCGTGAATCAAATCGGCCCTACAGCAGCTTTACATCATCACTTCATAGCTTCCTTGATCTGTTTGACCCCATAGCCCAATTTATCTACATCTTGTTATCCAGTTTATGTATTTGATCAGTTTCATCCCTCGCAAACTTAAAAACTAAAAAAAACCAAAAACACACTTCATAACTAGCCTGATATCAGAACATCACAAGGAAACACACCGACATCTTTTACACTTATAGAGAGAGCCCTCTCTGAGTCCAGGAAGGCTAGGTCCTTGGGCTCCAAAGCTTGGTTTGATGTTACATCGTCATTTGGCTAGCCAATCGGCCGAATCATGGGACCCTAACATAATGGCGATCACGGTGGGACTTTGAGTCAAAACAACCTAGGTATCCCTTAGGAACTCTCAAAATCTCAGTCAAATTTAGAAGAGTAGAATCTGGTTGTCTCACCATCCTAGCAAAATGATGAAGTCGGTTATAGGAAATTCTTCGCCTCGGGACTACATAAAGCACAAGAAAAAACCACAAAAAACTCCCTTAGATTGGTTTTTGATAGTAGTGGTGGACCATACAAATATACCTCAAAACAACTAAAAATCCACTGTGACTCACTAGCCTCTAGTAGGCCTTACTACCTTGCTAATTTCTAGAATACCATACGATTTTGCACCTCATCGCCACCCTAACATAATGGCGATCACGGTGGGGCGTGTTAAGGTTCTGCGCAGTCTAGCAAACTTTGTAGACTCCTTAGTCCTTCAACTTTTAACCAAACCATCGGCCTTTAAGTGTTCGAGTAAGCTCTGTTTCACCCATCTTAGAAAAGTGATGAATCAGGTTCTGCTGCTCACCCACATCCTGAAACGCACAAAAAACTCGGAAAAAAACCCACAAAAAAAGAAACTCCCTTAGATTGGTTTTTGACGGTGGCAAGGTGGTGGACCATACATATATACCTCAAAAACAACTAAAAATCCACTGGCGACTCCACTAAGCTCTCGTGACCGCACTATTTACTAAGCTCCGGACTCTTATCAATAAACCTACCCCATCGCTCACTAACATAGCGGGAGATGGTAAGACAACATGAGTACATAATAGTCAGCCAAAATCTTATAGACTTTTGGTCTTTTGATGCCTAAACAATGACGATCCATAGACTCATTTTTTTAGAGTAAACTCTTTTGTTCCCTCATCACCCTAGCAAAGTGTTGAAACAAGTCTAGGATACTTTAACAAACAATAGAAATTTTGCACATAAAATTCAGAAAATCCAAAAAAATTCTCGAATTAGTCTTGGTGGTGGACCATAGCTATCTTCCATAACAACCCGGTTCACACAGCGACTCCACTAATCCATCCCGTTACTTTGACCATCCTTCACCTTAGTAAAATCTTAGAAAACCCACTCATCCGAACATTCACCAATATCATTCTCTCCAAGCTACGGATGCAAAAATACGCACCGAAGAATCGGTACGAGATCCCATCCAGACCTAATCCCCCTGTCCGCCAGTAGATAGCCAGAGAAGATTCGCCAGCGACTTCGCGGCCAGTCATCCGCTACTTGAAACCCGTCCATCAAGTAGAACAAGATACGTACCTAAAACTACTTTGGCCTGCTTCAGTTACCTTTTGAACTAGAGTCATCACAAACTCTTTGGAGAAGAAAATCATATAGTAAGATAAACTTTGACGATCTTGAACCCCTAGACCCACCACGAGTCCTATTAGAGAAGTTCACATACCACTCCTCCACGATTTCCCGGCTTCTTTATCAGTTTGGTTTCCTATCATCCCGAATCATAAAACGGATCACTAGTCAGAATTCATCCGCCACACACGGTCAAACCACCCTTTGTTGAACCCCTTCATTTCATCCTACAGTCCTCATCTTGCACAGCATCCATCGGCTCCGGTCATGGCATCCCAGCACAAAATGCCTTGCCCACATACTGGTGTTACCACCACCCTTGGCTCCTCTCGGAAGACAAATATGGAACAAAATCCCACTTTCTTTGGAGAAGACACCACCACACCTCGACGACATATAAGTAGAATGAATGATGCTTATGAATACCTAGAGGTGCAAGGCAGTGTCAGAATGAAATATTTGCCCAAAATATTGGTGGTGAACCTAAAGCATGGTTCAAGGCTTAGCTCCAAACGATTATCCATAATATCCCCGAACTACATCAAGTTTTCGAAAACGGTGGAAATCCGAAGAACCCATTCAAATCTGTGAAATATAACAATCTAAAACGGGAAAATGGAGAAAGTGTCCAAGCTTCTTGTCTTGGGTTCAGCAGTGTATATAACTCCCTCCCACCTCATTTCAAACCTCCACTTGGTTTAGCTTTGGCAAAATTTCACGAAGGGTTTTTGATCCGGACATGACATATCATGCGAGAGATAAGGATCCCCCTACCTTGGAGGAAATGCAACAAATAGCTATAAAAGCGAGATGCTAACAAAAAAGAGCTAGAACTAGATCGAAAGAAAAGTCACATATAGAGATGAGGTCTCCACTTCATCACCTTCCTAGATCCTAGAATAGATGACTTAGTCAAATCCATGGCTAAAATGTGGAAAAAAATCAATGAAAAAGCTCTGTTAGGGACGACCAGCAAACCCTCCCGATCAGAAAGCCAAGAGCAAAACTTTGGGAGGGAACTGACCCCAAAACGGAGACCGAGGATAATGACCAGCAGTTAGGCCACCATTCAATGAAAACTATGTGGAAGAAGATGAAGTAGGGATACGAGAACCTCTTGATGAAAGTCACTCCCAAACCTCATAGGTTATGATTGTGAGAGTGAGTGTACCTCACGGAAGAAGAACAAGCCCTTCTTTTTGCATTCAGATGAGGCCAATTATGAAGATCTTGACGTACATATGGGTACAAATGCCATTATGAAGCTCACGAACGTATGACCTTAAGTAAAAGAAACCAAGATAATGTCAAGAAAGATAACTCGGATACTGCTAAAGTCCCTAATACCATCCTCGAAAAGGTAGACAATGACAAAATCCGAGGTTGAAAAAGAAGCTGACCAAAGCAAAGCTAAAATTACCCATACTAGTCCTCTCTCGGTACTCCCTGATACTTCTACAAAGTCACCAAACTCTTCTCGCCCAACAAATCCCTAAACAAAGCCAACAAGCTCGGAACATGACAAAGGTCTTAACAGAAAAGCGACAAACATATCTAAGCTTCAAGTGCCTTTCGGCTTTGAGCGAAATCGCTAAGATCAAAATCACCATGCCTCTTACTTGAACTCATTGCCCAAAACTCTTATAAATCCCAAGTACTAAAGGTCTTAAATCTAGGGAATGATCTGGCTCTTGTTAATCTCAGCAGTGACATTCACGAGGTATTGTTTGGTCCAAAGGTAGAGAGAACCAAGAGAGGAGTTACTCTTCCATTTTACATTAGCCTAAACATCCCACGACCAAATCCTCCTGATGACATGTCTTGGACTCGACCTCTCTTAATCTTATGCCAAGGTAGTAATGGAAAGATTAGGCTTGGAAGTCACAAGACCATACAAAGACTTGTATTCATTTGATTCAAGCGGTCGATGGGTTTGATCAAAGACCTTTATTTTAGTCTAGCCCAAATGTAACTAAACATCTAATCATGGATATAGTGGTGTGAGACATTTCCTCCCAATTGTCGGATGCTTCTATAGATCTTAGGGAGCCAAACTCCAAGGGAATATCCAAGAAATTTGGACATGTCATACCTACCATTCAGTGTTTGGTGGAAACTGAGATCCTCACAGCGAATCACACATGAAATATGGATGCTTGACCCACGGAATAGAGCCGGAATAACATTCCAATGTGGCTGTAAAACAGACTTAAACTGCACAGCTGGCACACATTGGTATGGCTGGAAGAGTGGAAAGAAACCAATATAGACTTAGATCAACCATGAGTTGTCCCTGGTGCCTTATGATGGGCTTGGACACTCAAAACTACCATGATCATGAAACAAATTTATGTCTGGAAAACAGTTCCCTACAGTAGGACTAGAGCAAGAAGCCCAAACCCTCATGTACTATCAAGCAATTCTCTGCAGCTTTAATAAAACACCAATGATAACGTGAAATTTGTTTAGGGTAAAAAGTTTTAGAAGACCTACACATCATAAACCTAAAACACCAGACACAGGAGCAAGGGAGTTTAATGTTTCTACCACACCTGAGATTCACCCATCATGTGACCCACTCTCTTAAATGCAATGCAGAGCGCATAACTTGATGGCCGACATCTTGAAAAATGTGGATAGACTCCTTATAATGAGGATGTGATTATAATCGTATACTGAAGAATATCTGAGAAATTGGCTCCTTTTTGTCCTTTCATGAAAAGGCTTAAATGCAAAATCAGAATATGTGCAAAACCTAATTTCTCTGAAGGAAAAAATAAAAAAGGAAAACACGCCATATCACTACCTCTTATAAAGAACAACATAACAAAGTCAACTTCCTACAGCTGAAACAATGAAATGATCGAGTTAAAATAGTATTTATGAATACACTTTGATTTTAGAAATAATAATACATCTATATATAAATCATGTTTTCTACCCAGAATATATAATTCATAATTAAAAATACTTTTAATCATGTTTTCTTACAAGACCATCTTTGGATCCCAACAATCATAGATTCTTTGCCAAGTAGACAACAAGATTTTCAGTTTGGAGGTATACGTTTTCAGATTAAAGTGCAAACCCTTAATATAAAAGATACGTTTTGTAAGGCCATGTTCCGGGTTTTAAATTTACATGTTACCTTTATGATACAGTGTCCTATCTATTTTAAGAATTGCAAAGGTACATACAGTATACACAGAGAAAGCATACGGTAAGGAAAGGGTGAAATCGGATATCGAAGAATTACGGAGAATCTTTGGGCCGAAGATTCATGAATCCCTGTATGTTGGAAAATTTCCCAAATTTTTTTTCTTTTTTGGGAGTTGAGTGGGCCAAGGGTGAAGAGGAGATCCTTGCGAGGATAAGATACTGAAATTCCGTCATTTCCAGATTTTTTGAGTTTGAAAACACTTTCGGTCATTGTACATACCATGGTTTGAAATATTGGAAAAAATAGAAAAGTCAAAAAACAGGTAGCGAGAAAAGAAGACCGAGTGAAAGATGGAGCTCAGGCCCCATGTTCCAAAAATAGTCTTTAGGAGGCAAAATAAGTCTAAATGCCGCTACTAGTGCTTCAATGTCTTGTTGACTATCAACTGTCATGTTGAGCACTTTTAAATTTGTTTCTTGTCTGATTGATTATGGAATGATCGACATTGTGTAAAGTTGACTTATCACGGAAACTCAGATGAGAGGGTCGTTCCATGCTAAAACGGGCAAGGAAAGCAGGGGATGAAAAACTTGTTGTATGTAGCCGCTTGTAGTTTCCTTTAATGCAGAATAACATTTGTGTACAGAAGCTTGTCTTTTGTCGCCAATGCATGACAAATCGAGTGCCTAATCTTTAGGATTTGATCATTTTTGAATTTCATGTTGTAGATTAGAGAATGAAATCTTTTAATCATGCCTAATCTTGTGATCTGATCTAGTCTTAGGTAGAGAAATGGAAGAGTTCTCGACGTGAACAGAATAGAGTAAATAGATAGGTTCGTTGCAAAAAGAAAAAATGTGGGTATCCAATTTTAACTAGTTCAAAATGCGCCAAAGGAAAAATGGAAGATAGTGGGGTGAGCCGTGTTCGATGATAACCATCTTTGTCACTTTGAAGCAACATCAGAAGGATGAAATTTTGCTTTGATGGACAAAACACAGGTCTTCTCGTAAAATCTGGTCCAGGACACCCTCTTGACGAGGCCCTCTAGAGCTGAATTGCTGACGCAGGTACCCATGTTAGTGGTGACTATATCTGTTTGGTGCTAGGCCCGTTCATGCTCGTGTCATCTGGAAAACCCTCCCAAACTTTTTTGCCCTTCTACCTTTCGGTTGTTACATCTCGAAAATCAAAGCCTCTATTAATCATTAGCCTATCTAAGCATTCTTCTTCGATGCGCCATCGACAAGGAAGAAGATTATACATTTTAAGGTATCCCCTATCTTGGAAGTAGCTTTAAGACAGCTACTGCCAGCAGCAATCATCAAAAGAAACCAAAAAAGCTCACGTAACGAGACCTACCATGACCGACCTCTTACTTTGCAAAATGGAAATTGAAAAACAGCCCTAAGTGTTTATCATAGATCTAGTAACGCATAAACCCCAATCTCAGAGTACAGCTCGTGGGTTTTCACAATGTTCTATAGTTTTCTATAAAGAGCGAAATATACTTCATCTCGGGATTAAATGCTTGATCTACGGTTAGAGGAACAAGCTGCTTCTAAATGTCGTATGACGAGATGAGCCCCGAAAAAACAAAAGTCACTCAGACCCTTCTGACTCTTCTCTGTGTGAAAATCACGATGAAAAAGGTCACCTTTGTCTCGACAAGCGGTAAATTTTCGGGCCGACCTCCTTCATTTACAGAAAGCGAAGGTTACGGCGCCTCCTTGTCCATAAACGGGCGCAGGCCAAATATTGACTTGCGAATGATGGCGGTCAGGTTTGGCTTAGAATTAGGCTCCCTGATGAAACGAGGATCTCCGGGTTTTATGAATTTGATAATAGATGTAACGAACGAGTTTGGAATATTTTAGGAAAAATGCAGTCGATAAAGGTCATGCAAAGCTTTCAAATCATGAGAATTGTTGAATGAAAGGCTTGTCATGGGGAAAATTCCAAATCATAAATGCCTTCTTATATCCTAAGATCAAATAGAACAGGATATTCAGCAATGCCATTACAGGAGAAAGCCCTTGGTTTTCAAAAAGCATTAACCTTCATAGTCACAAGAGTTAAGCACAACTCCAGAAATAAATACTTAAGATGACCAAAGCCAAATGATAAATATGGTCCCCACTAGGCAGTCTGGGGAAACAGTGTGTTGTGATTAGGGTTTCTTCTAGCTCTATAATCGCATGATAAAGATAAGATTGATGTTGTTCAGTGGTTTACTTACACCCATTGAGAGAAAGAACTGTGTCAAACATAGTGGTCAAAAAACCTTCGGATACCTTGCCCCATTGAAGAGCCTCCTCCATGCATGAGTAGATGGCCAAAGCATTGCAAGTTCTTGAAGAGTAGTTGATATAAAATACAATGGAAGGACACAAAGAAGAGGTAAGATAAAGTCATTGCACGGAGTAAGTATTCTTTGTTTATGAGCAGAATATTTTCCTTTTCAGGCACATGTGAGGCAATTTTTGTAGTGGAAAAGAGAAATATTGAACATGTTAACCTTTATTGATGCCCAAAGGAGCAGTTTAACTTTAGATAATTTAAAGGCAAGAAATCATAGAATGTGGAGAGAAATTAAAGTGTATGTACAGCTTATTTTGTCAAAAGATGCACCCAGGTCAGAGGAAGACACCTTAAACCACCACAGAACAAAGATTACTGTCACTATTTAAACGATAAATGTAACCATTGTATATCATTTCCTGAAAGAATACCATCAAGTCCAAACGGATAAATAAAGTTTAAATATATGATGATAAAAAAGAAATCAAAGCATATAAATAAAAATTGTAAACTCTAAGCAGGAAATGCCTTCATTTTGAGAAAGACTTCTGTGTTTAAAGATAGCAGTGGGTTCTTGTTTATGTATTTCAAATAAACAAAAAATGAAAGTATCCATTGAAGGTGTCTTAAAAGAGTGAGACAAAGTCACGAGGGTCATTGTCGAAATTCAAAACCAAATTCGCAACTTGGGGTATCAAGCATTTTTTGAGCAATTTGAGGTTCTTGCCGATTTAGGCCGCGCGACATGCACGGATACGTGCGCGACGTGCACAGTCAGACACACGGGGCCCTTTGTCGGCGCGGCGATGCCTGTCTGCAGGTGTATGTGTGCTAACACAAAACAGCAGGCAAACAGAGCGGGCAGCAAGCACCTTTTGCGCGACGTGTTTTCTTCAAGGGTGCCGCGCAAGTGTTGAAGGTTTAATATTTCTTTCAGCTTTAAAGCAGGTGTTTTTCACCAAAAATCAAAGATATTTGCATCATTTCCCCCTGCAAACTTCAAAAAGTTTATTTGGTAAAATTCCAAAAGGAGGCACCTAAAAAGGCGAGAGGAAAAATTGTTATGAAGAAACTATTATATTTTTTGTGAGTTATTTACATCAAAAGTAAAGGGCTAAATTATTCAAAGACACATACGAGGAGAAAAGGGCGGGGTTTGAGATTAAGGAGTGAGCTTGTGTCATCTTAAATCTGATCAAGAGCGGTTTTCTGTCAAGCAGTGTTTTGATTAAAGGGAGATTTTAGATTGTGAGAAATACGGACCTAATTACGATGAAGAACTACGCTGTCATCCAAACAACTTCCTACTAAAAGCAGGTGGTCACTGGTGAAGTTTGACATTTTATTGTTTTGAAAAGCTTCAAAGTATCTCTGTCCTAAAAGCTTAAAATAGTCTTCTAAAGCTACATCATTTTACCCGACCACAATGTTTCTTTTGTCTAGACATGCATATGCTGATGATTACAGCAGAGATACAAAATAAAGGTGAAGAAAGTGGGCACATTTGACAATTGAAATATTTGAAAGCCTCCTTGAACAAGGAGTTTTTGTGTATAGGTTGGCATCTAAATTTAAAAAACGAGTAATCATTGGCATTTTCTCATTTACTACTTCAGCAGAGTTACCTTTTCATTCTTTATATTTTCTCCACATAATTTGTTAAACAAAAGAGTTTCCAAGGTGGCTTGACATATTGAAGGAGACAGAGGTTGTTGGTGATGGTGTAACATTGGGCAGAAATGCAGGTGATGGTTGATCCTTTAACTTCTGCAAGAAAAGTGTCCTTCATAAACACGTATGTGTTTTTCATCTTGCTAGATGCCCTCTTTTCTGCCATATTATCATTTTGAAAAATGAATTCTTCAAAAGACTCAGGTCTGAACGGTGCAACGAAAGGAATGAGAGTTCGTTGATGGGATTCTAACTTTGGAGCGGAAATTACAAAAGTAGTGTATGTATTTCTTAAAACTTCACAGAAGACCTACACTACAAAGGAAGCGGGGTTGGTGGTGATTGCATTTAACATTGAGGCAGAGGTACGGTGTAGTGTTGGCTTTGAAATTCTATACGTCGAAGGTGGTTTCCCTAAAAGCACTATGCATTGATTTTACACCTAAACTAGGTACGCATTTTCACTTTTTGTAGTGTGTATCATTACGAAGATTTGTTGACGAGAGAGTTTCCAAAGGTGACGGCCACATTAAAAGTGGGGATTTGTTGATGAAGAAGTTAAACATTAGGAGGTAGAAGATGCTAAGAATGAGATTTTAATATTGAAGATTAGTCTTATAGATGCAAAATGCAAGGGTTGGTTGATCTCTAACAAACTCACCAAGACCAGTGATTGCTTAACACTACATACGGGAAATTTATATATCATATTGTCTCATCTTTATTGATGGTTTCCTATTAAGAATTTTACATGGTAAAGTACATCGAGTTGAAACACTTTTAAGAAGTACGAAGGTGGTTTATTCAAGGAAACATTGCTACATTTTATTCAAAACCACGGTGTCCATATACGTCCAAACAGGTCTCTAGTGGCCGGTTCAATCCCGAGCGGAGGCATTGTTCATACGATGCAAAGGTAGTTTGCCTCTTCCAAAGTTTGGTCAAAGTCGAATGCCACTCAAGCGAGATCACAAAATGGGGTCCACATAAGAGATATGAGCCTATCTCCATAGAAGAAATCAATGCCCATATCATCAGCACTCAATTTCCGCAGTAGGTTGTGCGGTTACCGCACGAGAGAGATGAAAAGTCAAGAGTTTCTCGCCACTTACACATTTGTGCGCTTTGAGATTCAGGTCCTGACTTGCTGATTAGCGGGTCTTGATTTCAAAATCTCCCCAAGGTATCGAGGGCTACCAGATCCGTATCATGGTGAAAAGTGTGGTTGCGCAGGCGTCTGTGATGCGGGAGGATTATAACCTTTCATCAAGCACGAACATGGGGAAACCATCCTTTTATTTTCCCCTTCTCCTATCTTCTTGGCAGAGTTATGCTCGGCGGTAAAGCAATACAACACGAATGTTCCGCATGAAGGGAGGTTTAACGATTTATGCCTATCGTGTCCGCTTGTTGATGCATTTTACTGGCTTGGCGAAGCTAAACCTTCCATACTTTTTGTCCAAAAGCATAGAAAATGTGACTATTTGCTTCCAAAGAAGGCTCCCACCTCGACGATACTTCTCTCTTTCATCATTCCTTGATGAATTATCTTCTTACACCATTTGAAGAAGAAAAGGGGTTTCATGGGATTCATTCATTAGCCATGCGAGATTTGTACTTTGTCCCTCTGTTCCTGTGTCTCCCTACTCGGCCACTGTCGCCAAGCCCGTTTGCCTTTGTCTGTTAGGCCTACCCTAAAAACTCAAGATGACCGCGGGCGGTCACTTCGAGGGGGAAAGGGGCGGGTGAACCACGGGGGGAGAAAGAAGGCGGTGAACAGCGGCGACTGAGATTGAGGGAAAGCGACAAGTATGGAAGGAGAGAGCGGCCGACTGAGACGGAACAACGGCGAGTTGGAAATCGGTGGACAACGAGCGGTTGAGGGGGTGAGTGAGACGCGACGGTTGGAGGTTGATGAACAACAACGAGCCGGTAGTTGAGGAGCGACGAGTTGGGCAAACAGTGAAGCACCTTTTGAGCCTAAAGCTGGACAAGATGTTGAGGAAGGACGGTAGTGGGCACACTCCTTGAAAGTGACAAAAACATTCCTAAAAGGAAATTGCCCAAAAGACAACTAAAAGCTTTGAGGAAGAAAACGCTGATTGCGTGTCAAAGGCAAAAGCATAGTTGGAGAAAGTGCCTGTGGCGGAGGCCAATCGGTACATCTCCCTATCCCAGCGATGACGGTGATAACGAGAACCCCGCATCCTTGAAAACCTCCTCATTCACAAGGAAAGGAAAATTGAGGTGTTACGAAGATCTTCAAAGGGCGAGGTACAAACAAGCTGTTGGAGTTGAAAACAAACAAATGAAGTTTCATGCGGCCATTCGTACGCAGGGCAGAGGCGATCAGAGTATAAGAAAAGGGCGAGAAAAGGGCGCAAGTAAGAATTGAAGAGCTTATTGGCGAGTTTGATGATGAAGGAAAGAAGAAGATCAGCCTGGCGGAAGAGGCCTAGAACCATCGGGCACGAAGAGCCTTAGAGAAACGGAGAAGCGAAGAACAAGCTCATTTCGAAGCCTTTCCTCTCCTTCCTTGCCCTCCTTGAAGGGAAATTGAGGAAAACAAGAGCTTGGCTTGAGAGGGCCTTCTTGACATTTGGGAAACAAAACGAGAAGGAAAACGGGGATGTGAGCACAAAGAGAAGAGGACTCTTCACTTTCGGAAGCTAAATCGGTTTTCCGGGCGAGGTGGGGCGGCGCGAAGAATTGAAGGGGTCCCAGAGGAGGGCGCCTAACTGTGGAAGAAGCAAAAGCATATCATCCCTTCGTCTGTTTGACACCAGCTTCGGAGCATGTTTCTATGGACCCTTGAGGGTCATGCATGCCAATTTTGGGCCTGTTTCGGCAACTTTTTGTTTTTTGGCATTTTTTTGGGTTTTTTGGCCAAAAGCTCATAAATTCGCCATTTCGGTTTGATGAGTTTTCAGGGAGAGGATGATACCAATGGTACCATAATTCCATGAGCAGGTCTCAGGCTATTTTCGGGGCATTTGAAGATAATTAACACAATTGGCATGACCTCATTTTGCACATTAACCGCCATATCGGCCATTCGCTATTTTACCGGGTTTTTACGCCGGAGTGCAGGTTTTTGAGGGACTTTCGAGAGATCAGATTGAGGTGATTCCATGGCCGGAAAGCAGACACGAGAGAGATTTCCAACGAGCCATCATGACACTCCATTTCAGCATCGGGAAGGTTGCCATTTGCATCCGGCCAAGTGGAGGACCTTTTAGAACGCAATATGAAGTATTTTTTGTAATTTTGAACTCCAAAAATGCTTTCCCAAATGTGCGTTAGCTATTTTTATCATTCGGAAATCATGTAAAGTCAATATAATTTCACGTTTTTAGCATTTTTTTAGATATTTTATGGGATATTTTGTGCCTTGGGCTTAGAAGCCTCGAGGACAAGTTGGAATATTTTGACTTGGCCAATGGGATAGCTAGTTGCTCCATGGGGTTTTCCTCCCTCAAGCCTATTTATTCCATGGTTCTCATTGTAAATCGAGAGGCTGAAATTGAGGAGAGAATGGTGTTAGTGTGAGCTTTGATACACTTGAGTTATGATTTTGGAGTACACCTCTTGGATGCTTTTGGGAATGATGAAGGATTGTTGATGGATTCATGACATGGTAGAATGGTATAGTGCTTCTTAATGTGTTTTGTCTTCTGGTTGCTATCACCTGTATTTCTTGCTGCCTGGTCCCGATGAGACAAATTTTGAGATATGCCCATGGGAGGCACCTCAAATCCACTGATTCTTCATAGCTTGATATTTTTTTCTTCTCCTTAGTTATGCTAAAGAATTCTTAAGCTGCTCTAGTAACTTAGGTATTGTTGCTAAGTTTTATTTATAAGTTCTATGTATGTTGAGTAGGATGTATGGTTTGCCCTACTACCCTACAAAGGCACTTATAGTTATAATCACTAATTTTCTCTTTGTTGATTTGTTGATCATCTTGTTGAACGAGGAGGCCTAGTCCCGATCTAGCCCTTTGCCTAAAAAAACTATGAAAACTTATTTGTCCAGTGCCCAATGACTTAAGGCTAATATTTGAGGCGTTAGAGCATAGTTTATGAGTTGTTAGTTTTGTCTCCTTGTGTTTTCCCAAAGTCGATAGCCATTTCCCAGGGGTTAGAGGGTCTTATACCTCTATATGGTGAATAGGCAGGATACATGTATTAATTAGCTCTAACGTTGCATTTAGCATGATTAATAAAAGCTGTATAACATGTTTATGTCTGCTATTAACTAGTTACCATGAAATCTGTCTCACCAACTTGTTGTCCACTTAATCCATTTTTACCGAGATCCCTTCTCTTAGTAAAGATCAAATCGGCCCTACGAGCGGCTTACATGTCCCAACTGTCCCAGCTTCCCTTGACTACATTTGACCCCACGCCAATTTATCTACATCTTGTTATCCGGTTATGTATTTGATGGGTTTACTTCCTACGAGCTTAAAAACAAAAAGAAACAAACACATATACTAACAACTAGCCTAATATCGGAACATCGCAAGTAAACACAGTATCTTTTACACTTATAGAAGGCCACTCTCGGGTCCGGGAAGAGCTGAGTCCTCGGGCTCCCGACCCCGGTTTGATGTTGCACGTCATTTGGCTAGCCCGTGCGTGAAATCACGGGACCCTGGTAACAACTCCCAGGAAAAGCTGACTTGAGTATCTGATCACCTGAACCGAAAGCAACAAGTGATCGACACTCCATAACAAAACGAGGCGGTACACACATTCGCACTCACGAAAAAAATAAATTTTTAGCACGAGCATGTATACCCTCTCTCATCTTCTTTTGGAGCTACGGCACCAATAATATTTTCTAAAGAAGATGATTTCTTGTAAAGGTAGTTGTTTTTGCGGAAAAGTACAAACCATCCATAGTATCTTGAAAGTTCTAGAGTAGATGTCGTTCTACCCCTAGCATGGTAGAGTCCTCATCAACTGCATATCACGACATCATTTCTCCATGAAAATCAACACCGCAAGGTCACCTCATATCCAACCGTTTTTATCATCACCCTCTTCTGCACATGATAAACATCTGTTAAGTCGATGAGCCTACCTCATAGCGCTTGTCATACATAGTAGACCATATATATCTAAAAAAAAAAATTGACACTACGGACATACCACTTTAGTCCGAGAGCTTCTCATGCCCATCCATTCTCTTTCATGTATGAGTCAAATGTACCATGGCCACAAAAATATAAAATCTCCTTCCGGGGACGATCGGGTTGTCTGAAAAGATAACGCACCACCGCGCCTCATTTCCCACCATATCCACTAGCATAATCCCCATCGTGATACTTTTTTCATCTGCTTCATCAACCCCACATGAGACAACCAATGGGATTACTGCCCCCGAGAAAAAAAAAAACCTTCCTCCCGCCCTCGGTGATGAACACTTTTCATGTTTTAGGAATTTTAGTCTACGTGTTTTGTACAAGCAAACATTATTTTATTCTTTTTGGTAGTACACAAATGCGCAAATGGTACTTCATCCTTCCTGCTGTCATTCATCTTTTTCTCCCATAGCGACAGTCCTTGAACACCTGCAATGATGTTACACCCCTGGTCACAAGCCATGCTTTGACATTCCTGAGTTTTATAGCCACCACAAGGCATCCTACCAGCCCGAGGATTTCCCCATGGATATAACTATGACTACGCCATGCGCAGGCGCAATCAGCCTCGAGGCCACTGAATTTCCATCGATTTTCGGTCATCCCCGCGCAGCATGCACCCATGTTAAAACCATCACAATTTCGGGTCCACAGGCCCCACGCCCTGTCGGCGGGCTTCCCCTCATTCGTGAGGCAACACCGACTTCAACACCTCTTTTCCAAAGGGAAACCGCTTCCTTGGATGCCCTTCTCCATACGGGGGCATCCTCAGGGACGGAACTATGGGAGAAATCATTCCCTGAATGTCCTTGATCTGAGAATAAATGGGCCAAAGAAACTTTCATGTCAATATGGTATCATACCTTACAACCATTTCACTTTGATCAAATCTGTTAAAAGACTATTGCTTCCATAAGTGTCTCTTGTCAACAGTGCTTACAGGAAGGGTCCAACCAACACCTATATGATCCTGATACACAACTATGTGCCATACAATTTTACACATATGGGTACCATATTCCACCTATTGTAAAAAGAAAAAAATTCCCCCAGGCAACAACAATCATCGTCGACAACCACCAATATCACTACAGCAATGGTAACACGGACAAAACATATACTCTGTCGTTTTGTTTAACTATTTACAACATTACGAGCATGGACATCCTGCCTCTCAGAAAAATTGTATATGTATTGTAAGTGTATTTTATATAGGGATCCCTTGGGACATGGTAATTCTTGGAAATGGTGCGGGGGGTGTTTTCAATTCAAGCTTTCATACATCTCTCTCTCTCTCTGTCTTTTTGATACGAGAAAAAGAAACTATAGTATTGTTTGTTTATACGATTCTTCCTAATTCACATTAAAAGGAAGCGATAGCACGGAAAATCATACAACGGAAAGATGACATTAATTAATGTCGGAAAAGATTCCTGGTGGAAAATACGAATCTCGAAATTATTTAAAATTCTCCGGGTTTGGGAAAATCAAATTTGAACTAGTCCTAAATGCTATTTACCAACGCAATCATTCATGAAGAGCGCCTTTTGCATGCTTTTTATCGTGTGCGCAATCACGAGTGAAATATGGGATCACACAAAGAAGGACAAGTCATTCCTTACTTGAAACGCCTAAGGACAACCACCAACGCCTCCTTGAGCACAGAAAGTGAGCACCCGATGAATATTTGGAGCACACAAAGGAATCATACCCTCTCCTGTGGGTCACGATCTGATAGCTGCCAAGAGAGGGAAGGAGAATTCGTCTCTTATCCTCAGGCCACCATAGGATGAATAATTGGTGAACACATTTTTATGTTGACGCAATTTGCCCAGAAATACCGTGATGTGTGAGATGGAGTGAAGAATGAGGGGACTCAATTGTTGTCCATCCAACAGTTCAACCCAACACGGTAGAGAGAGAGAGACTGCCCAAGGGTAGGCTTGGGATAAAATCCTTGCATCAAGACCTAGAACCATTGTCTAGGGGCCCTTTGGCAAGAGGGTAGGAGATTTTCTCTTATTACTATCAGTGTTCAATAAGAGGGGCCTAAAACCACCATTTGCATTATTGTTTGCGTTTGACTCTTTTGAGCTTATATTTGTTGTTTTAGTTTTGGTTGTTTTGGTTATATATGCATGCTTTTTCTCTCTGGTATGCTTATGATTCTAACTTGTTCCACTAACTTGCTTGACTCCACTTCTTTTTATGCTGTTACTAATAACTTAATGGGGTAAACCACACCCCTTGAATGGTGTGATTTTAACTGCATACATGCAAATACACATTAAAAATCCCCATTGAATAATTTGACCCTCGTTGGGTTTGGCGTTCTGGTTTTATACTCTGTATCATTTTAATCAGAATTTTGTAAAAGAAATAGGGCATATTGATCCTTATATATATGTTTTATTGTAACTAACATGATAAAGGTGTAGTACACTATGTCTGTTTCCACAGGTGAAGAACTTATAAATTATCAAAACTAGCTGCGCCCAAAGGTTCATTTAACCACTCCTTGGGATCTCCTTTAACCTGTCAAAATAACCCTTCTGTTTTTATCGAAAATTTCCAACCTTGTCTTTGAAATGTAATCCCTTGTGGTATAATTCACTGAAGATGGCAATTCTAAGATTCATGCAATATATTACGAGTCAAAGGGATGTATGTAGGTTGCCCACCATGGTTTCATCTGTTTGTAATTGTTTATAAACTCTCTTGTTAATCCTCATTGTCCCTTGAATTTTTTGAAGAAAACTTAATCAAAACTTGACTAATAGAGTTTCTCAATTGTTTCCCTACTCCATTGATCAATATTTGGAAGTATTTGAGTTTTGTTCTTGAAGCCATCTTGTGTATTTGATGTACCCATCTGTCATTAATTTCATCTTTGTAAAACAAAAAGTTGAAATCTTAGATGTAAATGCAGAGTGACTGAAACACCTCTTGTTTCTTTGCCCTTGTCAATCAATCCTCTTGTTTTCCTTTTGAAAATGTGAGCTTTCTACTTCAAATAACACAGAATTGTTGATGAGAGGTTTTGAAAACATAAAAATTCATATTTATATTATCCTACTCCTCATTTAATTCTCTTGTCCTCTTTAAAAAAACAATCCTGCGCGGCACAACATTGTAAAAACATTATTTTATTAGCAAAAAATTATTATTTCTTATACAAGTGTAACTGCTCTTCAATTTCATACAATTTTTTTTCAAAACATAGTATGATTTTTATAATTCAAATGCAACATGTATACAAGAGATTTTCTCATCCATTTCATCGAAAAATTCACGATAAATTCACTTGTTTTCTTCAAACATTCTCCATACTACGTCTCTGCCAGCAAAAATACAAAACATGTCACTTTGTGTCTTCTAACTCAATTTTTTTCTCCACAAGTTATTTCGAATCCTTTTTACCGAGTGTGATAATAAAATAAATCTATTACACAACTAAATTAAAACAATCTCATTGTGCAATTCGAACTAGAATTATTCATTCTTTGTTTTCATTTATTTCCATGTTGCATGTGAGGACGTGTTCAAGCTTACACAGTACAACGATGATCCTTGTGATCCTTGTTTGCTTCGATCCTCACGTGATCCTCCTTGTCAAGGTAACTTAGGTCTCCATTTGTGCACCAGTAGTTACTGATCTCATTGAAATCCTTACTCATTTACTCTTAATCAACAAAATTTATTTTGTTGGCCCGATGGCGGTATTTATGAATGGTGTCACAAACAAATATAACGCAATGAAAGGTTTTAAAAATCGAAATAGACGCTCCTTTAATAACTCTTGATTCGTTTTAACCATAATCTGAGATCTATTCATGCAACCTTTTGTTTTTTTAAACAACCAAATCCACATTTACTTCTTACCTTCTCCTTCACGGGGTTTTGCCTCCACATTAGCACGGTTGCTTACGACAAGTTTTCCCGTAGGATTTGTTGGCTTTGAAACTCTAGTTAACCCTTATACTCTGTTCCTATTCTATATTTTACGCATTCTTCTCATTTTATCTCTTCTATTTCTCACGGCTTCTTCTTGTCTTCTCTCCAGTCTGTGTTTTGTTTTGTTTTCACGAGTTGTAAACATGAATACGTGATTTGACTACATGTTCTTCCTCTCTTGCGAGGCTTTGGAAGGCGATGATGGTGAAAACGTGGCAGCAACTATCTCCAACGATAGCCATTTCGAGTCTTAACGATAGTGCAAATAGTCCTTGTAGCTTTTACACGAACCATTGTGTTATGGCGTTTGAAATTAATTTGACGGATTCTGTCATCGCTTGACGGGTTGTGCGTGTCTTTTCCTTATTTGTCATACGCTTTGGTGTACATTTTTTCCTTTGTTTTATTCATTATGAAACTCCTTTCACGTTTTGTTTTTATGACCTTCTGCTTCCATATTTTGCATCATCTCCATTTTCATATGCGCCATCATACTTCATCACCATATGCTATCTCGTCGTTCCTCCTACTTGCTGTATTACGAGTCTCATCACAGCATAACATACATCATCATTGTCATGCATTTGGTTTATCACCACATCATACTTTAGGTTGATTGCATTCATTTGTTTGTATTATGATTTCACACTTTTGTCTTGTAGCTGCGTCACCTTTTAGGATTGCGTTGTTTTTGCATTGTTTTGACATTTGAAATAGTTGCGCTTATCATATGACTTTTGAACTTTTGGGTTTTTCTCTTTTATTTAATTTTTAAAAATTGACCAATGTAAATGGTCCCATTTTTAAAATTAATGTTATAATGTTACTAACCTTTGTTTGTTGTATTGTAGGTCTTCCAAGGTTTAATGTTAACCTTTTGCTTATGATTCTCTTATTTAGTAAATAGGGTAAGGTATGGTATGGATAGACTATGTAATGTTTTATTGAGTAGTTAGGATAGAAATATGAATATCGATAGAATAGGGCTAAAAATTATAAATGATAGAATGTAGATGAAAGTATAGGTGATAAAATGTAAATGAAATGTACGTAATGTAGATGAAATGTGGGTGATGTAGATGAAATGCAGTTAATAAAAATGCATAACCAATACTAAATTAGCTTTACAATTCTAGAATATTTTCGAAAAAAATTGAAAATTTAAGAGTGATTTTTACTTCTTGTACTTGTATTCCCTCAAACCATTTGATAGTCGCAGTAGTATTGTTGTGTTTATTGTTACAACGACTCATGTAGACTATGTAAAAGCTTTTATTTATTCTTTGCATTTTGATTTTTATTTGAAATAATGTTGTTCGGGTTCCTTCGCCAGGATTCAAACTTTGACATTTTAGGTCCCTTGTGATATGATTGTCATTTGATTTTAGCTCGGGTCCCTTCTAACATTTTATATTTTCGGGTCCCTTCTGGCGTATTTGCGGTAATGTTTGAAAATTTCTTCTATCGTAATGATACGGATTCTTCTGAATAATTTTCTCTCAATAACAATTCGGTTCCCTTTTGTATATGTCAAATGATGTAGGTTCCTTTGTAATTGTATTTCTGAAGCCAAAATATTAGTTCAGATGTGAAAACTATTTTATTTTTTTTATTACACACCTTCCCCATTGTGGTTGACTTTTCCTCGAGTACGATGTCTTGGAAGGCATATCTTAAAAAAAAAAAATCTTGAGTAAAGTAAAATTAAAAACAAAATAGAATTCTAGTAGGAAAACAAGTTGGTTTTAAAGTCATGAATCGAGTTTGTATTGTGCAGTTTCTTGGATTTTCACAACCAAACTCTTTTATTATTTTATACTACCCCATTAGTTCCGAGATCTTAATCCATCAATTTTTCTCAGAAAATCCTCTTTATTTATAGGCTTATTGTAATTTTAAGCCTATGTACATTGTGACAAAACGAAAGCAGATGCTTCATCAATTTTTTTTATCTTGATAGCTCCATTGTCAAATATTTCTTCAATCTCATATGGCCCAACCAATGTTTATAATTTTTCTTTATGAAATCTTTGAACTTGGAGTTGAACAAGTGCCTAATCTCTTTACAGAAACACTTTATTTTGCATGAATCGATCATGCCATTTGATCATTTTTTCTTTAACAAGAGATGTGTGTTCCACTTCTTGCTATAGAAGTGACTACATCCGGTTGATTTAATTCCATAATTAACGTTGTTGTGCTTTGAATATTCATCCTAATTTCTTTGCCATCTTGTATTTATATATTTGAAATTCCATGGGTAATAGGACTTCTTTTCCATACACTAAGTGATATGGACTGAACCCGATTGTGTTTTCCAAGTTATTCTAGATGCCCATAGTGCATCTCTCAACTTCTACAAATGAGTCCTTTAAATTTCATTTTTATAGTCTTTTATCATGATGTTCTCTAGGAATTTGTTTTTTGATTCCACTTTTTCCGTTTTCATGAATGAGTACGGTGTTGATTTTTGATGTTTGATCTTGTATTTCTTTGTAATATCTTGAACAAGTGTGAATTGTGTGACTTGTTCGGTTAATATCTATCTCGGAAATCCATATCTTACAAATATCTCTTCAAACGAGAAAAGACACAACAATATATTATGTTGCACAGCTGATATTGCCTTTTCTTCCACCCATTTAGTTACATAATATGTACATAAAAGGATACTTCTTTCCATTGGATGGAGGGTTGATTGGTCCCTGAAATCTAAAAGCCCCTTGGATTTCAAATGGTTTAATCAGTACTTGTGTCTTTAATGGCATTTCATTTGATGTAGTGGTCTACCAATTCTCTTTAGAAGCTCTCACATCTTTTCACATAGGCCCTACGGTCTTTGAAGATTGTTAACGTGTGTAAGTTTGAACTTTTTATGCGCGTCCCTTTATCGAAAAATGACTACCACATGGTTCGTCATGACATGCTTTCAAAATTTCAATAATCTCATCTTCTCTTACACATTTTCTAATTATTAAATTAATGCAGTCAATAAGTCTCCATTAACTTGACTATATATAGCACTTTCTCTTGTGTCCTTATGTTTTTTTGTGTAATGAGATGGTAGGATGCCAAATGATAAATAGTTAGCTATATTTACAAACCATGGAGTTCGACATTTATAGCAAATAACGATGTTCTTGTACGAAAAATTATCTTATCTTAGTTTGGATCTGCAGGAGTGAATGTCTTATTGATAGAAAGTACGCATCTTATTATATTCCTAAGTCGATCTTGTCTTGCTTAATAATTAAATTCTTGCATTAATAACAGATACTAGTTATTCTGTTTTATTGATTGTTTATTCATCTTTTATTAATGAGAATGATCCATGTGAATATAAAATTGATAACTTTGTTATATAATGTTGAAATTTATTCACTTGCATGTACTACAACTAACATTTCTTTTTCCATAACGGTGTAATTCAATTAAGGTGTAAAGTTTTTTCGATGAATATATGACATAATTGAATTTATTCTATTCCACAGTGATGCTCCAATAGAAATGTTAGATGCATCATTGAAATGTGAAATGGCAGGCAATTAGGTCCTTGAATACGTGCAATTGATAATTTTTCTTTTAATTTTTCAAATGCATTTTGACGGTTATTTGTTCATTGGAATTCGACATCATTTTAAATGCTTGAATAATGGAAGAACGCTATTTTACTCAAATTTTAATAAATGTTGGAAAAACACGAGAGGGGGAATCGGTATTTAGTACGGAACAACAAAACTTTGATTTTCTTTCTTAAAAACCCATAGCTACTTTCTGCGATGCCAACCCACGTATATAAGGATATCCTTTACGAACTGCGTATATCCGGTGATTTAATTATGCATTTAATTCTTGACTTAGATCATTGCATTAATGTTCATCGGATATTTAGACAATAAAAGCAGTCGAAAGAACGAGAGAATAATCATCACACATAAGCAACACACATGGACACCAGGATTTTAGGTGGAAACCCAATTCGGGAGAAAACCACCGGCTAGTCATCTTAGTGTTCAATCTTTATTGTATTAAACTTCTTCAACATGTCTTGGTCTTCCGACTCCTTTCGGTACGGGGCACCCACTGCCAGAAGGCTACAACCTTCTCTTGTTTACTAGCCTCTCACAGAGGAAACTGCAACCCCACTGCTTTCGTTTACTAGCCTCACTGGAGAGGAGCTACTACACTGATATTAACACCAGCCTCTCTTAGTAGAAAGATTTTACTTTCGATGAAGGCTTCAACCCTCGGAACCACTTTGTAGACCCCGTTTCATCTATTTTCAAAGCTGGATCAAAACGACTTCAACACAATCCTTCACTTTATCGGCAAACATCCTTTCCCATTGCATCAAATAGAACGGTGAAACCACTTGTAACCGAATATCGAGATAGCCCGGACTTTAGAATAGATATACGAAACTCAATCAACTTTGAGCAATAATCGGTTCAAATTACATACGCGCTTTTCTTTAAACGGACCGCGTATATACGCGCGCCCCAATAAAGACAACTCGCGTATACATACGCTCCCTTTTAGAAAAACCTAACGGTCCATCGCTCCTTTGTTTGAACAGATCCCGGCCATGCGCGCACTCGCCAAAAACGAACGTATGTATAGATTTATAAAAGATAAACTTTGCGAACGGAACGGATACATGGACTTTTGATTTCTTCCAATATCTTCAATAGATTTGCGCCGGAGTCTTAATTACTTCTTTCGGGTCATCCTAGAGATTCATGTTTTCTGATCTACAATTTTGAACCTTCATCATATTCACGGGTGCATCTTATATTCAGATCCTATCGATTAAGAACGAGAGTTCAACCATGGATAAACTTTAGAGTGAAGTATTCGTTAAAACCCGGACACATGCACACCCTTTGCACAATGATTTTCTTCTCCTTATATAGATTTAGCTTTTCAATACCAGAGCCAAAACCACACAACATCCAATGGTTTTCCCTGGATGGGATCATAGACAATCCAAACGCTTCAATAAAATGGGTCAATACCATGGTAGTAACCCCACACAGTTTTTACAAATTTAGACGCAGTGGGCATAAACGTATTGTACGTGCATTTCCGCCGTGCCTACGCTACTTCTCTTAGACAAACCCGCGTATGCCTTGAGACACACAATTTTTCATCATTGTTCTGGCACATCTTTTAAAATTCCTTTCATCATTACATCGAGTTGCTCTATAGACACATCACATCATTAGATTTACATCATTACCAAGTCCATCAAGTCAAAATAACTTCATCAAGTAGGATTTGCATCAAAGACAACACTCTGCAACATATTGTAAATTATCTTAGTTCATCAATTAGGCCATCAAGGAAAACACATGCCAAAAATCTCCCCTTTGGACTTGATAGCGGCCACGATAGTGTTGGATCACCACATCGAATGGGCTCCAAAGACATGTCCCCTTATTGAAACGCGAAACACCATGTCATTCTCCCCATTTGACATCAAGGGAAAAAGGGCGGATCAAAACCATCCTCATGAAAGAACAACGTTGTAGATGCGATGTGCAACGAAGTTACCATGCTCCCCCGAGTTCATCTTTAAAGAACTTCAAGTATATTTCCAAATGAAAGAATACATGACTCTATAAATATGCATATCACAAGGAACTCATGCCCATCAAAGATCCAACCAAGTGGATTTACATATGAGACACAAGTACCCAACCAAGTGGGTTCTGATTTGAACAGGTACGACATGATGAATGTAAAATTTACATCAAAGGTCTCAACATGACCGTTACATCAAATTACAAATATGACTTTCTAAGTATTCCAGAATGCAAAAGGGACTTGAAGGTAGTCATATTTTAGAATCATAATACCAACAATGCATAATATGAAATAAGGCTAATGCTCCCCCCGAACACAGCCACATCGGTTTAATCCTTCATCTCCCCCCTTTGCTTGTGCATCTTGAACACTTTCAACGAGAAGATCATCAAGGCATCTTCCCTAATATCGAAGGAATGAAGACGAAATGAGATAAAACGCCACCGGAGATACCATACAATCGGGGAGATATTAATAAGCAGTCACTGAGATGTCTTTGAAAAATCTTGCCCGACCCCAAACAAAATTTAGCCGACAACTAACTGTCGCGACTTTACGTAGGATAAACTCGCGTATATCTTGTTGTATTTCGAAACCGCGTATCAATTTAATCTTCTAAATTTAATGGATCTTCTCTTTTGAGAGCGAACCAACACCAGTATTCGAGATATTCGAACGCTTCCACTGTGGCCAGAGGTTTGCTTGGTAAATATATTAGCAACTTGTTCTTTAGAGGGAACATACTCCAACTTCACCTTTTGTTCAAGCACTTGTTCACGTAAGAAGTGATACTTGATGGGAATGTGCTTATTATTTGAATTCATAACGGGATTTTTGAGATGCGATGGCACTTGTATTATCACACATAATGGAGATAGGAGTTGTACATTTGGTTGAAAATCTTTCGGGTTTGCATCATCCAAAGAATTTAGCTTGGTGGTACAACAATACGAAACGGACACATGTTTAGCCTGTTGTAGATAGAGCAATAGAATTTTTCTTCTTGAACCAAGATATGTAGGGCCCCATATAGATACCACCACTAGTTTTACGATCATCAACATTTCCATTGTCTGCATCCGTGTAAGCATGAAGAGTAATATCAACATTATTTGGATACCATAGTCTAAAGTCTTGAGTTCCTTACTTAGATATTTGAATATTCTTTTGACGACACAAAGGTGAGACTCTTTTGGATTAGCTTGGAATCGTCCAACAATCCCAAGCTTGCATACAAATGTACGATGCAGTACCCGGTGAGATAAAGTAGGCTACATCGTGATATGTATTCTTGATGATTCACCACGGGAGAATCATCATGAGAAGCTGGTTATGGGTTATCATTGGTGTACTTACGGGTTTGCATTCTTCCATGCCATACTTCTTCGAAATTTTGCTTAGGTCCTTTTGCTTGTGATAAGAATATACCATGCGGTTTGATGCACTTGCGAACGAGAAAGAATGTTGTTTCTCCAAGTAAGGTTGTTCAAATTCTTGTTGCATGACGAAGCAAAATTCGACTCATAGATTCTTCATTACTCCCAAAAATGATATCATCAACATATACAACCACAATCGATAGTTTATCATTTCCAATTTTTGTGTATAAGTTGCTAATAAATGGAATCCTTTGAAAATCCTTGTTGATGAAGATATTTTCAAGACGATAATACCATGCCCTTGGAGCTTGTTTGAGACCATATAGAGCCTTTTTAAGTCTACAAACAGATTTTTATCATTACCAAAAATGAATCCTTGGTTGTTCTATATAAACTTCTTCTTCTAGATCACCATTGAGAAATGCAGTTAACATTCATTTGATAAACTTTGATTTGTTGAAAACTTGAAAAAGCAAGAAACATTCTTGTGGCTTCAAGTCCTAAGCTACGGGAGCAAAAGTTTCTTCAAAGTCTATTCCTTCTTGTTGAGTATACCCCTTGCAAACCCGGTCTAGCTTTGTTTCTTATAACATCCCCATTCTCATTTAACTTGTTCTTGAATATCCATTTAGTTCCAATGACATTTTTATCATGTTGTCTTGGTACCAATTCCCAAGTGTGATTCTTTTCAATTTGATCCATCAGCTCTTCATTCATGGCTTGAATCCAAAATTCATCTTTGCTAGCTTGATTGACATTGTGAGGTTCAATCGTGGATAGAAATTCGATAGCTAGAATATCCCACGAGAGTCCTCCTTGTTTGTACACTTGATTCCTTGTCTCCCGAGATTTGAGTTTCGGGATGATTCTTTTGAACATATGTCCGGATGGATTTTTTCCGATAAATCATTTTAAGGTTGCTTATTGGATCATTGTCTATATCTATTTCTATGTGATGTAGAAGGACAAAAGTCACCATCATCTTCATCTCTTTTAATTTCATTTCTTCTTTAGGGGCATCTCTGAGGCTCGCCAGTAACAACATCAATACACATTCAACAATCTTCCAAAACCTTTTATTGTAACATTTGTGTGCTGCCTTTATGGGTAGGTATCTGAGAAATTCTTCATCGATGCGGGTTCAAGCTTGCCAAAGCTTTTCTCAGTATTTTGATAAATTTACTTCCAAAAACTCTAAAATGCTTCATAGAGGAAGGTACCATCACAGAGTTCATATGGAGTTTTGTCACTATTTACTGAACATGCCTTGTTAAGAATATTTCTTTCTTGTGTGAAAATGCTTCTCTCACAAAAGTGTCGAGGGTGTTAGGAATCATCAGGCATATCTCTCTGTATGTTGTTGAATTGTTCTATTCATTCTTCACTACGCCATTTGTTTGTCGTCCTGCTTTATCGCTTGTCTTTTTATATATGTTTTCACAAAATTTAAAAGAATTCATTTGATGTATATTCTCCTCCTCGATCGGATCTAAGACTTGATTTTTAGATCTAATTCATTTCTCAGCCAATGCTTTGAAGGTACGAAATTTTCAAATGTTCATCTTTGTGTTTAATAAACCTATTCTGTACATTGTATAGAGAAATAGTAGTAATAAATAAATGTTTCTTCACCACGTGGTGACTTTTTCTCATGGGTCCACATATCGTTATGAACGAGTTCAAGGGCCTTTCTTGATGGCTTCCCTTGGCATTAAATTGTACTGCGATGCCAGTGGTGTTTATCGAATTGTAGGGTGCAATATGATACTCTCTAGTAGAGTAATATTGGGAAGACCGCAAAACGACTTTAAAGATGCCTTGATTTTTGATTTGAGAAGCTCGAGATGTGACCTTTTTATGCCATATAGTACAAATGTTTGCTCAAGTAACATTGATCTTCTTGATGCTTCTAATATACAGGTTGTTTGGAGTTCTTTTTCCCTTTATAATTGTTTTACACCATGTCGAGTCACGTACACATTCTTTTGAACTAAAGACAACCTTAGTTCCTTGATCACATTTGACTCACACTTAACGAGGTTATGTCTTAAAATCATCCACATACATGACATTATTAGATTTCATATTTTCTTTTAGAAAAAACAGGACCTTTTCCCTTAATGACGGCGGGTGTATCATTTTGAAAATAACATTGCTTTTCCTTTTAGGGCATTATATGCATAAAAGTTTGTTTTTGTCACTGTCATGTATGTTTTGAGCATGTCTATCAATATACATTTGGTTTTCTTCACATACATGATAAAGCTGTAATTTCTTTGTATTTCCTTCTTTTTCCTTTGGGCTTGAAGGAACATGTTCTTTTGGATGGACTTTGCTCTTGCATTATTGATTCTTCTTGTCGAAGTTATTCTTGATAAGCATTTCAACTTCATTAGGAGAAAGTTTGTTATAGGTATTCTTATTTGGTTCGGTATCCAAACTTTTTTATTCTTGCTTCTCTTATGATGGTTTTATATCTGCTTACCAGTAGGCCGGCTTTATGACCAAAAATTGTGACATGTAAAACATCCATTAGTAGAAATTCTGCCCGATCTTAGAAATCCTCTATTTGGATTTACCTATTGGTTGGAGCTTCTTTGAAGGTGTTCTTGTTAGTGTTCCTTGAATTGAGATGATCTGCTTTACTGTAAAGATTCCACTTGCTCCTTGTTGAGTGGCGAGAATATTGTAAACTTGATTGTGCTTTGCCTTTAGATAGTTCGGTGTTGAAGCACAGAGGATTCTCCAATATATCAAGACCTATTTTTATGAGAGGTGAACATTGTACCTTGATAATTTCATCTAAGGTTTCAGATCCTTTAGCAAATCGGGTCGAGTCTTTACTTTCTCCAATTCTTTTCTTAGACTTACCTACTTACATTATGCTTTCTCCCTATGTTTCTTTTCTTCTTTAATCTCGGTTTTCGGCGTCTCTATGATTATCTTATTTTCTTCTAAGTATATTTTAGGTTGATTGTTTTCCTCAAAATGTTATCCTCTAGAACTCCACAAAGTATCCTTGTCTTCTCTTGATTTTTTTGTTCAAATGCCATGAGAAGTCTAAGATCTTGTTCATTCTTCCTCACTATCGGATAACCCATCACTTTGTCTTCATTAGTGTAATAAATTTTCTTAGTGCTAGATTGGTTTTTATTCCTTCTTGCTACTTCTTTAGCGAGATGTTTATTTATAAGGACATTTTTGCGGCATAATGACCAACTCTTCACACAATCAAAAAATTTGAAAGCAAGCTTACCTTTGAATCTTCCGGTTCATTGTGTTGGAGTCTTCTCACAAAATTGCCTCATCTTCTTCGAGATATATCTTGAACCTTCTGCCTTTTGAACTTCTTTCCATTTTGTAGAAGCTTTAAAAACAACTAGCTGACTTGAGATGGTCCCTCCTCTCACTCATTTCATATGCGGTCGGTATGCCATGAAGTTGCACCACGGTAAGAGTTTGAAGATCTTTTGTTTTTCTTGAAGCGAGAGACTTTTGATTCAAATTTCGCCATTAGAGATCTTAGATTTTCGACCAAAGTAGATTCGGTTATTTTTCTCCCCGGATTTATCATATGATTTACAACATCATCGACATGTAAAGCGCGATATTCTCATCACTGTACATTCTTGAGTTTTATATTCAATTATGAGATTGAAGTTGCACTTTTTACCCTTTGCATCACCTTCATAACTTAGAATGAATTTTGTCCATATTTCCTTTACGGCATTCGAAATTTGCATGAATTTGACAAGTGCAGCAGTTCATTTCATTACCATTGAGCGCTTTTGCATTTTGATTCATAATTCTTCCTTTTGATTCGTCTGTTGGTGTAAGTGGATATTGATATCCTTTTTCAACAATGGCCCATATCGCTCATGGTAGAGATAGAATCTCATCCTTATTTTCTAGAAGATTAAATTACTTAGTTGAAGAGCGGAAACGATAGATGTTGTTCCTCACGATTTGCTCATCTTGCTTGATCTTCCTTCAACGATTAAACTTCCCCCCAAAGGAAGGACCGCTGTCGATACCAATTGTTGGAAAAATGCGAAGGGGTGAATCGGTATTTAGTGCGGAACAAACTAAAACTTTGATTTTCTTTCTTAAAAACCCATACACTACTTTCTGATGCCTTTACGTATATGCGGATATCCTTTACATAACTCGCGTATATCCGGTGATTTAATTATGCATTTAATTCTTGACTCGGATCATTGCATTAATCATTCATCGGACTATTTTAGGGCCAGCAGGTAAACAAGTGTGAAGAGCAGAATAATCATCACACATAAGTAGCACACATGGACACCGGGATTTTTAGGTGGAAACCCAATTCGGGAGAAAACCACCACTTTAGTCGTCTTAGTCTTCAATATTTATTATTAAGAAAACTTCTTACAACATGTCTTGGTGTAGACTCATACCGATGCGCAAGCACCCACTGCCAGAAGGCTACAACCTTCTCTCGTTTGCGACCTCTCCTGGAAGGGAAGAACATGACCCCACTGCTCTCATTTACCGGCCCTCACAGGAAGGAGGCTACTACCCACGTGTAGCAAGGCCTCTCTTGGCGAGAAATTTTCTACTTTCATGCGAAGGCTTCAACGCTCGGAACACTTTATAGACCATGTTTCATCAATTTTCAAAGTTTGGATCAAACGGCGTCAACACAATCCTTCACTTATCGTGAACATCCTTTTCCCATTGCATCAAAACGAACGGTGAAACCACGTAACCGAATATCGAGAGATGGCTAGACTTCGGGGCAGATATACGAAACTTAATCGAAACTTTTGACGATCATCGGTTCATTCACATACGCGATTTTCTTTAAATGAACCCCGTGTATATACGGCACTTTTAATAAAGACAACCCGCGTATACATGCGTACTTTTAGAAAAACCTAATATTCCATCGCGCCTTTGTTTGAACGATCCGTATATACCCGCTTTTCGACAAACGAACCTACGTATAGATTTATAAAAGATAAACTTTAAAACAATAGGATCTATGGACTTTTGATTTCTTCAATATCTTTGTAGATTTGCACCGAGGTCTTCATTACTTCTTTTAGTCATCCTAGAGATTCATCATTTCTGATCTACGGTTTTGATGTCATCATATTCACATGTGCATCATAGAATCGGATCTATCGATTAAGAATAGAGTTCAACCATGCGAGATAAACTTCAGAGTGAAGTATTCATTAAAACCCGGACACATGCACACCCTTTGCACAATGATTTTCTTCTCCTTATATATATAGATTTAGCTTTTGTCGTACACGAGCCAAAAACCACACAACATCCAATGGTTTTTCCTGGACGGATCACATAGACAATCCAACACTCGACCACAATGGGTAAATACCATGGTAGTAACTTGGTTTCTAAATTTAGAGCGCAAATTGAGCATACACGACTTGGCACATACATTGCGCGTGCATACGCTACTTTTCTGAATAAAAACCAACGTATGCCTTGAGACACACACTTTTCATCATTGTTCTTCACATACGAAATTCCTTTCATCATTCACATCTGAGTTGCTACTGTAGACACATCACATCACATCGGTTACATCATTACCAAGTCCATCAAGTCCAGAATAACTTCATCAAGTAGGTTGCCATCAAAGACAACACTGCGCAACATATTGTCAATTATCTTAGTTCATCAATTAAGTTTCCATGAAGGACAACACATGCTAACAAAATCTCATAGTAGCACCATAACCCGGGAAACTCCTAACTTATTTTGTGTTGTAGGTGGTATTAGGCATTCTCAATGACTTGAATTTTCTTGGATCCACCTTAATTCCGAGGAAAAATGGTGTCCCAACACTATGCCCTTAGTTAATATCATCAAACATTTTCATTCTTGAGTGACATATTTGTCTTGATGCATCTTTTAACACTTTTTCAAGATTTTGTTAGAAATCATCATATGTAGTACCATACACAGTGAAATCATTCATCAAAATTCTACACACTCATGGATCAAATCAGGCAAAGATTGCAAGAATTCCTCTGCGAAGGTAATTTGGATCATTACATAAAACGAAGGTGTACATTTGTATGCATATGTTCCCCATTGGCATGCAGAACGTTGTCTTATATTGATCTTCTAATGCTACATTTATCTGATTATATCCACTAAATCCATCCAAAAATGAAAAGAAATTATTTCCGGCTAATGAATCTATCACTTGATCAGTAAATATAATAAAAATGAAAATGATCTTTTAATGTAGCTTTATTGAGTTCTTTTAATTCACACAAATTATACATTTCCCATTTTTCTTAGGTACTATAACTAAGGGTGAAACCTATTGACTATCTAAACGGGATAGATAAATCGACTTGTAACGGTTCCTTAATTCTTCTTTCACTATTTCCTTCATTATGGGGTTCATCGTCTTTGTGGTTTCCTTATATAGTTTAATTTGATCATCGGTGTAAAATGTGTTAGGTCCCTATATTACTAGTATAGTCCCTTATTATTTATTAGTGTAACTTACTTATTATTATTGTACCTTGTAACCCCCATTTTGTTATTATTGTGCCCCTAAATTATTATTGTTAGGTCGGCTAGGATTACATTGTGGCCCACTAGGATTACATTATGGCCACATGGACTCCTATATATAGAAAGGAGGTTTTATGAAATTATATCATCCAAGAATTGTTCATTTATGTAATGTATTGGAAGTTTCCCCCTCGAAGTGGCTTATTTCTAAGACGTTGATATCTCTTTTCTTCTATTTTTGTTTGGTTACTCAACATTTGGTATCGAGCTTTGGATTCTGGACACATCTCTCTAACAGGCCCATTAGTGATTCATATATTTTGTTCTCGAAGTTTGGAAAATTAATACAGTGTGAGCCAAAGTCTTCGAAACCATTTTCTAAACGATTTCTAGGAGCTTTGGTTATAATCTGACTTCTGAAATTCTCCATCTGCCGGAAGTTAGGTCTTTTTTTCAGGCTCCTAAACAGGTCATCGTGGTATTTGCGCTATACATTTTTTTCTCCGAAGCTTCAGAATCTTAAATTCATGTGGTACGAAGCTGAAATCTTGAGGAAATTCTTCAAAAAATTTCAGAGCTTCGTTCACAATTGTTTTGGAATGTGATGCGGCGGAAGGTAGTGCTTTCGAGGCTCTGAATTTCATCTCAAAGAGGTGATCATGGGAAAAGTTCAATAACTCTCTGCGGGCATCGGATTGTAGTGCGGTAAAAAAGTGGTCTGATGCATGGATTGCGGTTCTTGGCTATCAATTTAAGAGACAAAGGACGAAACGGTGACACGCGGAAAGTCGTACAAGTTCTCTCCTCTTGAACTAATTAAAGAACTAGGTCATTGTGGGAGATTGGACACCAACTTTGTCTTGGAAGATAAAATAATTCAGACTGTGGCATTCGAAAGATAATTCGAGGAGAATATGATGATATAGAAATTAAAATATTGAGTGCTAAAATCTGAAAAGTTGTAATTTCAATATCAAAATATAAAAACAGAAAAAGTTGTGTATATTTTTTTCTTTCTAAATTGCATAAGTCTGCTTTATGAGAATCAATTTGAATGGGTACAAGGCATATTGTAGAATATATATCGATGTGGGTTCTAAAAGATGCCCACAGTAAAAATAATTCAACACCCATTAAGCCTTCAGAAGGCTCTACTATGACTCATGAGTGAAGAATTGCAACAAGTCTACAATTACAAGAGCAAGTGCAACAAATTTCACTCTACGAAGAGCGACGAAAATAGAAGATGGAAGTTTTGGAAACGAGGCGTGGAAGTGAAGATGAATGATTTGAAAAGGCATGGAAGCTAAGATGGATGGCGTGGAAGCTAAGATGGATGGTATGGAAGCTGGCATGGAAGCTGGATGGATGACATGAAAGACAACATGGAAAACATATGAAGAATGATCTCAGCAGGACATCGAAGGTTTATGTAAAAGTTGATAAAAGAAATGTTTCCTAATGGTGAAAATATGGTAGAAGAAGCTCATGATAGAGAAAAAAAATAAATATTGGCCAATGATTTCATAAACTCTAATGTTCTGCGGAAAGAACCACCATATTCCAAAAATGGATATGAGGAAGTTTGATGGAAAGGATCATGGCATGGATACGCAGGATGAAATGATATTTTGATCTCCATGAAATTGCAAAACACCGAAGTGTCATTGCGGCTTTACATTTAGAACAAAATATTTGTATGGTATGAATGGCTTTAACTCCGTAAAAAATTGTCACTTGGTCATTTTACAGAAAATGATAGCACATTATGAGGATACAAAGAGCAACACCTTCTTTAGCCAATTGATAAATCTCAAACAAAGGGTTTGAGTGGGCAACATAGCGGACTTCAAGAATTGATATAAGGAGTAGCGATATTCCGGAGGAACACAAGATAGATATTTTCATAGGCACTTTAAGGATAACATCCAACACAAGTTTGTGTTTTGGAACTAGATTCATTGGAGAAGGCATTCGGAGTTGGCAAGAAAAGTTGAATGTAAAATAATGGCGACGAAATACCACTCAATTCTATAAAAGGAAAGGTGTTGCTATATAAATTCCATAGCCTACAAGGTTGACACCACAATAATTGGAAAAAAAGAGCAAGGGCTTTGCTATAGTTGTGATAGAAAATACACTAAAGGTCATAAGTGTGTCATGAGAAGAAATTATTTTACATAGACAGAAGGAAGAAAGTGATAAAGAAGGATACCATGAAGACAAGCCTAGAAGGAAGAAATGAATCCGACCATATCGTGTAATGCTGTGGTAGGAATTACCACTCCTCAAACTCTCAAGAAGAACGAAGGACAAATCAGAAAAAAAAGGTAATAGTGTTGATTGATTCACATGCTTTGTAATTTTATTCATTAGGTGGCAGGAGATTAATTTATTCCTATACCCGGCACCGAGAATGTCAAGTGATGGTACAAATGGAGGAACTATAAATTTATATCTAGAAAATGCCACTGTCTAACTATTTAACAATGGGGGAATATGTATTAATAGTTCAATGCTTTCCATTCCTATGGGAGGTGTTGATGTTGTACTAGAGGTACAATGGTTACAATCTTTGGGGACGGTAGCTTTTAATTTTCAAGAACTTTTCTTGTTTTTTTGAAAGGAATGGAAGTCAAATTAAGGGGTATTGTAGGGAAGCCGAGAGAGAGAGTAAACAAGCTCTAATGTGATAGAAAAAGCTTCTAAAGAAAGAACAACGAGGCGTAATTGCTGGTATGCTCACTAGAAGTTCAACATCAAAACCATCTATTACACGGATCTCCAACAAATGTCGACAATCATTCCAAGGTGTTTGAAACTCCAAGGACTCCACCTGTCTCGCGATCATGATCATGCCTGTTCATCGATTCCGGAAGTGTTCTCGAACATCGGGCCTTATGGGCTATCCTTATGTCCAAAAGAGCGAAATTGAACGTATGATGCCGAGAAATGTTAGAGGCGGGTATAATTCAACCTAGTCAAAGTTCTTTCTCCACCTCTCCTAAGGATGGATCATGGCAAATGTGTCCGGATTATAGGGAGCTCAATAAAACACACGCTAAGATAAATTTCCCATTCCTTGTGATTGATGAATTATTGGATGAATTACATGGAGCAATTTGTTTTACCAAGTTGGATCTTCATTCGGGATATCATAAAATTAGAATGAAAGTGAAGATATTCCAAAAACAACATTTTGAACTCATGAGGGTCATTATGAATTTTTGGTCATGCCTTTTAGCCTTACCAATGCACCTTCTACATTTCAAGGGTTGATGAATTCCATTTTCAGCCCTTCCTTAGAAAATTTGTGCTGAAGTATTTTTTGATGATATACTAATCTGCATAAGGGTCTTGGAAGATCATGTTGAACATGTGGTAGAGTTCTCAAAGTATTACGGAAACAATTATATGCAAAAACATCCAAATATTTCTTTGGAGTACAAGAGGTGGAATGTCTGGGTCATGTTGTATCTCACGAGGTGTTAAAGTAGACCCTAACAAATTAAATCCATTAGGAATGGAAAGTCCACGACAACCATAAAGCGATTGCGAGGATTTCTCGGAGTTAATAGGGTATTACTGATTTGTTAAAAATTATGGAGAAATAGCGACACCTCTAACAACATTACTAAATAAGATGCATTTTCATGGACTCCACGAAGCAACTAAGGCCTTTGAACATCTTAAAGAGCGTGTGCCTAGCAGGTCTTAGCTACGCCGAGACTTCACAAAAACCTTTATTGTGGAATGTGATGCCTCAAGAGATGGAATTGATGCTATTTAATGCGAAGGAAGACCCATTGCTTTTGAAAGTCATCCAATCAAGGAAAGTATTTACGAAACCTATTTATGAGAAGGAAATGTTAGCAATGGCCATGCACTAAAGAAATGGAGAACTTACCTAAATAGGAAGACACTTCAGTAGAAGCAGTCATGATAATTATTAAATACTTTTGGAACAAAGACTATCTTGAGAAGAGCGGCAAAAATGGGTCCATGAATGTTGGGTTATGACTTTGAAATAATCTTAAAGGAAAGCTTAATGTTGTTGCGGATGCACTCTCGAAAGAATGAAGAGGTGGAAGCATTGCTTTGTGCCATTTCTATTATCCAACCATATTGGATAAAACTAAGCAAGAGATGAATGGAAGAAGGAAAAAGATGTATGGACACTCATTTAAAGGGTTAGGCAAGATCACAATTACTGATACATTTAATTGGAAAAATGATTCCTTATGGTACAAAGATGCTTATATCTTTGTAAAATTCCCAACTAAAACAAGATTCTTTTGGAATTGCACACTTCTCCTTTAGGAAGGAAACTTAGGATTTTTAAAAACTTACCACGGGGGGGGTGAAGAAGAATTTTTTTGGGATGGCCTTAAATACGATATTCAAAAGTTTGCTTGGCGGAATGTTTGGTTTCCAGTGAGAATAAAGTTGAGACAATTAAGACTAGTGACTTCAACCTTTATCCATTCCAAATGTTTGGTTGGAGGAGGTGGATTTTATCACGAGGTTTACCTAAGTCCCGACGAAAAGAGGAAAAGTGTCATCATGGTGGTAGTTGATAGACTTGCAAGTATGCACACTTTTGTGCATTATCTCATCCATTTAAAGCAAGTACGGTTGCTACTACATTTATGGACGAGAATTCAAAAGCTACATGGAAGCCCAAGGGTTATTGTGAGCGACGAGAGATCCCATTTTACTTGGAAATTTTTGGACGGAGTTATTTTTCTTGTTTGGGTACTCAGACTGTATAGCTCATCTTATCATCCTCAATCATTGGTCAAATAGAGATAGTAAAATAAGTATTTGAATGATATCTTTGTTTATCATGATAAACAAACCATGATAGGTCAGAAATGGTTACCTCTCGATGAATGGTGGTATAACACTTCCTTCCATCTTCTTGAAAAAATGACCCCATTTATGGCACTTTATGGATATCATCCCCATGTCATCACATCATATTTAGGGGAAAATTCAAAGGTTCAACGGTGAAGATCACATCGAGCATCAACGAAGTTCTCCAACTCTTAAAGGATAACTTTGAATTTGGCACAAAATCAACGGGTAGATCAACATCGCGGCGAGAGAAGTTTGTTGTAGGAGATTGGTATTTCTGGCTACAACCATACAAACAAATGTCCCTCGAAGCAAGCTAAGAAGGATAATAAATTATCGCCAAAGTACTATGGTCCTTACAAGGTGTTGCAAAAAGATTGGTACTATGGCATACAAATTTAGACTTCCTACTTCTTCGCGAGTGCATCTAGTTTTCCATGTTTCATGCTTAAAGAAGGTTATAGGTGAAAATATTCCGGTTCAAACAATATTGCCGAGGAACTTGATAAGGAAGGAAAAATCATATTGGAACTTGAAGCGGTCACGAAACAAGAACTCCATGACTGGGGTGATCAATTAGAGTATCTCGTCAGAGTGGAAGAACTTACCCCTTTGAAGATTCTACATGGGAGGATAGAAGATTATGTAGAAGCCACCGAAGGAGCTACTCAACCATTGAGGACAACACTTTTTGAAGGAGAGAGAGCATTGGAGTCCCTATATTACTAGTATAGTCCCTTATTGTTATTAAGTGTAACCCCCTTATTATTATTATTGTGCCCTTATGGCTTGTTTTGTTATTATTGTGCCTAAGTGTATTATTGTTAGGTACGACTACGATTACATTGTGGCCCACTAGGATTACATTATGGTCATGAACTCCTATAGAAAGAGTTTTGTAAATTATATCATCAAAATTGTTCATTTATGTAATGTATTGAAGTTCTTATAAAGTTGCTTATTTCTAAAGGCGTTTGAAATATCTCTTTTCTTCTATTTTTGGAGTACAGTTTACTCAACAAAATGTGATGGATAAATTTTTTTGGATGAATTTGAGACATGTCTTTGTAATCCCGGAAAACTCTTTTGAATATTTTTGCAACAAAGTTAGTATCTTTTCCTCAGTTGACTATAAATTATTATCAATATTCAAATGTCTCTCAAGAGACGGATTTCAATGATTTTTCTATTTGAATTGGTAATTTAATTTACGGGAAAAATGCTTTCAAATGTATTGCAATGGTACATTATGGCTGAAATTTTCCTTAAAACATTCATTTAAAAGATAAATAACAACTTCATATTGAGGTTACTCTGACTGATGCGAAATATTTGGTTCTAGGATGAATAGATCCTAGTGGTCACTATTTCTTCCTCTCTCCTAAAATTATAAACTTGATTAAGGCCGAGAGCAGTTGAAGTTCTTGTGGTTCCTCTCCATCGAGCAAATGTGGGAAGATGGAGGCGGCGGGAGGATATAATGTAACATGCTTTGTTCTTATCCATGTGCTGTAAATGTATTTCTTGACTACATCCAATGTAAGCATACGTATTGGCTAACCATGGTGAGCCTAAAATTAAGGGATGCCCTCCTAAATTTGTTTTTTATTACGCAAAATCAAAATTCAAAGATATCCCATGAATCTAGTGAGACAATGATATCTTCTAATATATCTTACGGGACAACTTAGATACGTACGCAGGTTCTACGCAGCAGTAGTAGGTTTAATGTTGTTCGGATTCAAATATTTCATGAATATTAATCGTAACATTAATAGCTACTCAGTCTATTAAAGTATTTGGTATTCTGAAAATTTGTTAATCTAAATGGTAACCATGGAAATTCCTAGATCAACATATTTTCAATGGCCCTTTTTGTAGACATGAGACTTGATAGAATTCCAATTACCTAGATTGTAGGTGGATCCTTCTTTCTTCTACCGAGATTTATTAATGCATAATTCCTTTATTGTTTTTTCACTATATCGAATGTCCTTTAATTGCCTACAACAAAGGAATTTTAACATATGTGCTCTTAAATTCATCAGTGGGTAGGGCGGAGATATTGGAATATTTTGTTGTATCAATCGCTGCGGATATGGTGGAGTTTGTGTCATAATATATTTACCTTTTACTGAATTTTATTTTAAGGTACAGAGATTGTTGACTTTGCTCTCCTTGTTCAATTATTGGAGGAGAATCGTTTTGTAACATCTTCCCGGACCTTGGGTGGAAATATTCTGAGAATAGTGAGATACATATGATAATATGTTGCCTCTTCCACATGATATCTTTGGTCTATCCACCTTTTACTTGGATTGGCCTCTTTTGGGCGTGAGTTGTATTAGTCTAGGAGGTGGTTGGTTAGTGGAGTTGAAGCTATTGTGGTTGAGTTAGCATTGGTTGGTTTTGAGATGGATATGGCATTGGTTGTGGTTGTTGGAATTGTTGATATTTAGGAAATGGTTGTGGAGGGTATGGTTGTTGATTTTTTGATCTTGATGGGGATACATATGTTGTGGTGGTTGGTTTCCATAACCATGTCCCCTCCAACCTTGCACATGTTAGTTTTGATATTGTTGTTGTGGCCAAGCTTGCCATGGCATTGGTGTATTCCATGTATTTGAGGAAATTTAAAATTTTGGGGGTTTTTGGGGGTATTGAGGCATCCTTGGTTTCAAGGTCTCCTTGGTGCCATATAGTGAAGAATCTACTCCTTGCACTTCTTCTCCTTGCAATTCTTTTAATTTGGGACAATTTTATGTTGCACTGATTTTTTAGTACCATGAATTCCACACACTTGTATACCTTGCAAAGGACATTCCACTGATGTGTTTTTTTGCGGAAACACTTTGGATAGAAAATTGCTATCTTCTAATCTTGCTCCTTTTTCTTTTTCTTAGCTTTCAAAGCATCTACTTGTGTTCCCAAAGTGCTTAGAAGATTTGTTTTGAAATTTTCTAACAACCTTCCTATCTACGTCTTGTTACGCACTTCTTGCAAATTTAGAGCTTTTGATAGAAATATCTCTCTTTCCACTCTTTGTTCTTCCCCTTGAGTATTTTTGACATAATTCAGCAATTTCTTCAAATGGTAAATTGGAATTATCTCCTTTTCCCCCATTACATCAAGAATTTATAAATTCTCATCATACCCTTAAAGAAAAAATAGTGCAAATGGTAGCGAGTTAAAAGAATAAATGTTTGAATTTCTATAAATTGTAAAGGAATCTTTCCAAATATTCTTCCAAGCTGTCGTCTTCTTGTTGCATCATCCCACAAAAATATCTTCTTTCAAGTCTCTAGCCACTGAGTAAGCTTGATACCTTTCCGAGTATTTTCTTCATATCTGACAGATATTGTATGTTCTCCTAATCCCATGAACCATTTCAAAGTAGCGGGAAAAAGTTGAAGCTTGTGTGTGTCATCAATATATACATAGGATTCTACACAGAATATCAAAATCAAACATGAATGCATCGGGATCTTATTTGACAGAAATTGCCAATAGAAGTTAGGAAATATAAAGTGGAATGTTTTTCATTTTATTTCTTCTCCTAATATTTCTCTTGCATCTAAAATAGAAAAAGCCAAAAGTAGTTCTGATCATTGTTAATTTCTTGCTCTGTTTCTTTGTGTTATTCTATTTGATTTTCCTTCTTGCTTCTTCCTCTATTTTTCTAAGTGCTTGACTCTTCTATCTTTCTCACCCTTTTGTTTTATTCTCTTCATTCTTCTTTCTTCTCTCATTTTCTTCTCCACATTCCTTCCTTTGTATTTCTTGTCAGTCTCTCATTCGGGAGTCGTGTTTAGTCTGGTTAGTGATCCCTTCTTCTTCTTGACCATTTCTTGCTCGGAGATATGTAGGGTTTCAAAATGTGGTTGAATTTTTATTTTTCCACTGCTGATTTCAGCTAAAGGATAGAGTTACTCTAGTTGTTCAACAATTGGTTTTCTTGTGTCTTTTGTTTCCATGAAGAGTTCTTTAATTTGTTCTTTTTTCTTTACCTCTGAGGATAACAAGGTTGTCTTTCAATAAAACTAATATTTATCCTTCTCTCGAGTTTTTCCCTCTAACTCTTCTAGTGGGTCTTCCGAGGCAGGATGTTAGTCCCATGGATGAATGAGCTGTTGGGGGGTTTGTTTCTAAATCTACCCTTTTGATCTCTATCTCTAGGCATAAGAAAAGCAGTACTTGAAAAACTATTTTTTGTTGTTTTTGGTGATTTTATATTTTCTTTATCTTTTATCTTCCTATTTGCAGCCCAGATTTCGAAATATGCTTCCATGGCAATGACACAAAATGTTGGGTCAATTTACTGTTGTAAACTAATACAAGTATTTATTAGTAGGTTAGTGGAACTTAGAAGCATCCCAAAGCATATGGGTTTAGTTGTGATCAATTTATAATATGGTTTATTAATGATTAGGAAAATGCATATTACAAATATAAATCTAACTAAAAACAATTTCTAAATCCAGATGTATAATTAGAAACAGAAGAATCCTGCTAACTTGAAATTCTAGGTTTCCTTCTCTAACAAGATTATATTAAGTTATAAATAAAAAACTACTTAAATAAATAGATTGAGATACATGAAGTAATAATTGAAGAGGCTCTTCATTGAAGAGGACGTTTTCACTTCATCATACGTTCATTCATCTAATTTAATGCTATTATTAAAAACAGTAATTCAGGGAAAGCGAGGAAGATGAATTCTAGTTTCTAGTTTCTTGATCGGATAGAAGAATTATTTAACTTAAACACTTTATTGACTCTTCATATGAAAAATAGCGAGGTCAAGTTACATCGACAACCATGTAAAAGCATATAAAAGCATGTAAAGCATGTAAAGATGAATTCTAAGCGAAGATCTTGATTAGATAGAAAGAATGTCTCTTGAACATTTATTTTTCCTTTCATATGCAAGTTAAGAATGATCCTTCGTTATCAATGCTGAGAGTAACGACATAAAAATTAAACATAAACGAGGTAATTCAAAAATTGCGGCCCTACGAATAAACTAAGGAGTGTACTTAACCGGTGTGGGGCCCTCCACCGCCGCCTGTATAGTAAGAAGGTGGAATTAAGATATAAACAAAATCAATCCAAATAGCATATAAAAAAAATATGATAAAACAGGATCTTCAGTGTCTCCAAGTCTCGAAATAATATTCGTCATATGGATGCAAACATCTATATATCAAGCCTTCAAAGTTTGAGGCTTAAATGAATAAAGTATCTAAAATATCTAGAAGCCAATCTCTGTCATAACTGTCTTTATCATCAAATCAAGTCAGATTATTCCTTTAGGATAGAGCAAAATCTAATCACAGAGCCAAGAGTTTTGACCCTGGTTTAAGGGATCCTCCATGAATTGGTCTGTTTGAGCCGACTTTGACCAATCCGCATCAAGGTGGTATGAATGTGCCAACATGTGTACTCTTATCCTTAGTTCTAGGCTTTCACAAAAACATATCCAAGCTCAAGCGCAAGTATCTGCACATATGCAAACCATAAGAACTATTTACAAAAATTTGGATCTTTGTCCAAAAATTCATAGAATTTCAATTTTTAAAAACATCTAATAATTGAAAAACATAAATTAAATACTCCTATATGTACATCTTTTGGTCAATATAAGGTGGATAATATGTGAGTGAATATATGGATAATATGTCAAAATAAGATGTATTTCATAAACAAAAGAGATAAAAAATGATGTCCAACAATGTTCTTAAAGTTGATTCGAGGTTTAAAAGATTAAATAATTCAAATAAGCCACAAAAAGTTTCAGGTTACAAATTCCAAAGGTTACAAAGTTCAAAAGAATGAAATTCATGCTTGAAAAACATATTAGATTTATCATCACTCAAAGGGAGTCATTCCATCTTTATAAAAATCTAAAAGACGAAAGCTCATTTCATTTGCACTCTTTTTTCCTTCTTAGCATTGAGATCCATCATTCATCATTTATCATTTCCTCACTAGTTTAGGGTCATAAATTTTCAAAAAATCAGTTTGCTTCTAGTCATTGCAATTTTCCCTTGGCACATTACGCTTTTCCCTTGACGTACTTTTCCTTCATCTTGGCCTTTCCTTAGCGTTGCACTTTTTGTAGAGGTGCTACAATTTGTCTTAAAAAGTAATCTATAGAGTTGTATAAGGTCTAAGCCAAAATTTGTCAAAAATTAAAGCAAGTAGCTTGAAGCACTCCACCCCTCTTTCACTTAGTTTCTGCTTCATTCCTATGGTGACAAACTTACCAATTTCTTCCCTCATACCCTTTTCTTGAAGACTATGTTTTTATAATTTGCGAACCTCTAGTATCCCTCTCCCTGAATACCCTAACCTCCTACCCACACCTAAATACATGCACACCTGGAAACCTAAGTCCCCTCTCATTTTCATTCCTAAAACCTATCCCAAACCCTATCTCTCGCTGTGTATTTTTGGAAAACCTGGAAACCTTAAGAAGCTTGTGTAAAAATTACCCTAGCCTATTCCTATAATTTAATCTCCCTCACTTCCTAAGGTCCCTAACATCCACACCCATCTCCCTAAATTTTCCTACTCCCATACCCCTTCCCTATCTCTCTCATTTTATCCCTTTACTCCCTTCCACTACATTTTTCTTCCTATCATCCCCGGTTTCATCATGGAAGTTGATTCATCACCATCGAAAAGAAAAGAAAAATACAACAAAGAGAGCGAAGATATTGAGGATTTGAGCTCTCCAGCCTTAATGGAAATCACCTCCTAGAAAGCATTCATCGTAAGTGCTGAAAAATCAATTGTTTAAAGTTTTTAGAGTGGAGGAGAGGTAGGTTTTCCTAAAGAGCAAATCACAAATATGTTTTCCACCACTTTGAAAGGAGAAATGCCCATCATTACGGGGTTGATTTCATTTTTTCAATTGTCAGAAAAATTTTAGGATGATTTATCTTAAAGTTTAGAAACTTTGGCGAATCTTACTAAGTACTAATATCCCAAATTTTAAATTGTTTGTTGATAATTTTGTAAAAATGTTTTGATTTATAAATATTTTATATTATACAATATAATATTGGTGATTTTTAAGGTAAAATAATTGTATCTGATAAAATTTGGGCGAATTCATTTTAGAAAAACAAAAATTGGAGAATATTTTTTTGGAAAAACATGGAATATTAGCCCACCTGAAAATGTCTCTAAAAATTTTCTACCTGGATACCATATCTCATGCTACGGGGATACCCGAACCATGGTGAGTATTGGTTCAAAAGCATGAACCTACACCTTAGGCAGTACAAACCCTACTTGAAATCACGGTATAAAGGGAACCTAATTAGTCAAAGGAGCATGTTGGAACTGCTTTTTTGATACATGCATGAATAAAATAAAACACCCTTATTTGGCATATTTGGGTAATTTTGAGGAAAGTTGGAGAAAATTTGGTAAATTTGAAAAAATCTTTGAAGGCACATTTTCAGGAAATGTTTTGTTTAGTCATCTTTTTTCAGAACATGACAGCGATAAAGATGCATTTTGAAGCTGGAGGAGGTTATTTTTTCTATAATATATCAAAGTAAACTAACTTACTACTTCCAGATTTTACATGGTGTTACGAATGAGAGAGATCCATTCATACCTTGACAACTATTTTACTGACTTTGCAATGTAGTGTTTAAGTCACCATTGCGAGAGAATATTGTGGAAAATGGAGAAGCATGCCAGGAACTAGAGGAGGTTTGGTTCTAACATGCCAAATAGCTTTTGCTCATTTTTCTGAAATAGTTCATGGTTAGTGAGACATCGCTCCAACTTGGATGCTGGTTTTCAGGAAAACTGGAAAAATGTTAGGTCCCTATATTCTTTAGTATAGTCCCTTATTGTTGTTAGTGTAACCATTTGTTATTGCTATTATTGCTAAACATATTGTTATTATTGTGCCCTTAAATTATGATTATTGATTAGGCTAGGATTAAATTGTGGCCCCACCGGAGATTACATTGTGGCCCCATGGACTCATATGAAAGGAGGTTTTGTAATTTAGATCATGAATAATTGTTCATTTATGTAATGTATATTGGAGGTTTCCCCCTAGAAGTGGATTATTTCTAAGGCGTTGATATCTATTTTTCTTCTATTTTTTTGAATTTTGGTTTTACAACATTTGGTATAAGAGCTTTGGATTCTGAGTTTCGTTGCTCCAAACGGGTCATCGTGGCATTTTAGCTATAACGTTTTTCTGCGAAGAGTTTCGAGAAAATTTGAAATGTTTGGGGTGCGAAGCTGAAGTAAAAGGAACATCGTAGCAAATTTGGGCTCCATTAGGACATATGATGCGTGGAAGGTAGGGCTTTGTGCGAGCTCTTGAATTTCACTTAAATAGGTCATCGTGGAATACTAGCCTATAACATTTTTGCTACGAAGGTTCAAGATGGAACACTGAAATTTTAAAATGCGAGATCACGAGGAACATCTTCAAAAAATTTCAAATCTTGGTTCGTAATGTGTTCGGAGATATGATGTATGGAAATTAGGTCTTTTTTAAGGTTTACTAATTTTCATCTCAAAAGAAGAAGGTGATCGTGGGAAAATCTTCATAATATCGAGCATGGATTGGGTCTGTAAAAAGTGGTTGGAAGTACACGAATTTGTAGTTTCATGTCTATAAATTTTTGAACCAAAAGGAAAACGGTGACACCGCCTTTGAAGTCGTAAAGTTTGCTCACTAAATTGATCCCATAATTGGGTCATTGTGGGACATTGGACATAACATTGTCGTGAAGAATCCAAATCAAGTCAGACTTGTGGCATTTGAAAAGAAGATTAAGGGAATACTATTGGATTAAATTTCGGATATTGAGGATCTACAAATTATAGATAATTCAATTTCAATATAGATCTATGTAAAAGCAAGTAAAAGGTGTGTATTTTTTCCAAATTGTAAGTCTTGTTTGAAGAATCAAAGTCGAATTGATTTAGGGAATATGGTAGAATATATATCGATGCTGGTTTCTAAAGTAACCACAAAATAATTCTTCCATTAGCCTTTGAAACCTATTATGACTCATGAAGATGAATAATGGCAACATGACATATCAAAAATTACAAAGGCAAGTACAGCAAATTTAGCTCTTTACCCAGAAAGCCGTAATAACATGGAAGTTTTGAAGAAAGGTGTGGAAAATAAGATGGATGGTTTGAAGAAAGGCTTAGATGGCATGGAAGTTGGCATGGAATCTAAGATGGATGGAATGGAATCTAAGATCAATGAAAAAATGGAAAACATGAAGAATGATCTAAAGGTTTCTCAGAAGGTTTAGCCAAAAGTTGATACAACAAATGTTTCCTAATGGTGAAAATATAGTAGAGGAAACTCATCATGAGAATAAAATAAATGTTAATCGTGATTTCATAAACTCTGATGTTGGCGTAAGAACCACCATATTCAAAAAATGGATATGAGGAATTTTGATGGAAAGGATCTTGTAACATGGATACTTATTGAATGAGTAATATTTTGATCTCCATAATGTGCAAGAAACACAAAAGGTACGTCTTGCCAACTTTACATTTAGAAAAAAATACATTTGCTTAAGTGTAATTAGCTTTCTTCACAAAAAAAATTGTCTCTTGGTCAATTTTATGAAGGAAATGATAACTTGTGCTGGGATACAAAAGCTTATTATTTAGCCAATTGATAAATCTCAAACAAAAGGGTTTAGTGGGGGAGCACATTGAGGACTTCCAAAAAATTGAACCATAAAGGGTAACTAATTTCCAAAGGAACACATGATTAGTCTACTGTCATGGGTACTTTAAAGGATAATGCAACATAATTCACATTTTGGAGGCTGATTTAATGGAAAGGCATTCGATTGTATAAAGAAAAAATTGAATGTAAAATTATGGCGATAGGAAGCCTACCACTCATATAAAGAAGGAAGTGTTGCTATTATAATTTCACAACTCAAGGTTGACACCACAAAAATTGGAAGAAAAATGAAAAGGGCTTTACTACGGTTAACGATGAAAGAGTACATAAAGGACATAAGTGTCTTTAAAGGAAAAGTATTACATAGGTCCCAGCGAAGAGGAAGAAACGAACAAGAAGAGGATATAAACCGGAACCAAGCCTAGAAGAAGGAAGAAATGAGTCAAGAAAATATTGTATTATGGTCAATGGCGGAATTACCACTCCTCCTCTCTCAATATAGAAGGACATATCAAGAAGAAAAATTTAATAGTGTTGATTGATTTCGGGTAGTACCCATAATTTTATTCATTGTAAGGTAGCCGAGATTGAATTGTTTCCTATACCTAGCACCCGAATGTAGTGATGATTCTAGTGGAGGAACTATAAATTGCTGGAAAATGCCATAATATCAAGCTAACCATAGGGGAATATGTATGGAATAGTCAATTCTTTCCATTCTATGGAGGTCTTGATGTTGTCTTACAGGGTACAATGGTTAATCTTCAAGGACGGTAGCCTTTAAATTTCAGAACTTTCTTGAAATTTTTCCCGAAAGAAAGGAAGTCGAATTACGGGATATTGCGGGGAAACGGGAAGATAATGGCTCTAATGTTGAAGTAAGTTTTAAAGAAAGAACAATGAGGCATAATTGCACAATTATTCTCACTAGAAGTTCAACATCAAAATCATCTGTTCTGCGGAATCTCAAAATTCTTGGACAATCATTCCAAGGTGTTTGAAACTCCAAAGGACTCACCTATTCGTGATCATGAGTATTGCTATTCATTTGATTCTAGGAAGTGTTCTCAAACAGTGAGCCTTATATGGAATGCAACATATGCAAAGAGTGAAATTGAATGTATGATTGTAGAAATGTTGAAATGGGTATAATTCAGCAGTCGAAGTTCTTTCTCTGCTCTGTGGTGGTACACAAGAGGATGGATCATGATGCATGTGTCAGATTATAGGGAGCTCAATAAACTCACCATTAAATATAAATTCCATTCATGGATGATGATTATTGGATGAATCACGTGGAAAATTTATTTGCAAGTTGGTTATTTTCTCGGGATATCATCAGGAAATTGAATAGAAAGTGAAGATATTCCGAAAACAACATTTCGAACTCATGAGGTCCGCTATGAATTTTTGGTCATGCCTTTTGGCCTTACCAATGCACCTTCTACATTTCAAGGGTTGATGAATTCCATTTTGGAAAACCCTTCACAGAAAATTTGTGCTAGTATTTTTTGATGATATACTAATATGGTCTTGGAAGGATCTGTTCAACATGTTAATGAGGGTGCTCAAACTATTGTGGAGAAACAATTATATGCAAAAACATCCAAATGTTTTGGAGTCTGAAGAGGTGGAGATATCTGGGTCATATTGTATCTCACAAGGGTGTTAAGGTAGACCCTAACAGAAAATTCTAAGCCATTAAGTTGATCCACAACCATAAAGCAATTTAGCAGGGATTTCTCGGTTAATAGGGTATTATCACAAGTTTTTAAGAATTGTGGAGAATATTAGCACCTCTAACAACATTCGTGGTCATTTCATGGACTCTGAAGCAACTAAGGCCTTTGAACATCTTAAAGAGGCAATGTGCCTAGCACCATGCTAGACTTCACAAAAACGTTTATTGTGGAATGTGATGCACAGTAAATTGGTGCTATTTTAATGCAAGAAGGAAGACCATTGCTTTTGAAAGTCATCCAATTAAAGGAAAATATTTACGGGGAAACCTGTTATGAGAAGGAAATGTTCAGCAATAATGTTTACCTCGAAATGGCAGCTGCCTAAATAGGAAGAAACTTCAGGTAAAGAAATGATCATGATAGTCTGAACGCGCATATAACAAAGACTATCTTGAAGAGCAGCAAAATGGGTCTAAAGGTGTTGGGTTATGACTTTGAAATAACATACAAAAATGAGGAAGCTAATGTTGTTGCAGATGCATCTCAAGAAAAGAATGAAGGTGGGCTGTTATAACTGTGCCATTTCTATTATCAAGCAGATTAGATAACTAAGAAGCAAGAGATAGATGGATGAAGGAAGAAGAATTGTGGACACTCATTCAAGAAGTTGCGGCAAGATCCTAATTTTATCCAGGTACATTTGGTTGGAAAAATGATTCCTTTTGGTACCAAAAAGATCGCTTATATCTTTATGGCAAGAATTCCCAACTAAACAAATATTATTTTGGTGCATACTCCTTTAGGAGGGGACACTCGAGATTTTAAAAACTTACCACGGGGTGAAGAAAATTTTTTTGGGATGGACTTAAATGCGATATTGAAAAAGTTTGTGGCGGAATGTTTTGATTTTCCAGAAATGAAATAAAGTTGAGACAATTAAGACCCGGGTCTTCTGCAACCTTTATCATTCAGACCAACGTTGGGGAGGGAGATTTGTGGATTTTTATCATAGGTTTACACAGGTACGAAGGAAAGTGTCATCATGGTGGTGTAGAGGCTTATAAAAGGGTCTGCTGCCTCTGAACACTACGTTAATATGTCAACGAGAGCGTTTTGTCATTTACAAAGAGTGACTCAATCCGGGAAGCTCATTTGTCGAGTAATGCTAGTAGTACGGTGTAAGAAATACAGAGTAAACGGATGCTTAAGCGAAATTAAATTACTTTTAGTAAATGCACTGGAAAACTGGGCAACTTGTCGATCAGGGTTATGAACGTGATAACCCATCATCGGAAAGCTGATGGAAAAGGAACTAGAGCATAGATCACGGAAACTGGGAGTTAGCGGTGTTTAGCAATGCTCACTACGACCTTAGATCATCTCTCACCAAAGCACTCAAATGCGAGATAAATAGAACGACAAAAGTAAATAAAAGGAGTATTAGCAATGATCAAGGAATGGAACAACAACTCTAAAATGGAACGGCAATTGAGTACTTAAGTCCCGCGGAACATAACCAAACTCAATCTATGCCTCTTTTGCAATCAAAAGACATTATTTTGTCACTCTAAAGGCGATTCACACGGATCACACTAATGGAACAACAATAACAACGAATGAATTATAGAACGATCTTGATAAATTGAGCACACCACACGAACGTTTTAGTTATAACGACTCGTAATACTTGATGAAATGTGCGATTAACTCTTGAAAGGATAAACAACTTGATGCGAGTCGACATACAATTCTGCAGCAGAAACTGTGATTCAAACTTGAGCAGAGCATATAATATGAACTTGTAAGCATAATTATCATGTATGACCAAACAAGCTACACGGTAAGTGTCGTGATGTGACAGAAGCCGCAGTGTCATGGGGCCGGGCCCTTAGCCCTCCGGATACACCGCTTTAAGTTAATGGTAGCGAAGATGGAATAATCTGACTTTCATTAATGCATTGATCAAATATCGCGAACCGAGTTCTCCAGCATAATAACTAAAGGCAGTGTCTTACGAGAAGATTACGCAAAAACGTATCATAGCTCTACATATATCCTCAAACTAAGGAGTCTTTGACAGTTTACACTAAAGGCAATGAGCGGAGATGTGCCGCAACACAGATAAATAAAAGCGGAGGTGATCCCTACGGATGCGATCCACGAGGGATTAACTAAGCTATTAACTCTTGTTTGTCTTTTCTTGCGTGGTGGTGTGTCCTCTCCTTCTTTTCCGACCGATTTGCTTTGATCTATTCTCTCCTTGTTTTCATTCGGTTCTCGTCAGAGAGGCAATGGATTATCTCTACTTTGTCTTTTCCTTTGGAGCGGCAACCCTTCGTTTTCTCCTTTTCTAGTATAGAAAATAACCATTATGGGTATTAGGTTATGCACATCATTTCTCACATGTTTTGTTATAGTTCTTACTTTCCAAGTCTGAAATGCAAAGATTGCACAAATTCTATTAAAAAACCCTTTGAAATAATCATCAAAAGCTTATACCTTTTAGTACTCCCACCCCACAACACCTTGTTTCATGTCCTCATGAAAACATTGTAAGTTAAACGCTCAATACGGTGAGAGGCAATATTGGAGAAAGGTCTCTCATGAAGGCATACAACTATATTCAGTGATTAAATAATCAAAAAATAGAGCACCTTGCCCCTGGGCCATATCATACGAGGCATAGTATCCCGGAACAAGGATGCCAAATAGTGATAATCATATCTAACGAGATGATCACCTTCCAGAATACTCGGCCATGAGATTCAAACGATTGACTAACTCAAAGTTCTCATACTTAAATGGCTCTACGAGGCACGGATGTTCGGATGAGAGGTCAAATCAAAATTTGGCTATTAATGACAAGTCTTTGATGGAAAGTAATCTCTAAACCTTCATGAATGAGTGCCTCATGCCATGACCTAATGTCTCAATGACCCACCAGGTCCTTGTCATGGTTTATATGAGCTTTCCATGGCTGTCTTTGGGTTCTGAGCTCGACCTAACTGCGTCTGGAACCATTTTCACGACTCTGGAAAATGTCATGAAGCACTGACACTTAATTTGGTCTTCGAATGATGAATGCTTGGGTGTGGATATGTCTCCAATGGAAGACGGGGTTCAATTGGGTCTCTGGAAACTTAACTGGGTGGTGCAAATAAAGTTCACACAACAATCACGGATTTTCACTCCATAATGTTTACATGGAAGTCTGTAAAATCATTGACATTGTTGATTTGTATGAGGTACCTTTTAGCTGCTTTGTTGTATTCTAAATACATTCTAATAAAAACGGAGGCACCAAGTTTTAGCGAGACTTTCATGCTAAAACATTCACAACTATCACAATAACACAAGTCCGTTCATCTGTTTGGTAACGATGTATCTAATCTAAAGTTACTGTGCAACTTCCTCTTGTTCATCTTACCTTGGCTTGGCTTTTAGATTGGTAAGCGTCCCTTAGTTGTACACTGTCCTTCCATATTTCTCGGGAAGCCGTTTGCTTTTTAAGTTGCTCGGCTTCTTCTTGTGCTTGCTTCATCATCTTGTGCAAGGATTTTGTATATAGGATCTTTCCATAAAATCGGTAGAAGGCGGGAGTTTTACATTTTCTTGTTATGTTGTTTGAGTTGAGAACCCTTATTACCCACGAGGTGGTGCCTACAAGCATGCGAATTTGCTTGTCATCTTCTGTTTTAACACGAACATCTGTTTGTTCTTTTGATCCTCGACGCATCTTGTGGAAGTGGCATTTGAATCCTCGGGGTTTTGGGCCCAGCGAGCCGTTTTGTTGACCCTCTTTTCCTCTTGCACCTTGGTTTCTTTTTTAGAATCCTAATTTGTTACTTTGTTTGATTCTCCGTCATTGCACAATTTTGATTGTTCCTTCGCAACTTCTTAATTTCAGTGGCTACCTTTGGAGGCAATGGTCTGTCGATGGTGGATTGGATCATGACCGAGTTGCTAAATCTTCCTCTTAGGGTTCTTCTCTTTTCCACTCCATTTCATTAAAGAACTACCTCATTAGTTCTGTTTTATTTCTGCTAGAAAATATTGTTTAACTCCTACTTCCTCTAGAATTTCCTCTTGTGGCCTTTGGGAACGAAGTGTTCTCGGTGGGTATTTTCCCCTCCCCTCTTCATCTGTGGTGTCTGCATGTCTTCTTCTTGGGGTTTGTCGTGAGGTCCTCGAACTAGAAGGTTGACCATACTTACCCATATTGGCTAGGATGGCGGCCAAGTCCGCTCTTCTCCCGGTAGGTCTTGTAATGGGCTATCTTCTGTTTGTTCCTATTCCTCCTCTGGCTTCCGACTCACCTCTTCGGATTGTTCATCCTCGATACCCGGTTGGATGGCCTTTCACACAGAGCTTATCGGTCTTCCTCGTCTCAAGGCAAGCAAGACTGTTTGCGAGATTATCCTATGCTTCCTCTCATCCTGAGCCTAGCAAGGCGTTTGCAGTTCTCAGGTTGCTGGACTGAATCAACTGTTTCTTCTTTCTTGGAATTCTTGAGTGTGTGTCTCTGGTTGCTATGATGTCGCAACATTTTCTGCGTTTTTCCGGTTGTTCTGGTGGGCTTGTGAGTGTCTACGTTTAAAGGATGGATTGCATCCAATCCCCTTCAATCTATTCTAATAGCTCTTCAGTGCTGTACTCTTGGGTAAGACCATAACTAGCTGTAATTAAAGTCAACCTATGGTGACTAACGGTGCCTCCGTCTTGTACCTTTTCATGCTGTGCGGCATCGTAGGTAATGAGTTTAAGTGCGGTAAATTCACGGAGGCATTTCGTTTTGGAAACGACTAAGATTGAATCATCGATGATCTTGCAAAATCTTTTCTTCCTTCGCGAGGTAATGTGCTTTCATCACCCCATTCTTCACGCTCGTCCGGGGGGGGGTTCTCCTAGGGTGGCTGGCAAGACTCCCTTCCCCTTTGTTATTGTCAAATTAAGCGCCCAGGTCACGGAAGATGTCGATGACCAACACGTAACTTTCGTTCTTTTAATGTCCATGGTAGTCTTGAAGCACGCAATTATGGCATCGGTGACCGCCTCAGGTTTTCCTCTTCTTGTCGGAATGGTCATCTTGTAAAATTCGCAAAAATTCCAGTGCTCTTTGTTTTCGTAGCTTCCTGTAGGCGATTGAAATAGTTCAACCATCACCCTTTCCGGGGTTGTCGGGCAGAGCGGCGGAGGATGCGTCAAGCGTTGGGGCTCCTTCTGGTGCCTTGCCTCCGCGGTTTTCACGCTTCGATTCTGGGAGTGAACGGCAAAAACATTTTCGGTTTGAAAACACGGAGGGGGTGCAAGGTTTCGAGGAAAGAAAACGAGTGTGGCTGGTGCAACAAAACAACTTGTAAAATAAAAATATGCCATGCGGCGAAACCTTGAACGTCGTCGCTTCGATTTCCGAATGGTGGTGTGTGACAATACGGGGAATGATAGGGTTAACCTCCCACCGCAGTGTGATAAATTTGTCCCAGTGACAAATAAGGAAGCGGCATAGTACGCAATCAGTGAAAGGAGCAGTATATGAGAAATTGTCACTATGTAAGAGAAGAACCTTGATTACCGAAATCGGCGGAAAATTGATCGCATATGATATAAGAAATTTGTTGTGTTTATGATAGAGGTGATAAGTGTAAGACATGTAAATGCCCCAAATCTTAGCGGTCATGGTCACTTTTCCGTTGCCATGATTGGTAATGATAAATATTCATGCGGTGTATAAATGGGAAATAACATATGATTAATGCCCTAGGATATAAGAAACAAAAGAGTATTAGTATCTTACCCATTGGTGTAACCAAGGTGACTTCAATACCATTAACAGTGCTTTGCTGCCGACAGGTGTCCATAACCTTGGCAAAGTTGTTTTTCACCCTTGGAACCATGATCCTTTGTGTATGCTTAGGGATGTTGTTATGTCAAAATGTAGACCATTATGCTGGCTTGGTGACCAGTTAACCATAATGCCATTCACGAGGAAGGAGCGAAACGTGGGCAGGCCGGCTCGTGATGAGACCTCATGTTCCAAGGTTCGTTTATTTGATATACCTTTTGGACCATATCCCTGGTGTGGTGGCCATAATGGGAATGCCACTTCACTTCCATCCTCATGATCATGGTAGGATGGCTCTTGATGAGACCCCCTATCCTGCATTTGACATCTCACATATCATGTTCAGATATTTTTTCTTTTTCATAGAGTACTTTTCCTTATTTATACACAAAGGGTGGTTCAACACTCCTTAAGAGTAGGAATGGTGGAAGAAGTCTTATCATCTCAATAGGAAGATATAAGCCCTTTGCTCTTATTCCTAAATAATAATCAAAGAGGGTTAAAGGTATCAGCATGATAAAGATATCCAATCAGGGCAAAATTAGTAAAACAATGACAACAAAAGATAAGAAATAAGTATGTCCTTCCTTTTGTCCTCTTACTAATGCAGAGCCTTATAGATATAGCGATTTATGGTTTGCGGATTTCGGTATGTTGTGATTTTATATTCATTGCACAAGTACATAGCTGTATCATAAAGACTTGAAAGAATACGGGCAAGAAGCATCCTCAATTTAGATCAGCAAAAGGAATAAGCTGTTTCACAAGGAGAGCAAAAGTATGCTAGTGGTGTTCCTTTGGAAAAAGAAACAACGACGGATGATAGAAAAAGGAACAGCAAAAATGCAAATGTCGTTCCTTTGAAAAAGGAACAACAAAAATAAAAATACTATAAAAACACTCAAAATGCCGTTCCTTTGAAAAAGGAACAACAACAACAAAAGAATGCTGTTTTTTTGAAAAAAAGGAACAGTGGCAACCAAAAATGCTGTTCCTTTGGAAAAGGAACAGCAAAAGACGTAAAAATGCCGTTCCTTTGGAAAAGGAACAGCAGAGATCCAGAATGCTGTTCCTTTAGAAAAGGAACAGCAAAACAAGCAAAGCCAACAGCATAAAAAACACGCAAATGCCATTTTTTAGAACGGCAAAAATCGAAACTTTGAGAAAGAAAAGGAACAGCAAAAAATGACAAGAAAACATTTAATTCAAACATATGTACAAGAACGACTCAAAGACAAGAACTTATGTACAAATTGTAAAAAGAAATGAATTCCTTAATGAATTACAGGTGAGGAAGATTTCTCTTCCTCCCCTAAAATCTCCATATCAGTGTCTCGTCGTAGCTGCTGGCAGAAGGATTCCCGAGTGAGTGGTTTGCGATAGAGACGAACTCGGTGGCCATTTACTTTGAATGCATATCCAGAACCGTCAATGGTAATTAGAGTAAGGGTTCCGTTGTCATGCACCTTCTGGATTTCGTATGGTCCCAACCATCGAGTCTGAAGTTTTCCAGGGAAGTCCTGAAACAGAGAGTCGTATAACAGAGCCCAGTCTCCCTCGTGGAAGAATTTGTTCTTGATGAGCGCATCATGCCATTTAGCTCGCTGCTGTTGAATCAATGCTGTATTTTGTAGTGCAGAGAGCCTAATTTCATCTAATTCATTGATCTGCTGTAGTCGATTGATTTGTGCCTCGCTTAGATCTAGGCCAACTTCCTGTGTTGTCCGTAATGTTTGGATTTCGAATTCTATGGGAAAAATGGGTTGTTTTCCAAACACTAATTGATAAGGTGAGTAACCGGTGGTGCTCCTCCATGTGGTTCTATAGGCCCAGAGTGCTTCGGGTAGTCGGGTAGCCCAATCACGCCTATGTGACGCAATGGTTTTCGTTAGGATTGATTCTATTATCTTATTGCTACTTTCTACCTGCCCATTCGCCTGTGGGTGATATGGAGTAGTGATTTTATGTTGGACGTGATAATTGTTGAGTGTTGCAGCTAATTTATGCCCAGCAAATTGTGGTCCTCCATCTGTAATTATTTCCCTGGGAAGGCCATAACGTACAAATAGATGGAACAGGAACTGTATGACAGAGTCCTCTGTGGCTCTTGGCAATGCTTCCGCCTCAACCCATTTGGTGACATATTCTGTTGCCACCAAGATATATGTTTTCTGATTTGACGAGGGGTTGATGGGTCCAACGAAATCAAGAGCCCATCGCTCAAATGGTTCGATGACTAACTGTGGTTTCAGAGGCATCTCATCAACTTGACCAGGTCGTCCTGCTCGCTGGCAGCTGTCACAGGCTTGGACAAATTTCTTTGCATCTTTGAAAATCGTAGGCCAGTAATATCCTGTCTGCAATACTTTGTGTCCAGTTCTACGCTCAGCGAAGTGCCCCCCACACGGTCCATCGTGACAGGCTTTTAGGATGTCAAAGATTTCATCCTCTCTAACACATCGCCTGATATGCATGTCTGCTCCTGTGTGAAACAAATAGCCCCCAATCCACGAGAATCGAGAACTTTTCTGAATAATCTGCTTGCGCTCATTAGGGGTTAAATGTTTTGGTAGTTTACCTACTGCGAGGTAGTTGGCAACATCAGCATACCAGGGTGTTTGAACGGCAACAGAAAATAGGTGCTCATCCGGAAATTGATCTTCAACTGCTGCTGCATCGCTTGGTTTTGGTATTCTCGAAAGAAAATCGGCTACAGGGTTTTCTTTGCCAGGCCGATCCTTGATTGTGATATCGAATTCCTGCAATAAAATCAACCATCTAGTTACTCTGGCATTTGTGACAGGCTTATGTGCTAAATATTTTATGGCAGAATGGTCTGTATACAAGATAACAGGATAGCCTGTAATATAATGTCTAAACTTATTGACGGCATGTATTACAGCTAGGAATTCTTTTTCAGTAACAGTGTAATTTAATTCAGCAGGGGATAAATTTTTGCTGATGTAATAGATAGCATATGGTTTTTTATCCTCTTCCTGCCCAAGGACTGCGCCAATGGCTGTATCTGAGGCATCAGATGATATCTGGAACGGTAGGTCCCAGTTTGGTCCTCGAAGGACTGGGGCTGTGGATACGAGCTTCTTTAAATCCTCGAAAGCACGGTCACATTTTTTTGTCCAAAGAAAATCAACGTTACCAGTTAGTGCATATAAAGGAGCAGCAATGTGCGAATAATGTTCTATAAATCGTCTATAATAACCAGAAAATCCAAGAAAGCTACGTACCTTTGTTTGAGTAGTAGGAGTGGGAATGAGCAAAAGTATTTGGATTTTGGCCGGGTCTACCTGAATGCCGGCTGCTGAAACATAATGTCCTAGAATAAGTCCTTCAGTCATCATCATGAAACATTTTTCGTGGCTTAAGCAAAGCCTGGTAACAATGCAGCGTTGTAGGACTTTTTCTAGGGTGTCTAGAGCTGGATCAAAATCATCTCCATATGGTGTAAAATCATCCATGTAAACTTCAAGTCCATCATTTATTAAATCTGCAAAAATGCTAAGGATAGCCCTTTGGAATGTGGCAGGAGCATTACATAGGCCAAAAGGTAGAACTCGATAGGAAAATGTTCCCCAGGGACAAGTAAAAGTAGTTTTATCCTGGTCTTCAGGGGCAATCTGAATCTGATTGTATCCACTGAAGCCATCCAGGAAAGAAAAAAAATTCTTTCCTGCTAAAGTATCTAATACTTGGTCTATGAATGGGAGAGGAAAATGATCTTTTTGTGTTGCCTTATTTAGTTCCCTATAATCCACACAGATTCTCCATTTTCCATTCTTTTTTGGTACCACCACAAGAGGAGAGACCCATTTACTATCAGAAATAGGATAGATAAAATTGACATCTAAAAGTTTCTGAAGTTCAGCTTTTACCACATCCTTTAGATGAGGATTAAGTCTCCTTTGCGGCTGACGAACAGGTCTGGCATCTTTTTCTATATAAATGTGGTGTGTACATAACTGGGGATCGATTCCTTTCATATTAGGGTAATCCCATGCAAATGCTTCTTGATATTTAGTTAACAGATGGATGAGCTTAGTTTCTTGTTCAGGTGTGAGATTAGCATTGATGTTTAAAGTTTTTCCCGGTCCAATTTCCACAATTTTACTATTTTCAACAGAAGTAACAGGTATCGTTTGGTCATGCGTATCTTTCAGAGGATCTTCCTCTAATTCATTATCAAATGCTGCTTCTATCATGTGACACTGTGTGCGAGATTCAGTTTGACTAATGAAATTATTAATGGCATCATCTTCTGTTTGGTCTTTAAAATCAAGTGCCTCTTGTATAGTTAATGGAGATCTGATGTTATTAGTAAGGTATGATACAGGGTGCTTATTAGTTTTGATTATTGTGACACTTGGCTGCGCTGGAGGATATAGAACTAAATTTTTGCTATTCGGTCCTCTGGTTATGGTCATATTTCCCTGCCGGCAGCCAATGTAGGCATCTGCAGTGGCAAGCCAAGGTCTACCTAAAATTAGCGGGTGTCCATCAAGTCGGGTTTTTGGATTAATTATCAGGAAATCGGTTGGATACTCCCAGGAATCAACAGAGACCATGAAATCCTGTAGAATACCCTCTGGTCTAACCACAAATCGGTCAGCCAATTCTAACAAAGTAGAGGTGGGTTCTACTGATGTAATGCCGAGCTTTTGGCAAGTAGTGGTTGTTAAAATATTAATTGCAGCTCCTAGATCAACTAAGGCATTAGACAGGGTTTGACCATAAATTTGAACAGTTATAATTGGATTCCCTGGGTCTTCATATTTAATGGGTGTTTCTCTCCCGGATAATAGGTCAGATAAAGTACCGACTACTTGGACTCTTGGATTATTTGTTATATTCCTCCTTGGTTTCTTTATGCACAACTCTTTGATAGTTTTTGCGTATATAGGAATGTCTTGAATGGCTTGGAGGAATGGAATTTTTATGTACAGATTTTGTAATTCTCCCAGAATGTCAAAGTCGGGATATTGTATGGGTCGAGGTATGACTAATCGTTCTGGGAACGGAGGAGAGGATGTGGTTGCTTGATTATGAGTCTGCTGCTTATTTACATCCTCTTGTTGCAACTGATGTTCTCTTGGTAACTGATCTTCAATATGAACTGTTTTATCTCCCTCAGTTTCAATTATGCGTCCAGATCTTAACTGAAGATCATTGCACTCCCTCGGGTCGGGTCCTATTTCTGGTGATTCTATGATTTGGATAGATTAGACCTGTCTGTTATTTGGATTGGGATCGGGTTGGGCTGGGAGTTGCGGTCTCAGGTTAGACTGGGGATTTTGTTGTAAGGCTGGCAGAGTAGGTTGAGGGAGCGGAATAGTTCCAGTTGGCTGGTACATCGGTCTTTGCCAGCTTGTCTGCCAGGGTGAACTTTGTGAAGTAGGGGAAGTCCATTGTGAAGGATATGGGCCATTTTGCCAATATGGTGGAGTGTAAGGGAAATTCGGCCAACCAGATTGGCTTGTTTGATTCAGCCATGGATTTGAAGAAGGAAACGATTGTGGTGACCAGTTTGAAAATGGGGGTTGAGATTGATTTTGCCACATACCATATTGTTGAGCATTATACTATGGGGGTTGAAAAAAAGAGGTTGAGTCCAGAAACATACCAGATTGTCTCGGCTGCCACTGGCGACGCTGGTTGATCGAGTTCACCGATTCTGGTTCTTCTTCTGCTTCCTTATATACCGCTTTCAATCCAGGAAGTGAGGGGCAGCTCTCTGTAAGGTGATCTTTTGTACAGATGGCGCACGTTTGGACTTTATCCAGTGGACATTCCTTGTGGCTATGTTTTTTTCTGCATCGGGGGCAGAAGATCGCCAAATTCTGTTCTACCTCCATCTGCTTCTGTTTAGCCTGCACAATATCAAGTTGTGTAGTTAGTGTCCCCAGAATATCAGTTTTAAAATTTTCTAATAAATTTCCAATTTCTGCACGTGTTACTCCTTCTGTTGATACTTTGTTATCTCTTGCAAACCGATCATATTATGTCGGTTTTATTCTTGTGCTGCCTCTCGAACTCCTGATACATAAATCAATGATGTCAGCAAAATTCTCTTGATAAATATCCCCTTTTCCCATGATGTTTAATGTTTCAATCCATTGTTCCTTCATGCCCCTTATTAATGCAGTTTTTAACACATTATCGGGTAAAGGTAGCGATGCATAAGGAGATCTTTGTAGATTGTACTGAAAACGTTCCACATACTCCTCCAATGTTTCATTCGGTCTGGCTGTCATTTGGAATATTTCGTCTTTTAATTCTCTAGACCTACAATAATCCTGATATTTTTTTAAGAAGGATTCTTTCATTTGATCCCAATTGTTGATAACTCCACCACCTAGTCCCATAAACCATCTTAAATCAGCCCCTTTTAATGTAGAGGGAAATAATTTCAATTTCTGGGGATCGGTGGTGTAATCATACCCCCTGCATAACACATCGAATTCGAATAAAAATGCATCCGGATCTTCTGATGTGAGACAGTGAAATGTAGGGATATGCTGAAGAGGGATAGCTTTCATGGGTGCATTTGCTGCAGAATCCACTATAGGATATTGTAATGTAGAGGTTTGAGCATTTGGATGGTTCTGAGCCATGGGATCGAATATATGCCAATAACCTTCTGGGATATCTAGGAGGGTATTCCTAGGTTGAGAGGAAATGGTTTTGACAGGGATAGTTTTAATAGCACTTCCCTTATCTGGAATAATGAGAATACCTGATATCTGAGGAGATTGGATTCCTTCAAAAATGATTTTCACAGCACTCCCCTTATCTGGGCTATTTAATGGCTGATTTGTTCCAATAGGAGATTTTGGTTCCTTGGTTTCCCCTGTTTCTCCTTCTCCTTCACAAAAGTTGCTGGAATTCCCTTCCTGCAATAGTTCTGGAGTAGAATTTTCGATTTCTTGAAAGTCCTGCTCTTCAGTTTGACTATGCACCTCAGCACAGGCTACAGATGGTGATCTTGTGGCCTGAAGGGAACTAGTAGGCGGTTTAGAAATGTTTTTCCTGGGGCCTACTGATGGCTGAGATTCTGTGTTCTTATAGATTTTGTCTATGAAGGTCGTTCGGCCAAGGGTCACCGGCCCCTTAGCTTTTTCGGGCTTGGATGGGGGTTTGATGTTCTTTTCTGGTCTTTTCTGCTTAGTCATGCACTCAAATGAACTACCAACTTCTATTCAAACAAAGCAAAAACAACTCTGTTAGGAAAGCGGACAGTGGAGCAGGGTTTTTACATGCTCCGCACGTAGGTTCTTACCTTCCGTTTTTAGGATCCAACTCCTCCCTAGCAGGCTCGTACACTACTCTGAAAAAGACAAATGGCTACACTCTTTCCCCGACAACGGCGCCAAAATGTAGAGCTATAAAAAGGGTCTCTTTCACCTCTAATTACCTCACATTAATATGTCAATCCGGGAGCGTTTTGTTATTCCAAAGAGTGTCTCAGTCTGAGGCTATCACTTGTCAGAGTAATGCTAGTAGTACGGTGTTTAAGAAATACAAGAGTAAACGGATGCTTGTTTATAACTAAATTACTTCAAAAGAATAAATCGCACATTCAGAAAACTTGGCAGCTTATCAGTCAAGGGTTCGGCAGCGATAACCCATCCCTTTGGAAACTGATGGAAAGGAAATTAGAGCATAGACCACGGGTCTGGGAGCTAGACAGTGAATGCCAAAGCTCACTACAGCCTTAGATCGTCTCTCACACCAAAACAACAAATGCGAGTAAATGGAACAACAAATAAAGAATTGAACAACAAATCTGGAATGGAACAGTAATTCTAAAATGGAACAGCAATCGAACAACTAAGTCTCGCGAGTCGTAACCAAACTTAATCTATTAACCCAAATGCACTCTTCGCAATCAAATAACAATCTTTCACTCTTAAGGCAAATCACGCAAAACACACTAATGGAACAGCATTAACTATTGACAAATTATGGAACAGCTCTAGTAAATCATATACGCACACAACACGTTGAAATAGTAATCTTAATTAACAGGGATACGACTGTGCTCCCAAATAGAACAGCATTATCTCTGAATCCAATAATCATGAAGAACACTACTTCAAACGAATCTATGACATGAATGTTCAATATAAAAGCTCTGTAACAGACCAATAAGAATATTCGGTTAAGACTAATAACATGCAATTAACTCTGAAAGGATTAATAACTTGATGCAGAGTCAATACATGATTCTATCCGTAAAAACCTCAATGATTTAATCTTAACATAGCATGTAATATCAACTTATAAAGCATATCGGATTACCAAATAACAACGATAAACAAACCACGCAGAAATCAAATCGTAGTGATACAGAAGCAAGTGTCCTCCGGGGCCGGGCCCTTAGCCTCCAAGGGTACACCGCCTTAAGTTAATCCAGACGCAGAAATGAGAGAATCACCAAGCTTATATTAATGCATCGGACAAAAGTACAATGAACCAGTTCTCAACGAGACTCAATAATCAGAGCTGATGTTTAACAGAAAATTACATAAAAAGTCTATATCCCAAGCTAACAGTGCTGTCCCTTTATATAAAGGTGACGGCGGAGATGTCCAAGTAATAAGATAAATAAAGCAGCGATCCCTCAGGATCAAAGATCCTGAGGGATTCGCCAAACTGTTAATCCTTTATCCTTTCTTTTCTTTTGCGCCGAGCTGGTGTCTTCTCCTCCTTTTCCAGGCCGATTTGCTTTGATCTGTTTAGCCTTGTTTGCATTCGGTTCTCCTTCAGAGGGACAGCAGTTATCTCGACTTTGTCCTTTCCTTTGGAACGACAACTCCTCGTTTTCTCCTTTTCCTGCACAGAAAATAACAACCATTATCAGCAGTTAAGTCTTGCATATCAATTCTCACATGTTTTGTTATAATTCTTTATTATTTTCCAAATTCATGATGCAAAAAGGTTTACAAATTCTACTAAAAAACCACTGAAATAATCATCAAAAGCATACCTTTTTAGTACTCCATGAAGATGCTGTTTCTTTTATTGATTCATCCCAACTGTTAACTCTAGGGGAGCCTAACATGCCAGGTACCCAACTTGATCAAATTGATGGCTCCAATGATCGCTACTTATCTGAAAACATATTCACTCACGCCTCTGAGAACTGTCATTCGTACCTATCTGTCGATCGTATGAAGCCACCGAAATTCGATGATCTGCTTTGTGATGATTCAAGGACCCATCAGGAAATCGAAGCAATTCAGCTTCTGTTGACAGTTATCTCAAGTTCTTACGATCCTGATGTTCTTACGATCGTGATGAGACCCATGAAACAAGCCAAAATAAGGTTTCTTGAATTAGGGTTTTGAAATGGCAGTCCCTATAACCATGCTGAATGTTAGCTCATCTGGAAAAGTCTTCCATTCGAGTGATGTTTCGTTGAGCACATATCTCTATCCCCTAGAAAATAGTATGCAACAACCGATATACCCTGCGTTATTCACTGGAAAGAAAACACCGACCATTGTCTCCAATATTTTCGGTTGTTGCCCAACCAGTATTAGTTGCACTCGGGCACAAGCATGTGAGGCATTACCAGCCTCTCTACTACCTAAAAATCTTCTGTTCAATTCACCCTACCCTAGGAAATATAAAGAATCTGATACATTGATTTGTCAATCTGTCAGTGCACAAACATTTGGCCGAGTTTGCAATAAGCCCACTGACATTTTTCCAATCACCACAATTAATTATCACATCCATTTTCCAGTTGATTTCACAAAACCATAAAATTTTGGAATTCCCCGCCTCCAAGGTCCAGAGTTTGCCTAGGATGGTGAGGAATTTCAGCCTCCACTGAAGGTTGCTTCAGATCCTCACATCCTCGACAAAACCCAGGGAAAATTATGAACTAGTGCTTTCAAAATTATGGTTTCCGCACTTGGATTCTCAAGAATCTCAGATTCGCTTGGCAGATGCCTATTTTTCCATTCCATCAAATTAATCATCCTCAACATTGTGATCATATTCCCAGCTGGTTTGATGGATCCTATCCGATGAATATACCTACAAATAGGAAATGTATTTCCCCGCTTCCGTCAGACCTAGGGTTATGCGTGAATGGATGTATGTCATTCGTAAATGATTTTATTTTTCAAGTACATGTTTATGTGTATCAGGATGAAAGTGAAATTCAGTGAGCACAATCCATTCTGGCATGTTCTCTGGTAAGTAGCCATGAGCTTCTTGCTATTGCACATGCTCTTCAGGTAAGTCTTGTTGTTGGTGGACAATGTTGTATGCTAGCTCTGATGGTGAACACAAGAGATCTTGCGAGAGGATGGGAACTAATCGAAAGGTTTGCAATGGAAAGCTAATTTCACATAACCTGACTGCCTCGTTGGTTAAACTAGGGTTTTTGGTTTAGGCTAGCTAGGATCTGTTAATAAAATTTTGTTATTTCGAGTTGTTAATTACGTTTAATTTCTAAGGTTTTTGTTTTGTGGTTTAAAATTATATTAGTTGTCTTTTCTTACTGTCAATATCTTTATGCATTATAATTTTCCATTTATTTTGCACTCACTTCTCTTTCAGTTTGCTTATTGCTGCATAATCTTCAGATAATCATTGCATGTGCCTTGCCTTGTTTTTTTCACCTACAACTAGTTGATCTTTCCCGCACACAGCATTTCATTGCGTCATAAGCCTCATCTGTTGCATCGTGTTGTACGTTTTCTTCCTCGCATCATTTGCACTGGTTGTTGAGAAAACTATGAAATTTTTCATACATTGCATACCCCTGCATGAGCCTTCATTTCAACCTGCAACCTTTAAACCCTCGGTGTCGTGAATAGCATTCTTATTCCGCCTTGCACGGGCTTAAAGCTAGATGGATCGCTTTTACCTCTTTTGCATGCATTGAAATATTGATGACCTTTCTTACTTGTTTTTCCCTGACTGCTGAAACCCTAACTCCATTGTTTGCGTGAGGTTGCGGTGGTTACCTCAAGAGGTAGCTTCTCTCAGAACAGGTCATCAAAGTCACATTCTCACAATAATGCCTATGAGTCTAAATACATTAGCTAGGGAGATATGAGCCGGTTGCTTGTGGGGAACCCTGACAAGTTTGAATGGCCTATATCGGTAACCTCAGTCTTGTGCATGCCTTAGTCTTGAATATCATAATGATTTTATTTTCATAGTTCGCCTATGGGTGGGATATGGGGTGAATACTTGGCATGAGGGAAAACCCAATTCAGAATATATTTCAGTTTCTGTCAAACAAGAAACAACCTCTCTTGCTCATAAAATAAATTGAGATCCCTCATTTGCCCATGCAAAATAAGTGTCACGAGCACATACAAATAATTGCTACAAGCACATGAAACAGATAAGGGTAAAGGATTGAGAAATGCTTCCTGTGCATACAGGTAACACAACGACTTCCCCGAGGTACTGACCAGGCTTGCTCGTAGCGGAGCAACGTTTGTTATTTCTTGAGGTGGCTTTGCCGGGGTACTGTCCAAGCCTTCTGGCAGTGGAGAAACACCAGAAAAATATTTTAAAATTCTGAATAAAATAAGCCCACTACCTTGCTCTCCACTTCATCATCAAACTATTGGCATCCGTGACCTTATACTTTGACATGTGTTGATTAACAAGACCTAGATGAGGCACAAGGATTGGGCATATCTGAAAAGGTCAAATTAATACAAGGGTACCCATAGAACTTGTTCAATATTCCTTTTCATCACTACCTGGACTCAGAATATTGTTGGATGTTGACAGAGATGCTGGGTTCTACCAGTGGTTCACCATTTGTTGTAGCTGCTACAACAACACCCAAAATTTTGGGTATATTCAAAATTTCTAGTCCCCTTATGCTCGCTCAACTGTTAGGGTTTTGACCCAGCCTTTAGTCAGTGACACTCTCGTGACCTTCTTCCTCGCCAAAGCTTTTTCCCGCACCCACTAGTCTCTGTGTCTCATAAATACACTAAGACCTGGGGTTTGTTGCTTAAAGGAACACTGAGAGGGTCCCTCCATGAACTTAGAGATAGGTTTCCCCTAGATTTTCATGGTAGCAGCCTGAGGTGATCTTGACCTACTTCCAACCCCTCGCAAACCTTCTCATCAACATGACAAGACACTTTTGTTTCAATTACGCCACGTGTGTGGGTATCATCATTGCACGTACCTAAATGGAAGGTTTTCTCAGTTAAGTTCTTGACATACTTTCATTAGAAGCCCTTTCACCATGGATCATTTAGGAATTCTATTTGGGTACTACAACAAGCCTGTGGTCTCATGTAAATTATTTGGGGACATCATTCTCTAAAAGGTAACTGTGAACTAATTGATATTATAATGTTTCATGCAGGTCGATCCCATAGATGATATACCCAACAATATCACCACCGCACTAAGGGAAAGAAATTGGAACTAAAATAACAAAGGTGCATTTGCGGAACGTGACAAATTTGTCTCCTTTCATGTGGGGATGAGAACAAACACTATGTTTGAAGCCTTGTCAAGATAGATGGCAAGAGTAAAATTAATTCGGTCTGAAATATAAAGGAGGGAAAAAGGTGTACTAATGGGAAAATTTTGGGCCATTGTTAAGCCGCATCTTTTCATTTTTATGGTCTCACTCCTAAGGAGTAGCCTGGAGAAGGAAAATTGGTCGCTAGATGTGCGAATCATGTTTCGAGCCAACGGGGAAAACTAGTAGAGGAAGAAGAATTAGTAAAAGCCCTATGATTCAGACCCAACAAAACATTATGTTGAGTCACCTGATCCAAGCATATCCCCAATGGTGATATCACCTAGTATGCTGGAGAAGATATGTCAACAACAGAAGTTGTTGTTATGAACAGGAGGAGGAGAAAACCATAGAACTGATGCGAATAACCCGTCGGTTCTATGCCTTGTTTGGTCGAAGTACAATTGTCTTGTATCATATTGTTATTAACATGGTCATGGGAAAATTACATAATGTGGGATTCTGCTCTGCCATCGTCATCGTCTGGAGGCTTCCATATTTTTTGCGTCACATTTAAGAGAAGTAAAAATACCACGACATTGCTTCTCAGTTTAGACATGATAATGAAATAAACTGCTATGAATATATGCACCATGAATACAACCATAATTGGGGCCCTGCATTTTAACCTGAAATAACGACCGAGGAGAATCCAAAGCTGCACACCCCCAAATGGTCAAGAGGCTCGTCCTCTGTTGAGATCACTTCTGCAATGAATTTCACTAGAGTTTCATAGAAATAATGAAATACATTACGCTAAATCCAAACACAATGAAAAATCATTTCGTTATATGGTATCGACACAAGTTTGGTGCTGAGTGCAAAAGGTATGATCAACTTGTATTGGAGTTTGAAGGGTGAGCGCGCTGCATGGTGAAATCTGGAAAGTGACCCAATGCAAATTATGATTTCAGTTGCTGCTTAAGTAATCTGTGTAGTCGCACAACCTCAAATCTGTGGCTAAGGCTGATGAGAGTTGGCATGCACTCGACCCTGCGCCTTCCCCATAACGTAGAGCACCTGAGAAATGAGAGACGGTGAATGTAGCTACCATCAGTCACGCCCCCCTCCACCAACTTGTCACTCAACTAGATTGAAGAAGCTGCAACACAAAAAAACTAGAGAGAATGCAGCCTATGGTCTTTTGCGACTAGTCGCTAAGTCGCAAAGAAACCATATAGGTGACTATTGCGACCTCTGGCAAGCGCGACTAGTCGTTAGGTCGTAGAGCATGTGGAACAGATGAAAAGTGCGACCTGCATGGATTTGTGACTGTGTGACCACTGGAGGTCACATTTCTGCCTAAGTTGCTAGGTAGTAGAGCATGCGAAACAAACGAGGAGTGTGACCTGCAGAATATTGCGACTGTGCAACCACTAGGGGGTCGCATTTTTGCTTAAATTTCTAGGTCGCAGAGCATACAAAACCAACGGGAAGTGCGATTTTCATAGTATCGCGACTGTGCGACCACTGAGAGGTCGTATTTCTTCTCAAGTTGCTGAGTCAAATAACCGCACTCAGGAGAAGTAGCAAGAGTAATGCGACCCCCACGGTAACACGACTGCCCGCCTGTTGGGTGTAGGAATTACACTTAAGCAAACTCCTCAACACTTAATTTGTCAACCTAGGGGATTCGTAAACTTAGAGACGAAGCACAGGCAATGCCAGAGATGGTATGAATCTTTCTAATGTAAATCCCTACTTTCTTTAAAGGAAAGATTGGAGAATCAAATCAAAAGAGAAGAAGGCAACTTGAACCATCAAAACTAATCTAAGAATGGAACAAGAAAGTATGCATTTGCAAGAGAGAATTAAAAATAAAAGGCAATCACTCCCACTAATGGTTGTTTAATCTACTGAGTGTGTGTTTTCCCTTAGCAGAGACACTTTAGCAGTCTCATTAGGTGGGCCCTTAAATATAATTCCTTAGAGATTTCCTTCTTGCATTAATCTGTCCTGCCATTAGGGGAATTTCGAGGTCTAAATTGGGCCTCCTAAGGAAAATGTAAAATCAAAATCCACTTGATGAGAACCAATCACATTTTAGAGAATCACATCATCCCTAATGGTTGAGGTGGCATTGCTTGAGTTAAAGGTACTTGTCACATTCTCAATGGTGGATAAAAACTCATGGTTAACCATGGTAGTGCTCTAAGTACTTTTAAATTCAAAGTAAAGTACTCATAATAAATGTCATTTTACACTTTTTGAATAAAAATATATTATTGTCATTTCATATTTCTTAAAAAAAAAATGCATATCCCTATACATTTATTATATTATATTATTTTTATATAGTATATTAATTACATGTTATTATACTATTTAAATAATATAAATTTTAATTAATAGCATATAATATAATTAAGAATTTATAAATTTATATTTATATTTTATTTTAAGTTATTTAAGTACGAAGGACAAATGCATTAGTTGTTCAATGATAATGACTTTTTCTTGAAAAGATCATTCTTATTTATAGTCACATCAATACAATTTTTTTATTAATTTTATTTTAGTACAACTTTTGAATTGAATTTAACTATGGTTACATAGATTATGGTGCAGAAAGTAAATTGAAAATTCATAAATATTATTTTATTGGTTTAGTTATTATTTTATTATTTCCTTAGCAGGCCCATTTTAGACGTCAAAATTCCCCTAATGACTAGTGCTTGCACTAGTGCAGGATCAGGGAGTTATGTAGAAGGTATAAATTGTGTCTTTACTGAAGGATTTTTACTTCATGCAAGGACTCGAACTTTTAAAGGTACAGAGCACTCAGATCTTGTGGCAAGAAACTGGTTCTTGCACCTGATCAGAGCTTCCTACACTTAGCTTTTAATCCTTAAAACAAGTGTTCAATTATTACAAGTGCTAGTTTACTATTGAATCAAATTGCACACATAAAAGTGAATGTTTCTAATTTTAATAAAATGCAGAAGTAAAGAAACAATCATTTATCCTGTCGTAAGCGTTTAAATAAAGAAAGAAAATCATGGAAAGTAGATTAAGAAAACTTGCTGCATCACACCAACGTGCATTGGTGCAGGTTCATTTCTCTTGCTTGTACCAGGCGATGGAAAACCAAATAAACAGAACTTGGAGGAAAAATAAATGTCACACCAACGTGCACTGGTGAAGTTTTGCTTCTTGTGCTTGTACTAGGCGAGGAAATCCAATCTGAAATTAAAAGCAGGAAAGTAAATTGCAGTGAAAGTAATTGTAACTACCTCACAGGATGGATCCATTTTTAATAAGACATGAATACATGTGCTGAAAACTAAATCACACTTTAATAATTTAAACACACATTACAGAAAACAGAAAATAGGGTAAACGTGCTGGGTTGGTTGGGCCCTAGCCAACCATCGTGTTTCCCTTTTTAAATTAAAACGATGCTCATTAAACCAGTTAATTCATCAACTTAAAATAACAAAAACATAGTTTCTGAAACATGAGGCAGAAAAACTTTTTATTAATTTATTGAGGCGAATACATGCGTTGACACAATGTCCAGCCCAGATTCGGGCGATAACAAAATGACCGGTTACCGTCTACCAACTTCGCACTAAAACTCTTCTCCTAAGGTTCTCCTTCCAAGTCCTATTTACATTATATAGATCTATTGGCCGAAGGCCAAAACATATCGTTCAACTGATTCATAACAAAATGTAGAATTTACTCTCGGCCTTCAAGATAAGATGGTTTTGCAAAACTGGCTGCAGCTAACTATATTTCTCCCTTCACAAATTAGTCTTGCCTACCCTTGAATCATTCACTGTCATGGCTGAAATGGCTTAAGACGTGGCGATGATCGAGGAGGTTCGGATTTTCTACGAAGATCTGTTCTGCTCGCAATAGTGCAAATCCAATCATGCACTAAGATCAGCGGTCATGATAAGCACTTTAACCATCAAATAACCTTTAGAGATATCGATTAGTTACAAAAGTCATTTAGAAATAATAAATCATGTAATAAATATTTAATTAATGCTAAATTGAATTAAAACATGAAAAATAAAGGTTTATACGAAATGTGTCACCATGCTTGGAATGGTGCAAGATGAGGGTGCATAAAGGAGGTGAAACAGAGGTAAATGGTTATAATTTAGGAAGGAAAAAATGGTAAAAAGAGAGAAAATTAGGGGGCTAACATCCTCCCATCCCTAAGCTATTTTGTGTCCTCACACAACTCTTCACCTTTGCAAAAAAACCTTCAAAATTTTGAGCGTTCCAGCTCACTCCTTCTCTGGCATATTATCATCAGTCTGCAGTGTTTCAGACTTCGTCTTTTTATTTCTCTTCAAATTATTCGTCACCTTTTAAGTCGTCTGAAACATTGTGAAGCACAGTACTTCCCCACCCTGACCTCTCCTTTATTCTTTTGGATCTCCGCCATGAATTCTTCCTTATTCTATTATTTTTCCTCATGCATTTTAGGCATGAGATGCTCTAAGTTCTGTAATTAAGCTTGAGCTCGAGTATCCAAGTAGCAGAAACTACCGAATCTTGTTCCTTTTTTGTCTCCCCAGCGGCTGTATTTTCTTCAGGGACCTCAGTATCCCTCGGGGTTTTAGTAAACACTTCTTCCTCTTCTGGTTCTTCTTCTTCTAACTCTTTCGGTTCTTCTTCTTCTTCTTGCTCTTCCAGTTCTTCTTCTTCTCCTTCTACTTCTTTTGGTTCTTCTTCATCTTCTAACTCTTCTGGTTCTTCTTCTTCTTCTTGCTCTTCCAGTTCTTCTGCCTCTCCTTCTACTTCTTCTGGTTCTTCTTCATCTTTTAACTCTTCCCGTGTCGGTTCTTCTTGTACTGGTTCGTCTTGCACTGGTGCAGGTGGGGATTCAACATCTGTGGGGACTGCAGTTCTACACCAGGTTCTTCATTATTTTTCTGACCTTTAATAAAGTTGACCAATAGAGTGTCAACTTCAATTTCCATAGATTTTGCTGCGTCTGCAAGGATTGACAGCAAATCGTTTTCTTTAGGGTTCTGTTCATGCACTGGGGGCGTTGGAGGAGTTTCTTCGACAGGAGTACCCGTTGTTTATTTTTCTTTGGAGATGGGCCCTTTTATTTTGCTAATTTCCTAGTTCGTTTCCTTCTTGCACTGGTGTAAGAAGGACTTCTCTTTACACTTGGACCCTTGCTTGTGCTGGCGGGGGTCTCTGTTTTCTTTTCAGCAGCTGTCTTCTTTCCTACAGAGGGATTTTTATCTAGCTGCTTCAGTAACTCCTTCCAGGTCATGCCCTTAATTTCCAATTGTTTCTGGACCAATATTTTGATTAGGCCATGATGATACAATTTCTTATCGGCCTGGTCCGCCCGTGCTCCCTACACACCCTTGGCCATATTTTCCAAACTCTTAAGAAAAAGGTAAGTGAAATCCATCCTCCACTGGACATGCCAGCTGGGTTCAAAGTGTTGTAGTATCCTAAAATGATACACAAAGGTGAGGGAGTACCTCCCCTCATAAGTCACAAATTTTTGTAGAATGAAAATGAGGTCCCACCATTGTCCCAGCAGGGTGTTGTGCGGAACTCCTTTCTTCCAGTTTACGTTCATGTGCTTATCAACAATGAAACGCTACAAGCGCTTCTTCTCGAGCTTCTGATTTTAAAAGTACTTCACACTAGTGTTCTGTAAGCCCGTCGATGCTGCTATTGATTTTTCCATGACTTTAAATTTCAGGGGCCCAATCTTTACATGGCCATTTTTAAAACTCTATGCAAACTGTAGGGCCACTTCACTCTTGTGCCCATCAAATTTCTTCAAAAATGGAAGAAAGCTTGAGTCTTACAATAGTGCAAGACTATTGCGAAACTCAGCGGTCTAATCTACCTCACTGAGGGATGAAGGTTCACATCTAACAGGCAGCATCTCTGCTTTAACAGTTATGAACATTCAAAAAAGTTCCATGCAATACTGGAAAACTTGGCTCTCTATAGATAGGGATCAACTGTCCACCATCCCTTCTGTCTTATCACTGATTTATCCCACCAAAATTGCGGTAGATGTGCGACATGTTTAGAATCGTGTGGGATTGGTACTTGCGGTGGCGTGTTTAACGACTATGTGAGGTAATCACCATAAGTGAAGGACTTTTAGGATCATGGTGGAGTAATAATATCCAATAAACCGTTTAAACATTTCCACATTCCTTCATAATTCAAAAAAAACTTTATCATTTATTAAAAATGATCATGATTCTTAACTCAAAACACTTTGCACTTTAAATAATTTTCTCCTAGTTAATATGATAGCATAAGTACTTTATCAAATAAGTGAAAAAGGCTTCTTGTAAAATTTTATGATGACCACTTCTTATGACATATGTTGAAAAAAAGAAATCGTACGTTGCTTCTATCAAGGTGCATGCTTGCACTGATCTGTTTACTCCACTTACTGTACTACTCTACTGGTACCATTCTGCTTATATTATTATATAGGATGATATTCTTGCACTAGTGAAAGCATATTTTCTGAAAAAAGAACATAGAATTTAAGTAAAATATAGGTTGGACTTCTAACATAGCTTTCCTCAACTGATACTAAAAATTTTCTTCGCCCTTTCGTGATGCTTCAGGGCATTTTTTTCTCTTTATGTATGATACCCTGCAATGAATTCATGAGGGAACAAAGAAGTGGGAAAGGGGAAAATTTCAAAATGGGAAGAAATTTTGTTATAGGGATTCCAGGAATAGTACCAAAGAGGGGATAAACAGAAGTGGGATAGGGAAAAAATTCAAGGGTAAACTAAGATTTTTACGAAGCGGGTACGGTAAATTCAGAAGAATGTGGGAAGGTTAATCATTCCAGGATATAAAGAAGAAACTTGAGGGAATATTTCAAAATGGGATATGAATAAAGGCATAAAATGTTCTGAAAGGTCTGCCTGCACTAGTGCAAGAAAAAAAATAACTGCAGCGAGAATTAAGTGTTACTTGAATAAAAATATCCATGCTAATTACCCCAATGTATAAAAGTTTATTGAACCTGTTTTTACTCGGTGGTCACCAGCATATCTAAAGTTCAAGCAACATTCTTTTTTTATTAGAAATTTTTGATCTTCCTACCAGCAAGCTCGTTTTCAGGTTGACCCTTCTGCAATCATGTCAGTGAACCGATTTTCACAATTACATGAAAATATTTTTTCTTTACTTTTTCTTTTATTAAATTTATTTTTTCTTTGAGGAGAAGAAGAATTCATGCTTTCAAAAAGTTGGTACTACCATTTACCACTACCATCCCGAATTTCTATTGGACTTGCTGTGTAAAATTTTTCTTGGCAAGTGGCTGAAAATACTTCTTTAATCTATGCCCATTTACCAAGAACACTGAATCTTGTCCATCAATAGTTTTGACTTCTACTACTCCATTGTCGAATACTCAGATCACTTCATAGGGTCCCATCCAACATGTATGGAACTTCCCTTTACAAATTTAAAATCTAGAATCATAGAGGAGTACCCAATCACCTGGTTGGAACTGCTTTTTCTGAACAGTCTTGTCATGCCACCTTTTTCGTTGCTGCTAAATTAGGATATTCTACTGAACAACATCTCTGCGAAATTCACCTAACTCATTTAATTGGAGAAGAAATTGTTGTTGTGCCCTGGAGAGATATAGTCCTAACTGAACTGTAGTTCTGAAGGTTTTGATTTGGAACTCAATTGGTAGTAGAACCTGTTTTCCATATACCAGCTCATATGGTGTATGTCCCGTTATATTTCTCCAAGTGGTTTTGTACGTTCGCAAATCTTCTGGTAATATTTTAGCCCAGTCTTTCTGATGCATATTGACTGTCTTCATAAGAATGGACTCGATCACTTTTTTTGTAGATTCCACCTGGCCATTTGCTTGTCGGTGATACGGCGTGGATTTCCTATGATGGATCTTGTATTTCTCCATCACACCCTGTACCAGATTAGAATAAACTGCGGACCATTGTCAGAAACAATTTCTCTAGGCACACCAAATCTAGTAAAGATTTTAGAAAAAATAAAATCAACAACAACTCTTTTTGTAGCAAAAGAAAAAAATTTATCTTCTACCCATTTTGTAACGAAATCTGTACAAACAAAAATATGCTTTTTACTTAAGGATGTTGGATTTATTGGCCCTATAAAATCAATAGTCCATTTTTCAAAAGGCTCAATCATAATTTGGGGGCATAAAGGAATTTCATTGGTTTGATTAGGCTGGCCCATTCATTGACAGCTATCACATCATCTGACATATTGTTTGGCATCCTTAAACAAGGAAGGCGAAAAGTAACCAGCACGTAACACTTTATATGCTGTCCGCTTATCAGTGAAGTGGCCTCCACAAGGTTCATCATGAACAGATTTCAATATGTCAAAAAATTCCTCCTCTCTTACACATCTACGGATGATCAGGTCTAGACCAGTGTAAAAGAGATCTCCTTGAATCCAGGAATATGCAACACTTTTCTGAATAATATTCTTCTTTTCACGAGCGGACAAGTGGCATGATGTCTTCCCAGTAACCAAGTAATTAACAATGTCGGCACACCATGGAGAATCTGTAGACATGGCAGAAAGATGTTCATCTGGAAAATCATGATTAACATGATTTGCTTCACCAGGATTATCTAATCTAGAAATAAAATCTTCTACAACATTAGATCTCCCTCGTCTATCAACAATAATAACATTAAACTCCTATAACAATAGTAACCACCTAGTCACTTTACCTCTTGTCAATGGTTTGTTCATAAAATATTTAATTGCGGAATGATCAGTATGTACAAATACTTCATATCCTGTAATATAGTGTCTGAACTTATTAATTGCAAAAATCACAGCTAAAAACTCTTTCTCTGTAACTGTATAATTCAATTCAGCGGAAGAAATTTTTTTACTAATATAATAAATAGCATAGGATTTCTTATTTTCCTCTTGTCCTAAAGCTATGCCAATAGCCAAATCTGAAGCATCAGAGGAAATGTGAAAAGGCAGGGACCAATTTGGACCTCGCAAAACTGGTGCCTGTACCAACTTTTCCTTCAATGTTTCAAAAGGTTGTTGGGAAGTCGTGGACCAAGAAAATTTACTATCGTTAGCTAGAAGTCGGAAAAGAGGAGTAGCTATATTTGAAAAAATTTCAATGAATCTTCTATAGTAACCAACATGTCCTAAAAAACCTCTTACTTCCCTTTTAGTTTTTGGTACAGGAAGATGGAGAATGATTTCAATCTTTGCCGGATCAACCTGGATACCTTTTTCAGAAAACAAATGGCCAAGCACCACTCCCGCTTTGCACATTAATCTACATTTATTATCACTCAAAGCGAGATGGGCTTCCTGAAAACGAAGAATCACTTTCTCCATATTTTTGAGAGCTTCCTGAAAAGAATCACCAAATACAGAAAAGTCATCCATATAAATTTCTACAAATTCTAGATCAGCAAAAATAGCTAAGATTTCCCTTTGAAAGGTAGACGAGGCATTACATAAACCAAAGGGTAGCACTTTGTAAGAAAATGTCCCCCATGGCCATGTAAAAGTAGTTTTATCTTGATCTTCGGGTGCAGTTTGTATCTGGTTATAACCACTGAAGCCATCCAAAAAGGAGAAATAATTATTTCCTGCAAGGGTATCAAGCACCTAATCAATGAAAGGGAGAGGGAAGTAATCTTTAAGATTTGATTTATTCAATTCTCGATAATCAATACAAACATGCCATCTTCCAAATTTCTTAGGTACTATTACTAATGGAGAGACCCACTGCCTGTCGAAAATAGAATAAATAAAACTAGCATCTAAGAGTTTCTGTACTTCTTCCTTCACAATGTCTCTTATAGATGGATTCATTTTCCTTTGGGGTTTTTGGATAGGTCTGGTTCCTTCTTGAATATAGATGTGATGTGTACAAGTTTCAGGAGGGATTCCCTTATATCCTCATAGATCCAAGCAAAGGCACTAAGATGGTTTTACAACAAATTCACAAGCTGCTCTTGCTGAGATGAGTCCAAATTTGAACTAATATGAAAGGATTTACCAGGGCTAATCTAAACAAGAGTGGTATCAAGTTCAGGAGTACTCAAGGGAGTGGTAAAATGCAGTGGTACAAAAGAATGAGAATCATGATTTTCTTGAAAATATAGGCTGAAAATTTGGCTGAACGACTCATAATTAGGCATAGTGTCTAGATTATTCAGAAGATCTTGAATCTCATCTTCTTGTGAAGACCCAGTATAATGATGGATAAGGGAAATAGACTGAGTTTCCTCATCACTGCTATGATCCAACCATAAATTATCTCGAAGGTCCTGAATGGATTTGGAAGGGGGGTATAAGGTAACTTTCTTCCTAGAATCTTCATGTGAAATGTACATGTTAGCCCCCTATGAATTTTTTGACAAGAAAACAGGGGGCTAAAATGTTTTTTTAGCTTTTAAGGAATGCATTCCCTCTGAAAATACATCATCCTTGAAGCCTCCTTGTGCCTTTGTCCTTTGATAGATCCTCACTACTGTTTCGAGTAAAAAAGCCTCTATGTTTCTGTGAAGAAAAATGCCCAAAAGGCCTCCATCCCCCTTATTTCATCCCCATTAAGCCTTTGTTTTCATCACCGGTTTCCCCCTCTGTAAATTCCTCCAAAATCCCTTTTTAACCTTATAAATCATCCTAACTCCCTTTAAACCTTACAAACACTCTTTGTTTGGTTTAATAGCCCCTTATTCTCCCTACTGAATCCATCCTTTGGCCTTAAAAAGAATTAAAATAGGGCCAAAAACACTTATTTTGCATATGAGGCTTAAGCCCCTTTCGGCCAGCCCCCTTAACCACTTCCCCACTATACGATTGAGCGCCGATACCAAGCGATTAAGCCCCGAGTGTTTATCACAATCAGGACTTTCAATATGCATGCATTTTTTGTTAATTGATTTTCCCCGATGCGAGAAAGTTTTATGGTATCGGTCTTCGCTTTGATTTCAGCCATTGATCTATATAGATCTAATGGCCAGCATTTGTTCTGCAACGCACCCATCGCCGCTCCACATTCACCCCTCCGATTGTATTTAGACCGTCGATCTGTTTCCAGATCGAATGGCTGTCGCGTAATGACTTGCCGCCAATTATGCCAATCACATCACATTAGACCTCCCGATTGGTGAGCCCCAATTGGATCCTAGACGTCCATCCACCCAGATTCAATGGTCTAGATTTCATCGCTCCCCGCTCATGGCCCATTCCTCCTCCACTTTCGATTGAATCACAGCCGTTCATCCCTCTTGATTCGATGGCTTAGATTCCTCCCGCCCACTAACCATATCCTCCACCTTTGCTTTCCCTCCGCAGATCTCGATCGTCGATCACAATGATTGAATGACCCACAATCAAACCACCTTTGATCAACCCCCACACTACTGACTGCGCATCTCATCGTTTCACGCTCCATCTCCCACCGTTAGATCTCACGGCCCTAGATCCAACGGCTAGCATTAATATCGTGCAGCTTTGGCATCCAAATGCTAATAGTTCAAATTCACGCGATATGGGCAGTTTTAAAAATCCACATGTCAGCCGAGGACCTATATCGCGTTCGAAAAGTGAAAATCGCCTTACCTGTCTTTTTCCGCATGAAAACAACGGTTTTTATCCTAAAACCACTTCTCCACTTCTATGCCTGAAAGTCTATCTAAGGATCACGATCATTGATCTGTGCAGATCAATGGCCCTCATTGCATTTCACACTCCATTCACATTTCTTTCATCGCGTGACCGTAGAACCTCATCATGTCATCTCAACCGTCGATCTCCTCCTAAGATTTGATGTCCCATATTAAACCGCCCTCCTCGTGCGACGGGTCCCACATCATAGGCCTTGTTTCATTCATTTTCCGTGATTTCCTTTGTATTTTCCCAAAGTTAAAACTTTGGTGTTTCAACACTAAAGTGTATTTCTCCGCCTAATTCCATGTTAACACCACCGTTTGTAAATCTTAACCGTTGCTCCCATATGCCCATCTAATCCAATGGTCTGTGACCTTCGTTACACCAAACTTTCACTAGTCCCGTTCTTCAACATTCCGTAGTGATTTTCATTGGTTTTTCACCTGTTTCCATGGTTGCGCCATCATTCCACAGACCTCCATAGCCAATCTTCCGCTGCCTTCCCTAGATTTTATAACAATTTTTTGCATGGTTGCAGGGTATACGGAGTGGTAAATTCACTCTATTTTTCATAATCATAGCCACTGTGGTTCAGAACGCAGAAAGGTCATTACAGCAGTGGCCAAGTGAAACAACAGAAACAAATTTAAGGGATTTGGACCTTTTAATTGAATATTTAGCAACCTAATCCCGTGTTCAAAGGAAGAATATGAAGTTTTAAGACTAATGCACATGAAACAAGCCATATCTTTGTTTATGTCAGCAGAATGTATTTTCTCAAAGGGTACGCCTTCCTATAGAAGTCTCCATGCCTCCTCGAGCTCCGAAAATTTGTTTCACTGACAGAAGCTTCTTAAAGACTGTCAAGACCATAGTTATGTAGGCATGGAAACCCAGAAGACCTTTAGTCTCCTTACTTGCTTCAAAAGACAGAACGGAGTGCCTTACAGTCAAAGAGGACTCCAAAGAATACATCCAAAGTCAATTTCAACCTGACAGAGACTCCCAGGCCATGCTGCAGAGTACATACAACGTTGCAGAGCCATTAAGCAGAGTGGGCTTGATCTGCTACCTCCACTCTTTCTAAATGAGAAAATTTAATTCACATCCACCCCTGCTATTATTCATTCTCCTATAAGAACCCCTGGAGAACACATTGTAAAGGTTGTTGTTGTTTCTGTTAGTGTAGGGACTCATTCAACTATTAGAGCAGTTGTTGGGGGAGAGTAGCTGAGTAGTTTGTAATGTAGTAGGCTGGGAGGAGAAGTTTGGACTGTAATCAACCATTGAGCTGAGTGTATGTGACTTGTTTTTCACATTAATTAATCTAGCAAATTTCATAGGATCCTGGTCTATATTATGGGTGATGTTTCTCTTATTGAATTGTCTTATTTCATTTTAATCATATTGTCCATTTATTCTCCAATAAGAATCAGTAAATCAGGCTTACGATATACCCCTGCATGGTACCTTAATTCCCACTTCTCTTCTTATCTTTGATGGTTTCTGCTGATAGTCAATCTAAGAGAAAATTTATGCAATTTAACCAGTTAAAGATGTTGGTCTGGCCCATGCTTACTGATGTGTGAATTTGGGTTTTGCTGCTTGGATGTTCTTATTGGGTTTGAGATGGAAGAATTGGGATACTAGGGATTTAGTGTGATCCCTATCCATTGGGGTCCTTTTCAAATAGATTGGCCTTTCTAAGATATCTTGAGCTAGTGTCAAAGCATTGAAGGTTAAAATTCCTTCTCTGATCTTAAGCCTAGTTATGTGTTTAAATATTAAAGCATTTTCCCTTTGAGAGTATGATGAAGCAGATCTGGAGTTAGATGACCTCTAGTCTGATCTTAAGCTGCCCTTTGTGTCTCTCCTTCACTCCTTATTGTTTCATTTCACTATATACCTAGAAGATCCTTTAGTATAGATGACTTGCCCTCTGAAAGCCTTGCTTTGCTCCTTTCATTCCATAACCTTCTCTGTTAATGATCTCATACCAACCCAAAAACCAATCAAATCATTTTAAACCCCCCTTTGTGCTTCATACCTAGCCTAATATCTCATTTTGAGCTTTCAAAGATATATCACTCTTTGCTTTATGGAGAGATCCCTCTTCGGGTCCAGGAGGGCTAGATCCTAGGGCCCCAAAGTGGTTGTGATGTTGTCTAGTCTTTTAGTCTTGCCAATCTGGCCAAAACACTAGAACCTCAACAGTACATATCATCGGAACAACATCCAATATATGCATCATTCGTAGCAAGCCATGGTCGACCCAAGATCAAGGGATGTCCTCCTACTGGGTTCTTTGGTTCAAGCACAATGAAATCAGCAGGATATTCCCAAGAATCTAATGAGATGATCACATCGTCCAATACTCCTTCTAGCTTAATTTTAGATCTATCTGCTAAATCAAGCAAAGTGGGAGTAGGGAGAAGATGAGATAACTAGAGTTGATCTGTGGTTTGCTTAGTCATGACATTAATGGCTACCCCCAGGTATATAAGAACATTAGAGACAAGGACATTACCAATCTGAACTAGGACAACAGGTTTTCCGGGATCAGTATACTTTTCCATAGACACACATCTTGTCATCAAATCTACTGCCCTACCAACAAATTGAATGGTTTGGGGTTCCAATCTCTTCCTACCAGGTTTCTTGAGACATATTTCCTTAATAATCTTGGTACAAACAAATATCTCTTCGATGGCTTGAAGCAAAGGTATGTTAACGAAAATATTTCAAAGCTCAAATGCCAAAATTGTCTCATAAATAGGCTCACGCCTTTCCATTACTAGCCACTCTAGGAAGGGAGGCTGGCTGAAACAAGATTGCAAGGATCCAGAGGGTAAGGGCTACTTAGTGATAGCTTTTGGAGAATGGTTAAGAGTTTCCTGTTCTCCTTTCTCTTCAATGATCACCATAGGTTTCTTTTGATTTTCTGATGTTACATTCCTTCCCAATCTTAATTGAATATCATGAACCCCAACTAGAATAGACTAGTATTCGAATGGTAAAGGTGGGTTTATTACATAGATCGTTTGCACTACTTTATCATTATTAGGATTGGGCGTAGGTTGAGAAAGCAACTGAGGAGGTCGAAAGGGTGGAGGTAAAGGAAATGGTGGAGTGGGCTGACTCAGAAGTTGAGGCATTGAATAAGGTGCATGTGTAGATGGGTATGGATGCATAGGTGGCTGGTAGGAATATGGAGAATTAATTGGCCCTCTTCAACCTTGTTGCCAAGGTTGAGAAGGTTTCCCATGCTGATCTTAATTCCCATACGGCCACTTCTGATGAGAGTTATGATAAGAATAAGCATGTGAATTATAACCAAAATAGTGTGGAGAAAATTTAGAAGCCATACATGTACCTACCTGAGGCCAATTCCTTCTTGTTCCCATAGCATTCAAGTATTCAGCTTTAGGCTTCCCCCCTGTGAATAAAACTTCAGGTCCTGGTATAGAGGGAAATTTTTCTGTGATATGGTCTTCTGCACAAATAGCACACTTATTAGTTTCTTTCAAATTAAGAGGACACTCTTTAGGAGGATGCTTGTCTCTACATTTAGGACAAAAAATACATAATGACTCTTGTTCCTTCATGAGTTTCTACTGAAATTTTAAGGAGTCTAACTGTTTGGTAACAATGTTCATTATATCAATTTTCATGTTTTTTATTTTATTTTCTAGTCTAATAACCATAGCATCAGTAGATTCAGTTTTTATATTTCTATTTTGAGTTCCTCTACTGGATTCATACTAGTTTCTTGAAAATTTCGTGCATAATTCACAAATTTGATCAAAATTTTGCTGAGAAATATCACCTTGTCCTAACAGATTCAAATTATTCCTATCATTATCAGTAAGTCCTCTTAAGAACAAGGTTCTAATAGTGTTGAGATCAAGCTTAAGTTTTGACCTTTGTAAAATATACAGAAGCATTTTCAAATAATATTCAAGCATTTCTTCATCATCTTGTATGATTATAAAAATTTCATCCTGCATGTCTCGAGTTTTGTAATATTCTTGATATTTAGACAAAAACACTATCTTCATCTGATCCCAGGAAGTTATGGTGTTTCCTTCTAACCCCATAAACCAGTGGAGAGTTGAGTCCTTGAGGGTAACATGAAATAATATTAACTTCTAAGCCTCGGTTTCATAATCATAACTTTTACACAATATATCAAACTCAAATAGAAAAGATTTAGGATGTTCATGAACTTTACCATGGAAATGAGGGAGAGATGATGGTGGAATATTCTTCATCTGCAACACAGTATCAGGATCCACAATTGGAAACACAAAAGTGGATTGTCCTTCACTTACCTGGTTGTCACCAGTCCCTTCCAAATGATCTTCTTGGTCCACCATTTTTCCCCTCTTACTTGTACCACTCTCCATAGGTTGATCGACACCTGAGCTATTATTACCAGAATCCAGGTGGATTGTTCCTGCGTGATGGGTTTGAATTGGATTGTGCTTCCTGCTAATAGAAGGAGACCCAATATGAAAATTTCTTTCAAAATTATTTTGGCCCTTAGTGGGCTTCGAACCCTTACCTTTCCTAGGCATTCATTTCAAAAGAAAATAAAAAAAGAAAAATAACAAACAATTTCTAAAAAATGCTGTCAGAAATCAATTAACACCAGTAAAATTCCTTCAAAGAAACAACACTACAAAAATAAAGAAAAATTACCTCTATTGAATAATCATAAAATTCTTACCAAATCAAATCACCTCCCTGGCAATGGCGCCAAAATGTTGGGTGTAGGAACTACACTTAAGCAAACTCCTCAACACTTAATTTGTCAACTCGGGGGATTCGTAAACTTAGAGACAAAGAACAGGAAATGCCAGAGATGGTATGAATATTTCTAATGTAAATCCCTACTTTCTTTAAAGGAAATATTGTAAAATCAAATCAAAAGAGAAGAAGGTAACTTGAACCATCAAAACTAATCTAAAACTGGAAAAATAAAGTATGCATTTGCAAGAGAGAATTAAAAATAAAAGGCAATCACTCCCACTAATGGTTGTTTAATTTATTGAGTGTGTGTTTTACCTTAACAGAGACACTTTAGCAGTCTTGTTAGATGGGCCCTTAAATCTTCTTCCTTAGAGATTTCCTTCTTGCATTAATCTGTCTTGCACTAGTGCTTGCACTAGTGCAGGATCAGAGAGCTATGCAGAAGGTATGAATTGTGTCTTTACTGAAGCCTTTTAACTTCATGCAAGGGCTTGAACTTTTAAAGGTTTAGAGCACTTAGATTTTGTGGAAAGAAACTCGTTCTTGCACCTGATCAGAGCTTCCTACACTTAGCTTTTAATCCTTAAAACAAGTGTTCAATTATTACAAGTGCTAGTTTACTATTGAATCAAATTGCACACATAAAAGTGAATGTTTCTGATTTTAATAAAATGCAGAAGTAAAGAAACAATCATTTATCCTATCATAAGCCTTTAAATAAAGAAATAAAATCATGGAAAGTAGATTAATAAAACTTGTTGCATCACACCAACGTGCACTGGTGTAGGTTCATTTCTCCTGCTTGTACCAGGAAGTGGAAAACCAAATAAACAGAACTTGTAGGAAAAGAAATGTCACATGAACGTGCACTGGTACAGGTTTTCTTCTCCTACTTGTACCAGATGAGGAAATCCAATTTGAAATTAAATGCAGGAAAGTAAATTGCAGGGAAAGAAATTGTAACTACCTCACATGACGGATCCGTTTCCAATAATACAGGAATACATGTGCTGAAAATCAAATCACACTTTAATAATTTAAAAACACATTACAGAAAACAGAAAATAGGGTAAACGTGCTAGGTTCGATGGGCCCTAGCCAACTAGCGCATTTCCCTTTTTAAATTAAAACGTTGCTTAGTAAACTAGTTAATTCATCAGCTTAAAATAACATAAACATAATTTCTGAAACATGAGGTGGAAAAACCTTTATTAATTTATCGAGGCGAATACATGGTTGATACACTGTCCAGCCCAGATTCGGGTGATAAAAAAATGACCAGTTACCACCTATCGAATTCTCTCTAAAACTCTGCTCCTAAAGTTCTCCTCCCAGGTCCTATTCACACTTTACATTATATAGATCTGTTGGCCTAAGGCCAAAAAAAATTGTTCAACTAATTCATAAAAAAATGCAGAATTTAGTCTTGGCCTTCAAGATAAGATGATTTTGCAAAACTGGCCGTAGCTAACCAGCTTTCTCCCTTCACAAATTAGTCTCGGTTGCCTCTGAATCATTTGCTGTCGTGGATGAAATGGATTAATATGGGGCGGTGATCGAGGAGGTTTGGATCTGCCGCAAAGATCAGTTGTGCTGGAAATAGTGCAGATTCGATCCTTCACCAAGATCAGTGGTCACGATAAGCACTTTAACCATCATATAACCTTTGGAGATATCTATTAGTTACAAAAGTCATTTAGAAATAAGAAATCATGTAATAAATATTTAATTAATGCTAAATTGAATTAAAACATGAAAAATAGAGGTTTATACGAAATGTGTCACCATGCTTGGAATGGTGCAAGATGAGGGCTCATAAAGGAGGTGAAATAGAGGTAAATGGTTATAATTTAGGAAGGGAAAAATGGTAAAAATAGAGAAAATTAGGGGGCTAACACCACCCATTTCACCCTCAAATACGTTGGGTAGTGTTACCCTCAAATGTCCAATCGTCTCAAGAATCTGGCCTCCTTGATGCCTTCACTTTTTATCGTTCTTTCATTTTCTCAGGCAAACTCGAGCTAGTATTACGTAGTTAACTGTTTTATCCGAACAGGAGGATGGTCAAATTGCATTTTATTTATAATATGAGGCTCACACAGGTCACTTCTAAGTAAGATCCTCACAACTCAGAATGAGGCTTTTAAAAAAGAAATCCTGGAGAGTTGATCCTTGTGGGAAGCTTGAATTGTAGAAGGTTATAGGTTTGACAACAAGAAACTGTAGTAGCTTTGCTTCCAATGTTTCAAATGGAGATTTTGGCCTATCTTGTTAATTGTGTCGTTTTCGTGTACAATGTTGATGCAAATCGCAAAGTCCGGTTCCTGCTGGCCTCTAGAACCCCGAAGGCATTGAATTGACTGGCATATTCATGCAATGGGGCCAAGTCTATGGTAGCTGGAAAGTCAGGGCATAAACCAGCTACAATAATTTGGGATTATTTGACTGGCTCTTCTATTGTTGAGTTGAAAGCGCATAAATATATATTTCCATGTGTGGATTGTTCACCAAATGGGAAGCATCTTCTATCTGTTGGTTCTCCTCATGATGCCTTTCTTTGTCTTTGGGACCGAAAAAATGGGACATTAGCTGCTAAAACCAGATTAGCCACAGTGATTTCACAAATCACAAATAGGAACCCTAGAAATTGAAGGAAAGCCTGTGAGTCTTGGTAATCAAAGAGAAATCTCATTTGTGTCTATATATTTTGCATCGTACAATAACAATGCATGTGCTCCCGCAGGCCCACCAATAGAAACACCTCAGCCTTTTTTTATGCCTTAACAACTACTGGTATCCTTTGCCTTCTATGTTTTGGTGTTGCAATTACAAAATGGGTTGATTTGAAGGTACAACAAGGTTATGGTCTTTCTATTTCAGAGTCGCTTATTGCTTGTGCACGTGGCAATGGTGTTGTTCGCCTGTTCATGCAAGAAACTCTTTTCTATGCCGGAACATTGCCCAAGCCAGCACCACATGGGTACTGTTGTACAAGTCAGCCCCTCCATTCAAGTTTTGGCCAAAGTCTCCTCTTTCCCCTTTATCGTTGCCCTTTCCCGAGTCGGAAATACATTAAAAAAAGGCTAAAAATCTGCTCTTTAAAGTCATATAAGGCCTAGCTCCTTTCTCCCCTAGCTCCGTGCCTCCTTTCATCCATACAGCCAAGCGCTGCCCCTTAGAGCGTTTACCGCAAATTGCATGATCGCGCTATCGCACCTTTCCTCCATCGCATATCCGCCCCATCGCAAAAGCGCAGTTTCTCGTTCATGCCCTTCTCCGTCATCGCACTTTTCATTTTTGCGATCTGCGCTCGACCGGTCATGCCCATCGCAGAGCGCAGAGCGCAGTTTCATGTTACTCCATCGTTTCCCCCCATCGCACTTTCTCCACTTGCGAGTTTGCGATGTGCGCTCTGGGTCCCACTTCCAAAGTCTTTGCTCCATTGTTTTGTCATGTTTTCCTTCATAACTTCCATGAAATTTAATCTTTGAGTTTTCATGCCGTTAGCATTTTTCCGCCATTTTCCGTCATCTGCCCACGTGTCATTCGCTTTTCCCTCCACTAGGCACATATTTCGTTTATGTGTTGTGTTTTAGTGTTTTTGTTTGATGTCTTTGCCTCATGTGCTTATCGTCGTCCCGCTGTATTACCCCATTTTCACTTCCCATTCCTCTGTTGTTCCTCTGTGTTTTTCGCCACTCCGCGTCATCTCATCATCCCCTCAAATCGGTGTCACCGCTTCCATTAACCTCGCTATGTCCACTATCTCTGTGATTAGTTTTATTCAACAGGCTTTTGTTTTTGCAGGACCTTGTTGTGGAAACGAAATTGGCGGAAAGGATCCGGGAGTCACTATGATGTGACCTCCATCAAAGAAAGATATTTCAATCTATAGAACCCTCCAGACAAAATCAAAAAGGCAAATTTGGGCAGATGAAAACATTAATGCAGTAGCAGATTATTAATAAAGGAGCAATGAATTCAGTGTTTGGCATGAAAGGTTTCAAATTTAAATTCAAAATTAGAAGGCCGAAAGTACCATGTACAGAAACAGGCGCCTCAAGGTTTTATTGTCGCAGATCTTCCTCCTCCAGCAAAGAGCAGAATATTTACATATTTTATTATTTATGTCTTGTTTATAAGCAGATTTTCATTTTCATCACTCATTTCCGGAAATAAGTTGTATAGTACAATCATTTATGTTCAGTCATTCATAGTGTGGGCGCGAATATTTTCCACCACCTGATTCAAGATAAGTCATTAAATGTTTTCCATCTACCTCCTCCTCTAGAATTCTCTATCTCTCCTATAAAATCTAGAAAGAAAGACATTGTAAGGGTTCCAGATTTCTATCAGCAGACTGTTCAGTGAAAAGGCTTTTGTATACATTTTGTAATATTCCTGTATGAAGGTTCAGAGCCCGTAGGGTCTCAGTGAGGAGGAGTTATAACTGTAATGAGGATTCTGGTCTTTGGTATCTCACAGTATGTAATTTCCTCTTAGGTTTTAATACAATATCTCATTTCACGCTATTTATCTTCTTGTATCATGTTCTAGAATGCGAGTGGCTCACTAGTTTGCAGTAAGGATTCATCCCTGTTGATGCCCTTTTTGGAATTAGTCGAGCGCTTTAAATAGGCCTAGTCATGATATACTGTTCCATGTTCACTTCATCCATATTTTCTGCTATATTAGTTACTTGAGGAGGGTGCTTTTAAAATGCCATTGTCATATAAGGATTCATAAATTAATATGCCCTTATGTGGTTCTGTTGTGTATCTGGGTATCAGTCTCATGTTAACTAATATCTTCTTCATTTTTCCTCACTGCACTCATTTCCTGATATTTGATTTCTGTGATATATTATCTGAACTGGCCCTCTTTACAGTAAGCTGTCTCTTAACTGTCTGATGCCTTTGTATTGGAGTTTTTCATAATTTCCCTACACTATTCTTATCTTTGTATCAGCTTCTGAGAGAGATTGGTCCCATTCTAAACTAATTTCCTTGTTCAACAAGAGATAGTAAGTGAGCCTTTGGATTGACAACCCACGCTATATGAAGAGCTCCTTGCTATATTAAGATGTCCTAGGCACTGGTCTATGGCAACTCTAGACTCTCTCTAGGGGGTGACAAAATTGTCCACAACATCTTTCTGGCGCCGTTGCCGGGGATCGAATTCAAGAATATCAGTTTCCTTGGGCCTCGACAAATCGCTTTCACTCTCTAATCAGGTGAGCGCGGAGAGTTGAAGAGTTGCGTATCTCTCACCTTGGTGACTCCACTGTTCTTTATTTGATAAATTTATTAGTAGTCCTGACTCCCCGCAAGCCACATTTGAGGTCAGATACATCTCAATCAAAAGCACCTTACGTGTCTGACCCAGAGAAGATCATTCATAAAAGAGTTTGGAAGGAGAGGAAGTCAGTTCGTGCTGAAAACCCGGAATATTCCGTTGAAGATTATCCGCCCTCTTCTTCTCAAGAGATCAGAACAGAAAATCCCGAGTTTTGCTCAGAAACTCCACGTGGAGGAAATACCTGGATTGCAGAAGATTCTCATCCTACTCCCGAGGCTGAGGAAATCAAAGAAGTCATAGAAGTAGTCGTTGTTAACCGTGAACTATTCCCATCCACACCTCAGACTTCTTTGCAATATATTCCCATTGTTATTCATACTCCACTTCCTCCTACTCCTCTCCCTTCATTTGTATCTCAGACTGTTGTACAACCCCCACCTCCCCCAATGGCTAATGTTCCTGCTTTTCTATTGAACAAATACGCTCCACTGGCCTTACCCCAAGTGCTAAATGATATGCCACAAGATTACTTGAAGATTCTGCCGAGATTTAATGGTGAAAATGAAATTGATGCTCAGAAACATCTCGAGACCTTCTGCTCTTTTGCAAAAAACTTAAATGTCGAACATTTGTATGTGGTCTTGAGATTGTTTGTACAATCTTTGGAGGGTGAAGCCAGAAAATGGTTCAAAACATTGGGAAATCATTCTGTGACCACCTGGGACCAGATGGAGAATACTTTCCTCAGAAAGTGGGGAGAAAAGAAAGATCATGGTCAGTGTCTTACTAAATTTAATACTTTGAAGAAGAAGCCTAATTAAGGAGTGTCAGAGTTTATTAAAAGATTCAACAAGTTATATTTGAGCCTGCCTCCTGAAATGAAGCCCCATGAAGCTGCGGCCAAGATAATTTTCATAGCAACCTTTGATTTCGATTTTGGATTCTCCTTGAGAGAAAGAAAACCTGCCACTTTAGATGATGCGCAGTCAGATGCTTTGGAGTTAGAAGCAAACTTTTCCTCCTCTGGGAAATTAAAAGGAAAAGCTGAACAAGATACTAGGAGGAGAGGAAAAGAAGATATTTCTACTTCTAATCAAGATAAGGATTCAGATAAAATGGATGAAATAAGAAAAATGATAAAGAAGATGGTCAAGCTTGAGCTGGAAGCTAAAAATGCAACTCCCAAGAATTTCTATAATGCTCCAAACAGAGGATACAATCCCCAGTATAGAAGACCACCGTTGCAGATATTGCCAAGAGAAGAAAAGGAGCAACAAGATCAGGTACCACATCCTTTGTACCTAGAAGGTCCAGCAGAAGACTCCACCGAAGATGCGGCTTATGGACTAGAGGATTCAAATTTGGCTTTTTCAAATAATGATGATATAGAATGCCCCTTGCAAGAAGAAGAAGAAGAAGCAGAGATTGACCATTATTGTAAGCAATTTGCTGACTTCATGGAAGCATAATTCAATTTAAAATATGATTTCAGATCTTCAAGAAAGAGGACCTGAACTAAAGATCAAGAAGAGGAGCCACCTTAGAAAGAAGCACCTGCTCAGAAGGAATCAGCAACAAAGAAAAGCATAGAAAAAGGTAAGAACCCTCTAAATATTCCCCCGCAGTCTAATGATCAGATTCCTTCTTCTTCAAAAATAGTCAGTCCTCTTAATGTTGAGTCAGTGTTGAAATAAATTAAATCTTCAGCTGAAAATAAAGAATTTAAAGAAGTTGTAATAGAAAAGCCCCTTCTACTTTTAATTTACAAAAAGAACTTGAGAAAATTAAGATTCCAGTCCCCTTGACTGAACTATTAAAACAGCCTGTATATCAGTCTCAAGTTACTTCCTTTATACTTCCTCCTAAAATACCAATCGTGCCTAATAGTTTAAACCTTCAAGAAGAAATACCCATGGTAGTCTTTGGCCCACATGTCGAGGAGATAGACCCCTCTACTCCTCCCTTTTACGTGTCCCTAGTTATTCATGACCTGCTGTTACACAATTGTATGTTAGATTCTGGGGCTTCCCATAATCTTATGCCTTTGTCTGTCATGGAGCAATTAGGGCTGCAAATTACAAGGCCATACAAAGACTTATATTCATTTGATTCCAAAAGGGTTAAATGCTTGGGAATGATTAAAGATTTAGTGGTCAATTTGGCCCAAATTCCAGCAAAGAGTGTGGTCATGGACATTGTGGTTGCTGATATCACAGCCCGCTTTGGCATGTTGCTGTCAAGGTCCTGGGGTACAAAAATTGGTGGGTCAATCAAATTGGATTTAACATATGCTACTGTTCCGGTATTTGGAGGCCAGGAGAGGAGGTTATACAGGGAGACTAGATTTGTTAAAATGATAACTAAGACTGATTGCTCAGAGAATTCACCAGTGTATAACAAAGAGGGAGACTTCTCATGTTTGATGTTAGAAGAAAACGAAAATTATGCTCATGAGCCCCTTTTTGGTCAAATCCAAGCTGAGCAGCCTAAAGAAGATCAGGCATCAGAAATTTGGACTTTGCATTTTGATGGGGCAAATTCAAGGGAAGGCAATGGAGTTGGGGTGCTATTAATCTCTCCTACAGGAAAAATGGTGCCACTGTCCTTTAAATTTGAGTATGAAGCTCCAAAAATGTAGCTGAATATGAGGCACTATTATTGGGACTGCAAACAGCAAGAAACATGGGCATCCAAAGTCTAAAAGTCTTGGGAGACTCTGAGCTGGTGGTAAGACAGATCAAAAATCAATGCCAAACTAAGCATCCACGGCTAAGAGCTTATAGAAACGAAGTGTGGGACATGATATAAAATTTCTTCTCAACATTTAACATACAGTTCATGCCCCAGGAGAAAAACAGAATAGCAGATTCTCTTGCTGTGGCTGCCAGCACATTCTGTCCTCCTCAGAATCCACTTTTAAGATACGAAGTGGAGGTACGTTACAGACCATCCATTCCAGATAATATAAAGCATTGGCAGGTATTTGAAGATGATGAACAGATGAAGAGATTCATGGAGACAATGGGAGAATTCTCCAATATGGAGATCGAAGACCATGAGGAGGGAGAAGTTCAAAATATTGTAGAAAACAGATGGGAAGAAAAGATAGCAGGTAATAAAGTGTTGTAGCTGAAAGGAAATGTTATACCTAGAGGGCTGGTGCCCCTAGAAATATTATTTAACAAGGATGATATTCCATTGCAGCCAAACAAGGTGACAAAAGAATATCAAGTGGGAGATCTGAATCTGGGTACTTATGCTGATCCCAAAATTGTAAAATTATCTAAAAGAGTCCCAGATGAATATAAAGAAAAATATTTGAAGTTGTTTCAATCTTATAAAGATGTATTTGCTTGGTCCTATCAGGACCTAAAAACTTTTGATGTTAATATAATGCAGCATAAAATTCCTTTGAGGGAAGATGCAAAGCCTTATAAGCATAAGCCAAGACAGATAAATCCTCTGCCGCTTCCCTCTATTGAAAAAGAAATCAAGAAGCTACTGACGGCCAAAATAATTGTGCCATTGAGATACTCAAAATGGATAGAAAATCTTGTTCCTGTTCGAAAGAAAAACGGAGAAATAAGGATGTGTGTGGATTTCAGGAATTTAAATAGAGCATCACTAAAGGATAATTATCCACTGCCTAAGATGGACATCCTGCAGAAAGTGGTAGGAGCATCCAAAATGTCAATGATGGATGGATTTTCTGGTTATAATCAGGTGGCCGTGTTCCCAGAAGACCAGAAGAAAACTGCATTTACTAGACCATGGGGAACATTCATGTATGCCAGGATGCCATTTGGGCTAATTAATGCTGGAGCTACTTTTCAGAGGGCAATGGACATAGCCTTTGTGGGAGAGTAGGACAAGTTTTTGGTGGTATACCTTGATGATATCACAGTGTTTTCAAAGAATGATGATGAACATATTGAGCACTTAAGAAGAACTTTTGAAAAGTGCAGAAGGTATGGCTTATCCCTCAATCCTCAAAAATCTTTATTTGCATTAGATGAGGGAAAACTCCTAGGGCACATTGTAACTAAAGATGGTGTGAAAATAGACCCTAAGAGATTTGAAGTAATAAACAACATTCCTTTACCCAGGAATAAGAAGAAAGTGCAGGTGTTCTTGGGCCGAATCAATTTTCTAGGAAGGTTTATTCCTAACTATGCTGAGATAGTTAGGCATATAAATGATATGTTGAAAAAAGATAGTGAAGTAAAATGGTCCCAGGAGTCTAGAGATGCATTCACCAGGATAAAAAAGGCATTTGCTGAAGCTCCTGTGCTAGCCGGGCCAGATTACGCAAAGCCATTTTTGATATTTTCATTTGCTTCACCTCATACAATTGTTGGAGTATTATTGCAAAAGAATGAAGAAGGATATGAGCGGCCTATAGCTTTCTTCAGTCAAGTACTGCGTGATGCTGAATTGAAATATAATATATTGGAGAAGCAGGCATATGCCCTAGTAAAGTCCCTTAAAGCTTTTAGAGCCTATGTTTTGCAATCTCACATTACTGCATATGTTCCCACAACAGCTGTCAAAGACATCCTAGTTCAAGGGGACAACGAAGGAAAAAGAGGAAGATGGATTGCAAAAATACAGGAGTATGATTTGGATATAAGGCCTACTAAACTGATTAAAGGACAGGGACTAGCTAAGATGTTATCTGAATCAAATCATCAAGCTTTGGGCATTAATCTATCCATGATAGCAAATGAAGAATCTAAAAAATAAGGAGAGGAGAAAGGACTGGAGATGGCCACTCAAAAGATACGCATGAAATATCTCAATAGCCCTTGGTACAAAGAAATAGTTGAATATCTTTTAACACTTAGCTGTCCTCCAAGTTGTGATAGGATAAAATACAGAGTTGTAAGAATGAAATCCCAGAAGTATATAATTGCTAACAGACAGCTATATTAGAGAGACCCTTCAGGTATATTACTGTTATGCCTCACAGAAAATGAAGTGGAGAATATACTTACAGAATTTCATGAGGGAATATGCGGAGGGCATTACAGCTGGAGGGCTACAGCTTAAAATATCCTGAAGGCTGGGTTTTATTGGCCAAAATTGTTTACAAATGCTTTTGCTTGGGTCAGGGCATGTGACAAGTGTTAAAGGTTTGCAGAAAGACAGAAATCAGCAGCTTTGCCCTTGATTCCTATTCATGTAAATGAACCATTTCAAAAATGGGGGTTAGATTTCATAGGAGAAATACATCCCCCATCAAGTGGCCAATATAAATGAATACTAACAGCCACAGATTATTTTACAAAGTGGGTGGAAGCCATACCTACAAGAAATTCTACTCATGCCGTGATAATGAAGTTTATGGAGGAAAATATCATATCTAGGTTTGGCTGTCCTGCTAGAATTGTAGCTGACAATGCACAGGCTTTCAAATCTGCCAGGTTTTTAAATTTCTGCCAATGGTATAACATCATATTGACTCACTCTACTGCTTACTATCCACAGGGAAATGGCTTAGCAGAGTCTTCTAATAAAACCCTGGTGAGGGCCTTGAAGAAAACAATCAGTGAGAATCAGAAGAATTGGGATTCCCAATTAAAGTTTGCTCTATGGGCGAATAGAATAACCAGCAAGAGAACAACAGGGAAGTCACCCTATGAGCTGGTGTATGGACGAGCAGCTGTGTTTCCTGTGCAATTGCCATTGCCAGTGGCACGTTTCATGCAAGAAAACCAAGAAGAATCAGATGATATGGTCAGAAGGATCAATCAATTGGTAGAATTAGAGGAAACACGCGATCAGGTGAACCAAAGATTAGCTGAGTATCAGGAAAAAATGAAAGATATCTTTGATCAGCATGCTAAAGATAGAAAGTTTCAGATTGGGGACCTAGTTCTCAGATGGGATGTCAGAAGAGCTGAAAAAGGAAAACACGGGAAATTTGACCCCCTTGGTTTGGTCCATTCAAAATTGTGCAACAGGGGGGCAACAACACATTTATATTGGAAAATTTACAGGCTGACTAGTTAGATGCTCCCGTGAATGGACGATTCCTTAAATCCTACTTCCAGTACTGATTCAAGCAGACCAAGCTTGATGTATTATAATGTATATGATGTATATAAGTGTGATTTCAATTTTGAATGTAAATAGTATACATAAGCTGATAAGTTTTGAAGAAAAGCAAAGGGATCGTAGAATAAAATTCACACACAAGAGGGTCTGAGGTCTGCGTGTTCTCGACATGTCTGAGGACAAACATGTCGTCCCCAGATGGAGCCAATGTTGTACAAGTCAGCCCCTCCATTCAAATTTTGGCCAAAGTCTCCTCTTTCCCCTTTATCGTTTCCCTTTCCCGAGCCGGAAATACATTAATAAAAGGCTAAAAATCCGCTCTTTAAATTCATATAAGGCCTAGCTCATTTCTCCCCTAGCTCCGCGCCTCCTTTCATCCATACAGCCAAGCGCTGCCCCTTAGAGCGTTTACCGCAAATCGCATGATCGCGCTATCGCACCTTTCCTCCATCGCATATCCACCCCATCGCAAAAGCACAGTTTCCTGTTCATGCCCTTCTCCGTCATCACACTTTTTGTTTTTGTGATCTGCGCTCGACCAGTCACACCCATCGGAGAGCGCAGTTTCGTGTTACTCCATCGTTTCCCCCCATCGCACTTTCTCCACTTGCGAGTTTGCGATGTGCGCTCTGGGTCCCACTTCCAAAGTCTTTGCTCCATTGTTTTGTCATGTTTTCCTTCGTAACTTCCACGAAAGTTAATCTTTGAGTTTTCATGCCGTTAGCATTTTTCCGCCATTTTCCGTCATCTGCCCACGTGTCATTCGCTTTTCCCTCCACTAGGCACATATTTCGTTTATGTGTTGCATTTCAGTGTTTTTGTTTGATGTCTTTGCCTCGTGCGCTTATCGTCGTCCCGCTGTATTACCCCATTTTCAATTCCCATTCCTCTGCTGTTCCTCTGTGTTTTTCGCCACTCCGCGTCATCTCATCATCCCCTCAAATCGGTGTCACCGCTTCCATTAACCTCGCTATGTCCACTATCTCTGTGATTAGTTTTATTCAACAGGCTTTTGTTTTTGCAGGACCTTGTTGTGGAAACGAAATTGGCGGAAAGGATCCGGGAGTCACTATGATGTGACCTCCATCAAAGAAAGATATTTCAATCTATAGAACCCTCCAGAGAAAATAAAAAAGGCAAATTTGGGCAGATGAAAACATTAATGCAGCAGCAGATTATTAATGAAGGAGCAATGAATTCAGTGTCCAGCATGAAAGGTTTCAAATTTAAATTCAAAATTAGAAGGCCGAAAGTACCATGTACAGAAACAGGCGCCTCAAGGTTTTATTACCGCAGATCTTCCTCCTCCAGCAAAGAGCAGAATATTTACATATTTTATTATTTATGTCTTGTTTATAAGCATATTTTCATTTTCAGCACTCATTTCCGGAAATAAGTTGTATAGTACAGTCATTTATGTTCAGTCATTCATAGTGTGGGCGCGAATATTTTCCGCCACTTGATTCAAGATAAGTCATTAAAATTTTTCCATTTACCTCCTCCTCTAGAATTCTCTATCTCTCCTATAAAAGCTAGAAAGAAAGACATTGTAAGGGTTCCAGATTTCTATCAGCAGACTGTGCAGTGAAAATGATTTTGTATACATTTTGTAATATTCCTGTATGAAGGGTCAGAGCCCATAGGGTCTCAGTGAGGAGGAGTTATAACTGTAATGAGGATTCTGGTCTTTGGTATCTCACAGTATGTAATTTACTCTTAGGTGTTAATACAATATCTCATTTCACGCTATTTATCTTCTTGTATCATGTTCTAGAATGCGAGTGGCTCACTGGTTTGCAGTAAGGATTCATCCATGTTGATGCCCTTTCTGGAATTAGTCAAGTGCTTTAAATAGGCCTAGTCATGATATACTATTCCATCTTCACTTCACCCATATTTTCTGCTATATTAGTTACTTGAGGAGGGTGCTTTTAAAACGCCATTGTCATATAAGGATTCATAAATTAATATGCCCTTATGTGGTTCTGTTGTGTATCTGGGTATCAGTCTCATGTTAACTAATATATTCTTTATTTTTCCTCACTGCACTCATTTCCTGATATTTGATTTCTGAGATATATTATCTGAACTGGCCCTCTTTACAGTAAGTTGTCTCTTAACTGTCTGATGCCTTTGTATTGGAGTTTTGCATAATGTCCCTACACTATTCTTATCTTTGTATGAGCTTCTGAGAGAGATTGGTCCCATTCTAAACTAATTTCCTTGTTCAACAAGAGGTAGTAAGTGGGATTTTTGGATTGACAACCCAAGCTATAGAAAGAGCTCCTTGCTATATTAAGATGTCTTAGGCACTGGTCTATGGCAACTCTAGACTGTCTCTAGGGGGTGACAAAATTATCACAAACAAACAATGATGATAAAGTGTATCGTCGACAATCGATAATATTTGGTTTGGTATCTAATACGCTGCACGGTATGTGAGCTTAGGAGGTATCAAAGGTACCGGTTTGGAGATAAATGATAAAATCCCCATGCCAAGGGTTAGATGATCCAATCATAAACAAAGACTCATCTGGAATCGATGGTTCTGATGTAGTCTCAGTACTATCAAAGGGAAGGTCATAGAGAAGCTTAGCAAAAACCAAAGACTTCTTTGACATGGATTTGATGAATTCAAATCAAATTCCTGCAAAATGACGATCCATTTTGAATATTCCCCCCCCCCCACAAAAAAAATTGATGTGACATAATGTATGTCATAGGGTTGCAATCCGAAATGACAATGGTCTTTCGAAGCAGGATATAATGGTGAAATATTTGGACAACTTGAACGGCCGCCAAGGTGAGCTTTTTGATGTATGAGTACCTAACTTCCATATCATTGAGATTACGACTCAAGTAATATATCGTATGTTCTATCCCATCATCTTCTTGGACAAAAACCATAGCAATGGTTGTATCTACAATGACGAGATACAGGAAATAATCACTCTGATAATTAGGGGGATACATTAATGACGCTCAAATCAGAGTATCTTTAAGAGCATCAAAAGAATATTGTGCAACCTTATCCCAATCGAAGGGAATCCCCTTTTTCAAGAGACGAGTAAATCCTTTAGCCATTTCGGCATAGTTGGGTATTAACCTCCTTAGAAAGATAGCCTTTCCTTGAAGTCTCTGTAACTGAAGTAAGTTTGATGGCACAGGCAAATCGAGAATGGCCTGGACCTTCAGTGGGTCAATTTGAATTCCATCTTTGGAGATGGTGAATCCAAGAAAACAACAGTAACCAACACAAAACACACATTTGTGTGGATTGAGGCGAATCTTGTAGTGTCAGCAACGTAGAAATATAACTCTCAGATGCGTCGGGTGATCAGTTTGTTTTCATGAATGCGCGAGTAAATAGTCTAGATAAGGTTGAACAATGTGCTTAATGTCATGGAAAGCATAATCCATTGCTCTCTGAAATTTTTCCCCAACGTTCTTTAAACCAAATTAGAGTTTACGATAAGTGAATGTGCCCCAGGGACAAATGAATGTTGTCTTATATTGGTCCCCTGGATGAATATTGATTTGATTGTAACCAGAGAATCCATCCATGAACAAAAAGATTTCACAGCCAGAACATTCGTTAATAATTTGGTCCATAAAGGGAGTAGGATAATTGTCTTTTGGAAAAGCAAGATTGACATCCCAATAATCAGCGCACACTCTTATTGTCCCTTGTTTCTTCATGACAGGAACAATGTTGGAAACCCAATCAGTAAGTGGAACATGGTAAATGAAACCAGCATGCAAAAGTTTTTCAACTTTTTCTTTAATGGCAACAGCCTTCTTTGGATGAACAGGACGATGGCGTTGATGTACTGGTCTGACATCAGGGTAGATTTTAATTGTGTTCAACAATACTAAAATTTATGCCTGGAATTTCCTCATAGGACCAAGAAAATACATCTCGGAATTCACAAAAAAGAGAGCGATAAGTGTCGAGTTCGGATGCAAAACAAGACACACTGACATGAATGTTTTCTACAATGCCAGGTTTGGTCGAAATATTGATAGAAATCGTTTCTTCAATATTTGACAGGTTTCGCTCTGATTTGATGGCATTAATTGGAACAGAATTCGAAAATAAATCAGAGATCACAGGGAAATATAGTTCAATAAGTTTATATTCGTTGTAATCTGGAAGACGAGAACGATGATGATAATCATCCCATGGTTCTCCTTATGGCATCATGGTTTCTACAATGCTCTCATCAATCAATAAAGTGGATGAAAAATGATTAGAAGGAGTACCAAAATCTAATGAACGATTAACCCAAATGATCGGCGATGATGGATCAAGATGCGCCACCCAAGCCAAGAAAATTGATTGCTATGTGAGCTCAGTTGGGATTGGCAGAAAAAATTCACCCAATGTATATACCTCATAATTATTGGTAATCTTCCTTTAGTCAGATGAATTGGAAAATATCATGCAGCAGGTCTCTATATTCGCAATTTCCACCAACATTGCGAGCGGCGGTAATGAAAAGGTACCCATTAGGGAAGAATCCTTAAAGAGACCAACACCAATGTTTTGCAGTGCTATATGGGGTGCGCGAAATAATATAATGCTTCCAGATACCTGGGAACTAGAGGCAAAGAAGGAGAGTTGATTAATGACTATAATAGCACCTTTATGAGGGAAGGCGATCATTCTAAAGTAAGTAGAAACGATCACAGTCATAGCGTAAACCCATGGCCTTCCAAGTAAAATGTTGTAGTCAAGGGGTCTGTCAACGACCTCAACTTCAACAGTTACATTATTTTCCCTAGTTCGACATGCAAGTTATTGATAATATCACAAGGCTTATATGTACGACCATCAAAGGCTTTCAACGTCATAGGTGATTGAGTTAAGCGAGGCAAGTCAAGCGACTTCCAGCAATTGAGAGACATAATACAAGTATATGCTCCCTTATCAATAATAGTGTGATGAACGAGGTTATTTAGAACATTTACTTGGATTGAAAATGCTAATTCGGCTGGTAATTGTGGCACATAGAATGTGTGATTAAAGACTACAAGATTAGAATCTGTCAGGTCGATTCCACCAATTATCGACAACAAAGATTGCTTTTGGGAGGGAAAATTTTGAAGTACCTCAAGCGTCAACATAGCTAAAGGTGACTGAGCCATATCTTCAACTATATTGTAATTTTGATCTGCGCGACCTTGAGGAACGAACGTCGATTTGTGGATGACTCCCTTCGGTGGATTTATTGTTAACTCTGGAATAACAGGTGGTGGAATTGATTTAGTTGAAGGATTCGTAGTCGAGGTAGTAGGTTGATTAGTAGCCTAAATAATGTAATATTTATTTCATGTAGACACCAAAACATCAATTTTTGGCTTTGTGACAAATAGCATAAGCACTTGGGAACTAGAAGCGGGATCCGTAGCAACCATGTTTGTGTCCAGATTCAGAAAAGGATCTGTCAACATAGCAGATGCAGGCAAAGTCTTAAGAAGCTTTGAGACTTCGGAGTGGTTACGACAGTCTCGCATAAATTGCTCCTCATTACATATCAAGCAAGGGTAAGGAGGTTTCCAAGAATTTCCAGATTGTTGATCAGATGATCATTCCTGCTAGAGTGAATTTTGCTTTTTCTTTGCTTTCCCTTTTTTCTTGCTTCCGGGTTTCTTGTCACTTTTTCCTTTGTCAAATGACACGACATGTATTTTGGAAGAAGGTGCAGGATCAGATGCAGTAGAGGTATGAGTGTTTGTAGAACCAATCATACCATCGTCGGCATGAGAGTCCTTACCAAATGGAGGAGGAACAATAAAATTCGATCACAACGCGTTTGGAATTTTCACATAGAGCTTGCTAGACTGAGTATAAATCAAATCTAAATACCGGGCACGAGCAATGACTTGCTCTTTAGTGAAAAAATCGCCTTTAGCTACATCCTTGATGATAGATGGTAGCAAGGAATTAATAAACCACTCGTCCAAGAGCTGATCAAGAACAAATATTTTGACCATTCGACGATGATGACGCCACTCATGAATATGATAAAAAATGTGAGTAGCTGTTGTCTGTTTAAAGTTTTTCAATAGTTTCGTCCTAGTTTCATACCGTATGGGTAACTAAAAGTGGGTTAAAAAGGTAGTGGCTAAGGAAGGGAATTTATTAAATGAAGCTCGTGGTAATTCAATGTACCACTTCGTAGCCAGACCAGTAAGCCTACGCTGGAAAAGACATAGTCTAATGGAGTCATCATTTAAGGAGTTTGATGAGCACCACAAATGCTAAGTCATAACATGCATTGACGAGTCTTCTCCAGGGTTTCCATTGAATTTAGGAATGTTGGATGGTAATTTGTGTGGAATCATCGGCCACCAAGGAGAATAGTTGATGGGATCATTGGTAAGCCGGTTTAAATCAGGTAATTCTAATGTTGCGACAAAGGGAAACTGTCAATTCAAGTTAGGTTGAGCATAACTAGGATATGATGGAATTGCTTGGGAAATCGGCCTTTGTCACCAACATCAGGCATTTGTTGTTGGTAACCCAAATAGGGGTTATTTTGATGACCAAACGCTTGAGGGATTTGTTGACCAAGTCCTAGATAAACTGGTTGTTGTTGGAATTATTGTTGTGGTATTTGAGGGTGTGGCTGCCAAGGTGATTTCCCACTAATATTATAGCCTAAAAAATAATATATTGGACCCGTTTGTGAATAGGTAAGACCGGTAGGAGACTGTGACATCCCATAAAAGGGTAATCCAGCCTATGGTTGTAAGATTCTAGATACAAGTGGTTGTTATAAACCAGTCGAAGGAGTTGGAGTTTGGAGGCCCAAGAATTGAGGGTAATGGGTTGAAGGACCTGCCTGAGACGGTTGAGGTACAACCAACTGAGCCTATAAATGGGGTAATGAAGTATTAATAGGTGGGGTAGATGTAGGCGCAATAGGTTTAACCGGTTGGTATGAATGCACAACCGTTTGTGGTTGAACGGGCAGGATAGGGTGCCAATGACAAACAGTCATTCCAACATTTGGGTGACCATAAAACGACAGAGTACTATCAAAATGGGTGACGATAGGTTGCCCCCCAGCATGAGGAGTATGATAATATGGAATATATTGATCTCCAAATGGTGGGAGTCTAGTCGAGATTCAACTGGATGGAAGGTACCCAGATGGACTAGCTTGATGCTGAACTAAAGATGTGTATAAAGGATCAAGCCGTTCAGTACTCATTATAGATATAGCAGATAAGATATCAGAAGATGACATGGGTGAATTCCATGGATTTGAGGAGGCACCAGAGTAGGTTCCAGATAATGATTGGTAACCTGATGGGACAGACAAACCACCATAAATATGTGACTTGGGTGACATGGTAAACATTGACGGAGTAGCAACAGTAGATGTTGTCGCAAATGTAACATATGGTACAGTCGGAGATGTTGACTCATCCATGGTTAAATGACCCAGTGAATACCCTATAGGATATATGGGAACTTGGATTGAAACAAGATCAACTGAAGCAGTGTAAGTTAATCGAGGAAAAGACTCGTAAAGATAAATCCCCAACCCAAAATGAGTTGGAGTTGAAGGTATTTCTTCTTGTTGAGGTTCTTCCTCAATTGAAATCAAACCAGGTGGAATAATTTCACTATCAGGCCCGAGATATATTCTAGGTGGTTGAATGCGCAATAAAAGGGAAGACTCTGTTGTACATATTGACCCTTGCATATAAATTTTTGGTCTGCTGCCTCTTCTGAATCTGTTTTAAACCTCTGTCGTGGCCTAAAACCTCCATAATTCTGTTTAACATTACAATTTCCGCTCATAAAATACACTGTGCAAAGGTTAAAACCCACGCTTGGAAATATGTCGGGCCTAGCCCCCTGAAGCCTTAGCCCGTTTTGTTTTAATTCACACATCACCCGAGCACAAGACCATGTGCCAGATAGGCGGGAGCTCATCGCTTCACGTTTTCGGGCCCAACCGTAGCCGTCCAATCCAATAAAATCAATGGCCCGCAATCAAATCAAACGTGGTGGCCCCCGCACCCGAAAACCAGCGGTTAATTTCGCACCACCTCCACCGGGCCGGCGGTTTTCAATCAAATGCTAGCGATTCCACAAATCGCGTGACGCGTGTCCCGGAGTACGGCGGTCAAACTGCCCATTTCGCGCGTTAAATATCCGACCATGGACGGGCAGCGGAATTCACCCGCGCTGTTGGATCTGTCGACCTCCATCCAACGGCGGATATCCTCCGAAGCTGCTCGCGCATTAACCCGTGTCTGTCGTGTCCCGTGGCCCACCGTTACATCGCTCCCAGCGCCTTTGAGCCGTTGATCCAGTTTCAAAATCCGATGGTCCAAGACGCGTTCTCCTCCACCTGTCGACTCCATATCTCCACTTCACCCCTTCATTGACATTTGTTGTACTTTCGTCCACGTCATTTATTCCTCTTGGCTTTTCGTACACCCATGTGTCACCATCTCGTGTGTACATAGTATTTTTCCCCCGCCGTATATATATGTGTTTTTCATTCATATTCATCATTTTTTCATCATGTTTAAACTGCTTTACGTGGAAAATTTACATTCCGTCTGTTTATCAAAGTCCCCATCGTATTTCCTCCGCCACCCTGCATGTTCTTGCCATATGGCCATGCCTTCGACGTCACCATCGTCCTCATCTCCATCCCTGTCTGGTTTTCCTTAACTGGTTTGTGTTTTTGCAGGTTTTCCGCGGTAGAAAATTCATCATGATTCACTGCTTTGTTCGCAGAAGTCAAGAGCACCGCCCTTGACAGTTTTCGAGGAAGAAATTCAGGAGGGAAGTCGAGGGTAGTTGTATGATATGACCTCATTAATGGAAGCATAAATAAAATCCATTGAACCCTAAATATGCCCGCAGAGAGAAAGATTACACAGCAAGAAATGTTAATGGGGCCGCATGAAGTATCAGTGAAAGATCGAGAAATACAACGCCCTGCATTAAATATCTGGCATTTTAATTCAAGATTAGAGGGTCGAGAGTACCATGCACAAACACAAGCAACCTCAAGGTTTTATTGCAGTAGATTTTTCTCTCCCAGACAAGTACAGAACATTTGTATATTTTATTCTTTGTGTCTTGTTAAGAGTAGATCTTCATCCTCAGCATTTATTTCATGAAACAGTAGCAGAGTACTTGCACCAGTTCAGCACCGCCAAACAGCATAGGCGGGTTTTTCTTTCAGATTTGTTTTAAATTAGATCATTAAATGTAAATCACCTACCTCATTCTCTAGAGCTTTCTGTTTCTCTTATAAAAGGGAGGAAAAAAGACATTGTAAGGGTTCCAGATTTCTATCAGTAAACTGTGCAGTGAGAAGTTCTTGTATACATCTTGCAACACTTCTGTATGAAGGCTCAGAGCCCTTAGGGTCTCAGTGAGGAGGAGTTATAACTGTAATGAGGATTCTGGTCTTTGGTATCTCACAGTATGTAATTTTCCCTTATGTGTTAATATAAAATCTCATTCCATGCTATTTGTCTTCTTGTATCATGTTCTAGAATGCGAGTGGCTCACTGGTCTTAAGTAAGGATTCATCCTAGTTGGTGCCCATACTTGGATTAGTCAAGCGCTTTAAATAGGCCTAGTCATGATATATTATTCCATGTCCATTTCATCCATATTTTCTGCTATATTAGTTACTCGAGGAGGGTGCTTTTAAAACGCCATTGTCATATATGGATTCTTAGTTGGATAAGCCCATATGTGATTATGTTGTGTATCTGGGTATCAGCCTCATGCTAACTAGTATCTTCTTCATGTTTCTTCACTACACCCACTTTCTGATATTTGATTTATGTGGCATATTATTTGAACTGGCCCTCTTTGCAGTAAGTTGTCTCTTAACTGTCTGATGCTTTTGTATTGAAGTTTTGCATGTTGTTCCTACATTATCCTTATCTTTGTATCAGCTTCTGAGAGAGATTGGTTCCATTTAAATTCATTTCCTTGTTTTACAAGTGATAGTAAGAGAGCTTTTGGATTGACAACCCAAGCTATATTATGAGCTCCTTTCTATGATAAGATGTCCTAGGCACTGGTCTATGGCAACTCTAGGCTATCTCTAGGAGTGAAAAAATTGTCTACAACATCTTTCTGGCGCCGTTGACGGGGACGAATTTGAGAATATCAGTTTCCCTGGGCCTCGACAAATCATATTCACTCTCTAATCAGGTGAGCACAGAGAGTTGAAGAGTTGCATATCTCTCACCTTGGCGACTCCACTGTTATTTATTCGATAAATCTATTGGTAGTCCTGGCTCCTCGTAAGCCACATTTGAGGTCAGATACATCTCAATCAAAGACACCCTACGTGTCTGACCCGGAGAAGATCATTCATAAAAGAATTTGGAAAGAGAGGAAATCAGTTCATGCTGAAATCCCTGAATATTCTGTAGCAGATTGTACGCCCTCTTCTTCTCAAGAAATCAAAACCGAACATCTCGTTTCCACCGAGGAAAATCCCGAATATTACTTAGAAAGTCCACCTAGGGGAAGTGCTAGGGTTGAAGAGGATTTTCTTCCTACTCTTGAGGCTGAGGAAATTAAAGAAGTTACAGAGGTAGCCTTTGTTAATCGTGAATTGTTTCCATCTACACCCCAGACCTCTGTACAGCACATTCCGACTGTTATACATACTCCACTCCCTCCACCTCCCCTTCCTTCATTTGTACCTCAGATTGTTGCGCAACCCCCACCTCCTCCAATGGCTAACGTACCAGCTTTTCTATTGAACAAATATGCACCACTGGCCCTACCCCAAGTGCTAAATGATATGCCACAGGATTATTTGAAGATTCTGCCTAGATTTAATGGAGAAAATGAAATTGATGCTCAGAAACATCTTGAGACTTTCTACTCCTTTGCAGAGAACCTTAATGTTGAACATTTAGATGTGGTATTAAGATTATTTGTACAATCTTTGGAGGGTGAAGCCATAAAATGGTTCAAGACATTGGGAAACCGTTCGGTGACCTCCTGGGATGACATGGAGAATAATTTTCTCAGGAAATGGGGAGAAAAGAAAGATTATGGTCAATGTCTTACTGAATTTAATACCTTGAAGAAGAAGCATAATGAAGGAGTGTCAGAGTTTATTAAAAGATTTAACAAGTTATATTTGAGCCTACCTCCTGAAATGAAGCCCCATGAAACAACTGCTAAGATAGTTTTCATAGTAGCCTTTGATTTTTATTTTGGATTCTCATTGAGGGAAAGAAAACCTGCTACTTTAGACAATGCTCAGTTAGACGCTCTTGAGTTGGAAGCTAACTTTGCTTCCACTGGAAAATTAAAAGGAAAATTTGAGCGGGATACTAAGAGGAAAGGTAAAGAAGAGGTTTCCTCCTCTAGACAAGAGAAGGATTCAGATAAAATGGATGAAATAAGCAAAATGATAAAGAAGATGGTCAAGCTTGAATTGGAGGCAAAGAACCCGGCTCCCAAGAATTTTTATAATGCTCCAAACAGAGGATACAACCCTCAGTACAAAATACCACCACTGCAGATATTGCCGAGAGAAGCAAAGGAGCAGCAAGATCAGGTACCACATCCCTTGTACCTGGAAGGCCCAGCAGATGACTCCACTAAAGATGCTGCTTATCAATTAGAAGATTCAAATCTTTCTTTTTCAAACAACGATGATATAGAATGCCCACTGCAAGAAGAAGAACAAGCAGAGATTGATCATTATTGTAAACAATTTGTTGATTTCATGCAAGCACAATTTAATGTAAAATATGATCTCAGATCTTCAAGGAAGAGGACCCGAACTCAAGATCAAGAAGAAGAGCCACCTCAGAAGGAAGTACCTGCTCAGAAGGAATCAACAACAAAGAGGAACACAGAAAAAGGTAAGAGTCCTCTAAATACTCCCTTGCAACCTAATAACCAGATTCCTTCTTCTTCAAAAGTAGTCAGCCCTTCTAATGATGAATCTGTGCCAAAAGAAATTAAATTTTCAGCTGAAAATAAAGAGTCAAAAGAGATTGTTATAGAAAATCCCCCTCCTGCTGCCTGCAAAAAGAACTTGAGAAAATTAAGATTCCAGTCCCCCTGACCGAGCTGCTAAAACAGCCTGCATATCAGTCTCAAGTTACTTCCTTCATGCTCCCTCCTGAAATGCCAATTGTGCCTGATAGTTTAAACCTTCAAGAAGAAAGGCCCATGGTAGTCTTTGGCCCACATGTTGAGGAAGTAGATCCTTCTACCCCTCCTTTTTATGTGTCTCTAGTTATTCATGACCTGCTGTTACACAATTGTATGCTAGATTCTGGGGCCTCTCGTAATCTTATGCCTCTGTCTGTCATAGAACAACTAGGACTGCAAATTACAAGACCATATAAAGACCTATACTCATTCGATTCTAAAAGAGTTAAATGATTGGGAATGATTAAAGATTTAGTGGTCAATTTGGCCCAAATTCCAGCAAAGAGTGTGGTCATGGACATTGTGGTGGTTGATATCCCAACCTACTTTTGCATGTTGCTGTCAAGGTCTTGGGGTACTAAAATTGGTGGGTCACTCAAAATGGACTTAACATATGCTACTGTCCCAGTCTTTGGGGGCCAAGAGAGGAGGTTATACAGGGAGACTAGATTTATTAAAATGGTAACTAAGGCCGACTTCTTAGAGAATTCCCTAGTTTATAACAAAGAGGGAGATTTCTCATGTTTAATGTTAGAAGAAAATCAAAATTATGCCCATGAGCCCCTTTTTGGTCAAGTCCAAACTGAGCAGCCTAAAGAAGATCAAGAATCATAAATTTGGACATTACATTTCGATGGAGCAAATTCAAGGGAAGGAAATGGAGCTGGGGTGTTATTAATCTCTCCTACGAGAAAATGGGTGCCGTTGTCCTTTAAATTGGAATATGAGGCTACTAATAATGTGGCTGAATATGAAGCACTGCTATTGGGATTACAGACATCCAAGAATATGGGCATACAAAGTTTGAAAGTCATTGGAGACTCAGAGCTGGTGGTTAGACAGGTCAGGAATCAATGTCAAACAAAGCATCCTCGCCTGAAAGTATATAGAAATGAAGTATGGGACATGGTAGAAAATTTCTTCTTGGCATTTAACATACAGTTCATGCCCCGGGAGCAGAATAGAATAGCAGATTCTCTTGCTATAGCTGCCAGTACATTTCGTCCTCCTCAGAATCCACTTCTGAGATACGAAGTTGAAGTACGATACAGGCCATCTATCCCAGATAATATTAAGCACTGGCAGGTATTCGAAGATGACGAACAGATGAAGATATTCCTGGAAACAGTGGGAGAATTCTCTAATATGGAGATTGATGACAATGAAGAAGAGGAAACTGAAAATATTGCAGAAAACAGATGGGAAGAGAAGATAGCAGGTAATAAAGTGCTGCAGCTGAAAGGAAATGTTATACCTAGAGGTCTGGTGCCTCTAGAAAGATTATTTAACAAAGATGATATTCCATTGCAGCCAAACAAAGTGATAGAAGAAGATCAAGTAGAAGATTTAAATCTGGGTACTTATGCTGATCCCAAAATTGTAAAATTATCCAAAAGGGTCCCAGAAGAATATAAAGAAAAATATTTGAAGTTGTTTCAATCATATAAAGATGTATTTGCATGGTCCTATCAGGACCTAAAAACTTTTGATGTTAATATAATGCAACATAAAATTCCTTTGAGGGAAGATGCAAAGCCTTATAAGCAGAAGCTCAGACAGATAAATCCTCTGCTGCTTCCCTCTATTGAAAAAGAAATCAAGAAGCTACTGAAGGCCAAAATAATTGTGCCATTGAGATACTCAGAATGGGTAGCAAACCTTGTTCCTGTTCGAAAGAAAAATGGAGAAATAAGGCTGTGTGTAGATTTTAGAAACTTAAATAGAGTGTCTTTAAAAGATAATTATCCATTGCCTAAGATGGACCACATTCTACAGAAAGTGGTCGGAGCCTCCAGAATGTCAATGATGGATGGTTTTTCTGGTTATAATCAGGTGGCTGTGTCCCCAGAAGATCAAAAGAAGACTGCTTTCACCACGCCATGGGGAACATTCATGTATGCCAGGATGCCTTTTGGATTAATTAATGCAGGAGCTACTTTTCAGAGGGCAATGGACATAGCCTTTGTTGGAGAGCAGGACAAGTTTCTGGTGGTATATCTGGATGATATCACAGTGTTTTCAAAGAATGATGATGAGCATATTGAGCATTTAAGGAGAACTTTTGAAAAATGCAGAAGGTATGGCCTTTCCCTCAATCCTCAAAAATCTTTATTTGCATTAGATGAGGGAAAAATCTTAGGGCACATTGTAACTAAAGATGGTGTGAAAATAGACCCTAAGAGAGTTGAAGTAATAAATAGTATTCCTTTACCCAGGAATAAGAAGGAAGTACAGGTGTTTCTAGGCCGAATCAATTTTCTGAGAAGGTTTATTCCTAACTATGCTGAGATAGTTAGGCATATAACTGATATGTTGAAAAAGGATAATGAAGTAAAGTGGTCCCAAGAATCTAGAGATGCATTTACAAGGATAAAACAGGCATTTGCTGAAGCTCCTGTGCTAGCTGGGCCAGATTATACAAAGCCATTTATGATCTTTTCATTTGCCTCACCCCATACAGTAGCAGGAGTCTTATTACAGAAAAATGAAGAAGGATATGAAAAGCCCATAGCCTTTTTCAGTCAGGTATTGCATGATGCAGAATTAAAGTACAACATATTAGAGATGTAGGCATATGCCTTGGTGAAGTCTCTAAAAGCCTTTAGAACATATGTTTTGCAATCCCACATTACTGCGTATGTTCCTACAGCAGCTGTCAAAGACATCCTCGTCCAAGGAGATAGTAAAGGTAAAAGAGGAAGATGGATTGCAAAAATACAGGAGTATGATATGGACATCAGACCTACTAGGCTGGTTAAAGGATAGGGACTTGCTAAAATGTTATCTGAATAAAATCATCAAGCCTTGGGCATTAATTTATCCATGATAGCAAATGAAGAATCTGAGAAAGGAGAAGAACAACAAGGACTAGAGATGGCCACTCAAAAGGTACACATGAAATATCTCACTAGTCCTTGGTATAAAGAAATAGTTGAATATCTTTTAAAACTTAGTTGTCCTCTGGGTTGTGATAAGGTAAAATACAGAGCTGTAAGAATGAAATCACAGAAGTATATTGTTTCCAATGGTCAGTTATATTGGAGAGATCCTTCAGGCATACTATTATTGTGCCTCATAGAGGATGAAGTGGAGAATATAATGACAGAATTTCATGAGGGAATATGTGGAGGACATTATAGCTGGAGGGCCACGGCTCATAAGATCCTGAAGGCTGGTTTCTACTGGCCAAAATTATTTACAGATGCTTTTGCTTGGGTCATAGCATGTGACAAGTGTCAAATATTTGCAGAAAGACAGAAATTAGCAGATTTGCCCTTGATTCCTATTCATGTGAATGAACCATTTCAGAAATGGGGATTAGATTTCATAGGGGAAATACATCCCCCATCCAGTGGCCAATATAAATGGATACTAACAGCCACAAATTATTTCACAAAATGGGTGGAAGCCATACCTACAAGAAACGCTACAGATGCTGTGATAATCAAGTTTATGGAGGAAAATATCATATCTAGGTTTGGTTGTCCTGCTAGAATTGTAATTGATAATGCACAGGCCTTCCAGTCTGCCAGGTTTGTAAATTTCTGCCAACAATATAACATCATATTGAGTCACTCCAAAGCTTACTATCCATAGGGAAATGGCTTAGCAGAGTCTTCTAATAAAACCCTGGTGAGGGCCTTGAAGAAAACAATAAATGAGAATCAGAAGAATTGGGACTCCCAATTAAAATTTGCTCTATGGGCGAATAGGATAACCAGCAAGAGAGCAACAGGGAAATCTCCCTATGAGTTGGTATATGGATGAGCAGCTATGTTTCCTGTGCAATTGGCATTTCCAATAGCACGTTTCATGCAAGAAAGTCAGGAAGAACCAGATGATATGGTCAGAAGAATAAATCAACTGGTGGAATTAGAGGAAACACGAGATCAGGTGAATCAAAGACTAGCGGAGTATCAGGAAAAAATGAAGAATATCTTTGATCGCCATGCAAAAGACATGAAATTTCAAATTGGTGACCTGGTCCTCAGATGGGATGTCCGGAGGGCTGAAAAGGGAAAACATGCTAAATTTGATCCACTTTGGTTTGGCCCATTTAATATTATGGATCTAAAAGGTAATAATACATTCATTTTAGAAAATTTGCAGGGTGATTTGTTAGATGCCCCTGTGAATGGCCAATTCCTCAAGCCCTACTTCCAATTCTGATCCAGGCTGGGAGTGCCTGTTGTATTATATTGTATATAAGTTGTTTTAGCTTTTATTTTCATAAAGAAAGGGTGCTGGCAAATTATCAGAAGAAACGCAGAGGAATGGAAAAATAGAATGTACATACAGAAATGTTCAGTGGTCTGCGTGTTCTCGACATGTCCAAGGATGAACATGCCATCCCCAGATGGAGCCGATGTTGTACATATTGACTCTTGCATATAAATTTTTGGTCCGCCGCCTCTTCCGAATCTATTTCGAACCTCTGTCGTGGCCTAAAACCTCTATGTTTCTGTTTAACATTACCATTTCCGCTCATAAAGTACAGTGTGCAAAGGTTAAAATCTGTGCTTGGAAATATGTCGGGCCTGGCCCCCTGAAGCCTTAGCCCCTTTTTTTTTAATTCACACATGACCCGAGCACAAGACCATGTGCCAGACAGGCGGGAAGTTCATTTCTTCACGTTTTCGGGCCAAACCGTGGCTGTCAGATCCAAGCCCCATCAACGGAGCGGAATTTGATTTATCGTGGTGGTCCCCGCGCCCGGAAACTGGCGGTTTTATTCTGCACCACCTTTATAAGGCTGGCGGTATTCTCTATGGGGCCAGCGATCCCATTGAATGCGCGACAAGTGTCCTCATGTATGATTTTCAAAACTACCATTTCGCGCGTTAAAGTTTGGTCAATGGCCGGGCGGCGGAATGATCGTAAACCGTCCGATCTCAAAATCTTCATCCAACGGCTACCTCTTGACTTAGTTGCGCGGGCTTTAATGCCAGTCTACAGTGTCTCGTGGCCCACCGTTAAATCGCTCCTAGTGCCTTTGAGCCGTTGATCCGGTTTCAACATTCGACGGTCCAAGACACGTTTTCCTCCGCCTGTCGACTCAATATCTCCACGTCACCCCTTCATTGACATTTGTTGTGCTTTCGTCCACGTCATCTGTTTCTCTTGGCTTTTCGCACACCCATGTGTCACCATCTCACGTGTCCTTAGTATTTTTTCCCCTGCCGTATATGTATGTGTTTTTCATTTATATTCATCGTTTTTCATCGTGTTTAAACTATTTTACGTGGAAAATTTACTTTTCGTCTGTTATCAAAGTCCCCATCGTATTTCCTCCACCAGGCTGGATGTGCTTGCCATATAGCCATGCCTTCGACATCACCGTCGTCCTCATCCCCATCCCTGTCTGGTTCTCCTTAACTGGTTTGTGTTTTTGCAGGTTTGCTGCGATAGAAAATTCATCATGATTCACTGCTTTGTTCGCAGAAGTCAAGAGCACCGCCCTCGACAGTTTTTGAGAAAGTAATTCAGGAGGGAAGCCGAGGGTAGTTGTGTGATATGACCGTCATTAAAGAAAGCAAGGATCTGAATCTATAGAACCCTCCAGAGAAAACCAAGAAATGGATTTGAGCAGGCGAGAGTATTAATGAGGCAGCATGAAATATCAGCGAAAGATTAAGAGACACAGAACCCTGCATTAAAGATCTGAGGTTGAAATTCGAAGTTAGAGGGCCAAGAGTACTATACACAAATACAAGCAACCTCAGGGTTTTATTGCAGCAAATTTTCCTCTTTCAGTCAAGTACAGAACGTTTGTATATTTTATTCTTTACGTCTTGTTCATGAGGAGATTTTTATCTTCAGCATTTATTTCATGAAATAGTAGCAGAGTACTTGCATCAGTTCAGCACCGCCAAATAGCATAGGCGGGCTTTTCTTTCAAATTTGTTTAAATAAGATCATTAAATGTATATCACCTACCTCATTCTCTAGAGTTTTCTCCTTCTTCTATAAAAACTAGAAAGAAAGACATTGTAAGGGTTCCAGATTTCTATCAGCGAACTGTGCAGTGAAAAGGCTTTTGTATACATTTTGTAACACTTCTGTATAAAGGCTCAGAGCCCGTAGGGTCTCAGTGAGGAGGAGTTATAACTGTAATGAGGATTCTGGTCTTTGGTATCTCACAGTATGTAATTTTCTCTTATGTGTTAATACAATATCTCATTTCATGCTATTTATCTTCTTGTATCATGTTCTAGAATGCGAGTGGCTCACTAATCTTAAGTAAGGATTCATCCTAGTTGGTGCCCATACTGGGATTAGTCAAGCGCTTTAAATAGGCCTAGTCATGGTATACTGTTCCATGTTCATCTCATCCATATTTTCTGCTATATTATTTACTTGAGGAAAGTGCTTTTAAAACGCCATTTTCATGTATGGATTCTTAGTTGGATAAGCCCATATGTGGTTCTGTTGTGTATCTGGGTATCAGCCTCATGTTAACTAATATCTTCTTCATGTTTGTTCACTGCATCCACTTTCTGATATTTGATTTCTGTGGCATATTATTTGAACTGGCCCTCCTTGCAGTAAGCTGTCTCTTAACTGTCTGATGTTTTTGTACTGGAGTTTTACATACTATCCCTACATTATTCTTCTCTCTGTATCAGCTTCTGAGAGAGTTTGGTTCCATTTAAACTAACTTCCTTGTTTTGCAAGAGATAGTAAGAGAGCTTTTTGATTGACAACCCAAGCTATATTATGAGCTCCTTGCTATATTAAGATGTCCTAGGCACTGGTCTATGGCAACTCTAGGCTGTCTCTAGGGGTGACAAAATTGTCTACAACACATATTATGGAGAAATTATCAAGGTTTTCAAGTTTATCATTATATTGATCGGGCTAGAGTTGCAACCTTGTTATAACATTTTTTTCTGGCACACTTTCCTGCTAGCAAGCATGACCTTCTTACTATTGTGCATGATTTAGAGGTAATTACAAGTTTTTTTGTACAATACTTTATACTAGTTTTCATCATTGACATATTTATTTTCTCAGGTCAAGAACTATTGTGGTGCTTGAATTGGAAGTCTGACTTCACATGAACTGATATCTTTTTGGTTAAAGGAGGGTTTATGTTTAGACTAATTAGGGTTTGATTGAAAGGCTTTTAGGTTTAGACTAGTTAGGGTTCATACACACTTTTTTTATTTTCTTTATTGTGGGTAGTTTTGTTCATTTCATAACATTGTGCACTTATTTGGTACTCATGTTCCCACATTGCTCTTGAATGTATCATATCTAGGAATTGTTTGCATAAGAATTACATGGATTTTTTAGTTGCAATTAGTTGATTTTTCTCGTATCACATTGCATTTCACCACCCTAATTTCATTTATTACAAGTAGTTTTGTTTAATTAATTGCATTATGCATTCATTTTACACTTAGTATTATCTTCTCTTTGCATAGCATACACTGGTTCTTTACTTAGCATTGCATTTGTTCTCTATGTTGCATTGAACTACATGAACTTTCACACTTTCACCTAAGCCTTGTTATATGCATGCCCCTTGTAAATCTTATATGTCATGATGATCTTGCCTTATGACCCTTTACACATGTTGAAACCATAGAAAAGGTTCTTTGGTATCTTTTCCCTCATGCTAAAAAATTATTAAATGGTTGCATGTGGTTGTTATGGAAGCTCCAAGAGGTGGCCTCTCATAGATCGCATTATTAAAACTACATCAAGAACATGCTTTCTATGAGTCTGACTAATTAACAAGGAAAATACGAACATGTGCTCATGGGGAACCCTAATTAGTGCATATGACCTATATTTGTAACATGAACCTTGTGTATGGCATGGCCTTGAATATTTCAATGGTATGTTTTCACTATCCACCGTCAACTAGAGATATGATGTAGCAATGTGACATGAGGGAAAACCTGAGTCAGAAAACCCTTTATTTTTTGAAATCAAGGAACAACCTCTCTTTCTCGTCAAATAATTCAGGACCCCTCATCCTCCTTGGTGAAATAAGCACCCAATAAATGATGGCAATGTGCATGCAAAATAAAATTAATTAAATAGAGGGTAAAGGATTGAGAAAGGCTCCTGCATGGAGAGGTACTAATGCAATCAACTTCATTGGGGTATTGAACAGGCTTGTTGGAAACGAACCAATGATTTTTATTTATTGAGTGGCTTTGATGAGGTATTGAATAGACCTACTGGAAATGGAGCAACACCAAAAAATCACTTTAAATTTATGAATACATTAAACCCTCTCTCATTTTCTATACATCATTGTCAAGGACTGATAAGTGTGAGCTTCTGATGTGGAGTTTGAAGAATAAAAGGAACTAGCTAAGGAGACAGTTGAATAACATATCCATAAATGGTCAAGCAATTCAAATTGGTACCTGTGATGTCTCGATCAATACATCCTTACATTATTAACAAGGCTTGGTTTGTTATAGGGACGTAGGAAGAGATGCAATATTATACCCATTGTTTTCCAATTTTTGTAGCTACTACATAACCACCCAAAACATTAGCCTAACACCAAATTTTGGGTGTACTTTTTGATGTATTATTGAATTCCTTATCCATTACAATCGTTAAAACCCTCTTTATAACCTAGTTATTATCAAGGCTACAAGTGTACAATTTCTCATATGTACTTAAGGCCTGTTAGCTCCCCATAATTTTGAAGGCTGAAGACATAATCCCAGAGGGCCAACATCAAAACCGCTTCGAGCCTAGGATCTAGCCCTCCTATACCCAGAGAGGGATCTCTCTGTTAGATATAGCTTTGCTGGTTTGGGAATTTTAGGCTAGCTATTAGAGCAAAGGGGTTTGTTCGAAAATTTGTGGTTGAGACAGCAGAAGAGGGCCATTGGGCTATGGAGTCAAACAGGTGAAAACAAATTTAAATGGATGAATAACTGAAATCACGTGTGACCGGGAAAGCTAGTCATGTCATTGGATCTCTACAGTTTGTGAAATGGAAAAGGAGGGGAGATTAAAGTTCAATGTGAGTGCAAAGTAGACCTTATCTGAATTCTACATTCAAATTTCATAGGAAAACATAAATACTGTTTCAAGACTATGCAGGGTGCTTGGTGATAAATCCTAAACAAAAATTTATTATCCATAGTAAAGAAATAAAGCAATGGTGGAATAAAGGAAATCAGATAGCATGAATAAGTACGTCACCATTAAAACATAACACAAGAATATGGAAACATTAGTGTCCTTTCATTCATCCAAAAAAGGGTGTTTACAACCAGATGAGCCTTTTCCAATGGTTTTCTCCCTTCCGGTCTCCCCCCGATACTGCCAATGCATGCAGTATTTAACTAAAACTTAAGTTGGTTGCCCTATCTACTTCAGTGATGGTCATTAATTACATTCAAGCAAAAATGGGACAAGTGGAACCATGCAATTGTGGTGATAAGATAAATATGGCCAAAATGGTGGTTGTATTTACATTAGAAATTTGTTATGATTGCAAAATGATTAGAATTTGGCTAGTATGATGCCGAAGAGGCAACGATTAAAAAACACTGACATATGGCTCTGCTTTGGTGAAAAGTGGTTGATGGATGATCTAATCTGATTATTATACTCGCTGTCATGATGGCCATTTTGTTTCTAATTACCTATGCCTTTACTGCGTCGGTTACTGTTGCAGTGGAGTTTGAAATGAAAAAACCACTGCTTCATTTTAAAACATACAACAATGATTCAATAAACCTTGGACGAGAATGGTGTGGAATGACTACGTGGAGAAATTTCTATGGCAGGAGTCGGTGGAGCAGTGTTGGCGGGAATCGACGTGATGTATGTTGGGTGTGGAGCCTGATTATCTTGTTTATTTTATATCACAGCGTTGGACCCCTGTACCTTAATGGGGCGGAAATGCCGCTTGAAATTGTAAGCTGCTTGGGGGGTCCAGGGGGGGCGGTTGTGCTTTATGGAGTGCCCCACCGGGGTGGGGGGTTTCGGCGGCAGTGCTCCCAAAGCTAAAAACAGATGTAAACTTGACTTGTAAAAGTATAGTAATTTCTATTCAATCTGGGCTGTTCATTAGGCGAATGATCTGACGGTAGAAGTTATGTTTAGTTTAGGGTTTTTTTCCCTAGAAGGAAACACCTCGCTTATATGAGGGTATTGTATTACGGATGTGCATTGTATGTGTATTCTCAGAGCAAGAAACAGATAGGCATACTATGAGAGAGAACAGAGGATATTACAGAGGATCTGTCGTAGGTTTTGTCTCTTCATTTTTCTAGATAATAGAAAGGAAGGGCTGGCTGTTCGAGGTGGACGTAGCCCAAACTAGGTGAACCACGTATATATGTGTCTCTAATTTTATGTGTTTCTTGTGTTTGTGTTTCTGCATATATTTTATTTGTTACATTGCTTTGTAATATATAATTTTTCTAACAACGTAGTGGTGGCGGAATTTGGTAGGTGGACGTGGAGCAATAGTGACGCATCGATAGCGGGGGTTGGTAGGCAAACATGGAGCAGCGGTGATGGGATTCATCATGACGCAGCGGTGGTAGTGGTGGTTTTGTTTGCAAAGAAAAATAGTTTTCCGGGGGGGGTAGTGGAGTAGTAGGCGGTATAGGATGGGGGGTATGAATTAGCATGGACGTGCCACGTAGCAGGATCATTGGTAATAAATACCACATATTTCGGACCCCCCCCCCAACCCCGTGGTTAAAGTTCGAAGAGTGGGGGAGGGGTGAAATGTGTCAAAGACCTTCATATGTGGAGATAAGGAGCGGAGATGACAGAAAGGTGTCAGGAGATTAGCAAGGAGGGGATGCATGATGTGATGGTTGGGTCGGGTAGTGGAAAGGTCTGCGATGCAATGGGGAAAGGGTGACAAGGAAGGGAAATGGGTCCCACTATATCGCATCAGCGGTTAGAAGCAGCAAACGGGAATGCGAAATGGTAAAAAGTGTGAAGCTGTGATGCGACGAAACGGTGAAGGGTCAAGGGGATAAAGGTTTGTTGCGGTAAGGTAAGGTTTATTATGGTTTATAACATATGTATACCATATATATATATATATATATCAAGTGACCTAATGTGGGGGGCGGAGCTGAAATGGAGGTGTTGGGGCTTAATATGAAGCTCCAAAACTTTATATATGTGGGTTTTGGAGGGTTAAACTAGTGATTTGGATTATATGGTAGATGTGATTGTTGGCGAGGTTTTTAGGATATGTTCTAAAGGTTTTTAAAGCAATTATGTTAGCTCCTTTATCTTATAATGGGTTCCCAAAACCTTGGAATAAGCGTCCTTTGCCATTTTTGACAGAGTCGAAACCTGTAGTACCTTCTTGGAAATAAATGACAGCCACGAAATATTATTTTCAATATAAACGATTTAAACAGAAATAACCAGTCACCTTGAGATTTTGTAAATTAGAGGACCCTAATAGTGGCTCCAGTTAGGGATGGCAGATCCTTCAGGGTGTGTCAAGAACACTATATATTAGTAGCCTAATCCATTAGCCTGATCCAAAGTCTGCAACGTGTTCTACTACAAAACCTGTGTGGCTTAAAATATTCAAGCTAAAATCTGAACTTTTTGCAACTGAAGTCTAGAACATACTTGATCTGAAAACTGAAAAGAAATATGAAACTAAAACTTGAAAAATTCTCAAATTACTGAGCTTATTTGCACACCTATCTACTCTAGTCTGATAAAAAATTATCCCATCAAATAATAATCAAATTTCCATTGTAACCAATCAAGAAAATGAGTGCTTAACTGAAACTGGCCTTCCATTTATGTGAGTAGAGAAAAGTATTTGAAGCATGGCAACTTGACTCTTTCATCGAATTCAATATCTCTATTGATGAACCTAGTGAATTCTTCCTTCACTGATGACTGTAATAAACTGCTCAAAGGATCTAGGTAGACATGCAACATGAGATCCCTCAGATGATTAGTGAAATAAAAATACACCTCATCTCGGACTATTCCCTTGCTTTTGTGTTGATGATGATTATCATCTGATAGTAAGGAAGACGGTTTTTTTCCTTTGAATCCATGATATTTAACTATTATTTTTTCTCTTCATCCTTCCTTTTATCATTTAGAAACTTGCAAGGAAAATGCAAATTCTCAATCACCTCGAGAAAAGGGTCATGAGGTATAATATCAATATGTTGTGCAACTTTTTCAACATCCCAAGAAGAAAACAATGGAGAAATTTTGTGATATTCTTCAAAGTCTATAAATTCAGAAAGAGGATTAGAGAGGTCTTCAATCAGCAAATCTAATTGGTCTTCTTTTAGTAAGCTTTCATGGTTTTCATCATGAACACTTGATTAGTGTTCAACCTCTAGATAAAACACTTATTTTTAAGGATGCTCCTGTGAATATGGGCCATCAAGCTCTGTTTCTTTTTCTTCTAGATCACTAGACTGCTACAGGTTTTCGCTGCTATCCTTTGCTGGATCTAGTTCAGGAGGCTGAAGTTCTCCCTTAACCATTTGTTGATCAGTTTGTCCTTGTGCTGCTAGGAATATTTCCTGTAGTGAAACTTCAGGAACTTCTAGATAACATATATCATTTCTCTTTTTATGATGAGAAGACATTTCAAATAAAACTTCCACTTTCTGAAATGTTCTTTCTGTTAGTCTCCTATATCAATAGGTTTCATCTTTCATGATTGTCTTGATGGAAGTATGGAATATGTTCAAACCTTCTTACTTGAGCAAAGGTGTTCCATATTCTTAAAAAACCAAAAAATCAAAAAATTTAAAAAATGTAAAGAGGGTATACCCTAAAAGAAAGATCAAAGGGTAAAGAGAATAAAAATGGTCAAAAAAGAGAAAGAAATGAACCCCAAATAAAAAATAGACCAAGGAAAGTGTGCAAATCCAAATGCCACTACTTTTTACTCTGTTGTAATAAATCAATTGTGTGCAACTTGTGAAACTTTTGCCACAATTTATGAATAAGTCAAACTGTTTAAACTTGGCTTAGTCATATTTCAATTTCATGTTATAGATTAGAGAATAAATATCTAGCCAAATAGTTTAATCTTGGCAGATAAGTAGCTAGGTAGAGTGAATAAAAGGTGCTCAACAGTTTAATCTGAGCCCTTTGATGTAATAAGGGTAGAAATAGATAGATTCATCATGTAAAAAGAAAAGATTGATCAGGGTTTGCAAGTCTAAATGCACCCTAATAAAGAAGACAAAATGGTAGTGTTAAATAGATAGGGTAGGTAGATGGTGCAGCAAAGTGTTATCTGATGAATGATGCTGCTACATGTTAGTTAATCATTTACTTTCATCAAAAGTACCGAAGCAGAAAATACACTGGAAAATCACAGCAAGCAAAGTCAAATTCATTAACCTCCCCCATCATTTTTCCCCCTCAAGAGTTTTACTAATTTCCCCAAAAAGTACTAAGGTAATTGGAGATCAAAGGGGCTCAAGGCATTTCCTTGACTTCTGGAGGGACCGGACCCTCGGCCTAATGATCAAAAGACCTAAGCACTTGAAATAATCCATCATTGATTATCTTCCATCTTTAACTTTTTCCTAAGTAAAATCCTATTTTACTTAGGAAACTGATGCAACATTCCATAAAATTCCTCAAAATAACTTGTTATTCTAAGTTTAAGTGTTGAAGATAAAATGTTGCAATTTACTTCATAAGTTATCACTTTCTTAGATGTACAAAGATGTTTTGATTTTCCTTGTCCCTTTTCATATTAACATTTGATTTTACTATATTAAATCCCTAGTGAAATCCCTTTTCCTAAGTATATAACTCCCTTTTCTAATAAATATCCCCAAAACCCTTTATTATAATGTTTTACCAAAGTATATATTCCCGCACATTGAAAATAAAACCCCGCTTTATAAATCCTTTGGTGAAATATATCGTTATACCATTAATCCCCGCCCTATGGTGAATTAGTTATGTATTGATTAATTTACCATATAATAAAAATATATATAAAAAAAAGCGTTAGACATGCAATATGTGTGTTTAACACCAAAACACGAATAAAAATTTGATGGAGTCTTGCGCCACCGTGGTCCGTCCACGTGGCATTCCTCTTAAGCCAACTCTGCCGCGACCCTTTACTTTTGCGTATGGGATTAATTAGTTATTTGAACTAATTAACAGCCTTTCACTTACCAATCGAAATCCTCCCGGGGCGATTAAATAAAAGTTAAACGCATTTAAATCCCGCCGGGCCCACTTTTCAATCCCCCACATGTTTCCCATTCCTTCAGCCGTCGGATCATCCATCCGTTGATCAACGGTCATGATCAATCCCTCTGCCCATCCCGTGTGAGTTCTTTAACCAGCGGGGAATGGGTGGTTTTGACTAGTCAGACCATCCACGTGGCGTTAAAACTATGGAATCGCTCCCCCCGCGACTTTTACCGCCCTCGTCCATAAGCGGTGCGGGCTCACCGCTTACCACTTACCGCATACCGCCGGCCCCACTTCCCTACGTCACCCCGTACGTCAATGACGTCATCACCTCGAAAAAACAAAAACCCTTTTGACTTGTAAATAAGGCATTTTTCGTGTTTTTTCAGTTATTTTTAGTTTCTGAAAGCGACAGAGCTCCCGCTGCAATTTTCAAATTTCACTGCAAATACACCAATTTACTCCGAAATTCCGCTGCGCCCGTGTTGAAGAACGTCCCCGCCATTGCTCATTACCTGTTAAAGAACCAGTTTCCATCTAAAAACAGGTATTTATCATTTCGCGCCCCGACTGCAAGTCAAGCTTAGTTCCTTTGTTTTTTCTCTGAAAAAGTGGTTAAAAATCCTCTCTGAGTCCTCATTGAAGATTTAAAACCCGTGAATTTGCTTCCCAAACCTGCGAATTGTTCCAATTTCCTCTTTTGTCAGATATCCCGCCCGGTCTGCAAGAAAAAACGAAAACCTCCATTTTGAATCCACAAGAACCAAAATGGAGGCCCCGACAGCTTTAAATATCACTCCATTGAATGCTCCTCACCGAGATTTGGACTATTTACCTCTGATAGATGAAGATTTCCAAATACGAGACCTGCATTTTGATGAAAGTCCCCGTTTGAGCTTCTGTCGCTGCAGAGACGAACACTCAAAGGGGCAAGATCTTATAGGGTTGTGGGAATCCAATCTCCCAAGGTATTTTATTCCTACAGTCCACATTTTCCCTGAAATCATTCATTACTGTCATGCAAATTATGATCCCGCACAAAAGCTGTATTAGCTCCTGATCAAAGTGTTCTGTTCCCTATCACACCTCAGGCTATCAATGCTATGTTACATTTTGAGCCAGAACAAGAATTAGCACCTTTATCCATGGAAGGGTTGATTGAGAAAACCAGACAGTTAACCCCAGAGAAATTAAAAGCAATGTGTCAGTATTTCATGTTACCTGAGCATCAGCCAAAAGGGACTCCCCCCTATGGTTTTTACTTTTTCAATAAATTGGAAGTATTGACAGAATGCAAGATCTTTCTTATCTTGGGATCAATACTCGCTGAGAGTATGTGGATGAGATAAATCAGTTTTAGATTCATTCTTACCCTGGCAAATTTCCTCGAGATTGGGTTATGATTATGCTTCCTTCATTGCCAACAAAATCCATGATCAATTTTTAAGGCCAGATGATGAAAAAGTGTTCAAGTACTCCTCAGTTATCTATCACCTCATAATTTTCTATCACTCAGACAAATTCCCTTTCCCTGTTCAGAAACTTGATGCTAAAGGTAATCCCAGGTCTGTTATTTTTTGGTCCCCTATCATTCATTTGTCCTCTGATTCTCCCTACTCTTATTCAGAATTCATTGATCAGTTTGTACATCCTGCTACAACTTTGTTAACAGGAGTTTCTCCCCCCAGGCTTAGTACCGAAATTAGAAAGACCTTGCAATTGTCAAAGAGTTATAAAGTTGGGGATTGGTACTTATACCAAAACCATACAGTCATAAGGATTTATGGATGTGAATTACATCCATTCAAGTTACCCAGATATGTACCAATGAGAATTTTTGCTTTGGAATACTTTAGACAGATGAATAACTCAGATGTAATCCATTTCTGCAATGTAAAGAAGAAAGCACAGTTAAGGATCAAAAGCCAGCTAGGTCCTTTCATTTGCAATTCTAGAGAAGCTGAGAGAGATGCAGAACTTATATTAGAGAGAAAATTCCAGACATCTTTCCGTTGGGTCCCTTATGACCCCTTTGGTTTCATTTGTGAAAGAAGGTTAAAAAATAAGTCATCTCCTTATGTACATCACAGAATTCCTGACATAGAACAGTATGCAAATCAAGATGAATGGGTTAAAGGAACACTTGTTGAAGAGGGAAGTGGAGCTGACAAATTGAATAAACTTATGAAAGATGTTGAGAAGAAATTTGACCTAGAAACATGTGGTCAAATGCAGGTACCCTACATTGGCACATCTTCATTAGCTACTCTACAGCAAGCATTACAGGAAGACAGTCCATTAGTAGCAGTAGAACCCAAGGGTAAAGGAAAGGAACCTGTAATCCATGTTATTGAAACTTTGGTCATGGCTGAAAAACCACAGAGTTCCAAAGCACCGGAACAATCTCAGGCTTCTCCCACACCAGCAAAACACATCCAAGTTCCAGAGATGCAAACTCCACTAAATGTGGAAATAGGGAAAAAAAGGCTGGCTCCAGATACCACACCTTCAAAAGGAGCCTCACAGGTTTATCAAGCTAAAAAACACAAATCAGATCCACCTCCAGAGGTAGAAATTATAGATGAAGTATTTGATGATGGAAGAGAAGATAGTCGCCAGAACAAAGGCATGTTAAGGAAGTCAAACAGGCTTTAAGGGATACAAAGCAATTAAGCACTGAAGTATCTTCCTTCAGACCGCCAAAGACAGATACTGGAGACATTAAAAGAACCTTCATTAATATCAAAATAAAGAATGATCCATTGAAAATGAAGGTATACGATCAGTATATGAAGATGGCTCCTCATAATCAGCAAAGGCTGATGTCTACATTTGATCTTTCACAAGGTAAAATGCTAATGAGCCACTTTAAAGCAAAGGTGCCAAAGCCAACGTCAGCAACAGATTACATCAGAACAAATTTTGAAATGAAAATATGTCTGTATCCCCTGGATCGTATAGAGTCATAGACAAAACAGGGAAATGGTTTATCTTACTCACCAACAGGGCTTATGTATAGCCTTAACGCTCGCAAGATTCTCTTTGAATAATACTAACGGCTACCAGTAATATCAGAGAGGGCCCCTCAATGTGCCAAGGACAATAGGATAGCCCTCTAGAAGAGAGACGATGCCTATTGTTTCAAATACAACCTAAAAGACATTAAAGGTATTGAGGCATTGGTAAAAAAAAAAGAGGATGATATAGCTGCACTCAGAAAACAGCTGAAACTACCAGCCTCGAGGCACCCTCAGACTCAGGAAGTTATAAAAGGAAATTCACAGGAAGTAATGATGGAGTTGCTCTTGAATTTGACAGAGCGACTAAATGAAACAGAAAAGGAGTTGGAAAAAGCATTGCAGGAACAGGAAAATATCAAGCAGACTTCAACAACAGGTACTACAACTACAGGACAGCAGGAACAACCATCTCAGGTGAACATTTTTAATTTGAATTCTGAGGATTTAATTAAACAAATGGAGAGTTTGCAGCTAAAGGTCACAGAACTCCAAGAAACAAAATTACAATTAACAAAATTGGAGGGAAAATATGACACATCCAAAAAGACAGTTGCTGACAACCTCAGGGAAATAAAAAGATTGGAGAAATTGGTTGAGGCTTTGCGAAAAGATCTTTCACTGGAAAAGCCTCTGAACGAAATAAATGATATTCTTTGGGGCAACATCATTGACTTAATAAGAGGTATTTGGCCTTCCATTCAAGCTATTTTTGAGCAAAATGAGTTAGTCAAGATAGCACAAGAGGAAATAAACAAAACTAGACATGAATTAAGAGGCAAGCCGGAGCAGGCCCAGCAGCTCATTCAATTGTTGAATTCCAGAACAAAACAACAGCTTGCATTGTTAGGAATTGATGACAGAACAGGTGCAGTTTTGGAAGCAAAGAGAGTTTTCACCAAGAGGACTTTCATGCAAAATCTAGAAAGAAAGTGTACAGACATTTTGGTTGATATCAACGTTTTCAGAGAAAAGTTTCAAGCTTTGCTGGACAGTGAATTGCCAAGTCCCATGCTCACAGAGGATCAAATAGTAGACTTGGAAACATATGAGAAAAGAATAAAAGCTCATGCTAAAAATACAGCTATAGGTTCTACTAGCTCATCAGAACCTGTATTACCAACCGGGAAAAGTATTTATGAAACAGTGAGGAATCTATTTCATCTGGAGCATGAACTAAAGTATCTATTTCCGAACGAGCCCACTTTTTATAAACTTACTGAAGCAGATGAAACTTTAAGAAAACTCAGAAGAACAATGATACCAGATGATCAGTGGTGGAAGGAAATGCTGGAAGTTTTGTAAAAAATGTTTTCAGGATGAAAATTTATCTTTACTATTGAGTAAATGGTAAAAAACAGAAAAGCAGATGAAAGAGTATCCAGAGAAGAAAGAGATTCAAATGTCGCGGAATACGTTGTATGACAAAGCATGAGTCTTATTTGCCAATTATCTTCGCATGGTCAGTCCATGAAGAAAGGTGAAAAAGACATCGCCTGCTATTTCATATAAGAATTCATGTAGACCATGTGTTCCTTGTTTGTTTCAGGGCCATGTCTAAGTCACTAATTATTGGTTGTATATGAAGATTGTTAGATGTTTTAGAGAATAAACCCTCAAAGAGAGTGTTGAGGGTGGATTCTATTACTCTGCTGTAACATTGAGATTTTCGAAATAAAAGCTTTTGGAGAAATTTACTTGTGGCTTGCTGGATGACGATTTGAAAGCACTGGACTTGTTGCAGGATTCATGTGTTGGACTACAGTTCAATAAGTGTTTCTACCTTTTGTCTGAAATTTTATATTAGTTTTTAATACCATCATATCCATTCTTGAATAATTTGCATAAAGGATTGAAACAGAATTTGCTTAATTGTACTCTGTTTTCAAATGTGATTGTTCTTAATGTTTTCTTCTAAATTAGCTATAAGCATGAATTCTTAAATGCTCCTGCTTTGCTAATTTAAACACTGTTGATTGCTATAATAAAGAATTCTTCATTTCTCTTTGTTTGTAGTCATCTCATTTCTCTCTTTTGAACATGGTGAAAGATTCTTAATTGCCTTTCATCCCTTCAAGATCATCCCATCCACTTTAAATTTTAAGGATTGTTCTCTGTCTAGCTATCTTGCCCTGTAATACCATCTTGTGCGTAGAATAGAAGTCCAGTAAAGCCATCCTTTGACTCCATAGCCCAATGGATTGAAAGCTCTCAGCCTTGCCCTTAGTTTGCGGATTCCACCATTTTCCCAAAACAAAATTTGAATCTATAACTAGCCTAAAACCTTAAAAGAACAAAGATAAATCATAAAGAGAGAGCCCTCTCTGGATGCAGATTGGCTAGATTCTGCATCTAAAAGGTTGGTTTGTGGTTACCTCGGGTATACTTTCCTCTTACACAACTTCTGGGAAAACCTGAGTGATAACATAGTGGCGACCATACTGGGGACCTGAATAAATTTTACTTGTTAATATTGTTCAAATATAAGCTATAGACAGAGTCTGAAGATCAGCCAGGTAGCCTTTGAAATTGCTTTTGCTCTGCAAATGCAAAAGTAAATAAATGATGTTTCAGTCTATCTCTGATTTAGCTTATATGTTGAATCTTAGTTTCAAATTTTTCAATCAGATTCTCTAGTTTAAACAGATCTTTGAGGAAATCTTAATCACATATCATTATTTCTTAAAGAATTTGTAGAAGTTGTATTTATTTTTCAATTAAAACCCAAAATCCAAAAACATATATTCTAAGAAAACTGGCTTCAGAAAGGATTCGACATACTAGGTCAAACCCTGACCCTAATCCACCACCAATATTTGAAAATCCAAATCTGATCCCTAGGATTCTTAGAAGACAAGGAAGTCAAGAAAGTTCTGAAAGAGGAAGTCAGGAAAGTACAGGTAGTTCTAGACCACTCTCTAGATCTGCATCTTGTCCTGTGAAAATTATTTATATTGATGACATTCCTTTTGATGCAAGATTTGAAACATCTTTGTTTGTGAATTTTTCTGAGACTGAATTATCTAGATTAATTCCAGATCCTTTGTTCTTTGAAGATTTGCAATACCGATTTGTTTCACATCATCTTGACAGAGAATTGCATAACTCCCTTCAGTCTGAGCAAACCTTTGAAGAAAGCTCAAACATTTCTGTGATAACTGAAGCATCTCCGAGCTCAGTCACTTTTCATCAAACTTTTCAAACACCTGTTAGACCTCCATCTCCTCCTGTTAGACCTCCATCTCCTCCCGTGAGACCACCTTCTCCTCCTACTAGACCGACTACTCTTGTCACTCCACTTTATCTTCCAATGGCTAATCGATATGCCCCTTTACAGTTACCATCCAACCCTCCAGCTTTACCGCAGGACTACCAAAGTAAGATCACACCTTTTGACGGATCAGGTACCTACACAGCTCAACAACACACCAAAAGAATGACAGATTACTTTGAGTTTTATGAGATTGATACTGATAATATCCGCATGAGAATTTTTGTACAGAGTCTTACTGGAGAAGTTAGAACTTGGTTTAGGGCTCTCACCCCGAACAGTATTGCTGATCTAGAAGCTTTGTATAGGGCATTTTTGAACAGATGGGAGAAAAAGAAGGATCCTCTCCAGATTCTTTCAGAATTTGAAAAATTAAGAAGAAGACCTAACGAAACCGTACAAGATTACATCATAAGATTCAATGAATCATATAATGCAGTTCCTCTAAACCTAAGACCCCCACCCAACAACGTGTTGGTTAAATTTCCAGATGGTTTTGACTCTGACATAGCTTATTCCCTCAGGGAAAGAGCTCCACAAACACTAGAGGAAATGCAAAGCATAGTGGTGAGTGTAGAAGCAAATCTGATAGAAAAACGAGCCAGAGCTAGGGCAGAGAGAAGAATGCCTATGAATGAAGAACCTTCAGCTTTTGAAAAGAAGTTGGATGTAATCATTAAAGGTATGGAAAGATTAGGTGACAGAGTGGAAACCATTGAAAGAAAGTCTTCTACTGATAACCAGAATGTTGCAAGAAACCCAAACTTTAGGAGGAATCTGAACCAAAATATTGGAAAGAATGTCCCTGATCAAAACATTAGAACACCTTTCCAAGAAAACTTTGCTGAAGGTTCAACCTCAGAAGAACCTACTGAAGATGTAGAGATAAACAATGTCAATGAGGACAAAGATGAACCAGAAGTCTTCCTATCCCAGGATGATCAAGAGAATCATATCCTTGAAACATTCCAAACTCATTCAGGTGAGACTTTTGATTTCAAAGAAGGCTATGACACAACAATCTACGAGGTTCATAAACAGTACAACTTGAGAAGTAGACGGATAGATGTACCAGAGAAAAATAAACAGAAAACCACAAAACAAAATATCAAAGGTAAACAAAACATTCCCCCTGTACAAAATACTCCCCCTGTACAAAACATTCCCCAAATACAAATTTTGCCTAGGATAACTCCTAGTTTTTCAAATCCAATAATTGAAGATGTCTCTGATAACCAACCAATCAACAAACAACAATCCAATACATCTCCTCATGTAGGAACTGCAGAAGAAACAGTAGAAGTTAGTTCTGAAACATCTTCAAAACAAAACTTCATTCATGAAAAAGAGAAAAACATTGAAGACCCAGTAAACAGAGAAAACCCAACTGTGCAAAACACTAAAGCTCAAACAGAAAAACCCTTTAATCTAGAAGCTGAAATAGGCAAACTCAAGATAGCTGTTCCTTTATCAGAATTGGCTAAACATGATGTCTATAGGAATCAGATTTCCAAGTCTTTAAACATTAACATTACTGGATTGGATGATTCAGTAAACATTCTTGATGATCAACCCAAACTTCTTTTTGGCCCCGAGGTTAATGGCAAACCAGAAAGTGGAGGAACTCCTCCATTTTATGTAAGCCTGAATGTTCACGACAAGATACTCCATAATGCAATGCTTGATTCTGGAGCATCTCACAATTTGATGCCAAAAGCAGTAATGGAAAGATTGAATCTAGATATTACCAGACCGTACAAAGATTTATTTTCATTTGATTCCAGTCAGGTAAAATGTTTAGGTTTAATTAAAGATCTGTGTGTCACTTTGGTTCAATACCCCGCTAAGTCTGTTTTAATGGACATAGTAGTTGCTGATATTCCACCTAAATATGGTATGTTATTGTCTAGGTCTTGGGGTGCTAAACTTGGAGGATCTATTCAATTAGACATGTCTTATGCAACTATTTCAGTATTTGGTCAGCCTAAAAGATTATATCAAGAAACTTTGATGAAGTACTTAGTGAGTAGCCATGAGAAGCCTGAAAACTTCCCTGTTTATTCTGTACATTCTGACATGGATTCTTTTATTTTATACAATGCTGAGTCAGATCTTCCTACTGAAATAGAAGCTCCTGAAATGAAAATCATAAACAAAACCACTGTCAAAATTGAAGAAATATCTGAAAACAAAGAAACACCAGATGACCAAGAAAAACCTGAAAAAACTAAACAATTAGCTCCTGTCAGAAAATACGTTAAAACAATTGATGAAAACTATGAACATGAAATTCTATGGCATTTAGAGTTTGATGGCTCAGTAAACAGACTAGGTGCAGGAGCTGGAATTTGGTTACACAATGTAGAGAACAATCATGCAGAGGGTCATGCTTATAGGTTAAATTTCAAATGCACTAACAACATGGCAGAATATGAAGCTCTTTTATTGGGGCTTAAACATGTCAAGAAGTTAGGAGGCATTAGGGTATCAATCATAGGTGACTCTGAACTAATCATCCAACAGATTAAAGGAGAATGTGCAACAAAGGACATGAGACTGAAACAATACCGAGAGACAGTTGTAGAGATTCTCAACACATTTTTACAAGCCCAACTTGCCAAGATTCCCAGGAAACAAAACTTGCATGCTCACAGCTTAGCAATGTTTGCTAGTACATGCAAGTTGCCTTTTGATCCTAATCATCAGTTTTCAGCTGAGATTAGGCACAGGCCTGCAATACCAGACAATCTTTTGAATTGGCAAGTATTTGTGAATAACAATCAAATCAATAATTTCTTGACACTTCAGAATGAGTTTTCTAACTGTAATATAGATGAAGACATAACTGTTGATGAATTTAATCAAGAAAAAGAACAAAAAATAGAAATTTCAAGAGAAAATGCAATTCATATGCTGCATCCAACCACATTCACTGAAAAAGACATGCAAAATTTGAAACAAATGGAATTTGATGAGATCATAGATGAAACATAAATCATCAATTTAAAAGATAATCAATTACCCAAAGGATTAACACCTTTGGAAGATCTATTCGACTCAAATGATATTCCATTCAGACCTAAAATGGAACCTGTTAAGGCCGATATGGAGGAATGCAACTTAGGAACACCAGAACATCCTAAAATTGTTAAGTTGTCCAAATCTCTTCCAAAAGATCAGAAGGTTAAATATGTTGAACTATTAAAAGAATTCCAGGATGTTTTTGCGTGGAGTTATGAAGACCTCAAATCTTATGATACATCCATCATTCAACATACTATACCTTTGAAACCAGACCAGAAACCTTTTAAACAAAATCTTAGGAGAATTAATCCTGTTTTATTACCCTCAATTGAAAAGGAAATCAAAAGAATGTTTGAAGCAGGGATTATAGCTCCTATCAGATTTTCAGAATGGGTTTCTAACCTAGTACCAACCAGAAAAAAGACAGGAGAAATCAGACTGTGTGTTGATTTAAGGAATTTGAATAAAGTTTCTTTAAAAGACAACTATCCTCTACCTAAAATGGATCACATTCTGCAAAGGGTAGTGGGATCTTCGAGAATATCACTACTCGATGGATTTTCAGGGTACAACCAGATTCTGGTTCATCCTGATGATCAGGATAAAACAGCATTTACCACACCATGGGGTACGTTTAAATATGTCAAAACGCCATTTGGGCTCAAGAATGCGGGAGCTACATTTCAAAGAGCAATGGACATTGATTTTGCTAAAGAGATACATGATTTTCTGGTTATTTACCTAGATGATTTAACTGTTTTCTCTAAAACATATCAAGAGCATTTAGATCACCTTAGGCAAGTATTTATAAAGTGCAGAAAATATGGAATTTCTTTGAATCCCAAGAAGTCATTGTTTGGTTTGGAAGAAGGGAAGCTCTTAGGGCATATCATTTCTAAAGATGGCATTAGGATTGATCCAGAAAGAATTCAAGCAATTTTGCAAATACCCCACCCCAAAAACATAAAAGAATTGCAAGCATTTATAGGAAAAATCAACTTCTTGAGAAGATTTATTTCTAGTCTAGCAGAGTTACTTAGATTACTGACTAACATGTTGAAGAAAGATTCAAGCATTGACTGGACTGTAGAAGCCAAACAATCATTCGAGGAAATTAAAATGGCTTTAACAAGGACACCAGTTCTGACCAGTCCTAAATTTGATAGAGACTTTATTATTTTTTCATTTGCTTCTGAACATACTGTTGCAGCTGTTTTACTTCAAAAAGATGACCAAGGGTGTGAAAAGCCAATAGCATTTTTTAGTAAAGTACTGAGGGATGCACCTCTAAAGTACAATATTATGGAAAAACAGGCTTTTGCATTGGTAAAAGCAATCAAAGATTTCAGAGTTTATATATTATATTCTCATGTGATAGCATATGTGCCTAATGCAGTAGTTAAAGATATTTTGACTCAAGATGGCATTGAAGGTAAACGAGGTAAGTGGATAGCTACCATTTTGGAATATGATATTGAGATTAAACCAACCAAACTGATAAAAGGCCAAGGTTTAGCACAACTTATGACAGAAACCAATTGCCAAGCCTTAGACATCAATGAACTGGATAACGAGCAGGAGATGGCGACTCCTCATATCAGTCAAGCTTTCTTAGATTCACCCTGGTATACTGATATAATTCATGTTTTATTAAACCTGCAAGCTCCTCCAGGGTTGTCCAGAACCAAGCAAAGATTTTTAAAAATGATATCTTTGAAATATTGTATTTTAGATAGCACTTTATTTTGGAAAAATCATGAAGGAATTTTGTTGAATTGTCTCTTAAAAGATGAAGCTGATAAAGTGCTTAATGAATTTCATGCAGGGGATTGTGGAGGACATCTCTACTGGAAATTCACTGCAGACAAGATCTTAAGGGCTGGCTTTTACTGGCCAAAATTATTTTCTGATGTAAAGAAATTTGTAACAAGTTGTCACAAATGTCAGATATTTGAGGGTAAAATAAAGTTGTTACCTCTACCTTTAAAACCAGTTTCCACGGAAAGACCCTTTCAACAATGGGGATTAGATTTTATTGGAGAAATTCACCCCCCTTCTTCAGGGCAACATAGATGGATTTTAACTGCTACAGACTATTTCACCAAATGGATTGAAGCCATCCCATGTAGACAGTCCAATGATTCTGTAATCATAGGGTTTCTTGAAACCAACATACTGTCAAGATTTGGATGTCCAGAAAAGATTATAACAGACAACGCTGCTGCATTTAAATCAAAGAAAATGATAAATTTCTGCCATAAATATCATATTACTTTAGGCCATTCAACAGCCTATTACCCCCAAGGTAATGGACTAGCAGAATCCTCCAATAAGAGTTTGATCAATATCATTAAGAAATTGTTGGAAGAAAATAAAAAGAACTGGCATAAGAAACTGACCTATGCATTATGGGCAGACAGACTTACAACCAAGAAATCCATTGGGACTAGTCCATATGAGTTATTTTATGGTCTGGAAGCAAGATTCCCATCATCTTTAGGAATCCCTGTCATGAAATTACTTCAGGAGGCTCAAGTGGAGCCAAATGACATTCAAAGAAGAATTAATCAGACAATCCACCTGCAACAAACCAGAGAAGAGGTATACCAAAGATCACAAGTCTTACAGGAAAAGCTAAAGAAAATGTTTGATAAAAGAACTAAAGCAGAGGATTTTCAGTTAGGAGACAAGGTCCTAAGATGGGATTCTAGAAGAGAAGAAAAAGGGAAACATGGGAAGTTTGATTTCTTGTGGAAAGGGCCTTATATCATCCATGCCTTGCAGGGAAACAACACTTAATTTTTGAAGGACTTGGACAATTCAGAAGTTGAAGAAGGACCAGTCAATGGTCGAATGCTTAAGCATTATTTTGATCCAATTTACTAGAATGTTTAAATGTTTCTAACTTGTACATAATATATTGTTTGCTTGTTTTATTTTTGTTACTGCAGTTTGGATTGGATGATGACTTCTTGGAATTGAAGCCCGAAGTGAAGGCCCTAAGTTCCAAAAAGCTTCACTATCATATGTAAAATAAAGCTACCAGAAGAAGGAAGATTTCATATTTTCAGTTTGAAGACATTCTGAGGCATCTGACCTGCTGTTCTTGACTTTCCACAAGGAAAAGCCATCCCCAAGTGGAGCCAGTGTTAGCCTCCTATATCAATAGTTCATCTTTCATGATTGTCTTGATTGAATTATGGAATATGTTCAAACCTTCTTACTTGAGCAAAGGTGTTCCATATTCTTAAAAAACCAAAAATCAAAAAATTTAAAAAATGTAAAGAGGGTATACCCTAAAAGAAATATCAAAGGGTAAAAAGAAATAAAATGGTCAAAAAAAAAAAAGAGAAAGAAATGAACCCCAAACAAAAAATAGACCAAGGAAAGTGTGCAAATCCAAATGCCACTACTATTTCATCTTCTGTAATAAAGAAATTGTGTGCAGCTTGTCAAACCTTTGCCACAATTCATGAATAAGTCCAACTGTTTAAACTTGGCTTACTCATATTTAAATTTCATGTTATAGATTAGAGAATAAATATCTAGCCAAATGTATTTAATTCTGCGTGGGCCGATGAGTAAAGGAATAAAAAAGGAAACAACAATGAATCTGAGTCTGGTTTGAAGGTAGAAATAGATAGATTCATCATGTAAAAAGAAAGACATCAAGATTGCAAGCTCTAAATGCACCCTAATAAAGAAGACAAAATGGTACATCCTCTACGGGTGGCAGGGGTAGATGGTGCTGCAAAGTGTTATCTCATGAATGGTGCTGCTACATGTTGGTTAATCATTTACTTTCATCACAAGTACTAAAGCAGGAAATACACTGGAAAATCACAGCAAGCAAAGTCAAATTCATTAACCTCCCTCATCATTTTTCCCCTCAAGAGTTTTACTAATTTCCCCCAAAAAGTACTAAGGTATTTGGAGATCAAAAGGGCTCAAGGCATTTCCTTGACTTCTGGAGGGACCGGACCCTCGGCCTAATGATCAAAAAGACCTAAGCACTTGAAATAATCCATCATTGTTATCTTCCATCTTTAACTTTTTCCAAAGTAAAATCCTATTTTACTTAGGAAACTGAGGCAACATTCCATAAAATTCCTCAAAATAACTTGTTATTCTAAGTTTAAGTGTTGAAGATAAAATGTTGCAATTTACTTCATAAGTTATCACTTTCTTAGATGTACAAAGATGTTTTGATTTTCCTTGTCCTTTTTCATATTAACATTTGATTTTACTATATTAAATCCCTAGTGAAATCCCTTTTCCTAAGTATATAACTTCCTTTTCTAATAAATATCCCCAAAACCCTTTATTATAATGTTTTACCAAAGTATATATTCCCGCACATTGAAAATAAAACCCCGCTTTATAAACCCTTTGGTGAAATATATCGTTATACCATTAATCCCTGCCCTATGGTGAATTAGTTATGTATTGATTAATTTACCATATAATAAAAATATATATAAAAAAGCGATTAGACATGCAATATGTGTGTTTAACACCAAAAACACGAATAAAAATTCGACGGAGTCTTGCGCCACCGTGGTCCGTCCACGTGGCATTCCTCTTAAGCCAACTCCGCCGCGACCCTTTACTTTTGCATATGGGATTAATTAGTTATTTGAACTAATTAATAGCCTTTCACTTACCAATCAAAATCCTCCCGGGGCGATTAAATAAAAGTTAAACACATTTAAATCCCGCCGGGCCCACCTTTCAAACCCCCGCATGTTTCCCATTCCTTCAGCCGTCGGATCATCCATTCGTTGATCAATGGTCATGATTAATCCCGCTGCCCATCCCGTTTGAGTTCTTTAACCAGCAGGGGATGGGTGGTTTTGACTAGTCAGACCATCCACGTGGCGAGAAACCTGTGGAATCGCTCCCCCCACGACTTTTACCGCCCTCGTCCATAAGCGGTGCGGGCTCACCGCTTACCACTTACCGCATACCGCCGGCCCCACTTCCCTACGTCACCCCGTACGTCGATGACGTCATCACCTCGAAAAAAACAAAAACCCTTTTGACTTGTAAATAAGCCATTTTTCGTGTTTTTTCAGTTATTTTTAGTTTCTGAAAGCGACAGAGCTCCCGCTGCAATTTTCAAATTTCTCTGCAAATACACCAATTTACTCCGAAATTCCGCTGCGCCCGTGTTGAAGAACGTCCCCGCCATTGCTCATTACCTGTTAAAGAACCAGTTTCCATCTAAAAACAGGTATTTATCATTTCGCGCCCCGACTGCAAGTCAAGCTTAGTTTCCTTTGTTTTTTCTCTGAAAAAATGGTTAAAAATCCTCTCTGAGTCCTCATTGAAGATTTAGAACCTGTGAATTCACTTCCCAAACTTGCAAAATTGTTCCAACTTCCTCTTTTATCAGACATCCCCCCCGGTCTGCAAGAAAAACTAAAACCTCCATTTTGAATCCACAAGAACCAAAATGGAGGCCCCAACTGCTCTAAATATCACTCCTTTGAATGCTCCTCACCGAGATTTGGACTATTTACCTCTGATAGATGAAGATTTCCAAATAAAAGACCTACATTTTGATGAAAGTCCCCGCTTGAGCTTCTGTCGCTGCAGAGACGAACACTTAAAGGGGCAAGATCTTATAGGGTTGTGGGAATCCAATCTCCCAAGGTATTTTATTCCTACAGTCCACGTTTTCCCTGAAATCATTCATTATTTTCATGCAAATTATGATCCTGCACAAAGAGCTGTATTAGCTCCTGATCAAAGTGTTCTGTTCCCTATCACACCTCAGGCTATCAATGCTATGTTATATTTTGAGCCAGAACAAGAATTAGCACCTTTATCCATGGAAGGGTTGATTGAGAAAACCAAGCAGTTAACCCCAGAGAAATTAAAAGCAATGTGTCAGTATTTCATGTTACCTGAGCATCAGCCAAAAGGGACTCCCCCCTATGGTTTTTACTTTTTCAATACATTGGGAAGGCTTATTGTGAATGTAATATCTTTTGTTTTAGGAGTCAATACCAGTGAGTATGTAGATGAGATAACTCTGGCTTTGCTATCCATCTTTACCCCTGGGCAGCCTCCTGAGATTAAGTATGATTATGCTTCCTTCATCGCCAACAAAATCCATGATCAATTTTTAAGGCTAGATACTGAAAAGGTTTTTAAGTACTCCTCAGTTATCTATCATCTCATGATTTTTTATCAGTCAGACAGATTCCATTTCCCTGTTCAGAAACTTGATGCTAAAGGTAATCCCAGGTCTGTCATTTTTTGGTCCCCCATCATTCATTTTTCCTCTGATTCTCCCTACTCCTATTCAGAATTCATTGATCAGTTTGTACATCCTGCTACAACTTTGTTAACAGGAGTTTTCTCCCCCCAGGCTTAGTACCGAAATTAGAAAGACCTTGCAATTGTCAAAGAGTTATAAAGTTGGGGATTGGTACTTGTACCAAAACCATACAGTCATCAGGATTTATGGATGTGAATTACATCCATTCAAGTTACCCAGATATGTGCCAATGAGAATTTTTGCCTTGGAATACTTTAGGCAGATGAACAATTCAGATGTGATCCATTTCTGTAATGTAAAGAAGAAAGCTCAGTTAAGGATCAAAAGCCAATTAGGTCCTTTCATCTGCAATTCTAGGGAAGCTGAGAGAGAAGCAGAACTTCTATTAGAGAAAAAGTTCCAGACATCTTTCCGTTGGGTACCTTATGACCCCTTTGGTTTTATTTGTGAAAAGAGATTAAAAAATAAATCATCTCCTTATATACACCACAAGATTCCTGATCTAGAACAGTATGCAAATCAAGATGAATGGGTTGAAGGAACTCTTGTTGAAGAAGAAAGTGAAGCAGACAGAATGAATAAGATTATGAAAGATGTTGAGAAGAAATTTGACCTAGAAACGTGTGGTCAAATGCAGGTACCCTATATTGGCACATCTTCAGCAGCCACTCTACAGCAAGCATTACAGGAAGACAGTCCATCAGTAGCAGCAGAACCCAAGGGTAAAGGAAAGGAACCTGTAATCCAGGTTATTGAAACTTTGTTCATGGCTGAAAAACCACAGAGTTCCAAAGCACCGGAACAATCTCAGGCTTCTCCCACACCAGCAACACACGTCCAAGTTCCAGAGATGCAAACTCCACTGAATGTGGAAATAGGGAAAAAGAGGCTAGCTCCAGATACCACACCTTCAAAAGGAGCCCCACAAGTTTATCAAGCTAAAAAACACAAGTCTGATCCACCTCTAGATGTAGAGATTATAGATGAAGTATTTGATGATGGTAGGGAAGATAGTCAACAAACAGGTACAGCAAGTGAAACAAACATAAGCCAGAAAGGGATACAAAAGCAATTAAGCACTGAAGTATCTTCTTTCAGACCGCCAAAGACAGATACTGGAGACATTAAGAAAACCTTCATTAATATCAAAACAAAGAATGATCCAGTGAAAATGAAGGTATACGATCAGTATATGAAGATGGCTCCTCATAATCAGCAAAGGCTGATGTCTGCATTTGATCTTTCACAAGGTAAAATGCTAATGAGCCACTTCAAAGCCAAGGTGCCAAAGCCAACTTCAGCAGCAGATTACATCAGATCAAATTTTGAAGTTTTAGCAAAAGATATCCATCCCCTGGATTAGATAGAGCTTCATAGACAAACAGGGGAAATGGTTTATTCTACTCTCACCAACAAAGCCATGGAAGCTTTAACGCTGCAAGATTCCTTGAATAATACTACTGCACAATTGAAGATTGAGAGAGCCTCTTCACAGGCCAAGGACAATAGGATAAAGTCTCTAGAAGAGATCATCATTGGTTTGGGTCACAATCCCAAAGACATTAAAGGTATTGAGGCATTGGTAAAAAAGAAAGAGGATGATATAGCTGCACTCAGAAAACAACTGAAACTACCAGCCTCGAGGCACCCTCAGACACAGGAAGTTATAAAAGGAAATTCACAGAAAGAAATGATGGAGTTGCTCTTGAATATGACAGAGCGACTAAATGAAACAGAGAAAGAGTTGGAAAAAGCATTGCAGGAACATGAAATTATCAAGCAGACTTCAACAACAGGTACTACAACCACAGGACAGCGGGAACAACCATCTCAGGTGAATATTTCTAATTTGAATTCTGAGGATTTAATTAAACAGATGGAGAGTTTGCAGCTAAGGGTCACAGAGCTCCAGGAAACAAAATTGCAATTAACAAAATTGGAGGAAAAATATGACACATCCAAAAAGACAGTTGCTGACAACCTCAGGGAAATAAAAAGATTGGAAAAATTGGTTGAGGCTTTGCAAAAAGATCTTTCACTGGAAAAGCCTCTGAACGAAATAAATGATATTCTTTGGTGCAACATCATTGACTTAATAAGAGATATTTGGCCTTCCATTCAAGCTATTTTTGAGCAAAATGAGTTAGTCAAGATAGCACAAGAGGAAATAAACAAAACTAGACATGAATTAAGAGGCAAGCCGGAGCAGGCCCAGCAGCTCATTCAATTTTTGAATTCCAGAACAAAACAACAGCTTGCATTGTTAGGAATTGATGATAGAACAGGTGCAGTTTTGGAAGCAAAGAGAGTTTTCACTAAGAGGACTTTCATGCAAAATCTAGAAAGAAAGTGTACTGACATTTTGGTTGATATCAACGTTTTCAGAGAGAAGTTTCAAGCTTTGCTGGACAGTGAATTGCCAAGTCCCATGCTCACAGAGGATCAAATAGTAGACTTGGAAACCTATGAGAAAAGAATAAAAGCTCATGCTAAAAATACAGCTATAGGTTCTACTAGCTCATCAGAACCTGTATTACCAATCGGGAAAAGTATTTATGAAAAAGTGAGGAATCTATTTCATCTGGAGCATGAACTAAAGTATCTATTTCCGAACGAGCCCACTTTTTATAAACTTACTGAAGCAGATGAAACTTTAAGGAAACTCAGAAGAACAATGATACCAGATGATCAGTGGTGGAAGGAAATGTTGGAAGTTTTGTAAAAGTTGTTTTCAGGATGAGATTTTATCTTTACTATCAAGTAAATGGTAAAAACAGAAAAGCAGATGAAAGAGTATCAGATGAAAGGTTAAAGAGTATCCGTGAGAAGAAAGAGTATTCAACAAGTCAAAGAAATACGCAAAGGACAGCACAGAGCCCTATTTTAAGCACTTATCTTTAGCACGTCCATGAAGAAAGAGCAGCACATCAGCCGTTACTCATTATTCTATTTACGAGACCATGTGTCTCTTGTTTGTTTGTAAATATGCTTTAAGTCAGCCTGGATTATTGGCTAGGATAGCGTAAGATTGTTAGGATTATTTTGTGTATAAATAAACCCTCAAAGAGAGTGTTGAGGGTGGATTCTATTACTCTGCTGTAACATTGAGATTTTCGGAATAAAAGCTTTGGAGAAATTTACTTGTGGCTTGCTGGATGACGATTTGAAAGCACTGGACTTGTTGCAGGATTCATGTGTTGGACTACAGTTCAATAAGTGTTTCTACCCTTTGTCTGCAATTTTATATGAGTTTATAATACCATCTTATCCATTTCTGAATAATTTACATAAAGGATTGAAACCGAATTTGCTTAATTGTACTCTGTTTTCAAATGTGATTGTTCCTAAATGTTTTCTTCTAAATTAGCTATAAGCATGAATTCTTAAATGCTCCTGCTTCGCTAATTTAAGCATTGTTGATTGCTATAATAAAGAATCCTTTATTGCTCTTTGTTTGTAGTCAATTCATTTCTTTCCTTTGAACATGGTGAAAGATTCTTAGTTGCCTTTCATCCCTTCAAGATCATCCCACCCACTTTAAATTTTAAGGATTGTTCTCTGTCTAGCTATCTTGCCCTGTAATACCATCTTGTGCGTAGAATAGAAATCCAATAAAGCCATCCTTTGACTCCATAGCCCAATGGACTGAAAGCTCTCAACCTTTCCCTTAGTTTGTGGATTCCACCATTTTCCCAAACAAACTTTGAATCTATAACTAGCCTAAAACCTTAAAAGAACAAAGATAAATCATAAAGAGAGAGCCCTCTCTGGATGCAGATTGGCTAGATTCTGCATCTAAAAGGTTGGTTTGTGGTTACCTCGGGTATACTTTCCTCTTACACAACTTCTAGGAAAACCTGAGTGATAACACTTTCTTCTAAAACTTCCAATATTTCATCATTCATAAACTGATCATCATCATAATAATCCTCGAGATATTCAACAAAACTTTGAAAATTATCACAACAATCTTAAACTAGTGACAAGGATGGATAAAATTCTTTATACTTGTCACAAAACACAGCATGAAAACATTTCAAACAACTTATGCTTGCAGCCAGTAGATATTCATACAAATTCCTAGCTTTCTCTTCTAAACTTTCCACAAACATTTTCATAATACAGTCCTCTGGAAATTGGATTTTAAACCTTCAGACCTGCATATGAAATCTTAACAATGATATAACAACATCATCTCCCTTTTCATCTTTAAACACAGGAAGATACTTTAACCAATCGATGTTGGCCATGGGATTTGGAAAACCTGGGATCTTTGATCTGTCCAAAGGAGCATACCTGCGTTGTACTCCTGAATTCATCTTGAAAATCACTCAACAATAAAATGGAGTCACTATAAGTTCTCTACAATTCTAGATTCTTTTACCAGTGGAGTCTTTAGATCAACTGAATTTTGTGGAGTCTCTAGGTGGATGATTTCAACCTTCTTGTGTATGACTGTTTTTCCACCATCATTAGCCAGATGTGAACTGGATAAGTGTTACTAAGGAACATAACACTCATTCCCGAGTATCGTCGCCACTATGTTATCTCCCTGTAATTCTGAAGGCTGAAGACAGAATCCCAAAGGGCTAACATCAAACCCACTTCGAGCCTAGGATCTAGCCCTCCTATACCTAGAGAGTGAACTCTCTATTAGATATAAATTTGTTGGTTTGGGCATTTTAGGCTAGCTATTAGAGAAAAGTGGTTTGTTCAAAAATTTGTGGTTGAGATAGCAAAAGAGGGCCATTGGGGTATGGAGTCAAACAGGTGAAAAAAAATTTAAGTGGATAAATAACCGAAATCACATGTGACCAGGCAAGCTAGTCATGTCAGTGGATCTCTACAGTTTGTGAAATGGAAAAGGAGGAGAGATTAAAGTTCAATGTGAATGAAAAGAAGACCTTATATCAATTTTACATTCAAATTTCAGAGGAAAACATAGATACTGTTTCAAGACTATTTAGGGTTCCTGAGGACAAATCCTGAACAAAGATTTATTATCCACAGTAAAGAAATAAAGAAATGGCGGAAGAAAGGAAATCAGATAGTGTGAAGAAGTACATCAACATTAAAAAATAGCACAAGAATCTGGAAACATCAATGTCCTTTCATTCATCCAAAAAAGGGTGTTTACAACCAAATGAACCTTTTACAATGGTTTTCTCCCTTCCGGTCTCCTCCCAATACTGCCAATACATGCAGTATTTAACTGAAACTTAATTTGGTTGCCCCATCTACTTCAGTGATGGTCATTAATTACATTCAAGCAAAAATGGGACAAGTGGAACCATGCAATGGTGGTTATAAGATAAATCTGGCCAAAACGTGGTTGTATTTACTTTAGCAGTCTGTTATGATTGCAGAATGATCAGAATCTAGCTAGTGTGATGCCAAAGAGGCTGCGATAAAACAACACTAACAACTGGCTCTACTTTGGTGAAAAAAATTTGCTGGATGATTTTATTTTATTTTTGTACTCGCTATCATGATCGACATTATGTTTCTAATTGCCTCTATCTTTACTGCGTCAGTTACTATTGCAGTGGATTTTGAAACGAAAAACCCACTACTTCCTTTTAAAACATACAAAAATTATTCAATAAACCTTGGACGAGAATGGTGCAGAACAACTACGCGGAGCAATTGCAATGGCAGGACTCAGTGGAGCAGTGTTGGCAGGAGTTGACGTGACATAGTGGTGGCGAATTTGGTAGGTGGACGTGGACCAGCAGTGATGCAGGTGTGTCGGGGGTTGGTAGGCGGACGTGGAGCAGTGGTAGCGGGAGTCATTGTGACGTAGCGGTGGTGGTGGTGGTTTTGTTTGTAGAGAAAAACAATTTTTGGGGGGGTAGTGAAGTGGTAGGTGGTATAGGATGGGGGGGGGAGGGGCGCGAAAAGTGTGGAAGACCATCGGATGCGGAGATGAGGAGAAGAGATGGTGAAAAGGTGTCAGGAGATTAGCAGTGAGGGGATACATGATGTGACAGTGGGGTCGGGTAGCAGAAGGTCTGCGATGCAATGGGGAAAGGATGATGAGGTAGGGAAATGGGTCCCACTATATCACATCAGCGGTTAGAAGTGGAAAACAGGAATGCGGAATGGTAAAAAGTGTGAAGTTGTGATGCGACGAAAAGGTGAAGGGTAAACGGGATAAAGTTTTGTTGCAATAAGGTAAGGTTTATTGTGGTTTATAACATATGTATAACATATGATATATATATACATCAGGCAGCCTAATGTGGGTGCAGAGCTGAAATGGAGGTGGTGGGGTTTAATATAAATCCCCAAATCTTTATATATGTGGATTTTGGAGGGTTAAACTAGGGATTTGGATTATATGGTAGATGATATTGTTGGAGAGGTTTTTAGTATAAGTTCTAAAGTTTTTTAAAGCAATTTCGTTAGCACCTTTATCTTATAATGGGGTTTCCAAAACCTTGGAATAAGCATCCTTTGCCATTTTTGACATAGTCGGAACCTGTAGAACCTTCTTGGAAATAATTGACAGCCACAAAGTGTTATTTTCAATATAAACAATTTAAATAGAAATAATCATTCACCTTGAGATTCTGTAAATTACAGGACCCTAACAAGGCCTAAGCTTGTTTGTCTTGCTTCAGCCTTGACATTAGGGTTCACGACAAATTTAATTTTTTCATTAAGCGAAGGATGTTTCAATGTAACCTATCCATTTGTGTTTATGTAGGCAAAAGGAATTAGTTTCCAAAAAGGTTTTGAAGATGTACTTATGTGCACCTTTTGTATGCTTAGGGTTCGAAAGAGGCTATGACTAGCTTAGAAGGCTTATCGCCACCAGAACCAACTCTTAATGGGAATAAATTTCTATTAGGGTATGGTAACCACAAAAAAATCCTCTTGATCCCTTATTGAATGATACAGGAGATGTATGGCATTCATTCCTTCCTGGAACATTTGAATATTTTCTATATGGTTATAAAGTTGATGGAAAATATTGTATTGAGCAAGGCTCACGTTATAATCCCTCATGAATTTTGTTGGACCCTTACACTAAGGAGGTCATGAGCAGAGGAGAGCATGGTGTTCTAGGGTCTGGAGGGAATTGTTGGCCTTAAATGGTTGGCCTGTTTCCCATTCTAGATTATGAGTTTGATTGGAAAGGATATATACCTCTGAAACTTCCCTAAAGGGAACTTTTTGTTTACAAAATGCATGTTCATGGCTTTACCAACCATAATTCAAGCAGGGTTAATTATACAGGGACATATCTTGGCATGGTTGAAAAACTTGAACACTTGAAATAATTGGGATTCAATGCTATTGTGAGTGACTTATATATGATTTTGTATGGTATTCAACCATCGACTTATTTTCTCCAATGATTCTATGTGCTATTGTAGGTGTTAAGAATTGTGGAAAATATGTGATTAATGAATTTAAAATGCTTGTTAGAGAAGTACACAAGAGTGGCAATGAGGAAATGAGTTGGTTCCAACATTGTCTTTTAGAGGCCTAGATAATGGTTCCTATTACATGCTTGCACCCAAAGGTGCACAAAAGGGGACTTTAGCACTTGAGGTAGGGCTAGAATTAGATAGTTTTTTTCTGCTTAAGGAGCTAGAGCCATTCAGGTAGGGTTGTGGTTAGGCTAGGGTTTTTCTTTGGAAGATGGTATGAACTACCCATGTTCCACTATTGGGCTTTGATTAACTTGCCAAATATGTGTTTGAATTTATGGCATGGATAATGATGAGTTCTTCACTTTCAACATTGATTCTTGTGCATCTTTATGGTGGTTGTGTTGGTTATCCTATATTTCTGGCATTATGTTTGTATGCGTGCTTTCATGTGGGTTATATGTTAGTGAAATACTTTGTGGCTTATGGTTCACATGTTTGCTGTGAATATTTAATTTCCTATTTCACGTTATGCCAGTAACTTATTGTGAATTGATTTGAAATTAACTTCTAGAACTTTCTTGTTCATGTGGTTTTGTGATGGTTTTATCTCGTTCACCCTTCTTAAGGCATGCTTCTTATTATTTTTTTCTATTACATTCATGTATCATGTTTTACAAGTTGTCAATCATGGTTTGACCTCATTTATATTTGTATGCAGTTCTTTTTTTCCCTCACTCTAACATCTCCACATTTGACAACTAAGAGAAAAACTTTCATGGTGGCAGTCGAGCCCCACTCGAGCCCACATACTAGATGAAACTCCTATCAAAAATTGTATGAATCCTAATTGGGAATTCACACCATGGATACCCCTTAACTATTGGAAGAATATCCAACACCATCAACAAATACCTTGCACCTGCCTACAACATATGTGGGATATGAGGTTTTTAATCTTTTAAAAATTGATATAGAACATTACACTTACGCATTTGACTCCAACCATTGAAAGGAACTTGTGGCATAATTCTCCATGTGTCTTAAAGGCATGCATCAAATACTGTCACCCAACAGATAGATCACACAAACAAGGAACACTTGCAGGAATTATATTTTCTCTTCACGGGCATGTAGCAAACATCACTCCCGATGAATACAGACGTGTGATCTTCATGTGCATTTTCAGTTTTTATTATTACACCAATATTGTTTCTAAGTTTATATATGTAGGCTACAAAAGGGTTTGGAGGAATTAGCATTGAAACTTAAGTAAAATAAATATATGGGTTGCACAAAATTACAAGGAAGACACCCTAGTACACCATGATGAATATCTAATGAAGATATTGTAGTTGCATCATATATAGGCAACATATCATAAAAATGCAAAGATAATGTTACGTCACTATATTACTAGTGTAGTCCCTTATTTTTGTTAGTGTAGCCCCATCATTGTTATTGTTGTACCCCTGTAGTCCCCATATTGTTATTATTGTGCCCCATAAAACCCCACTATTGTTATTGTTGTTCCCTTACATTATTATTGTTAGGTCGGCTAGGATTATATTGTGACCCCATGGACATGTATATGTAAAAAGAAGGTTTTGTAATTTGAATCATCCAAGAATTGTTCATTTATGTAATTTAAAGGAGTTTCCCCCCTTGAAGTGGATGATTTATAAGGTGTTGATCTCTATTTTCTTCTATTTTTGGAGCTGGTTTCATAACATTTGGTATGAAAGATTTGGATTCTAGGGTTTCACTGCTTCAAACAGGTCATCCTGGAATTTTTGCGATAACTTTTTTCTATGAAGGTTTAGAAGCTAAAAAACACTGTTTGCAAAGAAATCCTAATGAACATCGTGTAAAAATTTCAGATCTTGGTTCACAATATTTTCAGAGATATGATCTGTGGATCTCGAATTTCATCTTAAAGAGGTGACCTTGTGAAAATCATCATAAATATCTCTCTGAGCATCAAATTGGAATTATGTAAAAAGTGGTTGAAATTATATGAAATGTAGTTTAATTTGTATCAATTTTAGAGCTGCATGAGGAAACAGTGACACGTGGCATGACATACACGTTTGCTCTACTGAACCAATCCATAATTAGGTTAGTGCGGGAGATTAGGTATAACTTTTCCTTGAATAATCCAAATCAGATCATACCTATGGCATTGGTAAGAGGATTCATAGGGATACTGAAGGACCGAAAATAAAACCTCAAGGATCCAAAATTCAATAGATACATGAGTTTCAATAGCAAGCTCCTCAAAATCAAGAAAAAGGTGTGTATTTTGTTTTCAAATTGCATAAGTCTTGTTTGAAAAATCAGTTTGAAGTGATTCCAAGGGCATATTGAAGCATAGATATCAGTATTGGGTTCTAAAATGGCCCCTAAAAATAATTCAACACCCATTAAGCCTTCAAAAGGCTCTACTATGACTCATGAAGAGGAAGAAGTGCAACATGATATATCAAAATTATAAGACCAAGTGCACCAAATTTCGCTCTCGCAAAGAGCAAAAGAAAGTGAAATGGAAGTTTTGAAGAAAGTCGTGGAAGATAAGATGGATAGTTTGAAGAAAGGCATGGAAGCTAATATAGATGGTTTGAAGAAAGGTGTCGAAGCTAAGATGGATGGTTTGAATAATGACATGGAAGCTAAGATGGATGGCATGGAAGCTAAGATGAATGACATGGAAACTAAGATAGATGAAAACATGAAAGACAACATGGAATACATGAAGAATGATCTAAAAGGATACATGGAAGGTTTGAAGGAAGGTTTTATAAATTTGATACAAGAAATTATTCCTAATGGCGAAAAGGTAGTACAGGAAAGTCATGATAAGAAGAAAATTAATGTTAATCATGATTTCATAAACTCTAATTTTGGATTGAAGACCCACCATATTCCAAAGATCGATATGAGGAAGTTTGATGGCAAGGATCTCGTAACATGGATACTACATATGGAGCAATATTTTGATCTCCATAATGTGAAAAACACACAAAAGGTATGCATTTCAACTTTATATTTAGAACAAAATAAATTTGCATGGTATCGATGGCTTTTCTCTCATAAAAAAAATTTCACTTGGTCAATTTTTACGAAGGAAATGATAACACATTATTACGATACAAATAGCAACACCTTCTTTATCCAATTGATAAATCTCAAACAAAAGTGTTCAATGGTAGAGCACATTGAGGACTTCCAAAAATTGAATATAAGGGTAATTGATACTCCATAGGAACACAGGATTGATGTCTTCATAGGGACTTTAAAGGATAACATCCAACAAGAGTTTTGCCTTTGGCAAGATAATTCATTGGAGAAGGCATTCAAGTTGGCATGAAAAATTGAAAGTAAAATTATGGCGACAAGGAAGCCTACCACTCACATCTATAAAGATGGAAATGTTGCTACTCCTAGACTTCCACAACCTACAAGGTTGACACCACAATAATTGGAAAAAAAATAGAAAAAGGGATTTTCTATAGTTGTGATAGAAAATATAGTAAAGATCATAAGTGTGTTGAGAAGAAATTATTTTACATAGATTGTGAAGAGGAGGAATAAAATGAACAATAAACTTCAAAAGAAGAGGATATACACTAGAAACCAACCCTAGAGAAAGAAGAAATGAGTCTGACCATATCTTGTAATGCATTGGCAAGAATTACCACTCCTCAAACTCTCAAGATAGAAGGACATATCAAGAAGAAAATGTAATAGTTTTTATTGATTCACGTAGTACCCATAATTTTAATCATTGTAAGGTATCCACGGAATTGAATTTCTTCCTTTACCCAGCACCAGAGTGTCAAGTGATGGCTGCAAATGGAGGGACTATAAATTGCTTTGGAAAATGCCATAATATCAAGCTAACTATGGGGGAATATGTATTGAATATTCCAATGCTTTCCATTCCAATGGGATGTGTTGATGTTGTACTAGGAATACAATGGTTACAATCTTTGGGGATGATAGCTTTTAATTTTCAAGAAATTTTCTTGAAATTGTTTTTGGAAGGAAAGGAAGTTGAATTGCGGGGTCTCGCAGGGAAGCTGGGAAAGATAATAAGCTCTAATGTCATGACAAAACATATGAAGAAAGAAAAATTAGCCGTAATTGCACAATTATGATCACTAGAAATTCCAACATCAAAATCATTTATTTCTCCAAATCTCCAAAGAGTCTTGGACAATCATTCCAAGGTGTTTGAAATACCCAAAGGACTCCCACCTATTCGTGATCATGATCATGCTATTCATTTGATTCCAGGAATTTTTCCTCAAAACATCAAGCCTTACAGATATCCTTATGTCCAAAAGAGCGAAATTGAACGTATGATTGCAGAAATGTTAGAGGCTGGTATAATTCAACCTAGTCAAAGTTTTTTCTCTTCTCCAGTAGTATTGGCTCACAAGAAGGATGGATCATGGCACATGTGTCCGAGTTATAGGGAGCTCAATAAGCTCATTATTAATGATAAATTTCCCATTCCTATGATTGATGAAATATTGGATGAATTACATGGAGCAATTTGTTTTACCAAGTTGGATCTTCATTCAAGATATCATCAAATTAGAATGAGGACTGAAGATATTCCGAAAATAGCATTTCGAACTCATGAGGATCAGTATGAATTTTTGGTCATGCCTTTTGGCCTTACGAGTGCACCTTCTACATTTCAAGGGTTGATGAATTCCATTTTAAACCCTTCCTTAGAAAATTTGTGTTAGTATTTTTTGATGATATACTAATCTACTGTAGGTCTTGGAAGGATCATGTTCAACATGTTGACATGGTGCTCAAACTATTGGAGGAGAAACAATTATATGCAAAAACCTCCAAGTGTTTCTTTGGAGTGCAAGAGGTGGAATACATGGGTCATATTGTATCTCAGGAGGGTGTTAAGGTAGACCCTAACAAAATTAAAGGAATTAAGGAATGGAAAGTCCCCAAAACCATAAAGCAGTTGCGAGGATGGGTTAACAGGGTATTATCGCAAGTTTGTTAAGAATTGTGGGAGAATAGTAGCACCTCTAACAACATTATTGAATAAAGATGCATTTGCATGGACTCCTGAAGTAGCTAAGGCCTTTGAACATCTTAAAGAGGTGATTTGTTTAACACTGGTCTTACCTATTCTAGACTTCACAAAAACCTTTATTGTGGAATGTGATGCCTCATGAAATGGAATTGGTGTTGTTTTAATGCAAGAAGGAAGAGACATTGCTTTTGAAAGTCATCCAATCAAAGGAAAGTATTTACATAGAGCTATTTACGAGAAGGAAATGTTGGCAATACTATATGCACTAAAGAAATGACGACCTTACCTAATGGGAAGACACTTCAAGCTAAAAACTGATCATGATAGTCTTAAATACTTTTTGGAACAAAAAGTGTCTTCAGAAGAGCAAAAAAAATGGGTAACAAAGATGTTGGGTTATGACTTTGAAATAATCTACAAAAAAGGGAAGCTAAATGTTGTTGCAAATGCACTCTCAAGAAAGGATGAGGAGGTCGAAGCATTTCTTTGTGCCATTTCTATTATCCAACTAGATTGGATAACCGAAGCAAGGGAGGAATGGAAGAATGATGAAGAAGTGTGGACACTCATTCAAAATTTGTAACAATATCCCATTACATCTTATCCGTTTAGTTGGAAAAATGATTCCTTATGGTACAAAGGTCACTTATATCTTTGTAAGAATTCCCAACTAAAACAAAATATTATTTTGGAATCGCACACCTCTCCCATAGGAGGACATTCAGGATTTTTAAAAACTTACCAAAGGGTGAAGAAATAATTTTTTTGGGATGGCCTTAAATCTGATATTCAAAAGTTTGTGGCAGAATGTTTGGTTTGCGTAAAAATAAAGTTGAGACAATTAAGACCCCAGGTCTGGTACAACCTTTACCCATCCCAAGTCAATGTTAGGAGGACGTTTCAATGGATTTTATCACAAGTTTACCTAATTCCAAAGGAAAGAGTGTCATCATGGTGGTAGTTGATAGACTTACCAAGTATGCACACTTTTGTGCATTATCTCATCCCTTTAAAGCAAGTACAGTTGCTATTGAATTTATGGAAACAATTCAAAATCTACATGGAAACACAAATATTATTGTAAGTGACAGAGATCTCGTTTTCACTGGAAATTTTTGGATGTAATTATTTTCTTGTTTGGGTACTCAACTAGTCCATAGCTCATCTTATCATCCTCAATCTGATGGGAAAACTAAGATAGTGAAGAAATGTTTGGAAGGATATACTTGTTGTTTTGTATCTGATAAACAAACACTATGTGTCAAGTGGTTACCTCTAGCTGAATGTGGTATAACACTTCCTTCCATACTGCAGCAAAAATGACCCCATTTATGGCACTTTATTGATATCATCCACTGTCCATCACATCATATTTAAGAGAAAATTCTAGGGTTCAAGCAGTGGAAGATGACATCGAGCATCAACAACAAGTTCTCCAACTCTTAAATGATAACTTAAATTTGGCACAAAATCAAATGAAATAACAGTCAGATCAACATCGCAGCAAGAGAAGTTTTGATGTAGGAGACTGGGTATTTTTTCAGCTATAACCATACAAACAAATGTCCCTCGAGCAAGCTGAGAAGGATAATAAATTATCGCCAAAGTAATATGGTCCTTACAAGGTGTAGCAAAATATTGGTATTATGGCATACAAATTGGAGCTTCCTGCTTCTTCTCGAGTGCACCAAGTTTTCCATGTTTCATGCTTAAAGAAGGTTATAGGTAACAAACTTCTATTTCAAACAATATTTCCAACTTGATGAAGGAAGGAGAAATCATATTTGAACCTGAAGCAGTCACAGAAAGAAGAATTCGACAGCTACGAAATCGATCAATTTTAGAGTATCTCATCAAGTAGAAGAATTTACCCACTAAAGATTCCACATAGGAGGATGAGAATTTTATACAGAAACATCCATACCTACTCAAGCATTGAGGACAACATTTTTTTGAAGGAGAAGGGAATGTTAGGTCCTTATATTACTAGTGTAGTCCCTTATTGTTGTTAGTGTAGCCCCCTTATTGTTAACATTGTACCCCTGTAGTCCCCATATTGTTATTATTGTGCCCCATAAAACCCCACTATTGTTATTGTTGTGCACGTACATTATTATTATTAGGTCGGCTAGGATTATGTTGTGACCCCATGGACTCCTATATATAGAAAGGAGGTTTTTTCATTTGAATCATCCAAAAAATTTCATTTATGTAATGTAAAAGAGGTTTCCCCTTCAAAGTGGTTGATTTCTAAGGCATTGATCTCTCTTTTCTTCTATATTTGGAACTGGTTTCATAATAGAAAAATGATATATTATTGATGATATATACAAAATTCTTAGAAATTTGGCATCAACCATAGGTATACACATTCATGGAAATAATCTAACAACCTTTACTCTGAGTGTAGACATGGGAGCATATGTTATTGTGGTTAATGCAAAAAAAGATAGTTGTTTCATGAAATATGAGGACACATAAGTTTTATAGGAGGCACTCACGCAGACTTGGTGGGTTAAAGGTGGAAACCTTTGATCATCTGCAAAAGGGAATTTCAGAGCGTATTTTTTAGGATGTACTTGACAAGGGAATTCTTCCTAAAAGACGTTTTGGTATAAGTATTTTCACACATTTAAAGGTTTTCAAAGGCCCAAATCATCCATATGCAGCTCAAAAATTTGAGCCACTGCCTATCGTGGACAAGAGAGTAATGATAAAGGGTTAAGTGGTTGAGCTTTACAATTTCATCCTATACTGGTATAGGTTGGTGGCACTTGACGCCACTCTACACATTTTTTAAAAACCAATTTCTCACGTCTAAAACTCCACAACATGTCCTGATCAAAATAATTTATGCTCATTTATTCCACTTTTTTATTTCTCGGTGTCATTGAAATAGAGATTATGTATCTCTTTAACTCTACAATATTGTAACATCAAATGTTTTGATAGTTGAAAACAATTGTACATGTGTTTTGGAAGATGTTCAAAGTGTCCAAATTATCATGAGTGGTAGTGCACACTGTCAAAATATCCACTAATTTTATTTTTAACCTAAATAAAAAGAGTCCAAGTATGTCCACCCATGTACAAACACCAAACAATAATAATAAAAACATCATTTCCCCTTAGTGTTATCCATTGGATTGTCCATTATGGATACAAAGAGACACTCACATCCTCCGATACAATGAGCTGAAATACAGTCCAATGAATTATTATTGAGGCAACTAACAGCTAGTCGTTAGAGAGACGACTTATTCATGGAGAAAAGCTCTTTAAATGGGCCTTGTTTATACTATATAGACCCCTCTGGTACATTCTAGCAATGCAATGCAAAATCAATAGGATTTAGTTGAAGCATCTTTCCATGCTCCACAACTTTCCATGCAAGAGTGGAGCTGAATTCCTCTGATCATAGGCTTGTTGCAATAAGATTTTGGCTAATGTTGAAGCACTCAGCAGCTGAAGGTTGAGAAAAAATTGCTTTTGTCAATGAAAACAACACCTTGCCTTATTGTGGTGTTCCATTCATCATTATAATAGTAATACAACCCATCAAGCTTTAATAATAACAGTTTAAATAGTCGGCATACAACAGTTGTGCACACTGTGTAAAAACATTCCCTTTGGAGATTCATATGAACCTGTTGATGTCGTAGAATCGAAAATCTGTTATATGAGATAAAATATGTTTAAAAAAATGTAGAACAGTTATTAAAGCCATCCATCCACGGTTGAGCCACATTCCCAAGAAATATCTGAGTTATTCATCAGTCACAACAAAGCCTATAAGAGATAGCTAACTACTCATTCCAAGGGATCCCTATCCTTTGATATTGAAACACTGTTGAAATTGTGAGGGGTATTGGCCAGTTGTGAGCTTTTATTTTTTTGTTTCTTGACTAACTTTCTTGCATAGACTTGTGAAATTACCGATGATGATTTTTGGTTTGCAGGATGTTCCAAATGTACCTGAGAATGTGAAGAAAAAGCTCCACGAATCCATGACAGTGTGAAGGTATTGTTTGGTTTTCTTTGTGTGCAATTTCCATAGGTTATTCTCCTTTCATTGGTGATGACTTACTGAAGGTTTTGCAGGACGTGACAGATGATTCATTTAAATGTGAATTTGGTTCACTCTCCTTCATCTCTGTGTATACGATCATGTTTTTATAGAGTCTTGTATATGAACTTTTTTGAAGCAACAAAAATTCATTTCACTGGTTCAAAACTCTGTTTATGTTTCACATGTATCTTGTTTTTATTTATATAGTTTTCCTTTTAAATTTTGAAGATGGTATATATTTACTATTTTGTTGCCATGGATAGTTAAAATATTTACTTTGCATTCATATGTATAAACTATTACTAGAATCGTCCATGCATAAGCCATGACTCAGTATATTATGAAAATAAAAATATGTTAAAAGTTTGAAAGCAATATACAATCACTTTATTTTGTTTTAATTTTTACATTTATTCTTAGAGTTTACTTTTATATGTTTGTTTATATTTTTCTAATATTTTCATTTTATTTTGCTAATAAAATAAAAAAATACAAAAGCAAGTTTTCAATGATGCAAGACTAGAACTAACACTCACAAAATATTTATCTCTATCAACTTTAAATCTTGAATGATTAAACATTTCATACAAAGAGGAGTGTATTATTTTGTTTTCTTATGCAAATACATAGAAGTTAGTTTTTTTCTTCTTTTATCATTCTCTGTCATCAGAATCACACACTCTAGGGTTTTTACTTGTGGGCTATATTTTCCTCGACACATATGAGAGGTTTGAGTTACACAAGTCTTGTCGTGGATTCAATCCTACTTATGTGGATTTAAACCCTGGGAAATTACTCCTGTCACTTCTCGCTAGCCACCGAGGAGTTCAAAGCTTTGATGTTGGAGCGATTCCACTATTTTGAACATCAACAGGTTGGTTCTTACAAATAAGAAAAGAGGATTGGTGTCACCTGTAGGTTGATGCCTATAAAGTAGAAAGGGGTATTTGTGTCTCCTAGAGTTTAGTTCCTAGAAATTAGTGGAAGGGATTATTATAATAATAGGTTGGTTCCTACAAGATCTTTCATATAAAAATGTTCTATGGTTTTCTCCCATAAGGGTTTCCATGTATATATTGTGTTACTTGTTCAATTTATTAGATTGATGTTTTATTGTGTTTGACTAACTTTAAATGAGTAAAAATGTCATTATACTAATCCCCCCCTCCCCTACCAAGTATAACTTTGAATTCCAACAACCTTAATGGCAAAAACAATTGTGGAGAAGATCAGGAAAATTCAAAAGGAAATTCAAAAGTAATAGGAGAAATATAAGGCCATGCATGATCATCACATAATAGAAAATTTGTTCAATGTAGGAGACAAAATATGGTTACAATTGAACAAGGAGAGGCTAAAGGGTCGTGGTAAGAAAATCAAGGCTCTACAATATGGTCCCTTTAAGACACTAGAAAAGGTGCGAGATAATTCGTATAGGCTCAATATACCCCCATACATACAATTATTTAGTTTTGAATGTAGAGAATTAGAAATTCTATGAGCCTTCTATGCTAAATCAAGAAGAGAAATATGCCCTACCTTATCTAGAGGATTTGGCACAAATTCTCACAGAGAGTTAACAGAAATTATAGTTTTGCAGAAGGGGTTCGGAACTATATGACAAGGGAAACATGACCTTTTTACCTAGGTGGATATTGGTGGCCACCCGCCTATTCCGCCTAGACCTCCAGTCAGTTTCCTCTGTTTCCTTTATTATAGCAGCATTTACTATTTTTAGCAGTTTCTTGGGCCTTGAACTTCCGAAGTTGTTTTCAACCCCTAAACAACGTCGCTTTTTTTAGTTCTTTGGTAGGCGCTTAATTATAGGCAAGGGTCTTCCACAATTCTTGTAGCACTCGGAGATAAATTTCCAACAAGGTATCGTACCCACTAAATGGAGATCATATGTCCAAGTTAGGACCCCATGAAGTTGGCTGCCCAACTAACCCTAACGAGGCGCACAAACTCTTGGTGTTCCATCTCCTAGGGTTAGGGTTTTGGTTATTTAGGTTTTTTCCTTGTTTTTTAATAATAAAAATTACCTTGAGCCTCATTGTAACACACTTCATAGGCATGTGGCCAGTACATCTCTTCTCAGAGATAAGCCATCGCCCGAGCTATTATATTTCCATTTTTTATGGAAACATATTTTAGTTCTTTAACATTAACGAAATGAAGTTTTATTTTTGTTGCATATTTTTGTTTATGTTTGTATATGTATTATTTTTCCTTCATGTATAAGTCTAGATCAGTGGTATCATATTGGTCTTCTCTTTCTTGGTTTTTCTTTGCATGTCCCCAACGAGGTCAGGGTATAATGAATTAGGGCTCGAACTGGTGGAACCTTTGCGATACCAGCCCCACAAACCCTAACTGACTCCCATGGTGGAAGAGAAGAAATATAAGGGAGCATGAGACCCTCTCAAAATATTGCTCGATAAAGCCATCAAGTGATAGAAGAATGTGATTATGGATAAATTTGGACAGATCCTTCAACGGCTACCCATAGGCGATGCATCTTCATCTAGCAGCCACTTTTGAGGCTCCAATCCCTTTAAGGTACAAGTCAAATTTGACATTCCAAATTTGAAGGTCAGATAGATGTAGACACCGTAGATAGATGGTTAAATATGTTGGAAGGATATTTTTTGGTTCATGAATATTTGAATCGAGAAAATATTACTATTGCACTCCTCAAAGTTTCCACCCATGTTGAGAACTGGTGGGAAACCTATTATAAACAGAAGGACAAGTAGGAACCCTCATTGTTTTCAGTCGCACCCACTTGGAATTATTTTCGAGACACCATCAAGAAACAATATTACCCTGTCGGGAGCTATGAAGATAAATACATAAAGTGGACCACATTGCAACAGGGAAGGGACCAATATGTTCCATAGTTCACAAATATTCTTCATACCCTTCACACAAAGTTGGGTATCAAGGATTCTAAGTGGCATTTAGTACTCAAGTATCGTGATTTTATACAAAAGTACATCCATGATGAGATAGAGTTCCTGTAAATCTCCTAGCTTGGTGTCACCTATCGATATATTGTCAAGTTCAAGTAGAAATTTAAACATAAAAAGTGAGGCTTTGGATCTGCGAATATGAAGCAAATGCAAGGTGCCCCCTTATTGTTATTGTTGTGCCCATGTAGCCCCCATATTGTTATTATTGTGCCCCATAGAAGCCCACTATTGTTATTATTGTGCTCACTTTTTTATACGAAGCTTCAGAAGATGAAATTGAAACCACATAGAGTCAAAAAAATGGTGAACCTTATGTACGAACTTTAGATCTTGGTTCACTATATTTTCAGAGTATGATCTGAGGAAGTTAGGGTTTTTGCAGGCTCCAAAATTTCATCTCTAACAGGTGACTGAGGAAAAATCGCATAACTTTTGTTTCAGGAATCGACTTTGAATTATGTAAGAAGTGGCAAAAAGTGCATAGAATGTAGTTTTTCCTGTATCAATTTCAAAGCCAAATGTTGAAATAGTGATATGTGGCATCCCTTACAACTTTGATCTACTGAACTAGTCCATAATCAAGTCATCGTGAAAGATTGGGCAAAAATTTATCTTGAAGAATCCAAATTTGGTCTTACTGGTGGCATTGGAAATAAGACTGAGAGGGATAACACAAAACATAATTTCAGGTCTTGAAGATATGAAATCACGAAGATACAACAATTTCAATATCAAACTCCTAAAAATAAAGAAAAGGTGTGCATTGTTTGTTTAAAATTGCATAACTTTTGTTTTAAAAATTAGTTTGAAGTGATTCCAAGAGAATATTAAATCACATATATCAGTATTGGGTTCTAAAATGCCTCTTAAGAAAAATAATTCCACACCAATTGAGCCCTCAAAAAGCTCTACTATGATGCATGAAGAGGAAGAATTGCAGTATGATATATAAAAACTTACAACACCAAGTGAAACAAATTTCGCTTTGACAAAGAGAAACCAAATATAAACTAAAAGGTGACATGTATGGTTTAAAAGGTGACATGAATGATTTAAAATAAGACATTTATAGTTTGAAGAATGCCATGGAAGATAAGATTGATGGTATGGAAGAAAACCTGAAAGGAAGCATGGAAGACTTGATGAATGGTCTAAAAGCAGACATATAAGGTTTAACAAAATTGCTACAAGAAATTATTCCTAATGGAGAAAAGGTAGTATATGAGCTCATGATAATAACAAGAGAAATTTTAATCATGATTTCATAGACTCTAATGTTGGATTGAAGACCCACCATATTCCAAAGATAAATATGAGGAAGTTTAATGGCAAGGATCTGGTAACATGGACACTAGACATGTAGCAATATTTTGATCTCCATAATGTGAAAAACACACAAAATTTACACATTGCAACTTTTTATTTAGAACCCAATCAGTGTATATAGTATCAATGCCTTTGTTCTCGTAAACCACTTGTCACTTGGTCAATTTTTACGGAGGAAATGATAACACATTATGAGGATACAAAAAACAACACCGTCTTTAGCCAATAAATAAATCTCAAACAAAAGGGTTCAATGGTGGAACACATTGAGGACTTTCAAAAATTGAATATAAGGGTAAATGATCTTCCAAAGGAGCATAGAATTGATGTCTTCATAGGGAATTTAACGAATGACATACAACATGAGGTTCGCCTTTCAAAACCTAATTCATTGGAGAGGCATTTAGGTTGGAAAGAAAAATTGAAAGAAAATTTATGGCAATAAGGAATCCGACCACTCGCAACTATAAAGATAGAAGTTTTGCTAATCCTAGCCTTCCACAACCTACAAGTTTGACACCACAACAATTGGAAGAAAAAAGAGAAAAATGGCTTTGTTACAATTGTGATAGAAAATACACTAAATGTCATAAGTGTGCTCAGAAAATTATTTTACATATATTGTGAAGAAGAGGAAGAAAAAAGAATAATAATCTTCAAAAGAAGAGGATATACACTAGGAACCGGCCTTAGATAAAGAAGAAATGAATCCTACCATATCTTGTCATGCATTGGCAGGAATTACCACTCTTCAAAATCTCAATATAGAAGGACATCTCAAGAAGAAAAATGTATTGAGAGTTGATTTATTTGGGTGGTACCCATAAATTTATTCATTGTAAGTTAGCCAAGGAATTGAATTTCTTCCTATATCCAACACCAGAGTGTCAAGTGATGGTTTCGAATGGAGGAACTATAAATTGATCTAGAAAGTACCAAAATATCAAGCTAACCAAGGGGGAATATGTATTTAATAACCAAATGCTTTCCTTTCCAATGGGAGGTGTTGATGTTGTACTAGAATTTCAATGGTTATAATCTTTGGGTACAATAGATTTTAATTTTCAAGAACTTTTCTTTAATTTTTTTTAGGAAGGAAAGGAAGTTGAATTAAGGGGTATCGTAGGGAAACCAGGAAATATAATCAGCTCTAATGGCATGACAAAGATTCTAAATAAATAACAACAAGGCATAATTTCACAATTATGCTCACTAAAGTTTCAAACATCAAAATCATCTATTTCTCTAGATCTCCAAAAAGACTTGGACAATTATAGAAGAAAAGATAGATCAAAGAATTCAAAATTAGCCTCTTCGAGGGGGAAACCTCCTTTACATTACATGAATGAGAATATCTTGTGTGATTCAAATGATAAAAACCTCATTTCTATATATAGGAGTCTAAGGGGTCACAATATAATCAGATCCTACATAACAATAATAATGTAAGGGTACAATAATAACAATAGTGGGATTCAATGGGGCACAATAATAACAATAGTGGGATTCTATGGGGTACAAATATAACAATATGGGGACTACATGGGCACAAAAATAACAATAATGGGGCTACACTAACAATAAAAATAAGGGGTTACACTAGTATTATAGGGACTTAACACTGCTTACCGCCATATCTTTGATCTTTGTGAAACAATGCAGTAGATTGTTTACCATACCAAGAAATTTTTCACCAACTCATTCGTGGTAGTGTATTTGGATGATATATTGATCTTTAGCGAGAGTTGGGAAGAGCACCTCCACTAGATTCGAGAGGTCTTCCAAACCCTGCAACAACACAAATTGTGTGCCAATTTGGAGAAATATGCTGTTGGTATGACCCGGGTTCAATATGTAGGGTACATCATTGATGAGCAAGGTGTGCACAAGATACAAATTATTTGGGATTGGCCAACCCCAACCACTCTAATAGAGCTCCGTAGATTTCTGGGTCTTGCCAATTTCTACCGTAGGTTTGTGTTGGGGTTCTCTCATATCATTTTTCCTTTGAGTCAAGTCACCAAGGGTGGAGTGAAAGCAAGGTTATTTTGGTATAAATCCAAACATAAGGAATTTTCGAAGTTGAAGCACCATCTATTATTTGCACTAGTTCTCACATTACCAGACGTATAGCAACCATTTGAGATAGATACCAATGCCCCTAACTATGCTATTTGTGCATTTCTTACTCAGCAGGGGCATCTAGTGCCATATCACAGTGAGACACTTTCAGACACAATCCAAAAGTATCCCACCTACGAAAAAGAGATGTAATCCATTTTGCAGGCATGCCGATAATGCAAGCATTACATTCTGGGGAATGAAACAGTCATTCACATAGACCACCAACCCCTGCAATTCATATATACATAAGGAAAGTTGCAGAACTATCGCCATCAGAAATGGTCCACATACCTGTAACAATTCCATTTGAACATTAAATACAAGAAGGGAAGCACCAATAATGTTGAAGACTGCCTCAACTGACATCTGGTCATGGCATTGACCACTGTGTTTGACTCTCACTAACACAAGACTTTAGGGTGGCCACATCTTTACAAGAGCGATCCAAAATTTGGCAACACATACCAGATTCTCTCGGAAGGTAAACAAGTTCCTGATTTCCACCTCCAGGGTGCACTGTTATGCCACTTGGGACACCTCTTTATTCCTCACAGTGAGTGTGCCAAGATGATTTAGGTGGCGCATTGCATTCAGGTCGCTAAACATTTCGGAGTAGAGAAAACAATGGTAGTGCTACAAAATTATTTTTAGTAGTCGAACCTTTGACATGATGCTGGGATGTACACCAAATCCTACACTTCCTGTGACATTTCCATACCAACCATCAAGAATCAATGCCTATATAATCCTCTACCTACTCCTAGTTGGCCTTGGGAATCCATCTCCATAGATTACATGTCGAGCCTTACTTCTACTAAGCATGGAAATGACTATGTTTTCATGGTTGTCGACAAATTCTCTAAGATGGCCAGTATGATGGCCTACAAGAAGAGTATCAAAGCAGAAGTCACCTCTAAGATCTTCTTTGAATGACTGTGGGTACACTTTGGGATCCCACAGTCCATTATCTTAGATCAAAACAATAGGTTCCTGAGTACATTTTGGTCAAGCCTCTAGTCGATGCCAGATACCAAGCTCACTGAGTCCACGACCTTTCGCCCCCAAACTTATTTCCAAACATAGGTCGTCAACAAGATGATCATGCACATTTTGCACATGTACAACTCCAAGCATCCATGCACATGGGATGAAAGCCTCCTGTATGTCCAGAATAGTTAAAACATATCTTTCCATAGCTCAACTCACCACAGCCCCCTTCGGGTGGGGTTGAGATTCCAACCACTATGTCCCATTGATGTGGTCATACCATTTGTAGCTACTTAGGAAGATCCAGCTCATGTCTAGGACAAAGCTGATAGAGACAATAGCTTCATTGAGCACATTGATCACATCGTCCAGTGGGTCTATGACATATTGGAAAAAGCTAATTATAAGTACAAACAACGTCATGATCAGCTTCGGGTGCCACACCAGTTCTAGGTGGGTGACAAAGTTTGGTTACATTTGCTAAAGGAGCGCCTCACTAGGCACCACTGTAAACTTTTCCTACTCTAATATGCATCGTACACCATCACCAAGACTATAGGGGACAATGACTTCGAGCTTATCTTTCCACCATTCCTTAGCCTACACCTACTATTCAATGTGGACCAGTTGCGACCATACTTTCCCCCATTGTTGGACACATCCGACATTGCGGAGCAGCTGACACCAATAGAACTCAACCCAAGTTGTATCGAATAGGCCACAACTCATAGGATCATGGACACACATATCAAAAACACTCGCCAACAGAGGATCTAGCTATATAGATTTTTCAAACTAGGTCAACTCCTTCACCAGGGCAAGTGGTTCACCAGGCACTAGGTTCAATAGAGATTTCCTCACCTCATGGAGGCTTTCCATGCAATGGGGACCATTGCTTCCTAAGAGAGGTAGACTGATCTAGGTGGATATTTTTGTCCACCAACCTATTCCACCTAAACCTCTAGTCAATTTCATCTGTTTCCTTGATTATAGCAGCATTTACTATTTTTAGTAGATTTTTTGGGTCCTCAACTTCCAGAGTTGTTTTGACCCCCTAAATGCCTTTTTTTGAGGTCCAAAAAAAGTGGATACAAGCCTACTTGCCTTAATTCCTATAGTACTCAGAGATATTTCCAACGAGGTATCGTACAAGCCAAACGAAGATCATATGACCAAGTTACGATCCCAGGAAGTTGGCTTCCTAACTAACCCCAACAAGACCCACAAACTCTTAGCCTTCCATATCCTGGGGTTAGGGTTCTGGTTGTTTATGGTGTTCCTTGTTGTTAAATAATAAAAAGGATCTCCATCCTCATTTTAAAACAGTTGGCATGTTGCTACCACATCTCTTCTCAGAGATAAGCTATCATTACCTAAGCTAGTTTATTTCCATTTTGTATGTAAATGTATTTCAGTTCTTTGATATTAATGAAATGAAGTTTTATTTTTGCTGCATATTTGTGTTTATGTTTTTATCTTTATTTTGTTGTGTTCTTATATAAATCTGTATCACCTTTGGTATATTAGGTTGAAAGGATGGCTTCTAGGCAAGTCGAAATGGTACAATTGAGAAAAGGTGGAGGTAAATTTTCCTCACCTCATTCAATAGAGGATTTTGGGACCCAAAGCCTCTAGAAATTATGATTTTTGATATATAATGAATCATTATATTATTTTTCATCCATATTAGTTCTTTTAGAGTCAAAAACGTGGAGTAGTCAACTCACAGGACCATTTTTACCCATGGGACCCACTTTGGAAAATTGGGGTCTAAAACCTTCCATGAGTATTTTAAGGCAACAAATGGATTTTTTTTTGGGTGAAATGTTTTTAATTAAGTGAAACACATTTTTTCCCTATTCTACACACAAAGACCTTTCCAAAAGTGCAAGGATATCCTCAATTGGAAGTTGTATTCAAAAGTTATGCCACTTGGAAGTTGGCCTTCCTATTTTGACCACCATAATTTAAGAGGATTTCATGCTAGCTCCAATTATTCATGGAAAAGGATCTAGCCACTTGATCATGATGAATAATAGTCTATAAGAGTCCATATTTTCACTCTAGTTAGTATTTTAAGGATTCAAACTTAACCACTAGTAGGTTATCAAGTTGTGTTATAGTTGGGCCACTAGGAAGGAAAGGGGTTCCATTCTCTTTGAGTGAATTTTGTTACATAAACAATTAGATTAGTTGATATGGATAGGGAGATAGAAATAAAAGAGGATTTTTGCATTGTATTATACCATTTTCAACAAGCCTCACTTATTTTTACTTGCATCCATTTTCTATTCGTTGAAAGATAACAAAGCAACCTCACCTTCCAACTAGGTTTTCTACAAAAGTGTTTCCCGTGATATATCTTATGTCAATTGTGGTTTTTGAGTTTTTATTTCATTTTTCTCTATTTTATGCATAATTATAATTCACATTCATATGTAATATGTACAAATTATCATATCCAAAAACTAAGAATAAATAAACCCGCATAGTCTAGATTACAGATTTTAATTATAATTTTATTCAATCTATTGCAACGAATTTTCCAGTGGAATATTCACATAATTTTATGAATCAATGATCCAATATAATGAATCCAATTAAAAATTGACCTAACTTCACCATAAAAATTAACATCTCAAAATCCTCATATGCACTGGTAAAAAAATTGAAAATGGGGAAGTGGGTTGTAACAACACAAAATAATGATGCTTGAAACCTATATTGTAGTAGTGTGCATGCACGATGGTTATAATATAGGACATTGATATAAGAATAGATACCATTATATAGAAAAAATGATCGTAATATTTCATCAGTCCATCAATAATATAGCCTCACACATGGTTGTTTCACATATAACATTACCTTTTATTCATCTTGGGCATAACTATTTTCTTACTATGGGTTATAATCTCATAACCAACTCAACATTATCATTATATAGCATGAATATATTAAGAGTTATTTCAAAAAAGTCACATGTGCAAATTAATGTGCCTTTACCATACCCAAAGTAGTCATTAATCTTGAGTTTTTCATGCTCATAGATATTTTAAATCAACCATATCAAACATGCTTAAAACAAATTCTTACCTAAATTTCCTTCATCACATGTGAAAGGTTATATGATTCACTACACTCGTATGGATCCCAAGAACATATTTATTTTTATCTACTCCAATGATGTCTCATAAGTGTGTGCAATTTAGGCCATGAGTCCTACCAGAGGAAAGGAATGAAGTTATAGACTCACATTTCTTAACCCAACCAAACAACAACTTATTACAAAGGAGAACTACTCACTACTAGACATTATATAAACTCATCTAGCCATCAAACAATGATGCCACTCTCTTCCACTACCCCACACAACAAAAGGAAGATATTTCCTTTCTTTTCTCAACAAACACTCAATTATCTTCTACCCTCCTAGTGTTATTTAGTGTTGGATAAAAGAATGAATTATGTTAAATTCCTTTTATGGATAACATATGAGAGTAAATTATGGGCTTTAACCCTAATGAACAATGACTTCACAGAAGGGAAGGGCTCTCCTAAATATCCCTTGATCTCTATGTTCTTATATAACCATACATCCCTCGTCGTAGGTCTCACAAAGCTTTTTTTTGGACTTAATAGTGGGTTCTCAATAAAACAACATGAAAACAACATCCCTCCCTTGCACAACACATACGCATTTGAATAATGATTGTGATAATGGAAATGGTATGTGATAATTAAGGAGAACAATGAATTTCCATGCAGTGGAGGACTTCTATGTGTCTCCATGATGATTGCACTCAACCCGTGCCTCCATAACTATGTGAGGTAGGAATTCCTCACCCACCCCTCCAGGCATTCATGATTGGCACTTTACAATAGGGAACTGATTTCCCTAGGCTCTTTTACCTCTTCCCATATTTTGGACTCATGGCTTCTCTTATGCTCTTTGTAGTCATCTTGGACCTTTTTTCTAGTATATCTTAACATTAGCTTCTAAACAATTCTAAGCCCTAGGGAAATGTTACCACATTATCCCTGGAAGTAGATTATAACATGTACATGCTAACCATTTACTACTAAAACAATAGACTTAAACACCAAACTTTTTTTTAGGAAAGAAAAAACCAACAAAAATTTGTATTAAAAAAGACTATTTACATATGACATAATATTCTGAAATTCACCATGTATAGTGATTATAACTACATCACAAAAAAAACATATACCAGATTTACAATATGTCCTTGTAGAAATGTTTGAAACCCCAATAAGATTTTTCCTTTACAAAAACCACTTGAGTATCAACAACAGGACCAAACCCCATAAACAATAATCGGACAAACCATCCAAAATGAAAATAAAACCAGACATGAAAGCCCACATACAAATCCCATAAGGGTGCATAACATCGATGCCAAAAAAAATCCCTAAATGGACAACATTAGGTCCATATGTCCACCCAAAAACACATAGGTAAAAATATGAATGTTGCAAAACACAACAAAAACATATAGCGGCAACATCATAACTGAGAAGAAACGCCAATAGAAAGAGCCTCGATTGGATGAGTGACAATGAAACCATATACCTACAACAAATAGCAACAGAGAAAAACCAGCGAGAGCAGGCCCACGAAGAGCCCAAAAACTAACATGAACAACAGTCCCCAAAAGTTGAGCCACGAAAACACCACAAGGTGTCCCACTAGAGGTAGAAACTCAAAAATTTGGCACAGCTGCTAGCGGTAGGTAGAACAAGGAAATGACGCATCCAAGCAAACCCATAGTAGTTCCAACCCACAATAGCTAGTGGATACCCTGATGAAAGTGCAGAAGGCCACAACCCCAGCAAGCACTGAAATATGAAACAAATCACCCAAATACACCACAAAGATAAACCCACAAAGGCAAAGGTGGTGGTTGTGCTAGCATAAGAAGATATATCCCTACCATCATGAATAAATGGAGCCTCAAAACCAAGGGGCCGAGGTTTCTAGGGTTCCAGTCGCCCGGCGCAAAACCCCCTCAAACATAATTAAAATATATCGATAGGTATTATTTCTTAATAACATTAAAGTGATTCCAACCTTAAACACCAAACTGTAGATCCATGCATTCATATTTAAAACATTTTCCCACTATTAATCTATTTGAACCTTCATTGTTGATCACAAGGGTTTCACTGCTAGAGAAATACCATAGCATGTGGGTTCATATTGAGGGATATATGATGAGGAAAAAATGACATGGTATATTGGGGGATACATAGGAGATAAAAGGTTTCTATATTGGTAGGTATAAAAAAGGGAGCTTAAGGTTAATGAAAAAATATAAAGGGGTATAAAAAATGTTAAGCAAAAAATGGATACCTACAATATATAGTGAAAGTAGAGACCTTTTAAATTGGGAAGGTGTATTGGGTTTATATTGGTAGGGGGTTAAATAATGTGATTTTTAGGGATATTTTCCGATCTGTACTCAAATTAAGGGTGTTGTTTAATATGTTATGATCGCATGTGATATGTTAGAGGTTTATTGAGTGAAGCCCCTGTGTTGTTGATATCCTCCTATTTTAACCAATATGTACAATCGATATAGACTCTAATCCAATATATTATGATAATCAAAACTTAGAGATTACAAATTATACTTATATGTCCCCTAGTTTGTCTCTCTTTTTTTTTCTTCTCCTTTAAAATTTTATTTCACCTCTTGAAAACTATTGGAATTAATATTTATTTCTTAAATAATATTTAAATTCAAAAATAATGTCTCTTTTACTATCAATGTTAATAACATGATTTACATTAAACTAATATATGATGTATTACCTCTTTCCCTTCATTATTTTAATAATCTCAAACTATAAATCAAATTTTGATTTAAAATATTGATTAGGACATCGAAGCTAAAACTAAGATTTAATTGGTTATCTGTGTCCCTTCATTATAATAATAATCTCAAACTATTAGTCTCAAGGGTTAGCTCAATTAGTCGAGTCCCCATTGTTAAAGCACACTTACTATTGAGAGGTCATGGGTTCAATTGTCTCGACACCCTCAGGGTCATGCAATCACGGGTTTGTGAACCACATAAAAAAATAATAAATAATAATAATCCCAACTATGAATTAAATTACAATTTAAAATATTTATTATAAGACAAAGGATTTAGCATTTAAGTACTTACTAGTATAGCCATATAAATTAAATGGTTAGTGAATATTGATAGACATAATTCCTAGTAAATATCAAAATAATTCCCTTCTCATACATTTTACACTGTTAACATTTTAAAAAATCATAAAAATTAAGCAAACTATAATTTAACTAAATTAATTAATACATTTGTGGATATGACTTTCAAAAACGATATATATATATATATATAATTATATTTGAGAATATCAACTCTTTATCTCTTATTACTATTAAATATATTTAGAAAAAATTAAATCTTTATTATTTATTTGATCATTATTAATAATTGAACAAAATAATTTAAAAATATCATTCCAAAATAAATATACTTGTAAACATAATAAAACTTATTTCATTAAATTATTATTATCAGATAAAATGTGATGTTGAATTAAATAAATAAAGGAACTCACTAGTCAGCTCTACGAAAGAGAGTCTGGCTCTGCAGAACACTCTACATTCTCAATACAACTCAACCAATATATAGCATACATTGATATAGGGAAGTTAGAACCATACCCTATGAAATAGAAACACTACAAGGAAAACACCCTCTAGCGGATGTTTTTGAGGAATCCCACAGAAAAATACCCCATACATCCGTTTCTAAAGGAGGTTACTAGAGGAGGATGGCGGGCGGAGGCTTTTGCGGATGTTTTCCGCTCGGTGCACTTATCATTAAACATCGTGATGTGCTCTTGAAACTCGAAAGCATTGGTTGCCCAAAACATTGGCATACCGGACACCATGCACTCCGTACACACCTGCCCGATGCATCGTATTATTGTAGAGCACCGGTGCTTCATAAATCTTCCGCGTCGATGCATTATAAAACACTACGCCAAAACCAAAACCGCCTGGTGCAGTAATAAGAAACCGCACTGGTGCATCATAAAACAACACGCAAAAACACAAACCGACCGATGCATTCATAAAAAACATAACCGGTGCACCTATAAACCATGCGCACCGGAAAAGGGTAGAATAAAGAAAAAAAATTACGGCAAAAAACCCAAATTTTTCATTTTTTCAGTGCCCCTGAGCACTCAATTACCGGTGCGCTCTACCATAGAAAGCCTCGGTGCGCACAAAACATTGGCACACCGTGCACAACATACACACCCACCCGGGGCATCCTATTACGCTAACGCACATGTGCTTCACAACTCTTCTGTGTCGGTGCATCATAAAACACTGTGCCAAAATAGAAACATGTCGATGCATTCTTATCCAAGCGCCTTGGTGCACCTATAAAATGCACGCACTGGAATAGCATTAAATATAAAAAAATTACGGCCAAAAAACCAGTGCTTTACTACTATTCCGCACCGGTGCTTTACAAATATTCCGCCCCGGTTCATCATCAAAACTTCACGCCAAAACTGAAACATCCCGGTGCGATGTTAGGGAACCACCCCGATGCATCATAAACAAAGCGCCAAATATGACACTGCCCGGTGTGGTTGCAAGTAAGCATACTGGTGCGCCTATAAAACCCCATGCACTGGAACAAGGTTGAATAATAAAAAAAATACACGGCAAAAAAACCGCATTTTTCACTTTCCTCAGTGCTCTAGAGCTCTCAAGCACCAGTGCCATTTTCCCTTCTCTAATCTGCCCTGACATCGGTTCTCCCATTGCACCCATTACACGCACTTTTGTTGTGCATTGGCCACCAATCTCCAGCTTGCATTTTGAAAAACGGTGGGAAAAATTTCTTTTGCAAATTCTACAGCCAATATGCCTCCTCGACGGCGAAATGTACAGGTATTTTTCTAGTTTTTCCATAATTAAGCTTTTTAGCAGATTAGAATTTGAAATAACCTTTAAAATAACCATTAAAAAAAAAAAAATGTCGCCCAGTGGGCCCGAGCCGTTTGGCTCGCACTGTATAGTGGTGCTGCCTGTAAAATTTACAGGCCACACATCCACCGGTGCTAACGGTATCTGCACTGTTTTCGGGGTGGTACTGGAAGGCTCCCTGCATTATTTTAAATTAAAAAAATAAAATGCGGTGCGCTCATTTAGCTAGGCACACCGTTGACCATGGGAATAGCAGTGTGGTGCGTTGACAGAATTATCTGCCCCAGAGTCTGTTAGCGCACCTCATTCGGCATTCCGAAAGGGTCAACGATGTGGCTAGGTAAAATACTGCACCATCGACTATGTAATTATTAGGGAGTCGGTGTGCTAACAGGACTATACTCTTCGAGGCGTATATTTTAGTCAGTGCACCGCTATTCTAACATCAGATATAGTCAGCGATGCTTGAAAAAATTTTAGTTGCACCGAGGCCAATGCGTTGTATTTCATTTGGGGCACCACCACCGGTGCACTACAAACACAAGCCACACTAGAACCAGTGTGTGAATGTTTTTGTGGCGCACCAACTGGTCTATTTTTTTTTCCAAAATATATATATATATATATATATACATGTATATTCCTAAATACATGTCTGTTTTAATATAAAAAAATTATTTAATATGCCAATGATTCAGAGAGAAGAGGAGGAACAACAACAACAACAAGCGGAACAGTATGACATGATTCACCAGTGGGAGGTACGAGAGAGGGAGAGAGATGCATACCCTCACCCTATTACAATAGATACCCAAGGGATCCTAAGGCAGGTAGGCCTCCTCAAATTCTATGAGGAGGCTACTTCCCTAAAGGCCCATAGTGTGTTTTTTAGATATCTTATCCACAGGTGGAATGCCCACCAACAGGCTTTCCAGGTTGGTCGTGACCAGTGGTACACACCCACTGAGGAGGATATTTATTTTATTATAGGACTATCGAGGAGAGGGGTGGAGTTTCCCTCATTCTCAGAGGTTCCAGCTGGTTCTGTAGCAGGGATTCAGTTAGTTTACTCCCAAAGATACATTGGAGCACATGTACTATCTCCTTCAGAGTTTTAGGTACTTGGAGGTCAGTTATGTCTAGGTGCATTTGGTCGACAGGACGTGCAGTGCCTCTCACTTATCATTTCAACAATTTCGCACAACACCAGTGATGGGCAATGCATTAGTTGCTCGCTTTTATATTATGTTGATTCTTTAGTACAGGAGGCACAACTTGTTAGGTGGTCTACGATTTTTTTGTGGCAGTTTTGTATGGCCTTAGATAGATGTCGTTCTCTTGCACAAGGGAGGGTCAACTTCCCTTTTTCTTCAGAGCTGTTTTGTTTATTTTTCGAGAGATTTCCAGAGATGAGGTCTAGTTTTGTTTGATAGCCTCGTAGGCCGATGTTGGAGGCCCGGATGCACATGTGGGGGCAAATGATGCCCAAGAGGGGAGATACTATGTTTCCAGCTAGGATACCGCATGATGCACTGGACTTAATAGCCAGTTTTGATGATCAGCTTCATCCCTTCATTATAGTCCCATGTCCTTATGCTAGATTAGATTGACGATGGTGTGCCAACATCCTCTTCATAGATGATGAGCCGCCAGATGATAGAGGTAATATTACTGTTTTATTTATATTTATTCTAACACATTTTTTAACTTGTTTTTAGTAAATTGTGTAATGAAATTGTCTAGTTATTGTTGTGTACTTGTATATATTTTGCAGACATTGGCTCTTTTGATGGCGAGGAGATGCCAGAACCACCACATGATCTAAGTGTGGATCCTAATGACAATCAGGACATGGTCGATGTCGAGGATCATGATCAAGATGAGGCTGGTGCAGAGAGACATCCTCCTGTTGGTGCACCAGTACAACCTTTTGCTAGGCGTGGTCAACCTGAGACTAGATATAGGATGGAGTTGGGCAACCAACTCAGTGCATTGATTGTTGACACGGGCATCAGGCCCACTCATTACAAAGACATACAGGCCGATGATAGGCTATTACGGATGTGGAGAGGCATGCCGGGTGACATGTAAAGCCTGATGTGACATGTTGTAGGAGCTACGATAGTTGTTACGCAACTGAGGAGGATTGTTGCACGTTATAGGCGTAGTCGAGTCGTGACACGTGATGGACAGTCCGCCAGCAGCGGCTCATCATCTCATGATCGTTCACCTCGCACCGTTCCTGATGAGCATGAGGCTCCACTAGCAGCATCTAGCAGTCATCATGGAGATGAGGCAGCGGGACCATCGGCCACGTCTACTAGTCAACAGCCTGCAACATCCATTAGTACTAGTCATGATCATGAGTAGGTTGGACCATCGACCGTTGAGGCTGCACTATTGACTAAGCAGGCCTCCACTACTACTGCTTATATTGATGTTGTACTACCACCAAATGATGCATCCATGATTAAATTTGATTATTTTTTTTACTTTTTCTGCAATTTTTTTACTTTTTCTGCAGTTTTATCCATTTTTACCCTAAACCCTTCATTTTTTGTTTTTGTCCTTTCTTCTCCCTGTTTCTGTGATTTCAGAATTAGGGTTTTTCATTTTAGATTAACATCCAACCCACGGGATGACTTGCATAGTCGTATCCCAATCCATTCATTCATTGTGTGAATTTTTGGAAAAAATGGATTTTTCTTTATCGGTGCGCCCTGCGTACCCTAGCTTCATACAGTGCACTACACAAGTACTGTGTAATAAAAAAATTGAAAAAAAAAATTCTAAATCAGTGCACCAAATCTGAAATAGGGCATCGGTGCTCCATTTTACGAGGATAGCACCGTACGGTCTATTACACTATTTTTTCGGTGCGTTTATAATACCCCACACACCGTACAATCTATTATAGTGTTTTTCGGTGCATTTTTAATACCCCCACGCACCGGCCGCGGTGCGTACCTCATTAAAGGCGCACCAGTCTTGAGATTTATTTTGTACCTAAAGAGTTGAGAATTTATTTATAAATATATTAATGAATGATATGGTACATGTTTCAGATTGATAAAGCAATGACTGACAGGAGATCAAGTAACAAAAATACTGATAACACGTCAAGAAAAGCAAAAAAGGCAAGTTCTTTGTAAATTCTTTATAAAAAATATTATTTTTGAACTATATGTAAGTTTAACTAATATTTATTGTTTACTATGTATCATGCAGAGCCACAAAATGATGAAGCTCGATATGATTATTTCTGATCTAGGACCAAAAGAGCGTAAAATATTAATGGAAAAAATGCAAAAGGATGAATTAGGTGAATGAAAAAATACTATCGATCCAATATGAGTTTCTTTTTTTAATTATCATTAATAATATACTTAAAATTATTAGATAACATGTGTTAAAGATGTTAGTGTCAGCCTTGTCATACTGCCATCAGTGATCAAACTTACTCTTTTGCATTTGCATATTAGGAGTCCCATACCATAAATTTTCATCATTCCATTAGGTCATGGATTCATTGATGGTAGTGGTCTTTCATTAGTTTCCCCTCATGTGAAATTTGTTGATTATCCTCTTTATGGTCTTCAGTCATGATTCACTTTCACTATGTATTCATGTTATTAGGTCATAGGGTTGGTCTCATTAAGTTCTAGGGTCTCATTATGGTCAAATTAATGAGTCAAGTGTCAATAAATCTTAGCAAGATCATGAGGAGGAAAAATAAATTCAGAGGCACGGTATCTGGAAAGATCAAAGAATTGTTCTATTAAGCTTGATGTAATTTTCACCTCAAAACTATGTTTTGAGGTGAAAACATGGTACTTTGCTTTTATTATCATCTTTTATGTAATTTTATGTCTTCATATGTAATAAGTTGCTCTTCAGAAGCTGTTATCTCCACAAAGCCACCTCCGTGCCTTTCAAAGGTGTTTTCCACAACATTTTCAGTGTAAAATCATGTTCTAAGTATGTCCATCAGAAGGAGCCCAGAAAGGGCTTTCCAACGGTATATTATACTCTCAAACTGACTCCTAGATTGAAAATTATGCCTAAGTGAACAAAAGTCCCCAAAAGCCTAACCCTACCCCTTTTCTCAATTTTCCCTTAGACTTTATTTCATAAAATTTTAAAGTTTTTCATTATAATCTCCTTCCGATTCGATCGCACCCTTTTCCCCTGATCCAATCGCACCATTCCAATCGTACATCCCGATTGACCCACCTCCGATCACATCTAGATCATTGATCTTATCAACGATCCGACGGCGCACATCCGATCGCAATCGTTTGATCGCTTCACAACTTCGCAGCGGTCTCACAACTCATCACCCTGCTCTTTCAATTTCTCTTATGCGACTAATGTCCAATCCTAATCGACATTTTCCATAGCCCTTTGCTTCCACTCCACTCCCCTCCCGATTTCTAATTGTGATTTGCCGCGGTCCCACCATAAACCCTTCTGCCTTTCCAAAAAAAAGTGGCTTTCCCTTTGTAAAAAGAAATTATTCAAATATTATAAACTTAAAGGATTTCTTAAGTTATTCCATCGCAATCGGCATTTTCCATGATACATTCCTCCATGCTCTTCCACGCCGATTTGCGATTGCGATCTGTCGCATCGCAATATTTCATTTCGCATAACACTAAACCCGCTTCCTCCTCCCTGCCGATGCGATTGATCGCATATCACCAATCACAATTAGTGATTTCCATAAATTTTAAACCCGCTCCCCTTCCCCATTGCGATTGCGATCTGCCTGGATCCCACCTAAAAGCCCTCCTACCTTGTCAAAAGGAAAAGGGTCTTTTCCTGTGTAAAGAAAAAATTTCAATTTATATGAGTTTTCAAAGGGATTTCTCCCATTTCTCATTGCATCGACCTTTGCTCCATTACAATGCATATTTAATTTTCTCTGCTATGTGTTACACCCACTCCCAAACACCAATTTGCGATTGATTTTCCCCGGTCCCATCATAAAGTCCATCGCATCGCAGTTTTCACCACATCGCTCCATTATGTAATACACCCCCTCCCCTCTTCCAATTGTGATTTGCGATTGCATATGGGCCCACCATCCTTTCCTTTGCCCTTTTTCATCCAAAAAGGGGATTTTTCTTCATTAAAAGGAAAAATTTCAGTTTTATTGGTTCCAAAGGGCATTTCTCAGCATAAAGGGATTTTCAACAAAAGAAAAGAAATAGTCAAGGCCGAGAGCTAAATACAAACATAGAATACGACAACAACGATAAAAAGGAGAAATGGTTCTAAATTTGTCTTTCTTCTCCTCTATTCGAGCAACTGCAAATCCTTCAGATAGTCAAAATGTATTGTTTCTCCTTCTTTTCAGGGGCAGATTGTTGGTCTTTTCCTATGTTCAGATTTCGGTTCCTGAGCTGGTGAAACAACTCCTTCTTTTATAGACCTACTCACCTCAATTTTTTCCTCTTTAATGTAATTTATAAATCATTTGTAAGGGGGAAATAAAGTGTGGAATAAGTTGGAAATCACTGAGGACACTCTGTGCTCCATTTTGTAACAGTTTGGCAAGGAATTAATAAAGATATGTAGCTCTGATTTGTGGGATCCCTGTGGTATGGATTTTAGCATTGTTCTTTCTTTTGTGTTCATCTGTTAATTGTTATGTTTTCCATTCATTCACTCATATCTCTGGTTGAATGCTTTCAAGATAGATAGGTAGAATCCATTGTGTAATGCTCTACCTTGGGAAATCATTCAATATTTGATGTTTTCTACTGTTTGAAAGGGATCCATCTCCTATGCCCTTTTCAACTCCTCACCAGTCTCACACATTCCATCATTGTTTAAACTAATTTGTTAAAATCCTGCTTACCTTGCCCCATTAGAATACCCTGTATCTCTTATTTAATTCCCCAGATTCAAACTGCCCCATCTGTTCCATACAAACCTTCATTTATAAAAACATTTCCAATTATTATACCTAGCCTAAAATTAGTTTACAGCTATACTTTGTTGAATATTTTTCATGGAGAGAGCCCTCTCCTAACCTTGTAGGGCTAGCTATAAGGTTGAGCGTGGTTTGAGGTTACCCTAATTTTCCTTCTTTCAGCCTAAGGTCCAAATTATGTGATAACATTTTTGGCGACCATATTGGGGAACATTTATAACAAAAGATTGATCACCCCAATAATATCTTCAATATAAATTCCTGGACTTTGGATGATGATATTTAGAGTTTTATAGGCTGAAATAAAACATTATAAAGTAGAAATTTGACCACACTGGCTTCAAGGAGATACACAAGGGCCAACCCTGATCCAAATCCTCCCCCTGTGTTTGAGAATCCTAATCTCATTTCAAGGATAGTTAGAAGACAAGAAGGATCACTAAGTCCTAGACCCATTTTCAGATCCCATACTTGGACCAGTGAGTGGTTGTTTGTAGAATACCTCTCTTTTGATGAATGTTTTGAGCTTTCTTTATTCAGAAGTAAATTTGAGACTGCACTTGATGACACAGTGTTAGATCCATAATTTCTTGTAGATCTTGAAGTTCAAAGGGAAAACATATCAATTAATGACTATATTTTGAATTCCCCTCACACATATATCACTCTAACCAATATCCCTGAGCCTTCAAATTTATCAAAAAAAAAATTTCCTGCCCTTAATTCATCAGCATTCCCATCAGTTTCAAAATTCAATTCTTAGCATTCGACTCCTCCCTTGAACCCTAGTAGCATGAACACTGTTGTAAACCCACCTCGAGTCATGGATGCCCGATATGCACCCCTGGTTTTACCTCAGAACCTGAATGATATGCCTGCTGATTACCAAAGTAAAATTCCTATCTTCGATGCCACTCAAAGCGTCACAGCCCAGCAGCATGTTGATAAGATGAATGACTTTTTTGATCTTCATGAGGTAGAAGCGGAGAATGTAACCACGAGATTGTTTGTCCAAAGCTTTGGAGATGAAGTTCATAAATGGTTCAGAGCCTTACCAGCAGGCTCTATCTACACTTTGCGGGAGTTACATAGACAATTCTTAGACTGGTGGGAGGTAAAGAAAAACCCACTCCAAATCTTGTCTGAATATGAAAATATTAAAAGGAATGTGGGTGAAACTGTACAGGATTATTGTGTGAGATTTAATGTTGTGTATAACACTATTCCAGCCAACCTAAAACCCCCTATGGGGTTAGCTTCGCTCAATTTTCCGGATGGTTTTGATGCTAATATGGCATATCAGCTATGAGAACAAGATCCTACCACACTTGAAGACATGAAAAAAATAGTTGTGAGTGTAGAAGCTAATTTTCTAGCCAGAAGAGCGCAGACCAAAGCCGAAAAGAGGGTGACTGTAAAAGAAGAAGCCTCTCCTTCAGACAGTAAGATGGATACTTTGATTCGAACAGTGGAGAAGATGGTTGATCGGCTGACTATATCAGATAGACCTGAAGCACAAATCAGGAATCCAAATTTCAGAGGACATCAACAACCATAATTCCGAATTAAACAAAGAGAACAGAAAGTGCAGGACCAAGCAACATAATAGCAGCAGATCAAAACTCCATTACAGCAAAATTATGTTCAGGGAATGGAGATAGATGATGATGATGATCCAGTAGTCGAAGCCAATCATTTCTTCACTGTCAATGGTGCACCCATCTTTCTCACAAAATATGAAGAATATACATCAATGACAGACATTCGAAGAGATGATGACTTCATATTGGCCAATGATGTAGTGTTAGAGGAAGAGTCCGATGATTATCAAAGAGGATACATGAACGCTTTATCAGCGCAACAGAAACAGTATTCTTTAAGGAGCAGAGATGCGTCGATCAATCCTATTCAGAGAAGAAAAGAGTTGCAATCGAAAAACGATTCTTCAAATACTCAAAGAAAGGGAAAAGAGCCTGCTAATCCTTCCCCCAGCAAGGCAGCCTCAGCAACTAACATTGCAAACGAAAAGAACCAGCATAGTGCAGAAAAGGAGCAAGTAGAGAAGAAAGATCCTCCCATCAAAGAGGTAGAAAAAGTTACTTCTTTTAATTTAGAAAACGAAATTTCTAAGCTAAAGGTGTCCATGCCCTTGACTGAGTTGGTGAAAAATAGTACTTATAAACATCAGGTGTCTAGAATTTTGCAAATAGACTCTGTATCAGATATGGTAAATGTTGAAGATGATTATCCTGAACTCATTTTTGGTCCAACCATAGAAGGTCAGTCAGAAGAAAGTGAAGTCCCTCCCTTTTACCTGAGTCTTAGATTGCATGAGTTCATTTTACATAATGCTATGTTGGACTCCAGAGCCTCACAAAACTTGATGCCTAAGGCCATTATGGAGAAGTTGATACTTGATATTACCCGCAAATACCATGATTTGTATTCCTTTGACTCTGGTAGGGTCCATTGTATTGGTCTTATCAAAGACTTGGTAGTATCTTTAGACCAAATCCCAGCCAAGAATGTTTTGATGGATGTAGTTGTTTTCGATGTTCCACCACGGTTTGGAATTCTTTTATCCAGTTCATGGGGTGCAAAACTCAAAGGAACCATTCAGTTTGATTTGTCTTATGCCACCATTCCCGTGTTCGGTCAGTTGAGAAAACTATATAGGGAGAAGAAAATGAAATACATGATTACTAGCAAAGAGAAGTCAGTTAATCATCCAATTAATGCAGTCCACACAGATTTAGAGTCATTTGTATTATATTCAGATGGCGGTTTGAATGATGAAAATGTTCAGTTGGTATAAGTAGTTGAGATACCTAAAATTTCAGAAAATTTTAGGGAAGTCCTTAGACAAGAAAAAGATAAAGCAGCAAGCATTTTTTAGCCTTCTTCCTGCCAGCAGCAAAAAGATAGCGAACAACAGAAAAAGGCAGAAATCAGTTAAGATAAAGTTGAGAAAGAAGCAAAATTCCAGCATTTAGAAGAAGAAGAAGAAGGCCTTTGGAGCATGGACCTTGATGGAGCTGTTGGTAAGGATAGTGCTGGTATAGGAATATGGATTCGAAGCCCTGTTTTCCAGCCTAAAAAAGTTCCTAGTAATGTTAGAGTATGTGCTTACAAGTTGGCTTTTGACTGCTCTAAAAATGAAGCGGAGTATGAAGCTTTAATTGCAGGTTTGAAAATTTTGAAGAAGCTAAAGGAAAAGAGGATCTCTGTCTATGGAGACTCATAGTTGATAATCAAACAGGTAAAAGGAGAGTACCAAGCAAAACATCCGCGATTGAGGGCCAATAGAAATGCAGTCCTAGACATCTTGAGGACGTTTTCTTAGTACACTCTGACAGCAGTACCCCGAATGCAGAATCTTATTGCAGATTCTCTCGCCACTACAGCAAGCAATTTGAAGATTCCAATGAACTCCAGCAACAATTTTGAAAATTATGTCAAACATCGGCCTACTATTCCAGATAATCTAAGGTATTGGCAAGTGTTTTGGGATGACAATGAAATCAATGCTTTTTTGCAGAGTGAAGGAAAATTCAAGAATACTCCCATAGAAGGTGATTATGAGGTCGATGATCAATAAATCGAAGCAAATCAGATGGACATATTGCAGCTGAAATACAATGCAATTCCTAGAGATCTCATACCTTTAGAGGAGATTTTTGATCAAGATGATGTTGCAAAGAAACCAAGCTTGGTGCCTACTGATAAAGGAGTTGAAGATGTTAATCTTGGAACAGCTGACAAACCTAAGCTTGTGAAGTTATCAAAGGTAGTGACCCCTAAGGTAAAGGAACAGTATGTTAAATTGATTTCTAAATTTTCTAATGTGTTTGCATGGGATTATTCGGATTTGAAGGTGTATGAAAAAAATATAATTCAGCATACTATTCCCATCAAACTGAATCAGAAGCCATTTAGACAGAAGCTGAGGAGGATCAATCCAAAGCTGCTTCCATATATTGAAAAAGAGGTAAACAGATTGTCTAAAGCTGGTATCATTGTCCTAATTAGATTTTCTGACTGGATTTCAAATTTCGTCCCAGTACGTAAGAAGACAGGAGAGATAAGGTTGTGCATAGATTTCCGGAACTTGAATAAAGCATCTTTAAAGGATAACTATCCACTTCCAAAGATGGACCATATTCTGCAGAGAGTAGTTGGAGCATCAACGATGTCACTACTCGATGGCTACTCAGGCTATAATCAGATCTTGGTGCATGAAAGAGACCAAGACAAAACTGCTTTCAAAACACCCTGGGGAACTTTCCAGTATGCCAAAATGTCATTTGGACTGAAGAACGTTGGAGCCACTTTCCAGCGAGCAATGGATATTTATTTTGCCAATGAAAAGGATGTTTTTCTTGTTGTTTACTTGGATGATCTGACAGTGTTTTCTGGTTCTGATGATGAACATTTGCACCACTTGAGGGTCATTCTTCAGCGATGCAGAAATTTTGGGATTTCTCTCAACCCAAAGAAAAGTTTGTTTGTTATGGATGAAGGCAATTTGTTGTGTCATATCATCTTTAAAGATGGTATCCGCATTGATCCTTCAAGAGTGGAGGCAATTCAGCACATAGACCTTCCATGTAACAAAAAGGAGATTCAAGCATTCAATGGTAATATGAACTTCTTGCGCAGATTTATACCCAATTTGGCTGAACATTTAAGAGAAATGACTAATATGTTGAAGAAGGATAGCACTGTCAAATGGAGTGATGAAGCTATCAATTCATTTAATCTGGTAAATTTTGCTCTGTCCAATACCCCAGTCTTGATTAGTCCTGATTACATTCATGACTTCATTATATTTTCATTTGCATTGGAGAATATTATGGTTGTTGTATTGATGCAAAAGAGAGATCAGATTGAACAGCCCATTGCCTTTTTTAGTAGGACCATTCAAGATGCTGCTTTGTGGTATAATATCATTGAGAAACAAGCATTGGCCCTTATAAAAGCATTGAAGGACTTTAGAGTATACATTCTACATTCACATACTATAGCATATGTTCCTAATGCAGCGGTAAAAGATGTCCTGATGCAAACTGACCTAGAGGGAAGAAGAGGTAAGTGGATAGCAGCAATGTTGGAATATGATTTGGAGATTAAACCCAAAAAGTTGATCAAAGGACAAGGCTTGGCAAAGCTAATGGCACAATCAAACCTGTGTGCCCTGGATATAAATCTCATAACATGTCAGAAGATGAGGATGAAGGTTTTCTTGTTCCTGTTTCAGACATTTTCCTACAATCCCCATGGTATTCAGACATTGTGTATGTTCTTTAGCACCTTTCACCACCTCCAAGGATGTCTAGAAGCAAAGGTAGATCACTGAAACTTAAGTCTGTTAAATTCTGTATTTTAAACAGTACTCTTTATTGGAAAGATCCAGGAGGTATTCTGCTTAATTTTTTGGTTGAAGATGAGGCTTAGTAGGTGATGCATGACCTTCACAAAGGTGATTGTGGTGGTAATTTGTTTTGGAAAACTACAGTTAACAAAGTGTTGAGAGCAGGATATTATTGGCCTACTTTATTTTCAGATTTGTATAAAGCAGTGATGAGCTGCCATGAGTGTCAAGTTTTCCAAGGAAAAAGGAAATTTCTTCCTCTTCCTTTGAAACCAGTTTCAGTAAATGCTCCCTTTCAGCAGTGGGGACTTGATTTCATAGGGGAAATCCATCCCGCATCATCAGCACAGCATAGATTGATATTGACAAGTACTGATTACTTCACCAAATGGATCGAGGCCATTCCAGCAAGGCAGGCCACTGATACGGTAATCATTCAATTTTTAGAATCAAATATCTTGTCTCGTTTTGGTTGCCCTCTCAAAATCATAACAGATAACGCAGAAGCATTCAGATCTAAGAATATGGTATAATTCTATGAAAAATACAATATTGTGTTGGGCCATTCAACAACGTACTACCCACAAGGCAATGGCCTAGAAGAATCATCAAATAAATCCCTGATAAACATAATCAAGAAAATTCTGGAGGCAAATAAAATGAACTAGCATCGAAAGCTCATCAACGCATTATGGGAAGATAGAGTCAGCAGCAAGAAATCCATAAGTATGTCACAATTTGAACTAGTTTATGGTACTGATGCAGTTTTTCCTACTTCGCTTACAGTTCCGATCATGAGACTATTACAAGAGGATGGCAATGAAGAAGATGATAATCAACGAAGGATCAATCAAATGATCCACCTTCAGCAAACAAGGGAGGAAGTGTCACAGAATGTTATTCTGTTGCACAAGAAGATAAAGAAAAACTATGACCGTAAGACCAAAGCAGAAAATTTTTAGTTGGACGATGTGGTGTTGAAATGGGATGCACGAAATGAAGATAAAGGGAAGCATGGTAAGTTCGACAAACTTTGGAAAGGACCATACAAGGTTTCAGCATACAGGGGACAAAATGCTTTCTTGCTCTCATAGATGAATGGCCAAGATTGCCCTGGAGGACCAGTGAATGGTAGGCTTTTGAGCACTACCACTTTTGAAGATAATGAATCCAAAACTATGTCACAATCATTGTATATACCATGTCATGGTTGGTCAGATTTCAAAGTACACAGTCATTGAAGTTTGGGGCCCGAGGTGAAGGCTATAAAACTTGAATGATATGTGTAAAGTTTGGTTTTAATTAAAGTTTTCAGTCATAGTTTGAGTCAGAGTCAGTCTGCATTGTGTCAGTTTTCAGTATTTTGACCATATTTTCCCAATGGATAAGGCTACTTGGTCTACGGTGTTCTTGCCACCTCCAAGGAGCTACCATCCCCATTGGAGCCAATGTTAGTGTCAGTCTTGTCATACTGCCATCAGTGATCAAACTTACTCTTTTTCATTTGCATATTAGGAGTCCCATACCATAAATTTTTATCATTCCATTAGGTCGTGGATTCATTGATGGTAGTGGTCTTTCATCAGTTTCCCCTCATGTGAAATTGATGATTCTCCTCTCTGTGGTCTTCAGTCATGATTCACTTTCACTATGTATTCATGTTATTAGGTCATAGGGTTGGTCTCATTAGGTTCTAGGGTCTCATCATGGTCAAATTAATGAGTCAAGTGTCAATAAATGTCAGCAAGATCATGAGGAGGACAAACAAATTTAGAGGCACAGTATCTGGAAAGATCAAATAATTGTTCTATTGAGCTTGATGTAATTGAAAATATGGTACTTTGCTTTTATTATCATCTTTTATGTAATTTTATGTCTTCATATGTAATAAGTTGCACTTCAGAAGTTGCTATCTCCACAAAGCCACCTCCCTACTTTTGAAAGGTGTTTTCCACATCATTTTCAGTGTAAAATCATGTTCTAAGTATGTCCATCAGAAGGAGCCCGGAAAGAGCTTTCCAATGGTATATTATACTCTCAAAACTAACTCCTGGATTGAAAATTATGCCTAAGTGAACAAAAGTCCCCAAAATCCTAACCCTACCCCTTTTCTCATTTGTCCCTTAGACCTTATTTCATAAAATTTTAAAGTTTTTCATTATAATCCCCTCCTTCCGATCCGATCACACCCTTTTCCCCCGATCCAATCGCACCATTCAAATTGCACATCCCGATTGACCCACCTCCAATCACATCTGGACAGTTGATCTTATCAACAATCTGATGGCCCACATCCGATCGCAATCGTTTGATCGCATCGCAACTTCGCATCGGTCTCACAACTCATCACCCTACTCTTCCGATTTCTCCAATGCGATTAATCACCAATCACAATCGGAATTTTCCACAACCCTTTGCTTCTGCTCCACTCCCCTCCCGATTTCCGATTGCGATTTGCCGCGGTCCCACCATAAACCCTTCTGCCTTTCTAAACAAAAGCGGCTTTCCCTTTGTAAAAAGTGATTATTCAAATATTATAAACTTAAAGGATTTCTTAAGTTATTCCATCACAATCAGCATTTTCCATGATACATTCCTCCACACTCTTCCCCGTCGATTTTCGATTGCGATCCGTCGCATCGCAAGTCTTTATCGCATCGCAATATTTCATTTCGCATAGCACTAAACCCGCTTCCTCCTCCCTGCCGATGCGATTGATCGCATATCGCCAATCGCAATAAGCGATTTCCATAATTTTTAAACCCGCTCCCCTTCCCGATTGCGATTGTGATCTGCCTGGGTCCCACCTAAAATCCCTCCCGCCTTTTCAAAAGGAAAAGGGTCTTTTCCTGTGTAAAGCGGAAATTTTAATTTATATGAGTTTTCAAAGGGATTTCTCCCATTTCTCATTGCATCAACCTTTTCTCCATCACATCACGTATTTCATTTTCTCTACTATGTGTTACACCCGCTCCCAAACACCAATTTGCGATTGTGTTTCCCCGGTCCCACCATAAAGCTCATCGCATCGCAAGTTTTCACCGCATCCCTCCATTATGTAATACACCCCCTCCCCTCTTCCGACTGCGATTTGCGATTGCATATGGGCCACCATCCTTTCCTTTGCCCATTTTCACCCAAAAAGGAGATTTTTCTTCATTAAAAGGCAAAATTTCAGTTTTATTGGTTCCAAAGGGCATTTCTCGGCATAAAGGGATTTTCAACAAAAGAAAAGAAATAGTCAAGGCCGAGAACTAAATACAAACACAGAATACGACAACAACGATTAAAAGGAGAAATGGTTCTAAATTTGTCTTTCTTCTCCTCTATTCGAGCAACTGAAAATCCTCTAGATGGTCAAAATGTATTGTTTCTCCTTCTTTTCAGGGGTAGATTGTTGGTCTTTTCCAATGTTCATATTTCGGTTCCTGAGCTAGTGAAACAACTCCTTCTTCTGTGGACCTACTCCCCTCAATTTTTGTCTATTTAATGTAATCTATAAATCATTTGTAAGGGGGGAATAAAGTGTGGAATAAGTTTGAAATCACTGAGGATGCTCTGCGCTCCATTTTGTAACAGTTTGGTAGGGAATTAATAAAGATATGCAGCTCTGATTTGTGGGATTCCTGTGGTATGGATTTTAGCATTGTTCTTTCTTTTGTGTTCATCTGTTAATTGTTATGTTTTCCATTCATTCACTCATATCTCTGGTTGAATGCTTTCAAGATAGATAGGTAGAATCCATTATGTAATGCTCTACCTTGGGAAATCATTCAATATTTGATGTTTTCTGCTGTTTGAAAAGGATCCATCTCCTATGCCCTTTTTAGCTCCTCACCAGTCTCACACATTCCATCATTATTTAAACTAAGTTGTTAAAATCCTGCTTACCTCGCCCCATTAGAATACCCTGTATCTCTTATTTAATTCCCCAGATTCAAACTGCCCCATCTGTTCCATACAACCCTTCATTTATAAAAACATTTCCAATTATTATACCTAGCCTAAAATCAGTTTACATTTATACTTTGTTGAATATTTTTCATGGAGAGAACCCTCTCCTAACCTTGTAGGGCTAGATACAAGGCTGAGTGTGGTTTGAGGTTACCTTGATTTTCCTTCTTTCATCCTAAGGTCCAAATTAGGTGCTAACAAAAGAGTCTATTAATTCACATATGTTTAATGTTCTACAGGGACCAACAACTCAGAAAAGGAATTTTGTTCTAAGAAAAGAAAAAAAATAGAACATGCAAATGAAAATGAATTTCTCCTTAGCTCATCTGGAGTGGTGCTGGAAGTTAACGAAAGGGGGGAAAATTTTTACAAAAGTTTGAGGGATCTAGTGGAACGAATGTATAGACGTTCTTTCCACTTACAATACAAAAATCAATCCAATGATTCCAAGAACCAAATTTTATCTAAACTACAGGAAGATTTTCTAGAGAATTGGTCAATGAGACATGTCAGACTTTTAATAGAGAAAACATACAACAACAAAAAATAAGGAATGAAAAAGTAATATTCCTTTAAATGTTTCTCTAGAATTATTTATAAATATCACTTTTGTTATATTTACTTTTCATATATCAATATAGAAATTAAATAGTTTATTGTCATGTAACATTTTCAGGAATATTATGAAAATCTCAAAAGATGAACGAGCTAATATCAAAAATATGACAGTAGGAATGTCCAAAAAGGTGTACAAGGAGATGGTCAAAGAAATGAACAAAATTGCGTCGTAGGAGGAGCCATCTCAATAAAAACATGCTTCAAATGTAATATGTAATCATGGAATTTTTCGATCATTAGGTACAATAAATAAACAATTTAGCATTAAATATTAATTTTCAAGAATTTTCTTGCAGAAAAGAAAAGAAAATGGAACCCATTCAGCACATAAAACAGGACAACAAGGAAGAAAATGGTTGATCTCTAAGTTTGTGAGTAATTGTTACTTCCTTATAACAACTTAACTAGATTTCATTTTTGTATTTTTTAAGTTGTTTTACAAAAATCATCATTGAATGTCTTCAAACAGGTGCTAGCATACAAAGAAGAACCATCAGACGAATTGATTGAAATTGAGTTAAATATGGTTTGTGAGTATATGTTGGCATATCATAAAGTAATTGTGGAATTTGTAAGCATCTATTGTTCTTGTTTTACTTAGCTCTGTTTATATTTAATAGAAGAAAAACATCTTTTATTTTAAATATATGATTTTTTATGGGGTATAAAAATTGCAGGAAACAAAGTATGCAACTGAGCCAACAGATGAAATTTTGAAATATGGCATGGTACATGGTTTTGAAAGAATGTGTATAGTTTATGAGTCAATTGTTGCTATGGTACGTCATTTTTCTTTTCGATTTACATTGATGTATATTATTTAATATTGAAATTTTCATTATTCTCACCAATGTATATACACTCATTTTAGTTTATTTTTATGTTTGTAGATGGAAGGTGAAGAAGAAGAAAACAATCAAATCCGTGAGCAAAACATTCCCAAAAATAACCCAAGTCATGGAAGTAGCTCCAGCAGTGACAACGGTTCAAGCGAAGAATGATGATCACTATGTTTGGATATCAAAGCAAGGCGTTTTATTTTTTGAAATACATATGTCTGTGAAATCAGACATTTTGTTTAATGTAATGGACATAGTGTCCCAATTGAAAGACAAAGGGATACCAAGAACTGTTCCATTTTGTATGATAAAGACTATCTTATATATATATATATATATATATATGTGTGTGTGTGTGTGTGTGTGTGTGTGTGTGTGTGTGTGTGTGTGTGTGTTAATTTATTCTATTGTGTTCTCCATTATCACTATTGTGTTCTCCATTGTCGTTCTTAAATGCACTAATAAAAATTTAATCCATATGAATATTGTTATAATATATATATGTGTAGACTTTTGATGAATAATGAATTTTTAAAAACCACAATAATTATGATATGATATAAGAAATTAATCCAAACATCACATTCAAATGCATTAATAAAAATGTAATTAATATGAATATTGTTATAAGATGTGTCGAATTTTGATGAATAATGAATTTAAAACAATCACAATAACTGGACTGTCACAGGTCGATGCTTCTAAAAAATACAACATGAAAATTGGTGTGTCTCAGTAACTGTACATTTGTGCGTTTATGTGTCTATACGCACCAATGTCATTGTACGATCTATGGGCACTGCACAAATATCGATACCAGTTAAAATATCGGTGCATTTGTGTGATATGGCACACTGGGGCATTTACGTATCTATAAGCATCGCTGAATTTTAAGGATATTTGGGCACCGCACGAATATCGGTACCAATTATAAATCTCGGTGCCTTTCTCTGATATGGCGCACTATTGCATTTATATAAGTATATGCACCGGTGCGTTGATACAACCTATGGGCATCGCACAAATCCCAAGACCAATTAGAATGGCCCTGTGCGTTGTATGACCAACACTACGCCCAGTGCGTTGGACTGAGACTGCCCTGGGGCACCGTTTGCATGTACGCACCGGTGCGTTAAAGCCAGAGTAGCACACCGATGAAAAAAACATCCATAATAACCTCTGGCTGCCCCTTTTTTTTAGTTGTGTTGAATTTCCATTAAAAGCTCCACCAAAATTGTCGTAACCATAAACGAATGTTGTAGCAAATGTTTTTTTGACAATTTTGGCCAATTTTATAACACTGAAAACCTCCTTTATGTTGGGTATGTGTTATATTCTTTCCACGACTAGCCCCATGTGTTGTACGTTGCATCGGGCGCAGCAGGGGGGTCACGGGGGGGCGGCAGCGCCCCGGCAAAAAAAAAAATTGGTATGCGGTCCCACTCATAAGCGGACCCACCCATGTTTTGTGCATCAGTTTGCACATGGTTTTGGGGTACGATGGTTTTTGGCCCCTGGTATTTTGTAGATCCGGTCAAGGGAACTACGGTTATGTTCTAATCCAGGGTTAATGGATTGGGGTTTATGTATGCTTCGGCATGTATATATATGTGTTGTAATACTAAAAGGAATATAATGAAAAATCAAGCTGGTCGTCCCGATTTGGGATCCAGGGGAAAATCTCTGTGTTTATCTGTGTTATGTTTTATGTTCTCACTATTGTTTATTTTCTGTTATAACATTCGTGTGTAGATCATTTTTGTTCAGGTTAAAACCTACATTTGGTATCAGAGTTGTTTCAGCTTCAAGGGGACGCCTTTGCTGCTGAGGTTTTTTTGCTTGGGCTTGAGGTAGACCCTGTTTAGTGGGAGATCTGCAGGATCGATTCTTGCTGTGAAAGAAGATGGCGAGCAGCGAAAAGATAGAGATCGAGAAATTTAATGGTCGGAGTTTTGAGTTGTGGAAGCTCAAGATGGAGGATTTGCTGGTGGATAAAGATCAGTGGATCTCGGTAGATCCAGGTACTAAACCAACAGCAATGTCAGATGAAGACTGGAAGAAACTAGATCAGAAGGCTAAGAGCACAATACGGTTGTGTGTCTTAGATTCAGTATTGTTGAATGTATCTAGGGAAGCTACGACGAAGAATTTGTGGGAAAAACTTGGGACTTTGTACCAATCTAAGTCTCTAGTGAATAATTTGTTCCTACGAAAAAAGTTGTATAACCTGAGGATGAAGGATGGAGACTCAATGACAGAGCATCTGAACGCCTTCAATACTGTGGTAAGTCAGCTGTCATCTGTTGATATTAAAATCTCAGATGAAGATAAGTGCATCAATTTTTTGTGTTCTCTACCAGACTCGTGGGACAGTATGGTTATTGCAATAGGTAGCAATACAACTACCTTGAATTTTGATGACATTGTCTCAACCTTGTTGTCGGAGGAAATGAGACAGAGAAATATGGAGGGTCAAAATGGAGATGCCTTATCTGTACAAGGAAGGTCCCAAAACAGAAATAAGAATAAGGTTTCGAGTGGGAGATCTAAATCTAGAGGGAGATCTAAATCTCCTAGAAATTTTGTAAAGGTGTGTTGGAAATGCGGAAAGGAAGGACACTACAAAAAGGAATGCAGATCTAAAGCTCCTGAGGAAGGAAAGGGATCTGATGATGCTCCTTCTACAAAGGAAAAAACCACCTCGAATGAAGGTGGGGATGTGTATTTGGCTTCTTCTTCAAATACACATGTAGATCATGAGTCATGGTTGATTGAATCAGGTGCATCCTTTCACTTCACTCCCCATAGGGAGTGGTTCTGCGAGTATGAGAAATATGATGGTGGTGATGTCTTCCTAGGGGATAATAGGAAGGCTAGAATCGTTGGACGTGGAAAGGTCAAGTTGAAGTTGCAAGGTGGAAGGATTAGAACACTTCCTGGTGTTCTGCATATTCCTGCATTGGCTAGAAATATGATTTCTGTAAGCAAGATGGATGATGCAGGTGTAAAAATAGTGTTCGAGAAAGATGCCTACAAGATGGTTCGGGGAGCACTAGTATTAATGCGGGGAGTTCGGACTGGAACTCTATACAAGCTACAAGGTAGCACTGTTATTGATGGGTGTAACAGTTATGTGGTTCCTGAAAGTGGAGCGGAAAGCCTAGCTGTCTCTGGAGAAAAGACCATGCTATGGCATCAAAGGCTTGGACATATTAGAGAGAAGGGCCTTCGGATACTGCATAGAGATGGTATGGTAGAAGGTATGTCTAATTGTTCTCTGGATTTCGATTTCTGTGAACATTGTGTATATGGGAAGCAGAATCGGGTGAGTTTTCCTTCTGGTGCTAAGAGGGCGAACAAAATATTAGAACTTGTGCACAATGATGTGTTTGGACCTGTGTCAGTTCCATCACTGGGAAAGTCTGTGTACTATGTTTCATTCATAGATGACTTCTCAAGGAATACATGGATATATTTCTTGAGGAAGAAATCTGAAGTCTTTGACAAATTTAAACAATTTAAGGCTCTGGTGGAAAACCTGACAGAGAAGAAGATAAAGGCGTTGAGGACAGATAATGGTGGGGAGTTCTGCAAGAAGGAATTTGAAGAGTTCTGTAAGAAGTGTGGCATAGCACGGCAGAAGACTACTCCATACACACCTCAGCAAAATGGAGTTGTAGAAAGAATGAACAGAACACTGATGGAAAAGGCAAGAAGCATGCTCATTGGTACAAGGTTAGGACAAGAATTCTGGGCAGAGGCAGTGGAGACTGCATGTTACTTAGTTAACAGATCACCTTCATCAGCGTTGGAGGATAAGACTCCACATGAGGTATGGACTGGTAAGAAACCATCTCTTTCACATCTAAGGGTGTTTGGATGTGATGCATATGTACATGTTCCAAAGGAGAAAAGGACCAAGTTGGATAATAAATCTGAAAGGTGCATCTTTATTGGGTATAAGGATGGTTTAAAGGGTTACAAGCTTTGGAACCCAGAAACAAGGAAGGTTGTGTACAGGCGAGATGTGGTGTTTAGAGAAGTGAAAGATGTTGTTAAACATGAAGTCCTACCAAAGGAACCTGAGAAGATAGAGTTTGAGCTAAAGGAGGATGAATCAGACTCTACAACAGAAGAAGACTCAGAAGAAGAAGAGCCACAAACTCTAGCTTTGAGAAGATCAGTTCGGGAAAGAAGGCAACCAGAAAGGTATAGTCCATCTGCTTTCTGTTCAGGTTTTGCCTTAACTATAACTGATGATGAACCCAGAACTGTCAGGGAGGCAGTAGATTCAGAGGATGGAAAACTCTGGAAGGAGGCCATGGTTGATGAAATGGCATCCTTGCAAAAAAACGATGCATGGGATCTGGTGGAGTTGCCGGCTGGAAGGAAGCCCATTGGGAGAAAATGGGTGTTTAAGAAGAAGATGAATGTAGAAGGCAAGGTGGAGAAATACAAAGCTCGGTTGGTAGCGAAAGTTTATTCCCAGGTGCCGGGAATTGATTTTGGTGATATTTTTCTCCTGTTGCCAAAGTTACTTCTATTAGATTACTTTTATCTGTTGCTGCTGCATTTGATTTTGAGATAGAACAGATGGATGTGAAGACAACATTTCTTCACGGGGATCTAGAAGAGGAGATCTACATGAAGCAACCTGAAGGCTTTATGGTGAAGGGTAATAAAGAACTGGTGTGCAGGTTGAAGAAGTCTCTGTATGGGTTAAAACAGTCACCAAGGATGTGGTATCAGAAATTTGATACCTATATACGGGGACTTGGCTTCACCAGAAGCAAGGAGGATCACTGTGTTTATTTTAAATTAATTGGTGATAGTGTTATTTATTTGGTCTTGTATGTGGATGATATGTTGTTGATTGGAAATGACAAAGAAATTATCCAAGATTTGAAGACCCAACTGTTCTCCAAATTCGACATGAAGGATCTCGGTGCTGCAAATTATATTTTGGGCATGGAAATTAAGAGAGATCGGGCAAAGAGGAAGCTCTGGTTAAACCAGAGGAAGTATGTCGAGACTATATTGCAGAGGTTCAATATGCAGGATAGTAAACCGGTGAAAGTTCCTATTCCTATAGGTGTAAAGCTATCTGCTGAATAGTGTCCCAAGACACAAGAAGAAGAGGAGGATATGTCCCGTGTTCCATATGCAAGTGCAGTGGGTAGCCTGATGTATGCAATGGTCTATACTAGACCAGACATTGCACATGCAGTGGGAGTATTGAGCAAGTTTATGTCAAACCCAGGGAAGGAGCATTGGACAGCAGTGAAGCGGGTTTTCAGATATTTACGTGGCACTAGTGATTATGGCTTGTGCTACCAGGGAAGACCGGGATTGGAAAGAATGTTGGACATTCGTGGTTTTGTTGATGCAGACTGGGCTAGAGATCTGGACCAAAGAAGATCTACAAGTGGGTATGTGTTTAACCTATTTGGGGCGCATTCAGTTGGATGAGTAAAAGACAGTCTGTAGTGGCGCTTTCAACTACAGAGGCAGAATACATAGCAGCCACTCATGCAAGCAAGGAAGCAGTTTGGTTGTAGAGATTGTGTTCAATTATGGGGTTGGTACAGCAAGCCATAAGGATAGACTGTGATAGCCAAAGTGAAAATTTCTTGGCTAAGAACCCTGCTTATCATTCAAAGACAAAGCACATTGATGTTCAATATCACTTTTTTAGAGATATGGTTGAGGCTAAAAGGGTGTTGCTGGTAAAGGTGGACACTTTGAAGAATGTTGCAGATGCATTGACGAAGTCTATGAGCACTCAGAATTTCTCTTGGTGTAGAGAAACAATGGGTGCTGAAGAATTGGCCCAATGACTAAGCTCTCATGTGGCCCCTTGTGGAAAGAAAACAACAAGTGGGAGAATGTTGGGTATGTGTTATATTCTTTCCACGACTAGCCCCACGTGTTGTACGTTGTGCCGGGCATAGCAGGGGGGTCACAGGGGGGGGCGGCAGCGCCCCGGCAATTTTTTTTTTTGGTATGCGGTCCCACTCATAGGCGGACCCACCCATGTTTTGTGCATGAGTTTGCACATGGTTTTGGGGTACGATGGTTTTCGGCCCCTGGTATTTTGTAGATCCGGTCAAGGGAACTATGGTTATGTTCTAATCCAGGGTTAATGGATTGGGGTTTATGTATGCTTCGGCATGTATATATATATGTTGTAACACTAAAAGGAATATAATGAAAAATCAAGCTGGTCGTCCCGATTTGGGATCCAGGGGAAAATCTCTGTGTTTATTTGTTTTATTTTTTATGCTCTCGCTATTGTTTATTTTCTGTTATAAGATTCATGTGTAGATAATTTCTGTTCAGGGTTAAAACCTACACTTTATAACCTCCGCTACAATTTCTTTTCCTTGTAGTGAAACTAATTCCTATCCTAATGTCTCGTGAACCAACTCAAACTAATTAAGGATTCTCCATTATCTTTCAACACTCCCCCTTAATGGAGAAAGGGTTCACAAATATGCCTAACATCTCCCTAAACATTTCAAACTTAATTTTGCCAAGAGACTTAGTGAAAATGTCTGCGACATTATCACAATTTTTACAATATATAAGAGGATTTCTTTTGATTGAACTTTCTCCCTAACAAAGTGGAATTGTGTATCAATGTGCTTAGTGTTCTTATGAAACACCAGATTATTAGCAAGTTTAATTGAGCTCTGGTTGTCACATCTGATGATTGTTACATCTTTCTATTCTTCCCCGACATCCTGAAGAAGTCTCCGCAGCCAAACTGCCTCACATGTTGCTACGCACATAGCTTGATACTCTGCTTCCGTTGAAGACAAGGAAATTGTGTTATGTTTCTTACTTCTCCATGTAATCACCCTGGATTCAATGCGGAATGCATAGCCTGTTATGGATCTTCGGTCGTCTACATTTCCAGCCCAGTCAAAATCTATAAACCCTGTCAATTTAACATCAGAAGAATCGGTATAAATAATACCATAATCTACAGTTCCTTGTAGATACCTTAAAACACCTTTTGTTTCATTCCAATGACTCTCAAGTGGCTTGGACATGTATTGACTTAGCACACTAACTGCATAATCCAAATATGGTCTGGTAGTGGTTAGGTAGATTAGACTCCCAATCAGCTATCTATAAAGTGTTGCATCTGCCTCTTTAGAGCCATCCTCACTCTGAAGTTTAATGTTATGTTGTAGTGGTAATGCTGCAGCCTTTCACTAATCCATCCCGAATCTTTCCAGTAGACCTCTGACATACTTACCCTGGGACAAAAAAATTTGTCTTGAATCTCTCTAGATCTCAAGACCCAAACAGTATCCTAGTTCACCAAGGTCTTTCATTTCGAACATTTGTGACATTTGTTGCTTGATTTCTTTGATTAGATCAACATCACCTGTAATAATTAAATCATCTACATACAAAGAAATCAAAACTATACGCCCATTTTCATCTTTCACAGTATACAGATTAGGGTCGTTTTTACTTCTATTGTAACCAAGTTGGAAAAAGAATGAATCTATCTTTTCATACCATGACCTGGGTGCTTGTTTCAACCCATATAAGGATTTATTTAATCTGCAAACTAAATGTTCTTTCCCTTTTTGGATAAACCCCTCAGGTTGCTCTAAGTAAACTTCCTCTTTCAATTCCCCATTTAAAAATGCAGACTTTACATCTAGCTGGTGAATCATCCAGTGTTTCTTAGTAGCTAAAGCAATCATCATCCTGATAGTGTTTAGTTTAGCTACGGGGGCAAAGGTTTCCTCATAATAAATACCTTCTTTTTGTGAATACCCCTTTGCTACCAATCTAGCTTTTAATTTGTCTATGGTTACATCTACATTAATATTTGGTTTATACAACCATTTACATCCTATGGTTTGTTTCCCTTCGGGAAGTTCAACCAGCTCCCAAGTGTTGTTTTTTAGAATAGATTCATATTCATGTTCCATAACTTCTTTCCATTCATTACATTGATTTTCTTCTCTATAACTAGAAGGTTCAACATCATTCATCATACTAGTTATAAAGTCATTTTCTCTATATCTAGCAAGAAATTGAATTTTCCTACCTAATCTTCTGAGCGTCGGTGTAGCTTTCAACCTGGTCTGAATTTCCCTTGAAGGAGTCAACTCGATTGTTGTATCTAAAATTTCTGCTTCTGCTTTTTGCTTCTCATGGTTCTTTCCTGCTTCCTCGCTTCCTTCCACCAAAAAAGGAATATCCTCATTGCTTTTATCAAATTCATCATGAACTTGCTCATGGAACATGACATCTCTTCTAGCAAAAATTTTGTGAGTAGAGGGATTAAACAGTCTATAAGCTTTAAATTGTGAACAATACCCTAAAAATCTACATCTGATGGCTTTTAAATCTAATTTTCTTCTTTCTTCCTTTGGAATGTGGGCAAATGCTTTAGACCCAAATACTCTCAAATGTTTTACTGCAGGCTTGAATCCATACAATGCTTCAAAAGGAATTTTAAACTCAAGACTTCTTGTAGGACTCCTATTTTTCAAATAAACTGCAGTATTCAATGCTTCAGCCCAAAAACCATTCGAAATATCCTTACCTTTCAGCATGCTCCTCGCACACTCCACCAATGTTCTGTTCTTTCTCTCCGCTACTCTGTTCTGCTGAGGAGTATGAGGTACTATGAATTTCTGTAGTGTTAAATGGTCTTTATAGTACTGGACAAGTTCAGCCTTCCTATATTCTCCCCCTTGATCGGAGCGGAGAATTTTTATGTGCTTCCCTGTTTGCTTCTCTATCATATATCTTAACTGCTTAAAGTACTCAAATGTGTGACTTTTCTTACTCATAAAATATACCCAAGAGAACTTTCTTCAGTCATCAAAAAACAGTAGAAAATACAGTGCACTTCCTAATGACTTTGTTTGCATGGATCCACATAGGTCGGTATGCACTAATTCAAGTATATATCTCTTTTTCTTTTCTACCCGAACAGGGAATTCTTCTCTATGAATCTTTCCTAATACACATGCATCACAATCATTATGCACTTGTTTTAGTGTAGGAAGACCTCTTACCATTTCCTTTTTCTGAAATAACAATAAATTGTTGAAGTTGATGTGACCAAGTCTCTGGTGCCATAGCTCTTTTGTAGTCAAAATTGATGTTTTCAAAGCTCGATCTGGTGTTGTCCTCACATTCAATCTGTACAGACCTCTTGTTTGAATTCCTGAAGCAATAGTCTTCATACCATCCAACAAATCTTTAATATAACAATTAGATTTTAAAAATTCTACATTGCGATTTTGATCTGTAATCATGGATACAAAAACAAGATTCTTTGTAACTCCAGGTACATACATTACATTTTGGATATGTCTGATATTACCATCAGGAAAAATAACAAGAATTTTCATGTACCCTTTGATCTGGTAGCCTCTATCATCACCAAGGTATATTTGTGCTCCATTGTTGATTTCTTTAAAATCTTTGAACCACTGTCTGTTTCCTGTCATATGTGTGGATGCTCCCGAATCCACATTCCAGATGTTTGCTTCGATGTTTTCATTAAATTCTGCCATGAACAATCTAAAGTCCTAAACATGGTCATTGTTTATGAAATTACCTAAATGTCTTTTATGTTTCTGCTGTTCTTCATGAAATTTCTTTTTCCTGCACTCCTTATCCATATGACTGATTTTTTCGCAATAAAAACAATTTTTTACAAATTTGTTTCTATTCAGATACATACCTTCAGATTAATTCAGTCTTTTCTGTGGATTTCCTCCATTTTGCTTTGATGAATTTCATTTTGTTCTGAAGAAATTTTTCTTTGCCATTAATGCCAGATCTGCAAGTTGGGGTTTTAAAGTCGATCTTATTTCTTCTTCTTGCATTAATATTCCTGTCAGTTCTTCAAACTTTTGGAATTTTCCCTTACTTATCCCAGTGATGAACATTTGGTAATTTTCAGCCATACCATTCATGGTAATCGTGACCAAATCTGTGTCTACAACTACCTCACTGATATCTGCCAATTTTTTCTTCACATATTTGATCCATGTTATGAAAGCAACGACTGTTTCATTCTCCTCCATCTTTATTGAGAGGATATTGCTCTTCAAGAACACTAGAAGACAGTTTGTATTCTTGATCTCGTACAGATCTTTCAACACCGTGCAAATGTCGTTTGCATATTTTCACTCTCTGATATGTGGTATGATGCAATCTTTCACTGACATCTTCAGCAAAGCTTTTGCTTTACCTTCTCTCTTCTCCCAGTCTGGAATCAATGCAACTCTTGCTGCTGGCTTTGGCTCATCACCATTTGCAATCATCCAGGCACTCTGTGCTTCTAGCACAGTCTGCATATTAAACTTCCAATTAGAGTAATTGGAGCCATCGAGCTTGTTGCTCTCATTCAAGTATGCTTTGACTATTTGATTATTCATCTTCATGATTCAAAAAAAAATCGAGTACTTGACAGGAAGAAAAAAAATAATGGATCTACCCCAGATCCTTACAGAAAACAGTGTTGTGATACATATATATCTGATCTGTAATCAATCCAATAGGTTTCTTTTCACGTTGTGCGACGAGCTCTTGAAACCTCTGCACTAGCAAGATCTGCTTCAGATCTCTCCTTTCATCGGTGAACTTTCACCGGATCTCCTCCTCGGTGACTTTTGACCAGCTCTCTTCCTCGGTGACTTTTCACCGGATCTCTTCTTTCATCAGTGATGCCCACTGGCTCAAATCTATTTCAGATCTCCTCGGCACACTTACTGACTCAATTTCTGCAACTATCACGCCGGAAATGAAACACAATAAGTTAAACACCACTCGGCGCCTCTGTTATGCTCGAATCTATGCCAATTGGCGCAACTGTTACTGTAGGAACCACAACGTTGGCGTGACTGTTCCTTAAATACCCACGCTGATCTGCTTCAATACTGAAGAAAAAAAATTCACTCATTCATCATGGGCTTCTCTTCTTCCACCTGGATACTCACAGGGATCATAGCACTCTGACTATGATTCAACCTTGAAGCTCTTCTGGAGCTCTGATACCAAGATAAAATGTGATGTTGAATTAAATAAATAAAAGAACTCACTGGTCAGCTCTACGAAAGAGAGTCTAAACCAGGAGAGTCTGGCTCTGCAGAACGCTCTACATTCTCAATATAACTCAACCAATATATAGCATACATGGATATAGGGAAGTTAGAACTATACCCTAAGAAATAGAAATTAATTCCTATCATAAGGTCTCGTGAACCAACTCACACTAATTAACAATTCTCCATTATCTTTCAACATTATCCACTTAATAATTATTAATAATTAAATAAATAAAAAATTAAATATTATTCCAAAATAAATATAGTTGTAAATGTAATGAAACTTATTTACTTGCCCAGATTTCTCAATGTATCCTTTTTAATCTCCAACATCCCCTTAGTTAACAATCCACTTTAAAGACATTTGCTATATCCCTTCTAATCCACTTTAAAGACATTTGCTATATCCCTTCTAATACTTATGATGAATACATTAAGTATATCCCTTCTATTCTCCAACATCTCTCTCGTTTATAGCCTTTATCAAATTCATGTTTTAACAAGTGTTTACCTTGAATATCCGCTCCATACTCTTTATGATGGCAAAGAATCTATAAAATATCTCTTTATACATAATTTTAAAATTTTCCTTTAGCCTAACTATAATCATAAGATATATAGTAGGATTAGTCACATGTGACAACTATCTCCAACGGTTGTTGTTATCCCTTTTTACGTGGTTAGCTCTGTGGTTATTTGTTGGGGTCCCGACATCCGTCCACATGATATGCAGTGATCCCGGCGGTTACGGTCTGCGTCCACGGTTAAATCCCGACGGTTGTTGTTTAACTCTTCTACGTTCACATGTCTCGGTTCTACTGCAGTTAATTCCAACATTTAACTCTGCAGTCAATGCTAACAGTTCCATCGCGATTTCTACACCTATTCACATGCCAATAGTTATGATGCGGTTTGATCCGACGGTTAGCTGTTGTGGGTTTTAGACTTTGGGTTTTGTTTTTATTATGAAGTTTGTACATAAACCCAAAAGGTTAATACATGGTAAGGTTTTTTAATGTAATGCGCTAGGTTTTAACACCATAGGTTTTATAATATTGCATGGTTTGTGCTAGAACTTAGGTCTTAGGTTTTAGGTGTTAGGTCTTAGGTCTAGTCCTTAGGTTCTAGACTTAGGACTTAGAACCTTTACATAATTCCACCATAGCTTTAGACTTACACCACTTAGGATTTAGGTACATGTCACCACATGAATACCACACATAACCAAGTTCAAACCACATTTTTAACCATGACATCCAACTCAACCATGAAGAAGTAACTTTCATCTGGAATACTAGAGGACCTGATGATCTGAAGACTGAACTGGACATCGAACAAACTGGAGTTGACTGGACCTCACTGTTGATCCACACTGAAGCAAGATCCTCCTGGATCAATAACATACAACACATGCAGAATGAAACTCTACACGCTTTGGAGAGTCTTTGACGTCAGCTGAGACGTTCCCATGACCACCTCTGAGCGCTGGAAATCCAAATAGAACACATCGATTACCGCATCCACAATTGTGTAGGTTTCTTTGCTATGCTGCCAGTAGCTCCTACCAATCCGTCGCCATGAAGTTTTATGTTTTAATGTTTTTGTCAATTTTGTGCTGCAAATAACCATTGGCACCATCTGCCATGGAAAGCACCGAAGGCTCTTGTTTGTAAGGCAATAGGCTTGGTTCACAGTTAAAATTGGGTTGCTCAGATGTAAGGCAATCATGCTACTGTGTTTTGTACATTTTGAAATGCTAATATAGATATGTTTTAGATCAACAAAAAAAAAGACAGTATTTAGCATTTAAGTACTTACTAGTATAGCCATATAAATTAAATGTTTGGTGAATGTTGATAGATATTAATTCATAGTAAACATCAAAACACTTCCCTTATCATAAATTTTACATTGTCAAAATTTTAAAAAATCATAAAAATTAAGTAAATTATAATTTAACTAAATTAATTAATACACTTGTCGATGTGACTTTTTTTAATTAAAAATAATAATATTTGAGAATATCAATTTTTTATCCCTCATTACTATTAAATATATTTAGCCAAAATTGAATCCTTATTATCCATTTCATAATTATTAATAATGGAATAAAATAATTTTAAAATACTATTCCAAAATAAATATGCTTGTAAACATAATAAAACTTATTTCATTAAATTCTTATTATCCACTTAATAATTATTAATAATTAAATAAAAAAATTTAAATTATTATTCCAAAATAAATATACTTGTAAATGTAATGAAACCTATTTACTTATCCAAATTTCTTAGTATATCTTTTTTAATCTCCAACATCCCCTTAATTAAGAATTCACTTTAAAGACATTCACAATATCCCTTCTAATACTTATGATGAATACATTAAGTATATCCTTTCTAATCTCAAACATCTTTGTGGTTATTAGACATAGTATTTATATCCCCGATGGGGGTGTCTTGTCTAAATGCCAAGTGGGGATCGAGCGCGCGGATGGGTCAGGTTGGCAGCCATGTGCTAACCCAACGCATTGATATTTCACACGGTTGGAGTAATGGGTATTCATTCTGCAAGTTGGCACGCCGTGAGAAGGAAGATATCAAGGGTGATGGAGAAGCAAGAGGCATTCAGTCACACTCGATCAAGGTGTATGTTCGTTGGGAGAATTCACCCTGTGCGAAGGCGTCTTCTCTCAAGCCATGGCCTGAGCCTAATGCGCAAGGTGCGAGCCTGAGAGAGTTAACAATTGGGAGCAGGGTTTGGTTGTGCCTTTGCTTGTGGGATCCTGGCAGTCGGCTGTGGGAGTCATAGAGTGCAGCCTCGGCTCAGCATGTGGTAGACGCCAAGTCACAGCATGCGGACCCATCGAGTGGTGAGAAACCTTGGATGGTGGCACCGTTGGAGTAGATTGTGGACACAACAAAGGAGTGGTATTGGAGCAGGCTCAGGCAGAGCTTTGGAGCACTTACGCTTTGGTGTATCTATTGATTATGGCATCCCTCAACCAACAATCAGAAAGGAGAGCGGTTTCTTGTAATTGTGGTGGTTGAGAGCACGCCGGAGGGTGCCGACGACAGGGAGAACAGAGAGGGTCTCAGTACTAGAAATCTGGGATGAAGGAGGGCATTATTTGTAGGTGATGGTTGTTCCAGCTAGGTGGGAACGAGGGGTGGTCGTGGAGAGTGCATGTCACGGCAACGAGGCAGAGCTCGCAGAGGTTCCCTTGGCCATGCGATGGAGGAGAGAAGACCAAATGGGGAGCCGAGCTCAGACTCGGAATCAACGGAGAGCCAACATTCGGTGGCAGCAATGGTGGTTTCTCCATCTCGCTCTCAGGGCTAAGTTGAAGCTCCAATCACACTAGATGCGATCTCAGCCCAACTCCAACACATTCATCTCAACCTGGACAGCATGCAAGAGAAAAGGTATGAAGAATGTAATGAGTTAATTTCCTACATCAATGACATACAACACATGCGAAATGAAACTCTAGACGTTGTGGAGACTCTTCGACGCCGACTGAGACGTTCCCATGAACACCTCCGAGCACTAGAAATCCAGGTAGAACACATCGACTACCACATCCACAACCGTGCAAGTTTCTTTACTATGCCGCCAACAACTCCTCCCAATTCGCCACCATGAAGTTTTATGTTTTAATGTTTTTGTCAATTTTGTGCTGAAAATAACCATTGGCACTCTCTGCCATGGAAAGCACCCAAGACTCTTGTTTGTAAGGCAATGGGCTTCATTCACTGTTAAAACTGGGTTGCTCAAATGTAAGGTTGCCATGCTATTTTGTTTTGCACATTTTGAAATATTAATATAAATATGTTTTAGATCGAGAAAAAAAGAAGACATAGTATTTAGCATTTAAGTACTTACTAGTATAGCCATATAAATTAAATGTTTGGTGAATGTTGATAGATATTAATTCATAGTAAACATCAAAACACTTCCCTTATCGTACATTTTACATTGTCAAAATTTTAAAAAATCATAAAAATTAAGTAAATTATAATTTACCTATTAAGTAATACACTTGTGGATATGACATTTTTAATTAAAAATAATAATAATAATAATATTTGAGAATATCAATTTTGTATCCCTCATTACTATTAAATAAATTTAGCCAACATTAAATCTTTATTATCCATTTAATAATTATTAATAATTGAATAAAATAATTTTAAAATATTATTACAAAATAAATAGGATTTAATTATTAAATTCTTATTATTCACTTAATAATTAATAATAATTAAATAAAAAAAATTAAAATATTATTCCAAATTAAATTAAATAAAATTGTAAATGTAATGAAACTTATTTACTTACCCCGATTCCTCAATGTATTTTTTTAATCTCCAACATCCCCTTAGTTAACAATTCACTTTAAAGACATTCGCTATATCCCTTCTAATACTTATGATGAATACATTAAGTATATCTCTTCTATTCTCCAACATCTCTATCGTTTATAGCCTTTATCAAATTCATGTTTTAACGAGTGTTTACCTTGAGTATCCGCTCCGTACTCTTTATGAGGGCAAAGAGTCTATAAAATATCTCTTTATACATAATTTAAAATTTTCCTTCGGTTAACTATAATCATAAGATAAATAATAGTATTAGTCACATATTATGGCCAACCCTAAGAGAAAACAAGGGAGGCTGCGAAGCAGCAAGTCCCTGCCGCTGAGAAAAGAAAAGTACGAGATCCAGTGACTCTGAAGCCAGAATACCCCACTATTTTCTTACACGCTGCGCAAAGCTCATTTGTGTAAGTTAAACACCATGAATCCTATTTTTCCTGAATTAAGTGGAACACCATAAGCGATCTATAATTGCAAATAGTGTTAATAGTGTTAATCCAGAATGAGATTGAAATCGTATTGGCTCTACTGTGCAGGTAACACTGTTTGCAGTTCATTGTGCTGGATGCTTTTACTATCTGCTTGCTGCTAGATATCTAATCCGACCAAGGACATGCGTGACTGCATGCAACCCACGTTGCAGTACTGCCCGAGTAAGCCATGGACTTTATTTAAAAGTGGTCTGCTTACCCCAAGTTCCACGATTTCCTCCCACGCACCATTTTTCTTTGTTTTTGTTTCTGTGTTCTTGGAAGGCAAAGATCAACTCTAAGCTAATAGTGAGACTCTATGGCTAATACAAAGTATAGGAGTTCGTCTATACAGCAGCTTAAGACTAAAGCAAATGTACAACGAGGGCTTACTGTACATACTAGGTTAACACCTCTTAAGGCAGGCAGTTCATAGGGCCACAGGCTTATGTATTCCTAATTTTATGAATTTCTAAACTGAATCAACCTTCTTCGTTATGCTGATCTGCATAGCTTTACTTTCAGAGTGGTTGCAGATTATCTTTCTCGTTGGTTGCCTTATAAGCTGTCTGAGGATGATGTTTACCTAATTTGTGGCAAACATTCTACAACCAAAACCAGGATTTCCATTGTATGAAGCATTACTGGCATCCAAAGGCGTTGAAGCAAGGCATTATGATTTAGATCCAGAAAGGGATTGGGAGGTAGATCTAGATCAACTTGAGGCAATAGCAGACAGCAACACAGTAGCAATGGTTATTATCAATCCAAGCAATCCCTCTGGCACAGTTTTTAGCGATGATCATTTGACTAAGGTATGTTATAATCTAACTACATAATTAACTGTTTGTATATTGTTGGCTTCTCTTATTCCTCTGAATTAATGGTTTAGTTTTCTTCTTCTATTAGGCAAAGTTGACATATAATTTGCTGCAGTTATATATCCAGTGGAATTCTGTCCATGCCCTGTATGAGGAAAACGTTTTTCTGATTGCAAGATACTTATTCTATCACAATTTTCTTGCCGTTATAAAACCTGTCCATAGTCTATTAAGAGGGCAGGGCTTTTTATAAACCTGTGCATAGGTAAATTGTGGCATTTTTTTGTTTTCTTTAGTAGGGCTAGGCGGATTCTGAAGCTGTTCCAGAAGTTGTGGCAGGCTCTGCAATCCCTATAGATGAACATTCATTGAAATGTCGAAACCAGACGCAGTGCTGTTGAATTTTTGCTTCATATCTACCATCATAAGAAGCAAGAATCAATTACCCAAAAATCCTGTAACTGTTCCTCAGGTAGTTACAGCGAACCCGCCAGTCACTCAGGTAGAACTGGAAGTCTGCTACTAAGCATAAAACTGGAAGACGCCCACTATACTTTGAATTTTCATAAGCACAAACTATACATTGCATGAATACCCAGTGCATTTATCATACAAACAATTTTATGATACCTGTGAGAATTTCGAGTAACGCAAGGGCGAGGTAGTTGCAGGAGGCCTGGACTCCTCCTGGGAACCGTCTGAGAACTAGCATTGGTAGTAGTTCCATTTGATGAATCAGCGGCAGCCATCGTCAAGCACTCTCTTCTTCTACCTGCATTCAAGTAATAGTGAAATGGCTTTCGGTTTCACGGTGAAGAAGATAGAACAGATGACTAACCGGGAGTAATAGTGAAAGGGCCGGTTGGCTACTACATGCAGCTGCCATGTGGTGTAGTGCCACCAACTTAGCCAGCGTTTCTTATGACATACACTGTATACACAAGCTAAAGCTAAACTATAATGCCTGAGCCTAAACTAATGCTAGCATTAGTTTCGCCAGCATTTATTAGTTTCAAATTTATAAACCAAAATTAAATTTAACCTATGTTTTCGCCTCTCGCCTCGGGAAGAGGCCAAATAAGATGGTGAATTGATCTGCAGCGAAAAAACATTGGTTATACAGAATTGTAAATTGATTTGCGCGAAACACATTGGTTAAGAAAGGCCGGGACTAATGCTAGCATCGCCGTAGCCGATTACAATAGTCCCAGCCGTGCCTGCGGCCGGGACTAATAACTAGGTGCAAACAATAGAATGATGACACGCATATTAGATATTTATAACTAGCCAACGCTAGAAAAGTGATATCTAGGTGCAGCTAATGGCACGATGAGACACATATTAGACATTTTTGCTAGGTGAAGGGTTTCCAAAGCACATGGTAGGTTACCTGGAAGAAGACTTTGAATACATTCGAGGGCACTGATAGAGTGGTAGGAACTTCCTTGAACTAATGTGGGGTTGGGAAGGTTGGCCTACTTAATGTGGGGTTGGGAAGGTTGGCCTACTTGGTTGAGCACACCTTAGTGCCTCGAAGTTTTAACAACTCCTCTAGAAATTCCCTCCCTTCACATGCCTCAAACCACAATTATAGCTCATTCGACTTAGTATGATTTACTTTATAATTTCCTCACCATTGCAAGAACTTGCAGAAATTCTCTCTTGGTAGAAATTCTCTCTTTTAACGTTTTCTGGAAACCCTAGTTATATTCCATTTGACTTTGTAGAGTTATTCTCTCCTCTCCTCACCTCATTTAAATTGAGTTGTTGAAATTATAAAATGTGAAAGGGCAACATATTAAACATAACGAATTTGGGTGACAAGTTTTAAAACTAACCCATCCATAGAATGCAGAGAATGAACCGACAATTTTCAGATATCTTTGTACTAAATCTCAGCTTCCTTAGATAGGATTGAAAACGAAACATAACTCACAAATTTATAATAACAAGATACCCAAAAGTCAGCATGTTTTGCAGGGATTGACAACGACACACAACTAGCAAATTCATTGCCGAGCAAGATGGTTGCTTGCTTATTTAACCACAAGGTTCCTATAGACTAAGACAATAATGCAGAGTGGTAAGTGCCATTAAAGAGCCATGTGCTGGCTATTGTTTGAATCTATGGCAAACTACTCATAGACTGTACGATTTAGAAAATCCTTCACTGTCAGTAAGTTGTAACCAACTCTGTACTGCCTTTTGCTTCAATCTGTACCGTTGATAGAATCCCAAGTCAATTGTATTATTATATTGAATTTAGTGGAAACCCGGAAACTCATGCAGTCGACGTCCATGTATTTATAAACAGTAAACCATGCTTCTTATCCACATATTCCTTGGATATTCTTTACCTGCAAACTTGGCATATTCCATAGATTCAAGGACTGGTCCCCTTCACAGTCAGTTACCAGATTTAATGGAGGGAACTTTCGCACGCGCTCATAGAGATATATTAATCAGAACGAAATTCAGACAATTGGAATATGCCATTGAAAAAAGAAAAAAAAGAATTGTTTAAACGGATTTGCAAAATTTTACAGGGCCTAATCTTACTTTTATGAACAAGATCTCCGCCTCATAATTAAAAATCCAACATAAATGTGATAGAGTATAAAAATATAACCATCTTCAAATTATTTTTATCGTCAGATATTTTTGTTTAACCTCAAAGCGTATGCCAAAAACTCACGCAACGCAGCGCTGTGTACCCAATCTGTGAAGAGTAGTTACTTGCACTAATTGGGTTTCTTACATTTACATTCAACATTTTTATAAATTGCTGTTGAAGGAGATGAAGATCTAATTATAGTTGTGTTTTTGTTGAGTAGTGTTAGGATTTGTTGAGTGAATATTGCTTTAGCATCTTGAAGTATTTTGGGAGTTACAGAAGATCATCAGAGGTTTCAGAAATAATGGGCAAATTTGGGTGTTTAATGTGGCTTGGAATGGATATGTTGTTTCTCTTCCTTGTTGGTGTGGCTCTTTTTCCTGGTGCCCAGGCTTGGGGAAAAGAAGGACATTATTCTACCTGCAAGATAGCTGAGGTAATTATTATTATTTCTTGTTGTTGCTGCTGCTCTTCTTTCTCTCTGTAGTTTCATGTATTGTCTCTGTGTTTGGTTGATGTTTAGCTGTCCATGGATTTCCACCACATTTCTCTGTTAAAAGATCAACTAATATTTTTATTATTTCTTCTTGTTGCTGCTGCAAGTGTTTATGTCTGCAGTTTTATTTGTTTTCTTTCTGTTTGGATGTCCATGCATTTCCACCACATTTTTCTTTGTAATTCAAAATGATCTTACTGAGAAGTTCCTTTACCGAAGCCTAAGGTTTACAGCATCGTCTTCCGAAAACATCTTAATGTCCAAATGAAGTCATCAGTGGACATTAAAGTCCTCAGATCATGAAATGTTGATGAAGACCTTTGATTAGCCAACTTGTCCAATGCAAGAAGTAGTTCTTAACTTTGATATTCTTGAAATTTTCCCCCAAAATGGCTTTAAGCATTCTATGATTCTTCAACTCTGTTTGCATGAGAGTCAATATAGCCATAGAGTTATATCACTTCAAATTTACTAAAGAAATCCATGAACATTTGCATAAAAAAAGATAAGAAGAAATGTTTATCACTATACTTGTTATCATTATTCATGAGATTATTCATTATTATTAACTAGATTGCAAATTTTGAAAATATTTAATTGGTTATAAAAACATTTTAAAATCTTAATAATAAAAAATTTCATATTAAAAAAAAAAAACTGCAATTGATAACCTGACATAAAATTTATTAGAAATAAAATATTTTCAGTTTTCAAAACCAGCTTAAACAAAATACCCACTACCTCATTATGGTCGAAGGTTGAGCCACCAAAATGCATATAAACTTAGGATGTGTCGAGCACTTTCAAAAGATCAAGTCTAGTTTTGACACTCTCAAATTAAAGAAGCACCAATCATAACGCAAATCTTTTAAACTATCTGTTTATATATTGAAGCATCAAAATATGGGCTTTCAAGTAGGTTATGTAAAGCTCCAAACTTGACCTAAAGACACTTTGGATGCAAAAGGTTTTAGCTGTGTTTCTTAGTAACTTGAGGTTAAGGAAGGGCAGCAAATAATCGTCCTAGCACAGGAAAGGAAGGGATTTTTAATATAGATTAGGGAATTTTAATATAGATTAGATATAATGTTTTCTTTTTAATATAAATTAGATGAGATATGATTTGAAATTGCGTTATCAGTAATTTTTGGTTTTCAAGCATCTATAGTTAAATTACCACACAAAGCAGTGTGATGCCCCTAGTCACTTACAACCCATCCACCCTAGTGGAATAGGGGTTTCAGTTGGTCATGACATTTCCAAATGGAAGTGTATCTAGTTGATGATGATTCCACAACGATTGAGCATGAGGCTTTATAGCTAACACATTGTGAAAGTATCAATAGATTTAGAACAATCAAATGCCTAGCCAAGAAGACTGGGAATAATAATTACTTTAAAAAATAGGTAAAACGAGTAAGATTGGTTTGTTGAATGGATTCACAGTTGAGATATTTTCTCAACGGTAAGCTTTGATTTTAAAAATGGTTGAATCTCATTAATACTACCTTTGATTTTAAAAATGGTTGAATCTCATTAATACACTACATGATGTAACTATGTGATTTAGGGTAATAGAAAACACATTTGTTTATCTCTCTGTTCTTCTTTTTGGGATGAGAGCTTAGGAAAATGTGAGGCTGGGCAACACATGACCAAAGGTGGAACATCTAGACTGGACTATTGTGATCGATCTCGGATCCCTTTCTCATTCGTAGCTCCTGGAGATCTTTTGTTTTCCGCACAGACATCAGTGGTGTGCCCCAAATTGACATTTGATTAGATTCGTCAAAAGAGCATCCGATCTTCTGTGAACATTAGTTTTGTTTTCTTGCCTGCGTGAAAAATCTTGGACAAATTGCCAGAGTCAAGGTGGACGTCATGACCGTAGAATCAGTGATCAATTCACTGACGCGATATCTTATCACAAACATTGGGAGCCAACCACGTACATGAATGTTGGGTTTGTTGTCACCCTTGTCGGCCTCTTCCGCTGCTACCCTTGGTGACAAAGAAAAATGAGATTGGGTAGTCTACCTGATTGATTAAAGTTCCATCTATAAGTATCCACGATTCTACAAACACTGGATTGTGGCAGAGTTTGAGTTTTAATGATAGATCAACCCACCAGTTCCCACTAAGCACCAAGTTTACTATCGAGATGTCTATTTATTTTTAAAATAATATTGGAGAAGGCATAGACAATCAGCGACCTTTTGCTTGATGTTGTTAGTCATAACAACAAGAACTACCGGGTCCATATTGATGGGAATCCAATAAAGGAATCTGCACAAAGTGGTTGAAGGCTTTATATTACTACCGCTAAGAAGTGATGAAAGTCATGGGATTCATCATAAGCGATATAAGCAATGCACGAGGTAATAATAATTATAGAGTAACTGTTTATTTTAATCATGGAGCAAATAAGTGTTGAAAATTTCAATGGGTGAAACTTTTTATACCTGGAAGATGAAAGTCCAAATGAATTTGATGCATAAAAGTCTATGGAGCTGGACTAGAACCAGTACCTCAAGATGCAAAACAATTAGCTAAATGGAAAAAAAGGGAAGAAAGAGCTAAAGTCTATTATACGATTATCTTTGTGAGATTCATAACTCCACCTTATAGATTTAGGAAAGTCATCTTCACAAATATGGGAACACTTAAGGAATGCAAAATTCTCTTTGAAATTGGAGTTATTCAAATTCGAAATGCATAATCAGGTATCATTGTCTACACACGTAAAAAATTACTCAGAGGGTAGCTCGAGGAAATTGAGGTAAAAATAGAAGAAGAAGATGCTAAGGCTATTTTGTTAAATAACTTATCCTCAAAGTATGATGATGTTATTTTAACCTTAAGTCAATTTTCCTCTTGATCATTAGATGAAATGATTGCAACACTCTTAATACAAGAAAAGAGGATGAAATCAGGTAATACAGAGGACAACTCACATGATGAGATGGCACTATTCCCTAAGGGAAGAGTCAATAAAAAAATGAACTCGGTTAAATGTTTTAATTGTTGAAAACATGGACATACAACTTCAATTGTAAAACTCGTGTGAGAGAACTTTTAAATAGAAAATTAAAAGAATCGGCCAACATAGCTACTATTGAAGACTTGCAAGAAGCCAACCTTCAAGACTTCTCAAATTGTAGCGATAATGAATTTAATACAGATCCTCTCATGCTTTTCTAAAACAACTATTAATTATAGTATTTATTAATGTGTGTATGTAGGTGCAAAGAAAGGTCAGTTTCATATTTGATTATTGGATAAACTTTGTATTTAGATAGGTTACCTATATAACTGGAAGTGTGTATTTTGGTGTTTACTACTAGGATGGAAACTTATCCATAGAGATATTCAATATCTCAGCTACACAGCCTCTCCAACTAGTTAATAAATTTCAATTCTGCAAAGTTTCTCAACGATGGTTAGAGGTGGTTATGCTTCAAATGGATATCAAGTGGTAGCTCGTGCAGTGGTGAAAAAAGAGCAGCATCTGTGAGGTTCCATAATAAACGTAATTGTTGATGAAGACCATATTATAGTGATATGATTTATATGTAATTTGTGATTTATGTAATAATGTAAGAATTAAAGGGGGAACTTGGAATAATGCTTACTTTAGAAAATAGGTAAGATTGTTTTGTTGAGTGGATTAGATAGTTGACATATTTTCTCAACAGCAATCCCTCATTTTAGAAACTATTGGATCTCATTAATACAATAAATGCATGATGTAATTGTGTGATTGAGGGTAATAGAAAACATGTTTGTTTGTGTGTGTGCACATCTCTATGTTCTTCTTTTGGAAGTGGCACAATAAATGCATTAGACGTTGTTCGTCATTATAATACATCTCAATAGACTATGCAATGGGAAAAGTGGAAAAATAGTTTCTAGTGGTAAGATGATCACCATTCATGAACACATATTTGGCTAGAGATTAAAATTAATTTGAAGTTTCTCTCATTGTATGTTAAACAACTTGTTAATAATGAGGAAGATTAAATATTTTTTTTCGTTAAAAAATAATCATTATAGAGATATTAGAACCCGACAATGGAGTATCGAAACACCTTTTTGCCGAAGTTTTGGGAAAGGTGGACACATTTCTTTCAACATTGTTAATTAGCACATAGTTACTATCTTCTATTAAATACCTATATATTTATGCATTTTGTTGGTTAATAACAGTATATATTTTTATTTACATTCTCTCATCCTTATTCCAAGATGATAGAAACTTTATAAGACGCATGGGATGAGGCTTTTTGTTATTACATTTTTTTTTACGGATGTTCATTTTTCAATGTGTTTAGTCTTTTTGTTAAAATGTGAGGAAAATGGGACACTATATAACTTTGTATCTGACTAGTATACAAAAAGTAAGCTACTGTAATTGAGTGGGCATAATGGTTAGGTGTTTTCTCTTAAGAAGCCACAAGTTCAATTTTAGAGGAGCAGACTACGCACACCTCCATAGACTTTAGCAATCAAATCATTACATGGAGGTGGGTCCCTTTTCTAAGAAATGTGGGGTTCTGTTGATGGGAGAAAATATTTAGCCAACAGTAAGGGATCTCCCCGGTAAAAAGTCTCGATTAGACTCTAAACCATTTGAGATAGGGATCCCGTCCGGGGTGTGGGTCTGGCTACCACTGAATACTCCTTTTCTTGGACACAAATGAGCCCTGCAGAACTATGAACATACAATTATCGGATGATACAAGACAAATTATGGATGATTCTCAATGAGCATAAAACATGACAAATAGCAAGATGAGTTAAAACACGTAGCCGAAGGAAATGTTGTTAGCAGCACATCATCAGGGTCGTGCTTGTGAAAAAAGTTGTTCGAACCACGAAGGAAACAATTATTCCTAGTAAGAACACCCTTCGCTTCCTTCAGTGGTTTCACAGATAAGATAGATGTCAAAAATGAAGTTGCTAACATCTCCTAAGTAAAAAACCTACCATCATTAACACATTTATTGAGCTGAAATGCATAAATGATATAAGTAGAGAAACGCATATCAGTTAATCATAAGATATCAAACATATAAGAGAAAATATTCATAGTGTTAACACATTGATTCTCATCAGATCCAAAAGTGGATTTAAAACAAATGCTTGTATTCATTGACATAAAGGTCTATTTAATGCTTTACAACTTTCTTCTCTTCTTTGAAGTCCAAAAAAAAGGTCCTTGTACAAGTCCCCAGAGGGAGTATTTATAGAACAAAATTGACCCTTGGGTGCCTTGACTTTTCATCTTCCTGACCGTTGGCATACTTCGCGACCCGAAGGGAAAAGTGTGACCCGCGACCCTATGCTTGGCTGCGACCTGCGACCTGATTATTACTGATGCGATCTGTGACCCCTCCTGTAGCCTGCGACCTACGACCTGATCATGGGAATGTTTCACTGATCGTGAGGTCGAGAGCATCTACCTGTTGCTTTTTGAGGAAATCTTGCCATGCTCGATAATCTGCAGCAATCGGGGAGATCAGAGGAGTATCTTCTCTTAACCTGTGCAGGCACTTGAGAGCATTTGGGATCAAAGTTTCCCTTTTGATCGTGATTTGGTTAGATAGGGAAGCCAACTTGGTATAAATCCAAACTATCATCATGATGAATTGAACCAGGTTTTCTTGTGATGCCGGAAGATCTGGAGAAGTGGCGCCTTGCCTGATAGGTTGCAAAAACGCTTGAATGTCTTGGTCTACCTGTTCCCATGTTTTTTCTTCGCCCAATGTACCTAGAGAAGGAGTGTGGTGCAGTTCATCCATTGATTCAATGCCGCTAATCAGATGTTCGTAAGCGGTCATTACCTCCTCTAGGTCTTTGAATAGCTTCTCCTTGGATTGCACCTTCATGCGTATTTGAACCTTGTCGTTCTGGGTGCGAATCCAATCTTTTCTGGGCAAAGTATCTAGAGCCTGCGGATACCTATTTACCCATTCTAGCATTCTGTCCAAGGCTATGGAGGCTTCTTTTAGTTGCTCGTTCCTCTTCTTGGTTTCTGCTTGAGCTCTTAGCAAAGGTGCAACTATCTGCTTTATTGTAAACAATTCTCTGTATGCTTGCCTCATGGTGGCTTCCAGAGTTTCCAGCTCTCTTCGGATAGTGGGTGGCATTTCATTGGTAAGAGTGTTCCTAAACTGAAGTTGTCGAACTTCTTCTTCTAGTTCCCTTTTCTCTTTCTCTGATCTAGCTATCTTTTCCTCGGAGGCCTGTAATCTACTTTGTAGGGATAGAATTTCCCTACTCATTCTGCTCACGTTTTCTTCCATGGCTGTGGCAAAAGCAGTGCCAGCTGATGCTATCATAAATGGATTGGTCCTGGTATCCATGACTATATCCTTTTCTGTTGTGGCCATGACGGGTGCAGCAGGATTTCATGCTAAGCATCTTCTCTTCTCTTACCTGATTTTGTGTGTGAACTGATCATAGGTGACTCTTTTCAGATCAAACACTTCTTCCTCTTGCTCCTCGTAGGTACCCAGTTTCGAGAGCACAAAACGCATATTGGCTGTAGGATTTGTCTGAGGCACTTCGATAGTTGGTAGCTTTGTTTGTATCCCTGTCGCAAGAGGAGGTGTCTTACTGCCTTCGGCTTCTTTGTAGGAACTTTCCTTCAAATTTTGACTTTCTTCCTCCCTTCTCTTTTGCTCTGCTTCCTCCTCTAGTTGTCGCTCTGCTTCTACCCTATCTTGTTCTTCTTTTAGTTGGCGCTCAGTTTCTACCTTATCTAGTTCTATTTTTAGTTGGCGCTTAGCTTCTGCTTTTGCTTCCTCCTCTTCCTTTTTCTTACGGGTTTACTCCACCTGCTTCTTTCTTTGTTCCACCTTTAGTTGTTTTTTGCGTTTATCCTCCTCTTATTTTTCTCTCTCCTCAGCTTCCCGTTGAGCTTTTCCTTCCCTTTATTTTCGTTGGGTGGCAGATTTATGGCCTGTGCTGGTCCTTGGCCTTTTGGCTTGAGAAGACGAGGCTCCTCCTAGCATGTGGATTCTTTCTTCTAGAGTTTGATCGTCTTGTTCTTCCTAATCTGTTAACTCCTCTAGAGCGATCTCCCTGTCTTTGTTATACCATTTTTTTACTCCATCTTCAGTTGGGCATTCAGTATGATGGTAACTCCATTTAAATTTGGCCTGTTTGCAATTAGCAGATATAATTCTCTCAAGATCGTATGTCCTGTGGGCCAAGGGAGGTAGACAGAACCCCCTAATTTTCTCAGCCTCCACCTCTACTTCTCTGAAATCCTTGACTATATAAGCGTCGATAGTGAGTGGCAGAGTGGGCCATGGCTTTTTCTTCCCCTTAGTGAGAAATTTTGAAAAGCCACACGACATTTGGAAACACGTTTCCTGGAGTAGTAGTCTATCTGTGAGAAATCGGGGCAGGGCATGGGGAGCCTTGAGCGAATCGAAGACTAGGATGAAAGTGCCTTCTACAAAAGGAAACCAGTCTTCTACCTTGGTTATTGTTTCCATGGTCTGCTAGGACATGCACAAGGTATATTTACCAAAAGGTTTTCCATAGAGTGCAGGGATGAAACTGTGTGAGATCGGCTCCATATTCTGCTTATATTTGGAGTTGCAAAATACCTACAGCTCCTTGTGGAGCGGACGGTCGCGCTCCTGTTCCCAGTTGTGTGCCCATCCCTCAAAGTGGCACCTCGCACATACTGCATCCAACAGATAGGAGGACATGTAAAATTCCGATGCATACCCTTACTCGGGCGCTAGCGCTGAATATATGTTTGATTTGAGAGCTGCCATTATTTGAATTTGGCCCAATTGAAGAGGGTGCCGTATACGGTGACAGAGTAGATAAGAGATACCCAAGAGCTGTTGAAAGTGGTGGCATCGAGACGACCATACATCCTACACATCATAGCTTCCACGAGCTTGTAAACTTTCTTAAGACCTGCTACCTGATACTCCTGGTCCTTCTTGATCTTGAAATTTTCTGGTTCTTCCCACCATCCTCTCAAGCTCTCGGGTATGGGAACTGAATGAGTAGTGGCCCATTCTTCGGTGAATGTCTGCTCTCAGGTGGGAAGTGCGTAATAGAATTCTGCATCCTATCCTCTCAGATTTGCAAATGCTTTCCCTTCATGACCCTGAATCACCCAAAACCTGGGGTTGACCTTTTGCAAGATCCATTTGATTAGATCTGCATATGGAAATATAGGTTGGTGGGCCCCTGCATAATGAAGCTTTGATCTTTTGACTTGAACATATACCTGCCGGTCTGGGAGGTCTTCTGGAAATTCAGGTTTCACAAATTCTTAGTACACCTGATACCAACTCATGCTCCCTCCTTTGATGAATATACAGGTGGTATCTCCATATGTAGGGGGAGGAGACATAGGTACTTCATCCTCCGAGATTTCTATCTCCAGACTCTTGTTATTTCTACAAACTGATGGAGGCCCCATATCACTCGAGGCTGAGGAGATGGAAATGCACTCTAGCTCTACTTCAAGGTTTCCTGTCATGTTCATAAAACAATCCCATGATAAGACAAATGCCATTTTTATAAATAATTAAACTACTTCTACTTCTTCTCAACTAAGGTCAAGGAAAAGGGTGAACCTGCGACTTAGCGACCTCTCCTTTGGGTCGCTAAGTCGTGCTGGTTTAAAACTTTAGAGAAAAGTGACCTCGCGACTTGGCGACTTGTGACTAGGTCGTGAGGTCGCTGAGTCATGCCAGGTTAGATCTCTATGGGAACATGACTTGGCGACTTGGCGACTCGCGACCGGGTCTCCAAGTCGTTTAGTCGCGAAGTCACGACACTTCCACTTTTCACAGATATGTGACCTGGCGACTTAGCGACCAGGGACTGATGTCGCGAGGTTGCGAGGTCACATGTTGTGCTAGGCCTGGGTGGATGAATTTACACGGTGAAAAATTACTTTATCCTTATTTCAATTAAAGGGAGAGAGGGAAAAATGGAGGAAGGGTAACACATCAAAAGGTAAGCAATCATGAGAAAAAAAAAATGACAAGGGAGTCTGGGTAGTCTGACTTCTAGAGGAGGTACTCAGAGTGAAGATGCTATAGGGGGTTGCAAGCTGCAACAACAGATTCCCAAACAATAGGTAGGCTATGGTTTTAATACACTAAGGTGAGGGAGCTGAGGGAAAACATCAGCCAAAAAGGAAACAGCAGGAGGATTAGGCAACTTACTCGGGAAAAACGTGCTCCAGTTGGCTTGTTAGAGGCGTTTTCCTTCTTCGTCGCGTAGGTTGAATGCGACCTATGTGACCCTTCTATATATAAATAGGTCGCGCATGCGGGAAATAGATGAGGGTCGCAAGGTTGCAAAGGGGCTGCGTTGATGAGATGTGCGATCTAGCGACCTTGCGACCTAGGGGTCGCGGGGTCACAGGGTCGCGGGGTCGCGATTGTTTAGTTTTGTGTGTGGTACGTGACCTTGTGACTTAGCGACCTGATGGGTTGCAAGCTCGCACCTTGGGTGAGTTGACCTATTCTATGACTTAGCGACTTAAGGCTTTTGAAGGATGGAACTTCAGGTTTGACTCCAATTTTCGATGTTCAAGGGCTCAAAAATTTTAAAGGATGAAATTTTGGAGGGTGTTGTAAGGGCTACAACAAATGAAAATTCACTGGTAGGGTCTAGAATCTCTACCAGTGTTTCATCTTGAGGGGCGTGGGAAGGCGTAGCGTGTTGTTCCTTTCACCCTGTGGGTCCCACTACTTTCGTCTTCAAGCCTTGCGCATTTGCTCGTCCTATCTGCCTGCCCCTGGGTGTTGGTTCACCATGTTTTCATTCTTGGAGACCGAATGGAAAATTTCATAGTAACCTTAGGGATTTCCAGGATCCAGTATAGTTTATTTTGTCCTCATTGTGTTGCTTTGCTGCCAGCGAACCTGATGGTCCCAATGGAGTCACGGCCTAGGAATCACGAGCGTTTCTTTGCTGCCAGCGAGCCTAGTTAGTACTCCGGCGGAGTCATCGTATCGCCTCTCTGTGCAGGAAGTATTTCTCAATCCTTTACCCTTTATTCATGTGCTAAGTGCACTTATTTAAATGTGCTTAAGGCACTTATTTTCTGTGCTCAAGGCACTTATTTTATGTGGCAATTATTGCCTAGGCAGATGAGGGATCCCAACTTATTTTTCTTGCAAGAGAGGTTGTTCCTGGTCTATATGAGGACTTTGGAATTTCCCGGATATCCGTTCGTCACCTAAGGCTAGCTCCTTCCCTTTTACGTCTAGTAACCGATTCAACCGAAACTTTCCTTTTTCACAGCAGTCCCTTGAGCCAGCATACTAGGTAAGCTACCACATTTTGGTTCGAGGGACTTAGTCATGTTCTCGCCATTGAGTGCCCATCACAAGTATGTTTGTGTCAATTTTTCATTCTAGGGGAAGATTCTACACCAACATAGATCCCGACTCAGTATGCCAATTGAGTAACTTCTAAATCCCCCCCTCAATTTGAGATGTTAGAGAGGACAAAAAGGTTAATGAGAGCCTGTGTGAAACAAGCGATTTATTGAAAAATGATAAAAGGTAAAGAACAACAGAAAAAACAAGACAAACTATGGTATAGGGCATGGTGACGGCCCGTAGGGGCTATCAGGTGAAATAGTGCTTAAGGTTGTGCCCATTCACAAGGAGGACCTAAATCCTCCCTTCAAGGGTTTGTAACCTGTAAGTGTGAGAGGCGACCTTTTCTTTGATCTGGAAAGGGCCTGTCCATAACGCCTGGAACTTGGAGTGTTTCCCTTTATCTTCATGAGCTTTATCCCATTTGAGGACAAGGTCACCTACTTTGAAAACCTTGTTTCCAGCTGAATTTTTGTCGAACCATCGTTTTATCCGACTCTGGTGGATGGCGAATTTTTCTAGGGTTTTTAACCTTTCCTCCTCAAGTTTCAACAGTGTGTCTATTCGAGCCTGTAAAGTAGGGCAAGGAGTGCCATGAGTCTCTTGAGACAATTGAAGGGCCGAGAGAGACAAGTTGGGAGGAAGGATAGCCTCTTTTCCATATACCAGGAAGAATGGGGAGGTGCCCAAGGAAGGTTTGGGTGTGACTCGATCAGCCCATAGGGAATTATGGAGGGTGTTATGACAATTCCATTATTGGGACAGCAAAGTATTTTTGATGATGTGGATGAGGTTCTTGGTAGTTGACTTGGCTAACCCATTTCCTTGGGGGTAATAATTGATAGAATGTTTCAGCACTATACTGTTTTCTAGAGCAAAATCATATAATTTCAACGTTGAAAATTATGTTGCATTATCAAAAACAAGGGAGGTTGTAACACCAAACCTGACCATGATGCATTGGGTGATGAAGGCTATTACCTCTTGATCATTGACTTGATGCAACAGTATCACTTCAACCCACCTTGTGAAGTAATCTGTGGCAGTGAGGATGTACCTATGTTGCTTGGAAGAGTGCAGAAAGATTTCCCCAATCACGTCCATCCCCCACTGCTGAAATGGTTCCTCCACTGTAACAGACTGTAATGAGGCTGAAGGCCGAATATCTCTATTTGCGAACTTTTGGCATTGTTGGCATTTTCGAACATATGCATGTGCATCTTTAAACAGAGTAGGCCAATAGAAACCGGCACGCATGATCTTGTGAGCAGTGGTATCCCTCGCATAGTGTCCATCTGCTGGACCATCATGGAGTTCCGTCAACACTCTCTGTGCCTTATCATATTCCAAACAGCGTAGCAGGACACTGTTGTGGTGCTTGCGAAATAACTTATCCTACACCAGCTAGTAGGACACAACCTTCAATCTTAATGCACGTTTCTACTGGGTAGTTAAAGTGGGGCCCATGGTACCATGTTTCAGATATTGCTGGAGATCTATGTACCATGAGGAGGTACCCTGCCGGGATGTGCTATCAGTTTGATACATGTCAATTTCATGTTCCCAATTCTCTTCCTCGCTGCTTCGTGAGTGTGCTGCCTCTACGGCCATTCGACATAAGCCTTGGCCCTTTATAGTGTGTGCCGGCTTAAATTCCAAGTAATATTCTTGGAGGCATGTCATCCAGTTTTCTCGCCTCTCACCCAACTCTTGTTGTATGAATAGTGAGCAAACAGCTGTGTGAGGCACGAAGACTATGACATGATTCTTCAAAATATACAGCCTAAAGTGTTTAACTGCTTTGTATACTGCGTAAGCTTGTTTTTCAATATCAGGATAATTCAGCTCAGCGCCTTGTAACCTAGTGCTCATAAATGATATAGGCTGCTCATCGTTGTTGTCATCTTTCTGAGTCAGGACGGCGGCCAAAGATGAATCTGAGGCAAAGGTATACAAGATGAAGCCTTTATTGAAATCCAGACTATGAAGAGCGGGTGCTTCCACGATGGCTCATTTGATGTTATCAACGGCTTATTTCTTAGGAGGATTCCATTTAAAGTTAGCATTTTTCTTAATCATGCCTTGTAATGGTTTCACGATTTGGGCAAAATCTAATATAAATTTTCAGACGAAATTAAATTTTCCGAGGAAAGACTGCATAGCTTTCTTACCACTTGGGGACGGTATTTGAGCGTTGACTTTTGCACATTTTGGTTCTACCACTATGTCGTCTCGAGTTATTGTGTGCCCCAACAAGTTTCCTTCAGCAACAACAAAAATGCTCTTCTTCGGGTTCAGTGAGATCCCGTATTTCCGACACCTTTCAAAAATTTGCTTGAGGTGGTGTAAGTGGTCAGATCTGTTCTTTGAAAACACAGTGACGTCATCAAGGTATACTACCACACTTTTCCCAATGAGTCCTCTGAAAGTGATGTCCATAGCTCTTTGGATGGTGGCGCTAGTATTAATCAGGCCAAATGGCATGCGTCTGAATGTGAATGTTCCCCATTTACATCTGAACATGGTTTTGAGCCGATCGGGCTCAGCCAATAGTACTTGATTATAACTTGAAAACCCATCCAATAGAGAGAACATTTCTGACCCTGATACAGCTTGAAGGATTTCCTCCATAGGAGGGACTAGATAGTTGTCCTTGTCAGAGGCTCTGTTAAAATTCCTAAAGTCTATGCACACACAGATTTCGCTGGATTTCTTGCTAACAGGGACTCGGTTTGACACCTAGGTTGAATGTCTAACTTTGAAAATTATTTGTGCATCCAAGACTTTCTTTAGTTCCTTTTGGATTGTCGGTTCTAAAGCTGGGTTTGCTTTTCTTAGTTTCTATTGGAACGGTTTCACTCCTTCCTTCATGGGTATGACATGCTTGATAATCCGTGTATCATAAGTTCGAACGTCATCATACATCCAGGCAAACACATCTCGGTATTTCTTAAATAATCCGGTCAATGCTTGTCTCTCCTGAGGGGTGCACTCATTACCAAGATTGACAAGCTTGGGGTCCTTGTCTTTCCCGAGGTTAATTTGTCGGTGCGCTAATGTGGAACTATGCACCTTCATATTTGGGGGCCCTCAGAAACAGTTTTGTAGGTCGAACAACCTTTCTAGTGACACGAACCCTTTGGGTATGGGATTTTCTTTTCGCTCTCGTAGTTCCTCCTATAAAGCTAGATCATGATCCTCTTCTTCTATAACCACGTCTTGGAATACGTCTGTATTTGTTACACTGAAAACTGTCACCTTGACGTTTTACTGACTGTATGAGCTCATTAACACTCATACATGCCTCCTTTGCAAGTCTTACAACCTTTGTTCCTCATTCCAAACCTCAGAACTGGAAGAAAAACCCTAAAAATCTCTGAAACTCAGGGTACGCAGGTAACATGAAGCCTGCATGCGTTTTTAGCTAGGGTACGCAGGTAATGTGAAAAGAAACTGCGTTCTAGAACGCATTTTTCCAGTGTAATTCCTGCGGTACCCCTGTAAAGTCAAAAAGCGCGAAATAAAAGATTAAAAAGTTAAATTTTGGTCAATTCTGGAAGGTTCAGGATGAGATGTTTTGGGGATGAGTACGCTTTAGTAAGGTGCATGTATCCCACACCTTAAGGAACTAATCCCTTGATGTGAGGAGCCTATCCCTTTGAAGGAGGATTCTATCCCTTTAAAGGTGGAATCCTAACCTCCTCATCTGCTCTATAAAAGGAGGCATTGAGTAGCCTCAAAGGGTTAACAAGAAGTGAATGGGAAGTTAAGCTGTTGGAGATTGAGATTTTGGAGATTGAGAATTGGAGTTGAAGCTTTATGTGTGATTGAGCTGAAGTGCTGTTGAGATTTAGACTTCTTTCTGTTGAGCTTTTGAGAGGAAAGATCACATACCTCTTTGTGCTTCTGAAGGAAGAGTGCAAGACTTATCAAAGTAGAGGAGACTCTTGCTTCAGACCCCGGGAAGGCCTTTCGAACATCAAGGCTAAGGTTGTAAGGTTCTTCTGTATATTTTAAGATTAATACAATCAAGTTCTGTTTTTCTCAATAAATTGTCGTTCGATTGTTTATTTCAATAAGCTATCGTTTGATTGTTTATTTCATAGATTCCTTGATCACTATGATAGGTATGTTTTATAATTATTTGTTATACAGGTGCTATTGATATTTTCTTGTTTGTGATTGCAGATCAATGAAAGATGATACTTTCTTGTGACAAAAGGGCCCTTGTTGCGATGAAGGATTATTGATGCAATGGAAGCACTGCGACCGCAAATAAGCATTTGGATCTAAGGTAGGATCGACACCTTCATAGCATTTATTTGTAAAATGAATATACTTAGAGAAAGACAAACTTAGTTGTTCGTTTGTTGCTAGATTGTCTTCTGACACTAGGGAGATCGGTCTTGTCCGCAAGAACGATTTATCCGGCCAACAAATTAGCGACTCCACTAGGGAAAGAAACTTGTTGTTTTTGGTTCTCTTTTATTTTGATTTGAGGAAAAGTTTTTCCTGGTTTTTGATTGATGGATATCTGCCTGGGTAGCTTAGTTTTTCTTCTTCTTTTTTAAATTTTGAAATCTTTTATGTTTTTCTTGAAGTTTTCAGGGGACCGCACTTTGTCTTCACACACAGTGCGGGCATCTCCGCACTTTCCTTAGGTAACCAGTGCGGGACCGCACCTGTTACTTATGGAGCCTGCGGACCCTGTTAATTCTTGAAAAACTTAGATTTCTTCTTTTAGTTTAGTTTAGATTTAATTTAGGATTCTTAGCATCTACCCAGATCTATATTTTTCTGTCAAAAATCTCTTGTTTCTAAATTTCTTTCAGCAATTCTTCATCTCATCAATCTCCATTAAGTTAATTGGGTGTTTTGAGTCTCTTTTTTGAGAATTTCTTAATTTGATTTCCTTTGGTCATTGCTTGGAGGTTTGTCTCAGTATTTTCACAATTTTGCATCTTTTTGCTTTTGTTTTTGCAAAATTGTGTATGAGTGTTAATCGCCTTTGAGTGTTTTTTGATCTTTGGAACTCTCACCCGATTTTCTTAACTTCCACTTGATTGGTTCTTAGATTACATTAGAATCATCTTGTGTTTGAGAATTCTCTTGCATAGATCACATTTGCATAATTAGAATTCTCATTTTCAGAATATGAATGAAAAATGTGCATAGATTACATTTGCATACTTTTCATGTGAATTGTGCATAGATTACAATTGCATAGTTTATATTCTGAAAAAATCAATCTTAGATTTAGATCATTTTTTCTTTGATTTGAATATAGATGTTTTTATACTTGTTTTAAAAAAAAAACACAAAAATAAAAAAAAAATTGGGATTGATTTGCATTATTTTTTCTTGATAAAATTAGTGCATTAGAGAATTTGTTATATTTTCTCTTAGTGATCAATCTTTGCATTGTTGGAAGTGGATGGAAACTCTCTCCTTACTTTAGGTAGGATTCATCGAATTGAAAAGATTACATTATCATATTCGATTGCATTCAGTTTTGGTTCGGGTCATAACACCATTGGTTTCATGTCCATTTACCCTTTTGAGTAATAACAGCCTAAATAACACAACGCTTAATTAAAATTCATCTAGTAATTTTTACATTTTTAGGGCTCTTTCCACCAACATAGCTTAGGCTAGTGTCTTGGAATAGGTTTTAGTTAACTCTCCAAGACAGTAAAACAAACAAGTAGTCGATCTTGTGGTAGGAAAAAATCCAATTGTTGCATGTATGCTCTGGGAAGCTCCTCCTAAAGGAGTCAAGCACGAGATCATATCTGAACCAGTGAGGTAATCAATCATTCCTCATTGGGAACGATAGAAGATATACACGTATTAAAAATGGTAAACCTCGGATAGACCATTGTCGAGGAGCCAGGGGTCACTTGTCGGTAAACCTTGGATTATTTCAAGGAGCCTTCAAGGGGATTGAGCTTTATTACTCTGCCCTTGCGTGTGTATCGGATCATAGACTGTTCCCCCAAGTATATTTGTTTCTGTTGGTAACCTTAGTGGCCATAATCTATAGGATTCTTTCCTTAGGTGACGGTGGAGGGAAGATCCCACTGTACCTGGAGCAGACGTCGACTAGACTCACTTGGACTCTCTGGGGGGTTCTCTTCACACGAGATGGTTTTGTGAAGAAACTTGTGTCAGTCTGTTTCATTAAGCAGGTTTTCGGGGTAACTGTTCCAACCGCCCTTTCTGTATTAAATTCTACGATGTTGGATTTCATCACCAACTAGTGTTATTAGTATGGAAAGTTACTGTTTGTGTGTGTTTTGACTCCTAGATTTGATAGCGTGTGTTAATTTGTTTGTTTTTACTTTTTGAGACCATAGGTGTGAATTGTGAATTTTAATTGTTAGGTGTAAATTGTGAATTGTTAATTTTAGTTTTAATTTGTTAATAAAATTCACTGAAGTTGAATATAATGGCAACTGTTCCGGAATTTACCAACCAAGGAACCCCTCTTAACGAGAATCCTAGTACTTTTCCTTCCTTTGGAAATTTTGGTCCTCCTTATATGGCTACATTGTCATTACCTGGATTTACAATAGGTTTACCGATATGGTTATTTTCAACTTCGTTGGCCCCGAATACTCCAATTGTTCCACCTCAACCGGATGCTTCACCTCAACAGAGTTCACCATCTCAACATCACCAACCTTCTGTTAACCCTTTACCTTCTTCGCCTAATATTTCTTCCTCCATTTCTTCCTCTTCGCTTGGTAAAAGTCTTGACACTAGTAACCAGGTGGCTAAGAAGAAGAAGAAAGGGAAGAAGAAGAAGAAGAAGAAGCAACATAAGAAAGAAGTCAACCAACCAACCATGGTTGTAAGTGTTAGTTGTGTTGAGGAAACCTCCAACATGCATCGTAAACCCAAATACCCTTGCAAGCTTTGTAAGGGTGACCACTTCCTTGTTAATTGTCCCGGTATTCCAAAGGTCTTGGAAGTATGGTCAAAAAAATCTCATCAACTTTCCGTTGATCCATCAACTAGTGATAGTCAGGTTCCGGGGAAAAAGGGTAAAGTTAGGTTTCCTTGTAAGTTATGCAAAGGGAGTCATCAAACTCACATTTGCCCTCACATGGATGAAGCCTCAAAATTGTTGGAAAAAATTCCTGTTCCACAGCAAGAATTTCCAACTGGTTACCGTAAACTTTCTCCCAACCTATCGTCAACTGACGGAGTGATTGATCTAGTTTCAAGTACGGTTGATCCCACTCTTCCATTGGAGAGTGAAACTCATATCACTCAAGTTGATGATCCATTAGTTGATCAAGTGGTCGATTCGATTTCACATTTAGTCGATCCAATTCTCCCTTTAGAGAATGAACTTCATACCGCTCAAGTTCTTCTTGTTACATCAGATTCTTCTACGCCGGGGGGCATTTCACCTGTTTCTACAGAACCCCCTCCAAGTACTGAGGTCTTTTCCTTTGATTGGAATAGACTGATAGAACCTCATCTTCCTTCCTCCATACCTTTCCAAATCATTGTAAAGTTTGGTGGTAGGGACATACACCGCACACAGATAGATGAAGGTGCTTCTGTTAGTGTTTTATCCTCAACTGCTTGGAAAGCTTTGGGTCCCCTCAGCTTGTGCCTATTATGCAGAATCTGAAAGCTTTTAATAGAACCATTAGTGAACCTTTAGGGATCCTTCCTAAGTTTTTTATTACTTTGGAAGGTAACACTGTCTGTATTGATCTTATGGTAGTCCGAGGTCCCTTGGATTTCAATTTACTCCTTGGGCGAGACTATGTTTATGCAATGAAAGCTGTCGTATCGACACTCTTTCGATTGATGTCTTTCCCTCACAATGGCAATATTGTGACTGTAGACCAGCTTTCGTTTCCTAGTCTTGTTTCGACTACCAATAATTCGACATCCCTGAATGTTCCTGATTCTAAAGTGGTATCTACCCTGCCACGGGTTAATTATGTGGCAACTAGTCCCATGTTTTCAGTTACCGATGGAAGCGAGCCTCTCACTGCTTGCTCGAATTCCTATGACTTAGATCCGTTAATTGACATGGAAAACTCTACGGGATTATTTGAACGTGATGTTCTTATCCCTTTTGAGTCCCTTGACATGTGTTCTTTCCAGAGAACTATTCTTCCTTCTGATGAAGACCTATTGGAAGCCATGATCGAGGTGTGTCCATTGACATGTGTTTCTTCCAGTTGGAAGCCATGATCAGTGTGTCTGAGGAGAGTTCCTGTTACTGTGTCAACCTCGTTAAAAAATGAAACAGGTGTGTGAGGAGAGTTCCTTGTACTGTGTCAACCTCGTTAAAAAATGAATCAGTGAGTCCGAGGATAGTTCCTTTTACTGTGTCAACCTCATTAAAAATGAATCAGTGAGTGTGAGGAGAGTTCCTTTTACTGTGTCAACCTCGTTAAAAAATGAATCAGTGTGTCTGAGGAGAGTTCTTGTTACTGTGTCAACCTCGTTAAAAAATGAAACAGGTGTGTGAGGAGAGTTCCTTGTACTGTGTCAACCTCGTTAAAAAATGAATCAGTGAGTGAGGAGAGTTCCTTGTACTGTGTCAACCTTGTTAAAAAATGAATCAGTGAGTGAGGAGAGTTCCTTGTACTGTGTCAACCTCGTTAAAAAATGAATCAGTGAGTGAGGAGAGTTCCTTTTACTGTGTCAACCTCATAAAAAAATGAATCAGTCAGTGTGAGGATGTGAGGAAAGTTCCTTTTACTGTGTCAACCTCGTTAAAAAATGAATCAGTGGTGTGAGGATAGTTCCTTTTACTGTGTCAACCTCGTTAAAAAATGAATCAGTGTGTCTGAGGATGGTTCTTTTCCTGTGTCAACCTCATTAAAAAATGAATCAGTTAGTCGAGAGCATAGTTCCTTTTCTTGTGTCAAGCTCGTTTAAAAAATGAAACAAGCTTCGATGAGGACAGTTCTTTTCCTGTGTCAACCTCATTAAAAAATGAAACAGTAGGTAGATTGTAGAGAGTAGATTGGTAGATTAGAATAAATAGTTTATGAGGACAGTTCTTTTCCTGTGTCAACCTCATTAAAAAATGAATCAGTTGGTCTGAGGATAGTTCCTGTTACTGAGTCAACCTCATTAAAAAATGAATCAGGTATGAGGATAGTTCTTTTCCTGTGTCAACCTCGTTAAAAAATGAATAAGTTGGTCAAAGGATAGTTCCTGTTACTGAGTCAACCTCGTTAACAAATGAATCAGGTATGAGGACAATTCTTTTCCTGTGTCAACCTCATTAAAAAATGAATCAGTAGGTTATGTAGGTAGGTTAGAAATAGGTAGTTTTTGAGGACAGTTCCTGTTAATGTGTCAACCTCATTTAAAAAATGAAACATGTAGATGAGGACAGTTCCTTTTACTGTGTCAACCTCGTTAAAAAATGAAACATGTTGCCATGAGCATAGTTCTTTTCCTGTGTCAAGCTCGTTAAAAAATGAAACAAATCCTCCCTTAATTGAGTCGAGTCTTTGAATAGACCTCATAAATGTTAAGTAATATATTTAGGTTAGTTTTTAGGTCGGGTCTTTCATATGATCTCGTAAATGAACCTTCATTCCATCCAGCTATTTATTACTAGTGTACTTAGTTGAATGAAATGAAGCTGGGGGGGCATGCACTCTAGCAGTTACGCTTAGGGGGCATCAAGCACGGTCTACGATTCAAGCTTCTGTAAAAATGAAACCTATCTTGAGTCAATTTCGGTTATTTTCAAGACTCGTTAAACTCATGAAAATCTCGAGATTATTTTGCTATCTTTCATTCTCGTAAAACACATGAAAATGCCGAGTTCTTTCCGTCTTTTCCTGCTCGTAAATTAAATTGAAATTCGGCCACAGGAGTACATTTTTATCCCTTTTTCGAACTCGTTAAAACTTACGAAAAAGTGAAAACCATGAGTACATTTTTATCCCTTTTTCGAACTCGTTAAAACTTACTGAAAAAGCGAAACCATGGAGTTCTCTTTTAAGCCTTTTCAGACTCTCTAAACATGAAAAGATTGCCGAGTACTTGATTATTCGAACTCATTAAAGTAAATGAATGATCGTCCCTTTAGTATAAGTTTACCCCTTTTACGGACTGAAATGGACTATTTACGAAAAAGGTATACGTTGACTAATTACGGTCAATAGAGTTCTCTCCCGCATTATTTTATCCTTTTTCGGGCTCGAGAGACTAAATTTACGAAAAAGTACACCCATGGAGTTTTCTTAAGTTTTTTCTTCTGACTCCCTAAAAATGAAAAAAACCGAGTTTCTCCTATACTGGACTCGTTAAAATTTAACAGTAAAGGACTTGTTCAATTTTAAAAATAGGAACGAATCACTCCTTCTTAGGGTTCGAATCTTAAACTAAGTTGGACTCATATAAAGGATGAGCTTATAAACAAGCAAATGTTATCCTCCTGAAGCTTGTCAAAAATAAAGAGGTACTTGCCAGAAATGGTGGGGGAGAAGAGAGAAAAACGAACCTGTTTGTTACATTTTGATTATTCGGAAAACCGTTAACCACTCTTGAACACGACACTTTTTGTCCACCTGGGTTGGGAAATCCTTTGCCTGACAGTTAATCAAACCACATTGAAAGTCTTCAGCCGGTTTCTGGGTATTAGCTTTGGGTCAATTGTCACCAAACCATATGCAGTGTCGTTATGTGTTCAAGAGGAAAGTTCAAATAAACCATTCATCTGCAAAATATCTGTCATCCATTTTGACCATCCCTGAGTCAGTCCTTGCCAATATATTTCTTCAAAACTTGATCTATGATTTCGTGTTGTGGGCTTGCCTACGATGGATCACTTTCTATCGACGACAGCTCATTATCTAGGAAGTTGATCCAGAAATCGTCAGTACCTTGAAATCTGCATGCCTCAATGGCAGGTTTCTCGCCTTCAACGACAGGTTGCATCATTGACCTTCGATCGAATGATTCCGTGACATGTTAGACTTCAGCTCATTCATTCACATTTCATGGATTGTACTGGGTACTTTGAGAGCCATTGACATTACTGGTAGTTTCTCTCACACTTGTTAACAGTTCACATCATTGACTGGTAATCAAGTGGTTTCTACCATGTTCGACTTCAACACATTTAATCGCATGGATAGAATCGTACTAGTTCAAGATGCGGAAATCAAGACCCTGGATCTAGTTTCCACCATCCAGGTGTTGAGTCCCGAATTTGCATCTTTTCCATACACTTTTCCATACCTTTTTCACTCACCTAAACCTCCAAAATTGTCAATATCATGTGCAAAAGGGTATCTAACATGGTTTTTAATTATGTTTTTGTGTTTTCTATTTGATCTAGATTTTGTTCATTCAGCTGCGGAATCTTGCCACTTTCCGCAGCTGCTGCAACTTTCCGCAGCTATTTTGTGGAAATCTATGCTACAGGTGTCTACAAGGGAAACGAGCCACATGGGCAGGCTAGGAATGGCGTGGACATGGTTCGTGTCCTATTGGTTCAAGCAAACTCATCCAAAGAAGCC